>CM057337.1:51356979-52556979 GCA_030015575.1 Agapanthus africanus | reverse complement strand
ATTTCCGGTTATAGCCAATCGAACACAGCGCAACATCAACTCCCTATACCGGGAGAGACGAATCCCCTCCTATCGCTCATTGCCTCCATGTGATTCGGGACTGTACCCAAAAGCCACCGTTTTGCACGCCCTCTTGGATGTGGTAAGGTGGAAATCAAAGCACAGTGGGAATCACACAAGACTCTATGACGATCTCGGTTCAACAGACTACTCTGTACCAGTGTCACCAGAGAACTGCCATCTGACGTAAGGTATAATACCATCTGGGAGTTCTCGGCGAGTCCGTCCAGTGTACCCAGTCTCCACTGAGCACCCGTATATCATCTCTGATGTCAAACACCAATGGATATGGGATCATCCATCGCCCATCTGTATGGGTCGAGAAGGTATACGCTAGTCTACTCTGGTATATCGATGCCCCATCTCGATTCACCCACGACTAGGGAGTTTGAAGGATGTACTTATGGACTACCATGTCCCCACTAGTATGATCCGCATCATAGTCCAGGTAGTCAAGTACTCATCCTAAGGGCTTTACCAACATGTAACAGAGAGACAATCAATGTACACGTTAAGGTAAAGAGTAACGAGATAGCATACTATCATGTCGAGCAAGAAAGTCCTCCCTATATATGTCCCAGCATCCACTACAATATACATCCAATATACAGTAATGGCCTCTAGGGCATACATATAACTAACAAAATGTTCATGAAAACCCTAAATATTATAAATCACCCTCGAGATTTATTTTTAAAATATATTAAAGTATCTTTCATAAAAACCCCTTGAGATATGCAAAACAATATTTTAAGGACTATAGATTAATATAGGTTTAAGCGGTATCATTTCTTTTGAGCCCCAAAGAGCCGGAAAAGTGAGTGATTGCTTATTCAGGCTAGACAACGTAACGGAGTTATCAAATGACAATTGTCTTGAAAAAAGACACAAATCCTGTCGTACATGTGCAGCAGTTGTCGATTACCCCCGAACCTAAGAATTTCAAGAGCTAAAACCGTTCACAAGTTTCTAACTCCAACATGAATCCAAACTCAAACTAAAATCCAAAATCAAACTTGAACTTGAATACTTGATCATGAACCTGAACACTCAAATTCAAATATCAAACTCAAACTCGTATATTTGACTCGACTTGACCGAACCATGGTTATAATTTGACATGAATACCTGAATAAATGATTACATCTTGAAAATGAACTTGAACAGTTTATATCCATGGATTCGGCCAAGACCTGTAATATTAATCTATACAAATACAATACGCGGGGATAAAGGGGTAGATTGGTACGGAACGTATATCGTGGCACAAGAGGTCACTTAAAAGACACCTACATGAATTCACGTGGCGTTGTCCCGTGGGTTATGACAAGGCCTTGTACTACATGTAACCATAGTCCACGAGGTAAGATGGAATCCTCTCATATACATGAATATATTTTTTTATCAAACTACATACAACCACGTTAGAATAACTATCATATACCTTTGGATAATCATATACAACTGTACCTGTCATCTGTTCATTTGGTTTCTATTCTCATTACATACTATCTTCTGTTATTTCTTTTGGAACTTACCGAGCGCAAATTCGCTGACGACATTGCTCTTAGTTTTCTTTCTTTGGAATGTTCTTCAGGAGAACCGGACTCTGAAGACGTAAAGCCGAGCCAGGAGGACTTAGACCCGTTTATAGCTCAGCCTGACTACTAGCTCCATTTAGCCACACTTACTTTCAGTATGCCTTTATTTAAGCCTTTTTTCCTTTATTATTGTATCTTTTATTTTCAGACAGCTGTATATAAAGTTGGATGTAAATAAAGTTGATGTTTCATTTTATTACTTTTGTTATTCTTGCTCATTGTTAATTTCTTAAATACAGTTAACATATTTTCATAGTAAATACGTTGCGGGCTTGCCACGTCACTGTTTCCGTATACTGGAAAGCGGGGCGTGACAGATTTGATTTATATATATATTTGATACTAGCCGGGCTATAATGATATAACCGGATTATTGAATCAAGTGTTGATTTAATAATTTGATATATATATATATATATTAACTAATATTGAATATTAGCTGGTTATATGTGATATAACCAAATTATTGAATCAAGTGTTTATTTAATAATTTTATATATATATATATATATATCAAATTATTAAATCAACACTTGATTCAATAATCCGGTTATATCATATATAACCGGCTGATATCATATATATATATATATATATAGATATATATATATATATATGATATCAGCCGGTTATATATGATATAACCGGATTATTGAATCAAGTGTTGATTTAATAATTTGATATATATATATATATATAAACTAATATTATGCTCACTTAAGATTTTCTTCTCTTTATATATATGTGTGTGTGTGTGTGCGCGCGCGCGTGTGTGTATATATGTATGTATGTATGTATTAATATTGTATCATGATTGATGATACAAGGAACATGGATGTGTGAGAATCACATTGGGAAAAAGATAATGATAATTTTTTTGAATTAAAACATAATAAGAATGAGTCATTATTCTTGGATGCTTGGAGAAGCCAGGACTCATCTTATAATTTTGTTTTATTCATAGATTTTATCATAGTCTTCATCTCATCTTATCTCTTGAGCTCATGGTTCATACTCATCCAAGTTCATCTTCTTCTTCATATCTTCACTACATTTTCTAGGGTTGAGAAAAAGAAAAGAATAGAAATAATTTTGGTGAGCAAAATTCCTACTTCATCAACCTACACTACTCTAGCCCATTAGTATAGGTTATTAGTTTCACTAATACCTTAATTAGTGAAGTGTGAGCTTGAGTGAGAGTTGCCTCAAGGTGGATCATCTTCGATGACGAAAACTACAAGTAAGCTCGTTCCATTCTTCAACTGGAGTCAAAAAAGAGTTCTAAGGACTACTACTTGGAGCTTTAGAATTGAAGGACTAGACTACGAAGGATGTAGACTCTCTTCACTTAGATTAGAACTTGTTTGCTAACTTTAAAACCCTAATTCTCTAGTTCGATTCTTATTTAGTATACTTAGACCTCTAGATTTTTAAAATTGCATACTTGATGCTCATTGAAACCTAGCAGAGGTGTTAAGACATACTTTCATGGTATCAGAGCCAAGCTAGAGGCTTATAAATGCATTAGACGAAGTTAAAGTGTTCGATGGACGTTTTAAACACGGATAATTCTAGTTTCTGTCCAATTTTTCAAACGTTGAGATTTTTGATACTAAAAATTCTCAGAAAATCATGCAGGGTATTCTATGAAGGCACAAGAAAAACGAGAGTCTTAACACCTCTAAATGGCCGTGGAACCACCGCTTAGACTATGTCTTGGCCGCGGTTCCGCCGTCCATTTGAGGAGTTAGAGCTCGTTCATCTTTTGTTGCTTCATTTTGACATTTTGGATTTTCTGGATATTTTTAATGAGGCCCAAGTGGTTGAGATCTCTGTGACTTGCTGTTGTTTGAAACATCGATCGAAATGTTTAACATCGTCTATATTGCTTTGGATATGTGATACAATTTTTGGAATCTACATTGATTAGTTTTGCAAAAACTAGTTAATGATTTGTAAATCTCGCATTTTAGTCTCAAATGATAGATTATCATGGAGTTTGTATTTGAATCGAAACTCCGTCGTAATCTCGTATCATACGCGAATACTCGCTGGGAGACACTAGTAGACAGCTGCGCCCTATTGCCCCGACCAAATGACTATAGGAGAACCCTATGGCCAAAAACATCCACTCGGGAGCTCGCGGCCACGGTGTTCCGCCCAAGTGCACTTCGTTGACGGCCTCGGGTGTGCGGCCATCTACTAAAGTTCCCGACGAGCCTTCGAATCATTAATCGGGAATCTTTTTGAATTACCCAGCTTAATTTTTGAAAAGTGTTTTCAATTCGAGGCTTAAATGTATGGTTTATAGGGTTAGGCATGAAATTCGGAATATATGATAATCCGGGTTTATGATGTCTAAAGATGCAGATTATAATTATTGAAATTTTTATTTTTTTTCTGCGACCGTAAGTGTAATATGTGGTGGTGTCCTCGATCTCGTTGCTATACGACAACGACATTAAGGATACACATATTTACTTATATTGATGACATGTGATGTTATTGTGTTGCTATCGATATGTTATATTGGATCGTCGTAATTGAATAACCGAGGGTTTTTATCTGAGATGAGAGTTTTTCAATTTTCATTCATGTAAATAATTGTATGTAATATTCTTTTATTAAGACACTTCTAGGTTGAGGATGTCGTTTCCATTCGATATATATTATTTACTTTACCGCGTTAGGATAGACCCAAGACGGGGAGCACAAGTAACCGGGTTCTAGAGTCCAGTGGGAGGTCATCTTGAGTAGTCGAGACCATTCGCCTAACTCTAGAATTGGCAGGTTGCTTGCCGCTCTCGTAGGGGTCTAAGGATGTGGGCTTGGCTATTCATCACGACCGTGGAATCCGTCTTTTTCGTTACTGGTTTAATCTAAAACAAGGACCTCATAATATATCCTATATTTTATATATATGCTTCCGCTGTTATGTAATGTGATGTGATCATATAACTGCGTGAGACGAATGCTACTTATATATATGATATATTAGTAGACACTATGTATATTTTGCATCCGCGCTAGTCCTGACCCCGCCCTGCCATAAGTTTAGTAAGCTTACAGTGAAGAATCAGGTTCCTTGTGGTGAATACGGATGGTGTTGGGTTACGCCAGCGCTCGGCCATCAATCTGTGGCCAAATGCGGAACAAAAACTTTTAGAAACAGGCGCTAACAGAACCCGATTCCCGGATCATACCATTAACCCTACACTAGCTATATGAAAAGAAGTTTAGAGAGGTTATACCAAACGATCTGAGTCCTTCGGTCTTCAACCTCTTTCCCAAGCTCCTCGTGGCTTCCTCAAGCATGTTTGATCTCCGGTCTCCCCCTATCGAAGACGATCCACGTCGAAAGTTAGTAATACAGGCTCCGACCTCAAAACCGAAGCAACTTGAGTATCTAGTATGCTACCCTAGATAGCCAAGATGAAGTAGAGAGTATTTATGATTACTTTGTCTCAATACACCCTAGGTTTCTCAACACATGAGACATATAGGGTGGAGGTTGAAGAAGATGCCATGGGAGAAGAAAATGTGAAGCATTGAAAATGGCAAGTGAAGAAAAAATAAGTGGCTGCCTTTTTCCAAGTGAGCGTTGTGTTTATTTTTGTGAGCAATTGAGCAACTCAAGAAAGCCACAAGAAAAGATCTGCCTTGCTCTAAAATATCTCACAACACACACACAAATATCTTGGCTTGAGTCACTACATGACCCACCATGAGTCATACCCATGCATAAACATTTAAAACCCTAAATGTTTAATAACAAATGAAATAGAAACATCTAAAGAAATCTTGTAACGAATTACAAGAATACCCCTCATTCGTATATACATACCCGCATCCGTATTTCGACTGAATACGAATACAACGAGACGAAAATAATCCAACAATATAATACTAGGATCCGGCTTACACCAAAACCCAGTAGTATTATCCGTACGAACATCATCCGTGCAAAAGTATACGTATGTGATCGAACCCTGCCATAAAACCATACGGCCTCTACAACGTTTCGCCCGAAGTAGGGAAACCCTCTGTGTGGGACTTTAAAGACTCATCAATACGCTGGCAGTGGGTTTAACCACAAGCACGTCAGTGGCACTAGCTGTACGTAATGGCTACCCAGGTATTGAGCGAAAGGGAGGCCGACGAGCAAACTCATCCTGAAATCCTACCGAGCCTGATAGTGACAATATCCATACAGTCTGGTCCGTTCGTCTATGACTATCGCATATCGAGTCTAGGGGTGGATAAAATCAGACCCCTAATAACGCGATATTTAGTATCGGTATTAAGCCCATCACCACCTGAGAAACTACCGATCCTAGATCAGTAATTCTTGACAACCGTGGCCAAGGATTTCTGGTGATGGCCACCCGTGCACTCCGCGATATCAACCCCCAATACCGGGAGAGACGAATCCCCTGACGATCCGCTCACTGCCTCCATATGGCTCGGGATTGTACCCAACTAAAACCTGTTTGCACGAATCTTTTGAGCCGCGGTAGGGTAGTAATCAAAGCACAGTGGGAACTCACACGAGACAAATGACGATCTCAGGTCGATAGACTAACCTGCACACATGTCACCAGGGAACTGCTATCTGACAATAGGTATAATACCAACTAGTATGTTCCCGGCGAGTCCGTCCGGTATACTCATAACCTAATAAGCACCCGTATACATCTTAGGTGAACCAACTAACACTAATAGCTTGTGAGACCGGCCACCGCCCCTCATCAGGGTCTTGATTAGTATACATTAGTCTACTCTTGGAGTATCAATGCCCAGTCTCGAAACTCCCACGACTAGAGACATTTTAAGGATGTGCTTATAGACCACCCAGCTCCCACGTATATGATCGCCATCATACTGCTGGTAGTCAAGCATGAATCCTATGGGCTCTATCAACATGTAATAGTGATCTGTAATGTCACCTGAAGCATATACACGATGATAAAGACAAACCAGATAGCATACTATCATCTCTAGTAAGACTGTTCTACCAGTATAGGTCCTCCCTCAATCATTGCCATCACGTACCTGCGATCCAATAATTGACTTGAGGGCACTATAGCCAACAGATGGCATATATGTTTGTTTTATTTTCATTTCTTCTGTGATGTTTAGGAAACATAGTTGATGGGACGTCATTAATAAGATTAATGAAAAGAAAAAAAAACTTAAAAGATGTTGTAGAATCAAATTTTTCAAAAAGGTGGCTCTAGTTCTTGTTTTGCATAGCGGTATTCCATTATGAATATCCAGCACCTCATTTGATGAGGAAAGAGCCTAGATCTCTTCACCGGGATTGACATATTTGGCAAAAACTAGCATATACTACAACTCACTCGGTTTTTTTTGAAAACTACTCGATTTTTAAAGCGGAGCTTAAACCACTCCTTTTTCAAATCACTAGATTCTACAACGATATCAAGTTCATTATGTTAAAGATTTTCTTCAAAACCAACCGTAACCCTCCGTCATTTCAGGTATGTAGTATTTAGTATTCGTGCTGTGTTTGTTGACCTTTGTCAAGACACGGTGTACGGTAGCTAGGTAATACCTATCTGCAGCATGATGATGCGATCGGTAAGGACAGTCACACTGCCTTTTTGACCTCCGTAAAGGGTTTGTGTGGGTGGGTTCGAATCGATCAAGAAATGACGGGTTGAACTTAACTGGCGGCCTATAGTTTGTTGACCTCCATCAAGGTCATATATCGTTAGGGGTAAAAACACATATCGGGAATTTCAAGTGTTGAAATTTGCAATGAGATTGCATATCTTCTATATGATTATTGGATCCTAATACCCACTGCGAGTAAGCGTTAGTTCTAAGAGAATTTTCCACTTTACAATTAGCTAATCCAGCAGGTGTCTAAGAAAGGTGTTAATGGGTTATGCCCCTACGGAAATGAGGTTATTTAATTAGTTCCGTACGAAAACACGGGGAGACTCCCTCGGAGTACCAACACCTGCATGGCTGACCGATTAGCGAACTTTTAGGGTATAATTAATCCCGGCTAATCTTATCTTTTAGGGTTTGAAGGAAGATTTGATAAAAACAGTGGGAGCCATCTTGATTAGATAAGATAATAAATAATCTAATCTTGCAAGAGCGCACGCTAAAGTGTTTTCTTCTCTCACTCTCTCTCCAGGTAGTGACCATATCACGCCTTAATTAAGATAATAATATGGATGTATTGACTGAACCCGCTTATTATAATGGGCTGGGAAACGTTGGTTCCACTCTATCTTATAACAATTGTCATAAGTCTGGGCAAGAGATAGGGAATGCAAGGATTTCCACGCAATCCGAATGAAGAAAGAGCATTCTGATGCATCTTCTTTGGGTGTGTTAGTTATTGAGAATTGTTTCTCAGTCTGCTCTATGTCCTGGGTATTGGATACCGGATCAGAATCCCATATTTTAAATCTGTTACAAGGGTTAAAGAGAATTAGAGAACTGGGAAATGATGATATGTCTCTCAGAGTAGGGAATGGTGTTATTGTTGTTGCCGAAAGTGCCGGCGAATATCACCTAGTATTGCCAAATGGTAATACATTGATTTTGAACGATTGTTATTTCATACCATGTATGATGTGCAATATCATATCCATTTCTTTATTAGATAAAGAAAGATATAACTTTGCATTAGAGAAAAATGTTATGAACATTTTCCTAAATCAAGTGTTGATTGGGTTTGGTACGTTATGTAATGATTTATATGTTCTAAATCAAAATACAGTTCTAAATATATAGAACACACACAAGAGGAAAAGTTCAGAAATGAACGAAGCCTTCTTGTGGCATTATAGACTTGGTCATATCAATTCGACCAGACTAGCTGAATTGCATAAAAATGGATATTTGAATCCGTTCGAATTTACATCTTATGAAACTTATCAGTCATGTCTCAAAGGTAAGATGACCAAAAATTCATTTATGGGACACAGAGAAAAAGCTACTGAACTCTTGGGACTGATACATTGTAATGTATGCGGTCCTATGTCTACACATGCCAGAAATGGTTTCTCATACTTCATTACATTCACCGATGATCTCTTAAGATTCGGACATGTATTCCTGTTGAAATATAAATCTGAAGCTTTTGAGAAATTCAAGGAATATAAGAGCGAAGTAGAGAACCAGATGGGTAAAAGTATTAAAATCCTTCAATCTGATCGAGGAGGTGAATACTTAAGCACGGAATTCCGAAATTATCTAAAAGAGAATTGGATTCTCTCTCAGCTTACTCCTCTATATATACCACAACACAATGGTGTAACGGAGCGGAGGAATCGCACCCTATTAGATATGGTGCGCTATATGATGAGTGTTGCAGAGTTACCTATTTTCTTTTGGAGTTATGCACTTGAGACAGCTGCAAACATATTGAATAGGATTCCTACCAAATATGTGCCTACCACTCTATATGAAATATGGGAGGGGAAGAGACCATGTTTTAACTTCATTAAGATATGGGGTTGTCCGACTTATGTTAAAAAGCAAAATCCGTACAAGATCGAGATAAGGTCTGTTCTATGTAAGTTTGTTGGATATCCCAAACATTCGCGAGGGTATATCTTCTACCACATCGAGGAACAAAAGTTGTTTGTTGCTCAACATACCACCTTTTTAGAAAAGGAATTTCTTGTAAAAGAAATTAGTGGTAATGAGGTAGAGCTGGAAGAAGTTCCAGATACATAAACTGCAATAGAAGATTTGGTAGAACCGGAAAATTCAATAGTCCCTGACGAACCTCAGCCGCTCCGCATATCTAGTAGGGTTTGTTTACCGCCGAAATCCGGGAAAGACAAACTTCTTGCCTGCATTTGGGGGCGGATGCTATTTGGTTTTATCCGTCCACCTCTCTGAAGATACCAAGTTGATTTATGGCACCGTATATCGGAGGTCTGGACGAATGCGGCCGTTGTAGCAGACTTCGTCAGATTCCCCCTCGTTGTGAGGGTTTTTTGATTGTGGGGATGCTCTTCCCTGCAGGCGCAAGTCCCTGCAGTTAATTACGTTACCGCATAGCGATAACCACTTTTTCCTGCTCCAGAAGGTCACTTCGTGTCGTGTGTGTTTGTTTTATTTTTGGTTGCCCATGGATTGTATACGGAGACTAATTTGTGTTGTCGCCCGTAGAGCATGGATTAGTCCAAATATGTATTTTCTTTGATTTGGGTTTGGTTTGAATTAAGGATCGTTAACCTTATTTGAGATTAAGACCGACTTAAATATTTGTTAAGGATACGTTAATCCGATATTGAACTAAGATCTACTTAACGGGGGTTTAGGATCATTTTTTATCCAACGAAAGAGCATTTGGGCACTATCATTTTAGTTTCAGGACGTTGCGGTCCACAACTAGTTTAAGGACATTACGGTCCACAACTAGTTTAAGGACATTACGGTCCATTGGGGTATGCTCATGGGTTTGAGAGTGCATCCAAGAGCTGTTGGTTGTCGGGACCCTCCACCTCTCTGACATCGTTGAATAATTACAACGACATGCATCAGAGTGTGGAAAGATGTATCCTTGAACCGAATTCCAGATTAAAGAGAAAGATCATGGTGGAATGAACACCATTTTAGATACCATGTGTCAGGAGATCATTAGAACTAAGATTGATTTAGGGAGGCCTGAGCATAGGCAGGTTCAATTGGAAAAAGGTTTTGGACTCGAGAGACTTGGCTATGTTTAGGATAAGGTCGACTTCTCATAGTGTTAAACACTAACATTTGCTTAGCGCTCATGTGCTCCTACGTGAGGCTCATAAGTAGTGTTAGACACTAAAATTTGGAGAGCTCACGTGCGGCACTTGAGGCACCTGAAAATTGGGCGTTATGCACTTGGGTCTAAATCTCCATCTGTATATAAGTGTTAAATACTTAGTATTTATGGCCATCACGTATGGGCACGTGAGGTGCTCCAGAGTTGGGCACTGCCTCCTTCGGATTTATCTTCTTATTCTGTTCTAGGTGCTAAGCATTATTGGGGGTCACGTGGATCACGTGAGGCGACCCAAAATAAGAACTGTCTTAATTTATTCTCTTTCCATTTTTACAAGTGTTGAGCACTATTAGGGGTCACGTGATTCAAACTCAGTCATTCCTTTTTGGTCCTTAGAGGTACTCACGTGGGAACACGTGATCTGTCGTTATAGCGTTGAACACTAATATGCATAGGGCTCTTGATCTTTGTCTTGAGAATTTCAAGTCCTTTGTTTTATACGAATCAAATTCTTATGCAGGGTTGAACCTAGTTTTACCAGAGGAATTAAATTCCTATGTCTTTAGAAGAATTAAATTCTTCAAACCTAGTTCTTTCCTCTAAGTTTTGGGACTGCATAACAGAATCTCCCCGATGAGAATTAAATTCTCGACTTGTGGGGAGATCTGCTTCTGCAGACCTCAACTAGAGAAAGAACTAAGTTCTTTTTTTTGGAAGAGTTAAACTTTTGCAAAAGGAGATAAAATGATCTCTAGGTCTTTTTCCTCACCTGGGGTTTCTTTTTCTTCAAAGAGAACTCTTCTTCTTTGTTTTTTTTTCAAATCTTATGGAGGGGTTTCCTCTCTTTCTCTTTTCAGTCTCGAGTCATTTATATAGTAGAGACAAGTTTGTTGATTTAGTTAAGGAAATTTCGCATTGAGAGATTATTTGACTGATTCGGGAATTTTATCCGCCGTTGGATTTTTGATCCAGGGACTTCTGTTTTACAGAAGACATTTTTCTTGTTTTTAACAAGATTGAGAAAATATTTTCCTATACATAGCTTATTCTGTAGCTTGGTGAGTTTTAATCATTATTGGATCTTTAATCCAACGGTGCTGTATTTTACAGAGCATAATCTTTCTTATTTAGAAAGATTGGGGAAATATTTTTCCATACAGAGCTTATTCTGTAGCTTGGTGATTTTTAATCACCATTGGATCTTTAATCCAACGGTGCTTTGCTTTACAGAGCGCAATCTTTCTTATTTAGAAAGATTCAAGGAAATATTTTCCAAATAGGGTTTTGATTTCTCTTATTTAGAATTTAATTCTATCCGCTCAGAAGGCATTAGGAACCCTCACGTGTAGCACGTGACCCATAGCATTAGACCGGTTTGCTTATATGCAGCAGTCTCAGAGAAAAGTATCACGTGTTGGCACGTGAGCTTTTTTGGCCTGTTATTAGGAAGGCGCCTATATACTTTGTATATAGATGCTCATATGCCTTCACGTGAGGCTCAATTTCAGCCTTATTTGTTAAGCGCAATGCCTATAATTTTTGCTCTAAGGCGCATCTCGTGCGGGCACATGATACTCCATTTGGGGAATTTTTCCATCGCTTTTTGTTCATTATTTATTTTTTATAAGGGAACAAATGCCCCCACAGCGTTGTTCTCACGTGGCTTGCATGTGAGTGCAACGCTGTCACCTTTACAGCCGTTGGATTGCCTGGGGGAAAAGGGAGGTGAACCGTCCTTGTCGCTTCTTATAAATGCAAGGGTTTGGTCTTTGGGAAGTCGCTGTTCTTTCATCTTCTTCCTTCCTTGTCTTCTTTGAGAATTTAATTCTCTTCTTCAGAGCTTAGTTCTCTACCCATTGCAATTTCAGAGTTAAACTCTGTCAGAAAAAGAAACCCTTTTTAGGTAACGATCTTGAATAACAAAGAAACCCTTTTCTTAAAAAAAATTCCGGGATTTTAAATCCACCATAAGAGCTTTGCTCTCTTTCTGAAACCCATCTCTCAGAGATCCAAATACGTGATCTTTGAGTAGTAAATCTCAATGTCTTGGGCATTCCCCCTCTGATCTTTAAGGATTCATGGCATTTTTATTTTTCTTTTCCTCATCATGGGGGTTTCTGGAATTTAATTCCATCGCATAAAAGGAATTTAATTCCTCACCAAAGAGCTTTGCTCTGAAGATAAAGAGGGCCCTCGGGAATTTCATTTCTTGGTGTTCTTGAGCATATTTTCATAGGATTTTTCTTTACTTGCACAAATTCAAATTTATTAGGTATTTTAACAGAACTTGTTTTCTCCATGAGGATATCAAGAGTTGTTTAAACTCCCGTGTCCGTTTAATGGGAATCTTTTTTGATTCTCACAATGATCGTCCTGTCTCATCATTGGTGAGCCGCCATATTGATTTTGTGGGGTCTATTAGTTTTGCAATAAGTGGTCCCATGGAACAAACTTTCTGTCGTTTCCCTCTATTGTTATATATATATATATATATATATATATATATATATATATATATATATATATATATATATATGTTTCATTAACGGCTTTTCTTTCCCTCGTTTTTTAGGAACAATGGCTTCTTTTCCCTACTTTCCTTTTGCTCGCTTAGACGCCGCTTTTCCGCAATCGCCGCCGGATGAGGAGGTCATGGCGATGATCAGGGCCCATGACAGGGACTGTACTAGTTTACTCCTATGGAGAGTTTGGTATGGCCACATTATCCGGGGCCGTCGCAGTATTACTTATGAGATGCCAACAAAGCCTATCCGCCCAATATCGCTGATGGAGCGTTCGCTTATGCGGTGGAGGTGGCTAATTGGACTCCTACAGGCTGGCTTGAGCCATTAACAACCAGGATACCCAACCAGCCTTGCCGGCTATAGATATCTTGGGGCGCCGCATCTGTCAAGGTGAAGCCCAACCCTGGGGACAAGTCTATAAGGTATGGCTTACCCCTCGACATCCAATCGGCTATCTTCCTTGGGCTCGATATGTTCTCTCCGCCCACTGTGCACGGTTGCAGAAGGTTGGGTTATATCAAGCGGTGTACGCATCTCTTTTCCATTACCCGGCTCCTCATGTCTGGTGGATTAAAGCTTTCCTGAACCAATGGAATCTTCCCACCAACACCTTCTTGCTAGGGGATCGTGAGGTCTCGATTTCAATGGAAGAGTTCCGCGAGATCTCCGGATTGCCGATCAGGGGAGAGCATTATGAAAAGTTGCTGCCTCCCTATGAGTATGTGTTCACGACCATGCCTGCTATGCTTGACGATTTGACGATTGAAAACGCCGTCCATCATAAATATCCTAGTCTAATCAAGACTCTGGGTATTTTCGAGAAGTTGTTCGCGGAGTCAGAAAGACAGGGTGTCACCTTTAAAAGTTTCATCGCATGTTTTCTCCATGAAGATGTTTTATCAAAAGAGGCCCAAAAATTTGCAAGCATTAATGACCCTTTTGGATTTGGGCTGAATAAGCTGCTGGCCAAAGAAGAGGACTTGCCGAAGTTTTACATTCCGGCCTCGTCGGCCGTGCCTTTTGATGCAATTGTGGCCCTTGGCATGGACGAAGAGACCTTCTTCGTCGGCTTCATCAGTCTTTGGCTCAGTTGATTCGCCATGCCGACGCATCGACACTTCATGAGAGCTTCCGTCTTCTACCCTGCCCATCGCGTAGCCGAAGGGGCACGGTTGGCCATTAGCATTGTGGGACTATCGCATCTTTATCATAGATTAAGTGTTGCGGCCAACACTTCAACCCCAGGTACAGACGTCATGAATTCCTCCCTGCACTACTTCATCTCGTGGATCGAGATGCAACTATTGGGAGCATTAGCAGCGCATCGGAGGCCGGATTTGTATGACTCTTATACCTTCCCATGGGTTATGAGGTTGGTGGATGCTTCTGCTCCCGATCCGACCCAGTTAGGAGCCTTTTGCGTGCTGCTTAATCCGTACTCCAACAAGGGCAGGAAGGTTTTAAGCGACCGAGTCCTCTCTGCTCCCGCGGGGCCTATCCAGCAGCTGTTTGATTTGTCGAAAGGTGGAGCGTCGTCTTTAAAGCCTAAAGAGATCATGCACCTGTACTCGATTAGGCCCGGCTACTTGATGTTCCGGCAGAATAACGCGGCCCTTTTTATGCGGTACAATCCGCATCACTTCGCCCAGTAGTTGGGCTATAACCAGGGTGTCCCTTTCGAGGCATTCTTGGTTGAACCTACTCCATCTCTAAAAATCACGCGTGACGTCACCCATCAGTTTATGCAGCTGAACACCGGCTCCCGTTTCGTGATCCCCGAGGCTGACTATATTCCAAGGTGTATGGGGTCTTTCACGGGTTGGTATCGTCATCGAGTCGGTCCCGTCATCGTAGAAGAGAGGCAGGTACTCTTTGAGTCGATCATCGGCTATGGCCCAAGCCACTGGTATTCCGTTGTAGCCGCGGACAGTGGTTCTCCCTCCATTGAGGGATAGCGGCGTGGTTCTTATCCCGAAAGCTGCAAAAACAGAATTGACTCCTCGCACTGCTGGGATGCCAGTGCGTACTAGAGCTCAAGCAAAGGCCTCCGATGAAGCGCTAGTGACAGTACCATCAGTGGCGGAGTCATCCGTGGTGGTATCCCCAAAAGGGGATACCAGAAGCGAGGTTGGCCAACGTTGCGCCAAAGCGCCGAGGGGAAGGAAGCGATCCTCTTCCAGTGTTAGCTCCAGCTTGAAAATGAGAAAGAAAATAGTTGATGGCTTACTTGACCTCTTGTTGGAATCTAAGCCTATTACTCAAGACGAACCCATCTCCATGCAAGAGCCGGATGATGGTCTTATTTACCCTGGCTCGTCTGCTGAGGAAGCCGCGCAATTAGCTGAAGCTTTAAGGCGTTCGTAGGATGAGACCGAAAATGTGCACATCCCGAAAAAGCCCTACCCTCCGGTTATCTTTACGAAGATCCCCCATCACTACGGAGAGCACATATGGGTCCTCTGCGAAGGGAAGACGAAAGAGCCTTCAAGCAGTCCATTTCGGCTACATCTGAAGATGAGCTGGCACTGAAGACTGGTGGGCATGAATCCGCATTTGAAGCCCGGCGAGCACATTTCCTCAGGAAGGAACGACGGCTCGAAAAAGCCATACTAGAAGCATCTTGGCATATCGGTATACGAGTTTTCCGTATTTTTCTTTTGGCAAGTAATTTGTATCGCTTTTTATATCTTCTTATCTTTGCGAAAACTTTGCAAGGACTTCAGCAACGAAAAAGGATTTGAGTCCAGTTCGTGCCATGATCGCAGATTCTATAGATGTCTCCCATGACGCAATGGCAGGTGCAGAAGGGATCACTACGGCCGCCGTTCCTGTTGCGGAGCCTCCGGTGGTGGCTCTTATTCCTTCGGTGTCCATTCCTCGAGCGGAGGTGACCCTATTGGCCACGGACCCTATGGATGTCTCTAGTGATGCACCGAAAGGTGTAGAAGAGATTACCGAAGCTGTTAGTTCTATCTTGGATCTCCCGATGACGACCTCCGTCTCTTCGGCGTCTATACTTTCCACAGAGGCTACCTTGCCGGTCGTAGACCCAATGGATCTTTCTGGTGGCGTCTTGAATATTGTAGGAGGGACCGCCAAGGCCACTGTTCCCTCTTTGGAGCCTGGAGTGGCGGCCATTGCTCCGCAACTGGAAGCTGCTACACCAGCAAATATCCCTGGTGATGTGCCTGAGGGCGCGAAGGAGGCTGCCGAAGCTGCTATCCCTCCAGTTCAAGACGAGCGGAGCGTCGAAGGTAATCTCTTACATATTATTTTAATGATCCCTCATTATCTGAACTCTTCTTTCCTTCAGAACTGCGGGAATTGGCGGCTTCTATAGTGGGCCTATCTCCCAGGAAGTCCTTTCAGCACCTACTTGATATGGCTGCCCTACAGGCGATATCCCCGCAAAGCATCATCCTTTCTTCCAGGCAAGGTCAGTATTTTTTGACCCCTTTGCTTTATTATCACTTTTTTACAACGATGCTAATATGCCCTCTACAGTTCTGGAAGCTGATGACGAAGTGGAGATCCTTGATGGGTCTGGGGATTTTTCAAACCCCCTTTGCATGACTGTGGGTAAGTAAAAATTTACCCTTGGCATTGTTTTGTTTATTCCATGTTTGCCAGTTTCGCTGACTATTCATAAATTTTGACAGCTTTGCCAGCTCTGGCTCCGTTAGAGTCCCGAATCTCTATGCCACTGGGCCCATATGCCCGACGTGCGTCTGAAAGGATGGCGAGACAAAGCATTCATTCCTTGTTGGCCCTCATTGAAGATCTTCGTGCTGGTAGTTCTGTTACGGCTGAAGAATTTGCTACCGAAGCCAATACTTCTTTGCCCTTCCTTACCACTTATCATGACGAAATATTGGTGCATGTTTGGGTTGAGTATTATCGCCGAGTGGAGGCTTGCTTACATAATCATGAGTGCATACGCCTTCCTTCCGAGCTCCTGACTGCAAAGGTGAGCCTGCGGGGGTGGATTGAGCGGTGCGCCGCTAATCTACAGTCTTGCGAGAAGAGGCTCAACCAGAAATTTTCAGAGAGGGAGCTACCTTCAAATGCTTTGGGGGAACTCCAAGCTCAACTCACTACTAAAGCCACCCGTGCGTACGAAATTTGGCGGGTGCTTCAAGAAGCTATAACAGAGGTGGTAGCTCTTGATAAAGCCATTATCTTTACCCGCGAGATGGTTGAAGCTCATAAAGTTACTGAAAAGGAGCTTGAGAGCCGGTTCGCTTCGTATCAGACTCAACAGTATCAGGCGAAGATCCGTCTTGTGGCAATAACAAAGCTTGAAGCCGAGGCCCAGCGGAAGAATGTTGAACTGACGAACTTATTGCACCATCCGCTGGTTTAAAGATTTTTGTGTATTTACTCCTGAATGAGAGTATCTTGTATTCATTTTGATTTATGAATAAAAGATATATTTTATTTCATACCGGCGTGTCACTTTTAGCAAATGCGTCTTGTAGATAGTCTATCTTGATCTCTTTGTAGGGTAGTGATGGATTAGGAAACAGGTTCAGGTCTGCCACCTAAGACTTTTCAACTTTATGAGCCGTGAGGGTCTCATAAAGACTTTTCTCCCTACGAGTCGAGAGGATCCTGTAGGTGTATTTTCTCCTTATGAGTCGTGAGGACTCTTAAGTGCGTTTTCTCTTGAGAGTCGTAAGGATCTCACAAGAGAATTTTTCCCCTTACAAGTGGAGAGGACTCGTAAGTGGTTGTTTCCCTCCTTATCGATATTCGACTTTGGAGAGTGTGGCCATGAATAGTATGCAATAGTCCATCTTAGACAGACTTGCAAGGCCCCAATGCTTAGGAAATAGGTCCTTATCCCTATTGCCTAAGACTTTTCCCTACGAGTCGAGACGAATCGAGCAGTTCTCGCAAGGACACTAATTTCCTCCCGAGTCGAGACGAATTGAGAAGTTCTCGCAAGGGTGTCCTAACATCACAGTTAACTCCTGCTAATAGAAGTCCATTAGGGTCTGTGGCACTAGGGTTTTTCACCCGTCGCACCGTCGCATTGGCCGATATATTCCCCGATATGCAATCTTGCTGTTCTGGTATCCCCGCGACTGTCGTGTCTCTGATCCCTTCGGGGGATGGACAAGACGTCTTCAAGTAATCTTCCAGGTAATATTACCATCGAAAGAGAAAGCATTAGGGATATTCCATGTTGCTTTTTACTTGAGGTTAGGCTCAGTTTGGGAGCCCCGATGAGTCATGACCACTCCGCGCTGGAGTGGGATGGTCTCCGATAGTCTTTCAGGTCTCATTTGAGTTGCCGTCAAGACCCTGAAGCTAGGGATCTTCCTTTGCTTCGTTAGTTGACATTGTGTCTGCAATATTACGACGAATATCGAGGTTGTCTTTGGGTTTTCTGTGAACCGTCGAGATTTGGAACCAGGGGACTTTGCCGTGGCTCCGAGGTAGTCTCTAGGTTGTCTGTAAACTGTCAAGATTTGGAACTAGGGGACTTTGCCATGGCTCCGTTTGTTGATGTCGCGCCTGTATCCTGCTGGAAGGAGGAAGAACGTTGTTGGTTGATCTCTAGGCTGTGGATGCCGCCGTCGAGACTTGGAACTAGGGACTTTGCCATGGTTCTAAGGCAGTCTCTAGATTGTCTGTGAACCGTCGAGATTTGAAACTAGGGGACTTTGCCGTGGCTCTGAGTTAGTCTCTAGGTTGTCTGTGAACCGTCGAGATTTAGAACTAGGGGACTTCACCATAGCTCCGAGGCAGTCTCTAGGCTGTCTGTGAACCGTCGAGATTTGGAACTAGGGGACTTTGCCATGGCTCCGTTTATTGACGTCGTGCCTGTATCCTGCTGGAGGGAGGAAGAACGTTGTTGGTTGATCTCTAGGCTGTGGATGCTGCCGTCGAGACTTGGAACTAGGGACTTTACCATGGTTCCGAGGTAGTCTCTAGGTTGTCTGTGAAGCGTCGAGATTTGGAACTAGGGGAATTTGCCGTGGCTCCGAGGTAGTCTCTAGGTTGTCTGTGAACCGTCGAGATTTGGAACTAGGGGACTTTGCCGTGGCTCCGAGGTAGTCTCTAGACTGTCTGTGAACCATTGAGATTTGGAACTAGGGGACTTCGCTGTGGCTCCGTTTTGCTAACGTCGTATCTGCTTCTGGTTGGAACGAGAAGCGACGTTATTGATTTCTAGGCTGTAGGTGTAGCCATCGAGATCTGACTTACCTTTGACGAAGCCTGGTGGGACGATATGGTTCCCTTTCTATTTGTGCCCATGGATTGTATACAAGGGTCAATGTGATCTCACCTGCAGGGAAAAAGTTTTATTTTATTTTATTTCTTTCCACGATGCTCTATCTTTTCAGCTTTTTATATCGCGAAAGTCGTGATTGCCCAATCATTTCGGCTATTTTTCGCGGTGCTCAATCATTTCGGCTGTTTTTTGTTTTTACTCACTGATTTTTTATTGCGAGTTGCCCAAACATTTCGGCTGTTTTTATATGCATATATTTTGCTCGCTGATTTTTATGCGAGTTGCCCAAACATTTCGGCTATTTCATATGCATTTTTGCTCGCTGATTTTTATTGCAAGTATGGAACCCGAGATCTGATACCAATCTTGGCATCAGCATCGCTGTGACTGGAATATTGCCAGGAGTGAATCATCAATTATCGTGCAAGGATTTGGAATTTGATACTGATTTAGGCATCAACATTGCTACAACTGGGATATTGTCAGGAGCGAATCATCATTTGCCTTTTTTGATTCGAACAAAGGTGGCTTAGCAAACAGGGTTAGGATCCAGTCGACTGAGGCTTTTGACTTCATGAGCCGTAAGGGTCTCATAAAGGTGTTTCTCCCTACGTGCCGTGAGGATCTCGTAGGTGCGTTTTCTCCTTAGGAATCGTGAGGATTCTTATGTGTGTGTTCTCTTATAAGTCGTAAGGATCTTACAAGAGTGTTTTCTTCTTATAAGTCGAGAGGACTTACAAGTGTCGTTCACTACATGAGAACATTCTTCGTCTTTGGAGGGACTTAGTGGGGGAAACGTTTATTTGTGCCCGTAGATTGTATACAAGGGCCGATATCGGACCGCCTGTAAGGCAAAATAGGGGATGTGATGTCTTAAGAACAGGTTCAGGTCCTTGTAACTTAAGTCTTTCGAATCCTATGAGCCGTGAGGATCTCTTAAGGGGGATTCTCCTTACGAGTCGTGAGGATCTCGTAAGTGTAATTTCTTCTTAGGAATCACAGGGATCCCTAAGTGTGTTGCTCCCTTGTGAGCCATAAGGATCTCACGCAGGTATTTTTTTCCCTTAGAAGGTCAAGAAGACCTTGCAAGTGTGCATGAAAAAAAATTTTACGAGTCTGCGCCCTTACGGGTTTTCACAAACTCGCCGCCAGTCCTGCTGTTTTTACTCACGGGACCCTTTCGGGTTTTCATCCGTGCCCATTTCGCTTGTGGACGTACCTTTTTTTTGCACGATAAAACTCTCTAGAATAGTTTCGCCGCATGTGACTCATCTGTTTGTCAGTGGGATTTGAGTTATAGTCCTCACCACTGGGACTTATGGACTTGCATTCCACTATCACCATGTTAGAGGCGACGTTGTTAGTTTAGGGACATCTCGGTCCGTTGTTAGTTTAAGAACATCTCGGTCCATTGTTAGTTTAAGGACATTTCGGTCCATACCTAGTTTAAGGACGTTGCAGTCCGTAGCTAGTTTAAGGACATCTCGGTCCGTAGCTAGTTTAAGGAAATTTCGGTCCGTAGCATTTTGAGGCGAGGTTTCGCTGGATACTACTTATAGAGTTTGGACTCAGGGAGATAGCGAGCGGACATGAGCGTTGTCATCCATCATTAAACTGAGCCGTGACTTGTCGGGCGTAGTATTTCTTAAGGAAGCGGCCGTTTATTAGCCAGAAAGGTCTTTCGCCATGCATATCCATGAGCAAGTAGACCCCACCTTGATAGAACTTGTCTATGATGTACGAGCTCTCATAGTTCGGCTCGAATTTCCTCCGTTTAGCACGATTGGGGATCATAGGTCTTTTTACGACTAGCACGAGTTCGACTTGGCGGAATGTTCTCGGCCTAGTCAATCTTTCGTATGAGCGTGTCATCCTTGCTTTGTAAGCCTCTAGGTTTTGCTGCGCGATGAGACGAGTTTCATTTGATACTTCATGACAAGGTGAATATTTTCCTTGTCTTTTCTTGAGGGAAAGAGTACTCCTGACCCATCTTCTTCATAAAAGACGGGTTCCAGCTGACTTTTTCTCGCTCGTGCGGCTTCTTAGATCCGCTTCACTGTTTTTGAACGTCATCCCTGTTCTTCACCTTGCTTTTACTTCTATGTCAGGCTTTTTCTTTCCACGAGAGCGCATAGCGGGCTGGAGGTGAAAGGCATCGTCGTCTTCTCCTTCCGTAACCTGTTGGATAATACGTTGCATCCTGGCCTTCTCGTAAATGGACATTTCACCGCTATGGTCATCTCGAACCTTTTGACCCACTTCTCTTATTAGCTTGTCAATTTGTTCCTCGAATGATGGGCTTGTTATTCTTACGGCGGGATCTCGCTATGGTTTGACATCAACGCCATCTGGAAATGCATTCATTTCTCTACCGGAATTATTTATGACATGGCAGCCATGGAATCGCTCCCTTTTATTGGACCGAACGTATCCAAGGCCGGTCATCTCCATTCTCCCGTTGGGCATCTTCCGCTGAGTCCCAGGAACGTCCCAAATCTTTTTATAGAACTGGGCCTGTCGAGCAGTCTGTTTGAAGGGTACGCATTGGCGTCTCAATAGCCTTTTCAGTCCCTCTGCGTAGTATCTGGGCAGACGGATTAACTGAAGGCTGTCGAGCGCGGGTTCGGCACCGTGCCATATTTCTTTCTCTATTTTAGTCTCCGTGGATTGGTAGAAAAGGATCGCCTTTTCACCTCTTTTCTTAGGAGGGACGTAGAAGATCTGCAGCTCTTGCACACTGTACATATCAAGTGCATCAAGTTCTTTGTAATGCCGCTACGGGACCAGGGTAATCTGTAAACTCTGGTCAGCTCCAACAAAGGTCTGCATTGGTGGGCGAATGGAGAACACTGCGTTGGCCTCATCCTCAGAGTCACTTCCAAAGACCAGAATAGGAGCAGATGGTCCCGGCCTATTACCTTGGGGTTGTCCTGAGTAGACCATCCTTTCATCCTTTTCTGTATCGCTCCCGAATATCAGGATAGTGGCGATGGCTTTTTGTTTATTCTCCGGTTTGCAACATCTTTCCATGTCTTCGAAGTCTGGTAAGAAGTACTCGGCGTCTTCATATTTGCGGACTTCATTTACGGAGAATGGGTTCAGCTCCCTTGTAACTGTGTACTCGAGGCCATCCTTGAAGTACTTCATACACTGATATTGTGTAGAAGGGATGATATTGTACTCATATAACCAAGGCCTGCCGAGCAAAGCATTGTAGCAAGTCTTGGCATCAATGACATGGAACTTAATGTCAGTGACGAGCAGCCCGAAGCGTAATGTCAGTATTACATGCCCGAGTGTTTATGATGATTGGGAGTCAAAGCCGGAGATGGTAATTTTATCCCGAGCCAAGTGCTGAACGTCCATGCAAATCTCCTTCAACACTTTTACATTGAGAAGGTTGATGGAGGACCCGTTGTCGACCAGGATCTTCCCTATTTTGATATCGTGACAATACCCTGTTACATACAGCGGACGATTGTGCTCGCACGTTCCGAGAAGGAGGTCTTCATTGCTGAAGGTGATATCAGCTGTGTGGACTTATTCCAGCTCGTCCTTCATCTTTTCTTCCATCGGGAAGGCTTGAAATTGGTCGGGCTCTTGTAACGCCTTGATCAGGGAATCTCGTGCCTCTTTAGACAGGAGAAGGGCATCTAAGATACTCAATTGTGAGGGTATCTTTCTCATATGTGCCAGGACATTGTAATCTACCTTGTTCTTCTTGAGCGGGTCCTTGGCTGTGAGCTTTTCGATGACTCTATCATCGAGGGCAATCTCCTCAGGAAATTTTTCCTTCCTTTGTCCCTTTTGCCTGTTTGAAGGTCCGAGATTCTTTTCAGCTAACGTACGGTTATGCAGCTGATTGTTCTCACAGTTCTTCATTTCCTCTTCTTTTTCAGAGGTAGATTCCTTGAAGAGAGAGCCGAGGGCTATTTCTTAAGTAGAATCGCTCCCGAAGGTAAGAACTTGAGATTTTCCTTTTTCTGAAATGGCATCAACCATATGACAGTTACCGACTGTTCCTTTACGCTCATATGTTGTGCTTCTCTTCTCCCGATGGGCTTTATGCTTCATCCGCTTGAAATGTTATCGGTAGGCAACGTATCCCTGCCACCACTTCTTGAAGGCATTGCACTCTTCGGTAGGGTGTGTGACCTTCCGATGGTGCAAGCAATAGTTCGGATGTACATTCGCTTCATCGTAGCACATACTCCCGGGAGTATTTCCTTCGAAAGGTGGCAGCTTCATTTCCATTGACAGAGCTTTGGCGAACTACTTTCCTATCTTAAACTTGCTTCTGTCTGCCGCGGGTATGCCTCGATCCGGTTGCAGTGCTTTGTGACTCATCCCTACCACAGCTTCTTCATCTTAACGCCTACGCTTGGCCTTTTCGTATATGGCCGTTTCACGTTCTCGGTCAGTTTTGCTCCTTTGAAGGGCATTGGTCAGTAGCTTGTCGATCAAGTCGTCTGACGGTTCCAGGGATTTTGGCGCCGGTTCTGTCCCCAACTTCTCTACGTTTTTTTCTAACGCCGAGGGAGTTTCTTTATCATTCACTGATGGATGAGAGATCATGTAGCAGCTTGCTAAGTAATCCTCGGGTTCTTCTGACGAGCCGTCTCCTTCATCAATGTCACTGTCTTTGTTCTCAAGAATAAGCAGAGGAACTCTTCTAGTGTGACTGGGGTCCACGCCTTCTTGTTGTACTCTTCCAGCGCGTCAATGTACTTCTGCAGATCCGTGCGCTCGTCGTCAGGCTGCACAGGCTTCTTGGCCTTCTTATTTTTCTTTGAAGACTTCGGATGCTTGGTCTAGAGGTTTTATCCATCGTTACCAACTTTTGGCGTTAAGCGTGGTTTCAGCATTCCGTCAATAATTTCAGGCTCCAGCGGGTTTTTCCACCTAATCGCCGGACATGCTTGGAGATCCTTCAGTATTCTTTTATTTTTAGCTGAAAAGACCACTTCCCACAGAGCTTCTTCCACAAATGAGCATGATGCCCCCGGCGTATCCACCTTTTAAGGAGCGTGCTCCTGCGGCGGGTTTACCTTCCAGTTTTCGGACAGTGCGAACTTGCCTTATTGGTACTGGAATTCGACCCAGTTTTTAAAGACGTAGCAATCTTCGATTGGGTGGCCCACTATTTGGTGGTAGGGGCAGTAATTGGGATGGTTGACGTCGCCCGATTGCAGAGGGCGTCTCGGATCCGGCAGAGTGATGAGCCTGTTGTGCACTGCCAGTTCGAATAATCTCCTTGTTTTATCCCGGGGGAACGAGTAAGGACGTCTCAACTTCTCTTCGAGGTCTCACGGTCTGTTGTTTTGGCGAGCCATCGTCTTCAGGTCACTCAATTGTTATTAAGCGTTGGCGATGAAGGTAGCTTTCTCTTTTCCCTTTTCATTCCGGAGATCCGTTTTTGAAAAGGACAGCCTATGGCCTATCTGATCCATTTGGGCCAGCTTGTCAATCAAGGCCTGGAAGGTGGTCGGCTTTAAGAACATCATAAATTGGGATATAGTCGCCTGAAGGTCGAGTGTCCACACGAACATGCCCACAGCAGGAGCTTCTTCTATGCGCTGTTCACACTTCGACCATAGGTTCCGCCACCGAATTGCGTACTGAACCCAGGTTTCTCCTGGCTTCACCCTAGCGTTGATTAATGCTATGATTAGAGTGCGCTCACTTGCGCTTGTGAACCGCTGTGTGAACAATAGTTCCATCTCCGTAAATGTCTTGACAGAGTCATTCGGAAGCTCCGAATACCATTCGAATGTTGTCTCCGCCAAGCTGCCGACAAATTGGCGAAGCAATAGTTTGTCATCACCCCCGGTATTACCGCACAATGCTCTGAATTGAGCAACGTGTTGGTGCAGATTGCTCGTCCCCTTATACACATGGAATTTGGGGATCGTATATCCTGGCGGGTACTTAATTTGGTCATACCAGCCTGGATAAGGTCGCCCAGTTCTGACGACCTGGCCTGCCGCTTCATTCGCTTGATGAGCTCGTATTTGTTGAGCTATGTAGTCATCAAGGGTGGCTTTGGAGATCATCTCCTCCCTGGCTGCTGATAAAGCTGGAGGAGGGTTCGATGTCTCCCCTCTATCGTCTTCAATGATTATTGGAGGATCCAGCTGGATCATCATCCCAACCATGTCTTGGAACAAAAGCGCCATCTGATTTATATTAGCCGCTTGTTCCGCGACCTCTTTATCTTTCTTTTCAAGCACCCTCCGTAGGAATTCGGTGTCGGTCTCCTGCTCCTGGCGTTGTTCCGACGATGCTTCTGGGCTATCTTTCTGCTCAGTGAGAGTGGCCATTCTTGTCAACATTTCCTGGAGTTTCTGTTGTTGCTCCTGAGCTTTCATCATAGACCGTGTGAGTGGTCGATGACTCACGGAAGCACGACTATCCTCTTTTCTGGATTCCATGTAGACGGTATGCACAACCATGCCCCCAAACTTGGGGCGTTTGGGTCCACTGCCTTTGAAATTTACCGCAGGCAGGGGGATCTTCTCCGGCCTTCTCCTCTTATGGGAGGTTGAAGTTGAATGGGCCGTTGAGTAGGCACCCATGAAGACAATACCTTTCGTGGTATGGCAGAGGGATGGTCCTCCTCTTGCCGAGCCTTCGTCTTCTTCAACCGGTGAGAGTAATCTTTGTCAATTACAGAGTCTTGGACTTTCTGCCAAACTCTGTGGATCTTGGAGGACAACCACTGAGGAGGTTGTTCCGGCTTCACCTTGGTTGTGTTTTTGATAGGTGGAGGAGACTTCTTCAAGATGGCGGTTAGAGAGTTCTTGCGCACATTTCTGAGCAGCTCGAAGCTGTTCCCAACTAGAACAGCAGCATCAATTTCTACCATTGGAGCTGGTGGGGTAAGTCCAGAGGGGGAACTTCCCCCAGCCTTCCTTACTCGGCGCCAGTGGCGACGTCGAGCGTGTCTTGCAAATGGGATCACCTCAGTTGTAGAAGCGATCTTGTCATACCCCTTGCTTTGATAAGAGGCTGCTTTGGTGCCAAACTATCGAAAACTAACGTCCGTTGAGAGGGAACGTCTAACCTGTCGAAGACTGACTTTCAAATAGGGGAAGCACTTGTAAAGACCTCACCCGCAGCAGGAGTTGGAACGGCCAGTCTTGCGAAGACCGATCCCTTAGCAGGAGAAGCCCCTTTAATGACTTCATTTACCGGAGCTGGAATGGCTATCCGCTTCAGGATAACCCCTTCAGGTATTATGGGTCTCTTTACGGGCCCAGTGAAGTTTTGGCTCAGCCTATCGAAGACTGAGGCGGCAGACTTGGATGACCCATTGAGAGGGGCGATGGTGGTTGCGAGCCGATCAAAGACCGACTTCTTTAGGGCTTCTTATGATGACATTGAAGCATTGAAGCTTATTGGCGGGAGCATGGTTCCGAAGAACAGTCCAGTGGTGGCCTGAGTCACCTGTTCCACTGGCATTACGAAGATGGAGGCCGCTTGGGGCCCATAAGTCACTCCTCCAGTAGGAACGGAGTGGGAGTTGCTATTGCAATTGGTGCAGTTGGAAGCCATCGATGTCAACTTCTCTTCTGCATGGAGCAAGACACCAAATCTTAGTACCTCGAATCCAGAAGCAACCATATTAAACCGTGATTCATTCGCGAACACGACACACGAAGTGTGGGGTGGAAAGAGGAAAAGGTCCCACCGGGCGTGCCAGAATCTGTTTACCACCGAAAGCCGGGAAAGACAAACGTTTTGCCTGCATTTGGGGGCAGATACTATTTGGTTTTATCTGTCCACCCCTTCGAAGATGCCAAGTTGATTTATGGCACCGTATATCGGAGGTCTGGACGGATGCGGCCGTTGTAGCAGACTTCGTCAGATTCCCCCTCGTTGTGAGGGGGTTTTGATTGTGGGGATGCTCTTCCCTGCAGGCGCAATCCTCTGCAGTTAATTACGTTATCGCATAGCGATAACCACTTTCTCCTGCTCCAGAAGGTCACTTCATATCGTGTGTGTTTGTTTTATTTTTGGTTGCCCGTGGATTGTATACGGAGACTAATTTGTGTTATCGCCCGTAGGGCATGGATTAGTCCAAATCCGTATTTTCTTAGATTTGGATTTGGTTTGATTTAAGGATTGTTAACCTTGTTTGAGATTAAGATTGACTTAAATATTTGTTAAGGATATGTTAATCCGATATTGGACTAACATCTAGTTAACGGGGGTTCAGGATCATTTTTGATCCAACGACAGAGCATTTGGGCACTATTGTTTTAGTTTCAGGACATTGAGGTCCACAGCTAGTTTAAGGACATTACGGTCCACGGCTAGTTTAAGAACATTATGGTCCATTAGGGTATGCTCATGGATTTGAGAGTGCTTCCAAGAGCTGTTGGTTGTCGGGACCCTCCTCCTCTCTGACATCGTTGAATAATTACAACGACATGCATCAGAGTGTGGAGAGATGTATCATTGAACCGAACTCCAGATTGAAGAGAAAGATCATGGTGAAATGAACACAATTTTAGATACCATATGTCAGGAGATCATTGGAACTAAGATCAATTTGGGGAGGCCTGAGCATAGGCAGACTCAATTGGAAAAAGGTTTTGGCCTCGGGAGACTTGGCTATGTTTAGGCTAAGGTCGACTTCTCATAGAGTTAAACACTAACATTTGCTTGGCGCTTATGTGCTCCCACATGAGGCTCATAAGTAGTGTTAGACACTGAAATTTAGAGCGCTCACGTGCGGCAGGTAAGGCACCTGAAAATTGGGCGTTAGGCACTTGGGTCTAATCCCCATTTGTATATAAGTGTTAAACACTTAGTCCTTATGGCCATCACGTGTGGGCACGTGAGGTGCTCCAGAGTCGGGCAATGCCTCCTTTGGATTTATCTTCCTATTATGTTCTAGGTGCTAAGCGTTATTGGGGGTCACGTGGGATCACGTGAGGCGCCCCAAAATGAGAACTGTCTTAATTTATTCCCCTTCCCTTTTTACAAGTGCTGAGCACTATTAGGGGTCATGTGGGATCACGTGACTCGAACTCAGTCATTCTTTCTTGGTCCTTAGAGGTGCTCACGTGGGAAGACGTGATCTGTCGTTATAGCGTTGAACGCTAATATGCATGGGGCTCTTGATCTTAGTCATGAGAATTTCAAGTCCTTTGTTTTATACGAATTAAATTCTTATGCAGGGTTGAACCCTAGTTTTACCAAAGGAATTAAATTCCTATGTCTTTGGAAGAATTAAATTCTTCAAACCTAGTTCTTTCCTTTAAATTTTGGTACTGCATAACAGAATCTCCCCGATGAGAATTAAATTCTCAACTTGTGGGGAGATCTGCTTCTGCAGACCTCAACCAGAGGAAGAACTAAGTTCTTTTTTTTTTGAAGAGTTAAACTCTTATAAAAGGAGATAAAATGATCTCTAGATCTTTTTCCTCACCTGGGGTTTCTTTTTCTTCAAAGAGAACTCCTCTTCTTCTTTATTTTTTTTTTTCAAATCTTATGGAGGGTTTCCTCTCTTTCTCTTTTCAATCTCGAGTCCTTTATATAGTAGATGCAAGTTTGTTGATTTAGTTAAGGAAATCTCTCATTGAGAGATTTTTTGATTGATTCGGGGATTTTATCCGCCGTTGGATTTTTGATCCAGGGACTTCTGTTTTATAGAAGACATTTTTCTTGTTTTTAACAAGACTGGGAAAATATTTTCCCATACAGAGCTTATTATGTAGCTTGGTGATTTTTAATCACTATTGGATCTTTAATCCAACGGTGCTCTGTTTTACAGAGCATAATCTTTCTTGTTTAGAAATATTGGGGAAATATTTTCCCATACAGAGCTTATTCTGTAGCTTAGTGATTTTTAATCACCATTGGATCTTTAATCCAACGGTGCTCTGCTTTACAGAGCGTAATCTTTCTTATTTAGAAAGATTCAAGGAAATATTTTCCAAATAGGGTTTTGATCTCTCTTATTTAGAATTTAATTCTATCGGTTCAGAAGGCATTCGGAACCCTCACGTGTAACACGTGATCCATAAAATTAGACCGGTTTGCTTATATGCAGCAGTCCCAGAGAAAAGCATCATGTGTTGGCACGTGAGCTTTTTTGGCCTGTTATTAGGAAGGCGCCTATATACTTTGTACATAGATGCTCACGTGCCTTCACGTGAGGCTCAATTTCTGCCTTATTTGTTGAGCGCAATACCTATAATCTTTGCACCAAGGCGCATCACGTGCGGGCACGTAATACTCTATTTGAGGAATTTTTCCATCGCTTTTTATTCATTATTTATTTTTTATAAGGGAACAAGGTTCCTCATCCACCTGAGAGATACTACGGTTTTCTCATTGACGGTGGGAGCGAGGATTGCATCATGGAAGATGATAACCCAACTAGTTTCGAGCAGGCCATCACAAGAGGGGATTCTGTGAAATGGCTAGATGCTATACGATCTGAGATGGAATCCATGTACACCAACAAAGTATGGACTTTGGAAGTTGCTCCTGAAGGGGTAAAAGCCATTGGAAGCAAGTGGATCTTCCAGAAGAAAATTGGTGTAGATGGAAAGGTTGAGACATTCAAAGCTAGAATTGTAACAAAAGGTTTTCGTCAACGACAAGGTGTCGACTATGATGAGACCTTTTCTCCAGTGGTTATGCCTAAGTCCATCAGGATCCTACTTGCCATTGCTGCATACCATGACTATAAAATCTAGCAGATGGACGTCAAGACCGCTTTTCTAAATGGAGATTTAGAAAAAAGCATGTATATGACACAGCCAGAAGGCTTCGTAGATAGTGGAAGCAGCAGAAAGGTGTGCAAACTGCTTAAATCAATTTACGGATTAGAGCAGACGTCGCGGAGATAAAACATCTGTTTTGATATGGCGGTCAAAGAATTTGACTTCATCAAAAACGTAGATGAACCATGTATATATAAAAAGGTAGTAGAGAGTAAGGTCGTATTCCTCGTATTGTACGTGGATGACATACTCTTGATAGGAAATGATGTTCCTATGCTGCACTCGATCAAACTCTTCCTATCACAAAAGTTCTCCATGAAAGATCTGGGTGATGCCTCATATATCCTGTGGATAAAGATCTATATGGACAGATCTAAAAGGATGTTGGGATTGTCCTAATCCAGGTACATAGACACCATACTAAAGAGGTTTAGTATGGAAGATTCTAAGCATGTTAATTTACCCGCTTGTTCAGGAATCGCTCTTTCCAAAGAGATGTCTCCCAAGACTGATTTGCAGAGGGCTCGCATGAACGTGATAGCCTATGCTTCTGCGGTTGGGTCTATCATGTACGTGATGTTATGCACCAGGACGGATGTAACACCTTAGGTCGTGTTTATGGGTTAATTATATATTTAATAGATAGTTTTTGGTAAAAAGTTTACCAAATTAAGTTTCAGATATTTTATCCTAATTAATGAATATTTTGTTAGAATTTTTCTAGACACACACACACTTGTGCATGTTAACTAGGGTTAAGAGATGGGGTTAAACCATGATTAGCAAGCATGAAGAATTAACCCATTCTCTTTAAGTTAATTGGGGTTTCATTTAATTGTGTGTTTTGTTTATTTGAATTTCTTTTCTTTTCTTTTGTTGACTTGGTGCATGAGAGAGGGAGTATGGGCATGGCTTGAGCCATGCTCATTAAATGAAGAGAGAGGGAAAGAGAGAGGGGGTTGTTGACTTGGGGCCTCATTCTCTCACTCTCACTTCTCATTCTCCCAACTCTCACACACACACACACACACACACTCAGCTGAGAGAGAGAGAGAGGCAGCAGCTGCAGCAGCAGCATCAGCAGCCACAGCACCAGCATCAGCTGCAAAAGCATCAGCATCAGCAGCAACTACAGCATCAGCAGCAGCTACAGCATCAGCAGCAGCACAGCAGGCAGCAGCAGCCACAGCAGCTCACCTCTTCTCCTCCTCCTCCCTCTTCCTGCTTCATAGGGTCTAGTAAGGTATAATCTTTGAGCCTAACCCTCTAGATTGCTTAACTTACGTAGGAATTGCTTCGGTTTGTGTAAAAAGGTGAGATTTTGTGCTTGAAATGGTGATTGTGTGGACTTATGGTTTAGTGCTGTTAGTATTGGTTAACCTAGCCTAATTAGGTGTTGTTAAGACCATATAAACCTAGTTAGACCCCAGATTACACCAAAATACCATAGGGTTTCTAATTGTGCAAAATTTAGTGTTTTTAAGTGAACTTTTTGGATCTCTGTGATCTGCTATAGGCCCGAGTAGTTCAGGTTAAAATTGAGTTAACTGGAGCTTGTATACAAGGTATAGACTACACCACCAGAGCCTGAGACCCCCACCCCATATCGAGGCCGCCGGTTTATTCGTTCTGGCCGCAATTTGCGGCCAGATAGGGGAATTTGTGGGTGATGTTTGCTTGGGTAGGAGTCAGTTGTTATTTCTAAGCCAGTGGTATGTATAGTTTTGTAAGTTGTTAGCCTGGGTAGAATCTGTGACGTTATATCGTATTTCTAGTACGTTTGGTTCGCGCAATACGCGAGAGGGTTCCATGATTCAGCGTATCGCGGCGTGTCGGGGTTAGTTTTAGACGCGTGCACTCGTTTAGCGTATCGTACACACGCGCGTTTAGTTCGCGACGCGAGCGTATCGTTTGGTTTCGATATCGCGTTTTGCGAGATAGTTGCTTATATATGGATTCTTGTGTAATTCCAGGTTCGTAGGTGGGTACGTCAGACGGAGCTAAGAAAGGGAAGCAGGTGGTCGGCTACGAGTAGCGCACGACCAGGTGAGTAGATTTAACATCTACGGGAAAATCGCCCGTATGGCGTTAAGCGTCAGGACGAGTCAGGATATTAGATTGTAGATGTTCATATGGACTGTAGTAGCATACATTATTGTTGCATATAGAAATGATAGCATAGAACACTGCACTGTCACTAACGGTTCAAGTCGCACGAGCACGATTGATATGCTACACTCACACCGTTAGTGATTGCCATGACACTCACATTATAGGATTGCTATAAATCATATATCATATTGATTCTACCTTATTGATGTTGTCATGATTTGCCGCATAACAGCATATGTTATATCCATATTTGGGAACATATGCATCACATACCCCTACTGGTACTACATACACATGCATTGATATCTTCATACCTGCGCACATGCACACTATATACTCATATCTGTGCACACCTACATTGATATCTTCATACCTGCGCACATGCACACTGTATACTCATATCTGTGCACATATACATTGATGTCTTCATACTTGCTTAGATTACACATTGAGATATATTGTTTCCATGTTAATTCTGGATTTGGGGAACCGTGGATATTTCAAAAAGAGAATAGTTAATTATGTACCGGTTTCTCTTGATATGATATTTCGGTGCGTCCACCATGTGTTTTCTCGGTACTAGAGTGATATATGTGAACCCGAATCGAGGAGTTGGATGAGGCCGATTACGGGTACATGGTGGACCCGGTATGGTACCCCAGGGCGAGAACGGTTTCGCTGTGTAGTAGACGGTGAGCCTGGCAGAGGGACTACTACCTACCGGTGATTGGTTGGACCTGGCGGTTATCCGGAGGATACCGACCAGAGTCGATGGATGGATACGGGACGACTCGTACTGCCGGGGCCGAGGGCCGATACCGCAGACAGAGCCCGTGGGCAGATCCGGACTGACGGATGCCCTATACATGAGGATTTGCGTGTCGATGCTTGGCACGAGTATTTCTTGATATTTTGGGTGCCGATGTTGGGCACTCACGGTTATATGAGATTTACAGGATTGGAGGACCAAGGAGGATGACGACACCTGAGTAGTATTAGGATTTGGGTGCATTGATGAGTACCGATTATACTTTCCACGATGACATTCCGTGTAGATGTTATATTTCCCATGCTCAGTATGTAGTAATTGATATCTCATCCTGTATCTATTATACCTGATATAGTACACATGCTTGCACGATCATTGCATACACTGTTCATTCTATATAGGGTTGTTAGATTGCATTGCTATACCTGATCATTGCACACCCTGTTCATTCTATATAGGGTTGTTAGATTGCATTGCTATACCTGATCATTGCACACCCTGTTCATTCTATATAGGGTTGTTAGATTGCATTGCTATACCTGATCATTGCATACCCTGTTCATTCTATATAGGGTTGTTAGATTGCATTGCTATACCTGATCATCACATTTCTTGCTCATCACATGGAGATGTTATTAGATCGCACTTGTTGCATGTTTGAGCATCCAGTTCATCATATAGATGTTATCTATTGATATAGGTTAGAGTATCGTTGCACGTGCATACTCGCGATTACCTTTATATGTTATCTTCTATTCACGAGTTGGCAACTCACCCCCGTTGTGCCACGGTGTTTGTAGGTTGCCCTTCGAAGTAGTCGCGGCAGGCTGCGTTTTTGCATCTTTTGACACAGATACCCCTACAGTTGGTGTACTAGCTCTTTTGCTGATAGGTGGGTTTTGTACGGTATCTGGTTATCTTTCAGTTATGTATATTGTTGTATCTAGTACTCTCCATCTACCACTTATGTATTGACTTAGAGACCAGTTGTGAGGAAGATGCATATTATTTTGTATTCTGGTGTCAAGCTCGTTGTGAGCCGACTTTACTTATGCAGTTTATTCTATCTGTGATGTTTTCCACTTGTTGCTCATTTTCTTCGCTACAGCGTCGTATATTGTTATCTTAGTAATTGGTTATATCAAAAACTTAAATCACTCTATACTTTTACTGGTTTGATTTCTGGGTTTTCGGCTTACTTAGTTGCGTTACGCCTGTAGACGTTACGTGATTAAGTGCTGGTCACGGGCCAAACTTTGGGTCGTAACAAAGTTGGTATCAGAGCGTAGGTTTTACCTTCGGAGTGTAGGATGACCCTGGTATGATGGAGTAGGTAGCTGCAGCAGAGTGGCGTAGCGTGCATATGTTCCGCGGCATACTCACGACACGGTACTCCGCCTAAGCGACCTTAGGACTTATTGATTGAATTTCCTTCATGATCGTATATATCCTTGTGATTCGATTTTCGTATCCTCATCGAATCCTACCTTCTTTTCAGCCATTATGCCGCCAAGGACTACGAGGGTGCAGAGAGCGGTCGTGAGAGCCGAGGTTCGAGTTGATTCGTCTGAGACGAGAACTGATCTGAGTAGTACCTCTGTTGTACCAGGACAGATTGTTTCCCCTACGACAGATCAGATCGCTAGACTAGTGGCAGAGATGCAGGGCTTGCGCCAGACGATGAGCTCATTGGTGGAGGTTGTGCAAGCGCAGCGACAGATGGTTGTCACCCCTGTTACCCAGTTGTTCCTTGCGATTATCATGCAGTATTCCATCCCCTACATAGCACCGGTGGAGGCAGCCCCAGTTTACAAGACACGTCTTCCAGAGACTGTGAGAGTTCCGGAACAGTTGTGGAATCGTACTGGTGTACCAGCCCAGAGCAGAGGCTTGGGACGAGGACAGTCGTTTGGCTCAAATCCCCAGGCAGGACAGCAGTTAGCGCGCAGGTGTTTACGATGCGGAAGCCTTCAACACCTCATCAGGCAGTGTTCCTTCACACCACGTCAGGGTCGTATTCTGAGACGTCGTGGACGCGGAGGGTTTGCACAGAGGGGTCAGGCTAGTAGAGGAGGAGTTCGATCAGTCGCAGATGAAGGACAGGCATAAGTTTTCGCTTCGACTCATCGGGATGCTCAGGCGTCCAACGTTGTGGTTTCAGGTACTCTTTCAGTATGTCCTTTCGTTGCACACGTATTGTTTGATCCGGGTTCTTGCACTCGTATGTTTCCACACTTCGTGCCGAGTTTAGGACAAGAGTCGTGCTAGGTAGATCAGCCGTTTGTTGTGTTAACTTCTGTCCGCAATCCTTTTATTGCGCGACACGTAATTCGGTCGTGTGCCCATCGGATAGGAGATAGAGAATCGTCTGTCATTTTGAACCTCCTAAAGATGTTGGATTTGGCGATCTCCTGGGCATGGACTGGTTAGCTACGTGCTAGGCGTTGTGGACTACCGTGAGAAAATAGTTAGGCTTTGTTTTCCGGGCAAGTCAGTTCTTGTTGTGCAGGTGGATAGTGGTGCCGCCTCTTACAGCTTGAATTCAGCCTTGTTCGCTAGTCGGCTCTGAGGAGATGTCGTGGATTCTTGGCGTTTTTCGTGATGCTGTAGCCACAGTTGGTTTGTTGGACCGGTTTTCTTTCGTGCGAGAATTTTTCCGACATCGTTCCAGATGAGCCGGCGAAGCTTAAGGAGCTAAAGATCTGCTGCAGAGCGGTTGTTGAGGGAGTTGTCCGTCTGAGTGTTTCGCATTTAGGAATCTCCCATTTCTGTTCGTCAAAGAGAAAAACGACAGATTGAGGTTGTGTATTGATGGATCGTCAATTGAACCGGCTTACGGTGAGGATAGGTATCTTGTACCTCGCATTGACGATTTCTTCGATCAGCGTCAGAGTGCGAGACTTTGTCTAAGTTCGTTTGGGATCGGGTCATCATTGTTGCGGGTCCGGAGTGATGACATTCAGAAGACTGCCTTGTGCGTGCTACGGGCTTTGTGTGTTTTGGGTGTGTCACTGGACTCACCAATGCTCTAGCAGCATTCGTAGGTGTGATGAACTGGTTTTCTTCGGGCCGTTCCTCGACCAGTTATTGTTGTGTTATTTACGACATCCTGGTCTTTTTAATGTGCCTTGAGGGTTAGGGTAGCACTTGAGGATCGGTTATACGGATACTGGGAGAGCCCCAGCGGTTTACTAGATTCTCGGAGTGTCCCTTTAAGCTTGTTGTGTTGACTCCTAGGTTTTGTAGTTACGGAGATGAATTGGTATGGTTTCGAGGAAGATCGTGGCCGTACAGCTTAGGCCCAGACTTGAGCAGGACGGAGATCCGCAGATTTTTGGCTTAGCAGGTGTTACCGCCGTCTCATGCAGGATTGCTAGTGTAATGCTGTTAGTGTATATGCCCTAGAGGCCATTACTGTATCATACTAGTTTGTATATTACTTAATGGAAGCCTGGGATATTCACCTTGTATATACAATCTTGCTCAAAATAGTAGTATGCTACTTGGTTTGTTTCTACTTCAATGTGTACATGTGTTTATTTTAGTATATCACCTATACACATTAGTGGAGCCCTTAGGATCTTTGCTTGATTACCAGCGTTGTGATGGCAGTCACACTAGTGGGGGCTGGGTAATCTATAAGCACATCCATATATAGGTCCCTAGTCGCAGGACTATCGAGACAGGGCATCGATACTCCGGAGTAGACTAGCGTATGCGCTTCTCATCCCAGTGTGGGAGATGGTCTGTCCCACAGCCATCAGTACGTCGTACTGGAGATAGTATGCGGGTGCTCGTTAGGTTACGAGTACACTGGACAGGACTCGTCGGGAACTGTTGGTTGGTATTATACCTATCGTCAGTTATCAGTTCCCAAGTGACATGAGTACAGCTTAGTCCGCTGACTTGACACTGTCACTTCGCCTCGAGTGTGTTCCCACTGTACTTTGATTACTACCCTACCACGGCTCAAAGGAGTCGTGCAAACAGGTAGTCTTTGGGTGCAGTCCCGAAGCACTTGGAGGAAGTGACGGTTAGACAGGATTCGTCTCTCCCGGTATTGGGGGTTGACATCACGCTGTGTCTAGGAGAGCCATTACACGAGTAGTCCCTGGCCAGGGCAAACGAGATATACTGGTAAGTTTCCAGTGTTATCTCAGGGTGTTCTGGGCTTCACTCCGACACGACTTGTACCGCTATTAGGGGACTGACGTTTACCGCCCCCTAGGCCCGCCATGCGATGTATCAGACGAACAGATCGAACTGTACGGAGACTTTCACATTCAGGCTCAGTAGGAGTTCAGATGGGTTTCACCTCGTCAGTCTTCTTGTCGGCATCTACCTGGGGACCGTTACGCACAGCTAGTGCCGCTTGCGGTCTGTGGTTAAACCCACTGCCAGCATAGTGTCGAGTCTTTAGAGTCCCACACAGAAAACTATTCGCCTTTAGGCAAAAGAGTAGAGGTCGCATGGTTTTGCGACAGGGTTCGGTCACATCCGTGCACTTGTGCACGTTTAGTGTCCGGACAGTTAACGCTAGCGGGATTTGGTTTAAGCCAGATCCTAGTGTACGTTTTGGGATTGATTTTATCTCGTATGTATTCGTGTTCCTCGGAACGCGGATGCGGGTGTGTATGCACAGTTGACGGAGAGACAGAGGCAGAGGATTCTCATTAGGGTTGTTGACTGTTGACCATTGACTTTTTGCTAAATCCTAATAAGAATATGATATATGATTAACAATAATATTAATTAAGTATTATGGTGACATGGTTGTTGAGGGGTTGACTTTGTTGACTTGTTGACTTTGTTGACCGGTTGACTAGGTTGGACTAGTTGACCATCATGATGACAATAGCTATCATTTCATGGCAAAGACTTTTGCTTGCTTGTTTATCTTGTGCAAAATGAGTGCATGAAATGATATGGCTATTTTGACTTAAACCATCACATAATACTTGATTGCTATGATTTGTTATGATGGCTTTGGATTATGAGAGCCAAGAGAGAAAAGTCTTGCTCATTCTCTCATTTCCTTTCTCTCTCTTGGCTTGAGCTATCACCCTCTTCCTCTTGTTCTCTCTCTTTCTCTTGTCTATGGTTCACTTGTCTCATGAGTTGAGAAGCAAGAACCATAGAGAAAAATCCCAACGCACTCTCCTTTACTCACTCTAGTTCACAAGGTTTGGCAAACCGAGTGAACTAGTTTCTTCAAAGCTCGAAGAAGAAGCCAAAGGTAGAAGCTTTCGGGTGAATCGATCTTCGGCGCAAGGAGACGACGGGGTGAAGCCGATCCGGACAACCATCAAGTGTAGAAGACGAAGGAGTTCAAGAAAGAAAGGTATAACCCCCTAACCGAGTAGTTAACAACTCTTAGTTAGGTTGTTAGGTAGCTAAGTTTAACAAAGATCCGTTTGAGTCCATGTTACCGCCTCTAGAAAATCGTTTTTCACCAAATTCCGCAAGCCCGTAAGTACCGGGAGAGGTAGCATGGACTTACAGTGGTATCAGAGCCTAGTTAAACACTACCTAACATGTTAGCATAGTAACTAGAAATTCGATCGGAGAAAAAGTCACGAAATACACCCAAAAATCCAACTTGCTGTCGATTTTTTTAAGTCTGTAAAAATAATAAATCATGCTTTAAAAATCGACTCAGGGTTTTTTAAAGATACTGTAGAAAAACGATGCAAAGATTCCATCAAACCGCCGCGGAAACGCGGCAATAGCTTGCTATTGCCGCGGAAACGCGGCAATAGCTTGCTATTGCCGCGGTTCCGCGGCCATCTTGGCTCTTCTCTGGATCGTCTTTACTGCAGTATATTCAGTGGGGTATTTTGGGAATTTTGGTATATGTTTTTTCAGCCCAGATTTTCCAGAAAGAAAATTTTGTTTTTAGGGCTTTAAAAACCGTATTTTGATCGAGTTTCATAAGACTTAAGCTGACGGGTATTTATCTGTGATGTGATATTTGTATTGAACGTCTGCTAATCGCTATATGTCGATTAGTGGGGGTTATACAAATCTGTGATCTGTAATGTTGCTGGAATGTGTATATGAATTCATTGGATTGTCGCGGGTGAATAGCCGGGGGTTGTGAGACGAGAGTTTTCTTTTCTTTCAATTCATGTAAATTTGTAAATTGATGTAATAATTATTTGTATGGCCGCACAACCGGGTCGGGGTTGTAGCCGTCATTGTATAATTTCTTTTTACTGTTTTTGCTCCTAGGATAGACCCATGGAGGGGGTGCACAAACTACCGGGTATCTCGAAGTGCCGAGTGGCCTATTCACGGTGTTGAGGGAGGTTGCTCCGCTTCGGGTACTTGGCGGGTAGTTTGCCGCACCCGTAGGGGTCTTGGGTGAGGTATTGGCTATTCACCGCGACCGTGTAATCTGCTTTTCGTTACAGGCTCGTACGAATTGCGGGTTCCTAGTATATCCAATGTGTTCATCTGTGATCTGAAATGGCTATCATTGCAATATATCTATATATGATATTATTTAGGCGTTGCTTATGTTTTATAGCCGCGCTAGCCCAGCCCTCGCTCTGTCGTTAGTTAAGTAACCTAACGGGTAATGACGGGGCCCCGTGGCGAATGCGAATGGCATAAGCGTACGTCATATTTTGGTTGTTTTCTGCAATGGTAGGATTAAATGATGGGACACATTAAAAGAACTAATGCAAGAAAAATATGCATTAAAAGAACTAATGCAAGAAAATAAACCAAGTAAAAGTCGTTGGAACACTTTCGAAAAACCACTCGATTCTTTTCAAAACCAACTTTTAAATGCGGAGCTTGAGCCACTCCTTTTAAAAGCTATCTCGTTCCATCGATTATATCAAGTTCACTACGTTCAAGGTTTCGCCAAAACCATTCTTAGCCCTCCGTCGTTTCACATGAATAGTCAATAGTATTCAAGCTGTGTTTGTTGGCCAAAGTCAAGGCATAGTGATTGGTAACTATTGGGTATTCATGTACAGCATAGATAGATGCGTTGGTTTGGAATAGTCGTACTACCTTGTTGGCCAAAGTCAAGGGTAGGTACGGGTGGATTCAAATTAACCTGGAGAACGATGGGTTGAACTTGACATGTGACTTATGATTTGTTGGCCAAAGTCAAGGTCATAAGAGTATGGGGCAAAAATCCACATCGGGAGTTTCATAAGTACTGAAACTTGCTAGAGTTGCATACCATTTGGAGTATGATGATTCTGGTAGGATTCCTTCAGTTTCGTCACGCGATGATATTTGGATCCGATCCTACTGTGAGTATATGCTACTCCTCGGGAAATTTCTCACTAAACGATCAATGCTATAAACCTGGTAGGTGTCTAGAAAGGTGTTAGCGGGGCTACGCCCCTAGGGAAAAGAGGTTATTTAATTAAGGAACTTCGCAAAAGCGTTGGAAAACCTCCCTCGAAGTACCGACACTGGCCTGGCTGAACGGTTAAGCAAGTATTGTGCGGTGAGATTGATCCCGACTAATTCTTCCTTTTTGGTTTGAGGAGGGATTCGAGAGACAGTGGGAGCCATCCTGTTTAGACAAACTAAAAACCACTCTAAACTTGCAAGAGTATCATGCTGAGTGTTTCTTCTTTCTCCTAATTGCAGCGACCAATCGACATGACTGGACTTAAGTTACTTCTAGATAAAAACATACTGACAGGGCCAAACTACAAAGATTGGCTCAGGAATGTCAAGATGGCAATCACTTACGACAAGCTGGGGTATCTTCTTACCACCAAAGCTCCCCATGTCCCAGGTCCCAAAACCAGCGTCGCGGATAAGGAAATCCGTAAGACCTGGGAAATCGACTGCGCGAAGGCCAAGTGCCTCGTGCTTGCCTCTATGGACAACGAACATCAGAGGAGGCACGAGAATATGGACCTCGAGTCCATATTTCTCCATACAAAAGAACTGTATGGAGAGCAATCTCGTATCGCAAGATACGAAGTGTCGAAGAAGCTATTTTCGGCAAGGTTGGCCGTCGGATCATCGGTAGCGGAACACGTGCTTAAGATGATTGGCTACATAGAAGAGCTCGCGGACCTTGGGACCACGTTGGAGAATGAGCTCTATACGGACTTGATTCTCCAGTCCCTTCCTTCCACTTACGCCCAGTTTATCCTGAACTTCAACTTACAAGAAAAGGAAGTTGAACTTTTAGAACTCCTCAACATGCTGAGGAGCGCTGAGGGCACCCTACAGAAAGGTAGGGAAACATCCAATTTGTTTGTAGGAGGATCTTCCTCTTCTAGGTCCAAGGCGAAAGCCAAGGGAAAGAAGAAGAAACCCCCCGCCAAACCAAGGGGCGGTGTTAGTAAAATGGATACGAAGGGAAAGGCAAAGGCAACAAAGAAAGTAGGGAAGCTTGTGGGAAAGAAAGAATGCTTCTATTGTCATAAGAGTGGACACTGGAAGAATGATTGCAGGGCTTGGAAAGCCAGAACATAGGAACTGAAGCAAGTTGCGGCTTCAGCTTCAGGTGTGTATGTTATTGATAACTGTCTTTCAATAAACTCTACTTCCTGGGTATTGGATACCGGATCAGGATCTCATATCTGTAATTCTTTGCAGGCGTTGAGAAACCGTAGGTTTTTGAAGGCAGGTGACATGACCCTCAAAGTTGCAAACGAAGCTAGCATGGATGCTAAGGCCGTGGGGGACTATCACCTGGGAATGTCAGATGGACATGTTTTGGTTTTGCGTAATTGCTTTTTTGTACCCAACGCAACTTGTAATATCATTTCTGTATCTTTGACTTCTAAAGAAGGTTATGAATTTGCATTTGTAAGTAATGTTGTAAACATTCACCTTAATCAAGTTCTGATTGGGTCAGGTACATTAAGCAATGGTATATACGTATTAAACCAACCACAGATTTTCAATGTCCAGAATACACACAAAAGAAAGTCTCCGAAAATAAATCAGACTTTCTTATGGCATTGTAGACTGGGTCACATCAATGAGAGAAGGTTGACTAAGTTACATACAGAAGGATATTTGGATCCGTTCGAATATCAATCGTATGCCACTTGTCAATCATGTCTCAAAGAAAAGATGACAAAGACTCCGTTCACTGGACACGGAGTAAGAGCGAGCGAGCTCTTGGGGCTCGTACACAGCGACGTGTGCGGTCCAATGTCTACACATGCGCGAAGCGGTTATTCTTACTTCATTACTTTTACGGATGACTTTTCAAGGTACGGTTATGTCTTCTTAATGAAACATAAATCCGAAGCCTTTGGAAAGTTCCAGGAATATAAGAATGAAGTAGAAAAACAAACCGGCAAAAGTATCAAGATTCTAAGATCGGATCGAGGTGGTGAATACTTGAGTGCCGAGTTCCTGGACTATTTAAAAGAGAATGGAATTCTCTCTCAGCTTACTCCTCCATACACTCCGCAACATAACGGTGTATCGGAGAGACGGAACCGAACCCTATTGGATATGGTACGGTCCATGATGAGTAACGCTGAGTTACCGCGATCATTCTGGGGGTATGCGCTAGAATCAGCTGCATACCTTTTGAACCGAGTTCCCACTAAGACTGTGCCTACCACACCATATGAGATGTGGTGTGGGAAGAGGCCCCATCTTAATCACATTAAGACATGGGGATGTCCAGCTTTTGTCAAAAAGCAGCATGCAGACAAACTCGAGGCACGCTCAGTACAGTGCAAGTTCGTGGGATATCCAAAGAACTCCAAGGGATATTTCTTCTACTGCGAAAAGGAATAAAAGGTTTTTGTTTCTCGTCATGCCTACTTCTTGGAAACTGAGTTTTTGGAAAACCAGATAAGTGGGAGCACAGTAGAACTGGAAGAAATTCCAGAACCACGAGCTATTACTGAAAGCTTAGTGGAACCAGAGGGTTCAAAAGAACAGGACATTCCTACGCCGCTCCGCAGGAGTAGTAGGCAGTCTCATCCGCCCGAGAGATACTACGGTTTTCTCATAGACGGGAATAGAGAGGATTGCATCATAGATTATGATGAGCCTACTAGCTTCCAGCAGGCCGTTCAGAGCGTTGACTCGGTAAAATGGCTGGATGCAATGCGGACCGAAATGGAGTCCATGTACACCAACAAAGTATGGACGTTGGACGTTGCTCCAGACGGGGTAAAACCCGTAGGATGCAAGTGGATCTTCAAAAGGAAAATTGGTGTAGATGGACAGGTTGAGACCTATAAAGCTAGACTTGTTGCAAAGGGTTTTCGTCAAAGACCTGGTTTGGACTATGACGAAACCTTTTCTCCAGTGGCTATGCTGAAATCCATTCGGATCCTTCTTGCCATTGCTGCCTTCCACGATTATGAGATTTGGCAGATGGACGTAAAGAATGCTTTTCTAAATGGAAATTTAGAGGAATGTGTCTATATGGACCAGCCAGAGGGTTTCATTCAGAGTGGGAGCAGCGGAAAGGTGTGCAAGTTGCCTAAGTCCATCTATGGACTAAAGCAGGCATCGCGGAGTTGGAACATCTGTTTTGATGAGACGGTCAAGGAATTTGGCTTTATCAAAAATCCAGATGAACCATGCATCTATAGTAGATTTGTAGCGAGAACTGTAGTATTCCTCGTTTTATACGTGGATGACATTCTCTTAATAGGAAATGACATTCCTATGCTACAATCTGTCAAGGGGTTCTTGTCACACAGGTTCTCCATGAAAGACCTGGGTGATGCCTCATACATCCTGGGGATCCGGATCCATCGTGATAGATCCAAGAGGATATTAGGACTTTCGCAGTCCAGGTACATCGACACCATACTGAAAAGATTCAGTATGGAAGATTCCAAGCGCGGTAACCTACCGGCTTGTCACGGGATCATCCTCTCCAAAGAGATGTCTCCCAAGACTGATTTGGAGAGGGATCGCATGTCTATTATACCCTACGCTTCTGCGGTAGGCTCTATAATGTATGCGATGTTGTGTACCAGACCGGATGTAGCTTATGCACTTAGTGTAGTAAGCCGGTATCAGTCAAACCCTGAGGAGAAACACTGGATAGCAGTAAAGAACATTCTCAAGTACCTGAGAAGGACTAAGGAGATGTTCTTGGTGTATGGCGAAAAAGACCTCCAGATCGAGGCCTTTGCTAACTTCAGCTTCCAGAGTGACAAGGATGATTCCAAGTCCATGTCGGGTTTTGTCTTTACCCTCAATGGAGGGGCGGTGTGTTGGAAGAGTTCCAAACAGGAAACCGTTGCTGACTCGACTATGGAAGCGGAATACATCGCTGCATCTGATGCCGCAAAAGAAGCCGTCTGGATGAGGAAGTTCTTGAAAGAACTTCAGGTGGTTCCGTCTATTGTTGATCCAATACCTCTATATTGCGACAACAACGGGGCTATAGCTTTAGCGAAGGAACCCAGGTCCCATCAGAAATCCAGACACATCTTGAGGCGGTATCACCTGATCAGGGAGATCGTAGATCGCCAGAAGATCGAGGTTCGGAGGGTTGCTTCAGAAGATAACACTGCAGATCCATTCACCAAGGCCTTGCCCCAGACTCAGTTCGAGCGGCTGATCGAGATGATGGGTCTTCGATACGCCAGCACATGGCCTTAGGGCAAATGGGAGATTGTTAGTGTATATGCCCTAGAGGCCATTACTATATCATACTAGTTTGTATATTACTTGAGAAGCCTGGGATATTCACCTTGTATATACAATCTTGATCAAAATAGTAGTATGCTACTTGGCTTGTTTCTACTTCAATGTGTACATGTGTTTATTTTAGTATATCACCTATACACATTAGTGGAGCCCTTAGGATCTTTGCTTGATTACCAGCGTTGTGATGGCAGTCACACTAGTGGGGGCTGGGTAATCTATAAGCACATCCTTATGTAGGTCCCTAGTCGCAGGACTATTGAGACAGGGCATCGATACTCCGGAGTAGACTAGCGTATGCGCTTCTCATCCCAGTGTGGGAGATGGTATGTCCCACAGCCATCAGTACGTCGTACTGGAGATAGTATGCGGGTGCTCGTTAGGTTACGAGTACACTGGACAGGACTCGTCGGGAACTGTTGGTTGGTATTATACCTATCGTCAGTTATCAGTTCCCAGGTGACATGAGTACAGCTTAGTCCGCTGACTTGACACTGTCACTTCGCCTCGAGTGTGTTCCCACTGTACTTTGATTACTACCCTACCACGGCTCAAAGGAGTCGTGCAAACAGGTAGTCTTTGGGTGCAGTCCCGAAGCACTTGGAGGCAGTGACGGTTAGACAGGATTCGTCTCTCCCGGTATTGGGGGTTGACATCGCGCTGTGTCTAGGAGAGCCATTACACGAGTAGTCCCTGGCCAGGGCAAGCGAGATATACTGGTAGGTTTCTAGTGTTATCTTAGGGTGTTCTGGGCTTCACTCCGACACGACTTGTACCGCTATTAGGGGACTGAAGTTTACCGCCCCCTAGGCCAGCCATGCGATGTATCAGACGAACAGACCGGACTGTACGGAGACTGTCACATTCAGGCTCAGTAGGAGTTCAGATGGGTTTCACCTCGTCAGTCTTCTTGTCGGCATCTACCTGGGGACCGTTACGCACAGCTAGTGCCGCTTGCGGTCTGTGGTTAAACCCACTGCCAGCGTAGTGTCGAGTCTTTAAAGTCCCACACAGAAAGCTATTAGCCTTTAGGCAAAAGAGTAGAGGTCGCATGGTTTTGCGACAGGTCGCATAGTTTTGCGACAGGGTTCGGTCACATCCGTGCACTTGTGCACGTTTAGTATCCGGACAGTTAACGCTAGCGGGCTTTGGTTTAAGCCAGATCCTAATGTACGTTTTGGGATTGATTTTATCTCGTATGTATTTGTGTTGCTCGGAACGCGGATGCGGGTGTGTATGCACAGTTGACGGAGAGACAAAGGCAGAGGATTCTCATTAGGGTTGTTGACTGTTGACCATTGACTTTTTGCTAAACCCTAATGAGAATATGATATATGATTAACAATATTATTAATTAAGTATTATGGTGATATGGTTGTTGAGGGGTTGACTTTGTTGACTTGTTGACTTTGTTGACCGGTTGACTAGGTTGGACTAGTTGACCATCATGATGACAATAGCTATCATTTCATGGCAAAGACTTTTGCTTGCTTGTTTATCTTGTGCAAAATGAGTGCATGAAATGATATGGCTATTTTGACTTAAACCATCACATAATACTTGATTGCTATGATTTGTTATGATGGCTTTGGATTATGAGAGCCAAGAGAGAAAAGTCTTGCTCATTCTCTCATTTCCTTTCTCTCTCTTGGCTTGTGCTCTCACCCTCTTCCTCTTGCTCTCTCTTTCTCTTGTCTACGGTTCACTTGTCTCATGAGTTGAGAAGCAAGAACCATAGAGAAAAATCCCAACACACTCTCCTCTACTCACTCTAGTTCACAAGGTTTGGCAAACCGAGTGAACTAGTTTCTTCAAAGCTCGAAGAAGAAGCCAAAGGTAGAAGCTTTCGGGTGAATCGATTTTCGGCGCAAGGAGACGATGGGGTGAAGCCGATCCGGACAACCATCAAGTGTAGAAGACGAAGGAGTTCAAGAAAGAAAGGTATAACCCCCTAACCGAGTAGTTAACAACTCTTAGTTAGGTTGTTAGGTAGCTAAGTTTAACAAAGATCCGTTTGAGTCCATGTTACCGCCTCTAGAAAATCGTTTTTCACCAAATTCCGCAAGCCCGTAAGTACCGGGAGAGGTAGCATGGACTTACAAATGCTACCCCGTTGACTAAATTGACTGGAATGGAGGTTCCTTTTCTTTAGACTGAGGCTTGTGTACGGAGTTTCCGCAGTTGAAGACTCGGTTAACAACTGCTTCAGCCTCCTTGCTTTTTGGTTCGGGCGACTTTGTGGTTTAACTGTGATGTTTCGTGAGTAGGACTCGAATGTGTACTGAGGTGACACAATGGAGTTATCGCTTTTGCTTCTTTACATTTAGAGGAAGTACGAGAAGGATATCCCACTCATGATCTGGAGATGGCCGCGATGGTTTTGCGTTGGAGATTAGAGACACCACTTGTTTGAGAGTCATGTCAGATTTTCATGGACCACCAGAGTTAAAGGTACACCTTCCTGCGGCGGAATTTGATTGTTGTGATAGTCCTACGCAGATTCACAGTTCTTGTGCGATCATTGAGTGCAGCTTAAGTTCGTCTCTACTGAGGAGACAGCTTGCTCATGTCCGTGCCCGACCACTTTTCTTAAATCGCTTTCGCGAGACACAGCCTGCCGACACTCGTTCGTCAGAGATATTGGAGCCTACTCGGCTGGGTAATGATTTGGAATCCTTGACTTGTGGCAAGGGTGTGCTAGGTTAGAGAGGCACTTGTATACCTAATATAGTTTTGTAAGTTGTTAGCCTGGGTAGAATCTGTGACGTTATATCGTATTTCTAGTACGTTTGGTTCGCGCGATACGCGCGATACGCGAGAGGGTTCCATGATTCAGCGTATCGCGGCGTGTCGGGGTTAGTTTTAGACGCGTGCACACGTTTAGCGTATCGTACACACGCGCGTTTAGTTCGCGACGCGAGCGTATCGTTTGGCTTCGATATCGCGTTTTGCGAGATAGTTGCTTATATATGGATTCTTGTGTAATTCCAGGTTCGCAGGCGGGTACGTCAGACGGAGCTAAGAAAGGGAAGCAGGTGGTCGGCTACGAGTAGCGCACGACCAGGTGAGTAGATTTAACATCTACGGGGAAATCGCCCGTATGGCGTTAAGCGTCAGGGCGAGTCAGGATATTAGATTGTAGATGTTCATATAGACTGTAGTAGCATACATTATTGTTGCATATAGAAATGATAGCATAGAACACTGCACTGTCACTAACGGTTCAAGTCGCACGAGCACGATTGATATGCTACACTCACACCGTTAGTGATTGCCATGACACTCACATTATAGGATTTCTATAAATCATATATCATACTGATTCTACCTTATTGATGTTGTCATGATTTGCCGCATAACAGCATATGTTATATCCATATTTGGGCACATATGCATCACATACCCCTACTGGTACTACATACACATGCATTGATATCTTCATACCTGCGCACATGCACACTGTATACTCATATATGTGCACACCTACATTGATATCTTCATACCTGCGTACATGCACACTGTATACTCATATCTATGCACACATACATTGATGTCTTCATACTTGCTTAGATTACGCATTGAGATATATTGTTTCCATGTTAATTCTGGATTTGGGGAACCGTGGATATTTCAAAAAGAGAATAGTTAATTATTTAAAAACCCGGTTTCCCTTGATATGATATTTCAGTGCGTCCACCATGTGTTTTCTCGGTACTAGAGTGATATATGTGAACCTGAATCGAGGAGTTGGATGAGGCCGATTACGGGTACATGGTGGACCCGGTATGGTACCCCGGGGCGAGAACGGTTTCGCTATGTAGTAGACGGTGAGCCTGGCAGAGGGACTACTACCTACCGGTGATTGGTTGGACCTGGCGGTTATCCGGAGGATACCGACCAGAGTTGATGGATGGATACGGGAAGACTCGTACTGCCGGGGCCGAGGGCCGATACCGCAGACAGAGCCCGTGGGCTGATCCGGACTGACGGATGCCCTATACAGGAGGATTTGCGTGTCGATACTTGGCACGAGTATTTCTTGATATTTTGGGTGCTGATGTTGGGCACTCACGGTTATATGAGATTTACAGGATTGGAGGACCGAGGAGGATGACGACGCCTGAGTAGTATTGGGATTTTGGTGCATTGATGAGTACCGATTATACTTTACACGATGACATTCCGTGTAGATGTTATATTTCCCATGCTCAGTATGTAGTAATTGATATCTCATCCTGTATCTATTATACCTGATATAGTACACATGCTTGCACGATCATTGCATACCCTGTTCATTCTATATAGGGTTGTTAGATTGCATTGCTATACCTGATCATTGCACACCCTGTTCATTCTATATAGGGTTGTTAGATTGCATTGCTATACCTGATCATTGCACACCCTGTTCATTCTATATAGGGTTGTTAGATTGCATTGCTATACCTGATCATTGCATACCCTGTTCATTCTATATAGGGTTGTTAGATTGCATTGCTATACCTGATCATCACATTTCTTGCTCATCACATGGAGATGTTATTAGATCGCACTTATTGCATATTTGAGCATCCAGTTCATCATATAGATGTTATCTGTTGATATAGGTTAGAGTATCGTTGCACGTGCATACTCGCGATTATCTTTATATGTTATCTTCTATTCACGAGATGGCAACTCACCCCCGTTGTGACACAGTGTTTGCAGGTTGCCCTTCGGAGTAGTCGCGGCAGGCTGCGTTTTTACATCTTTTGACACAGATACCCCTACAGTTGGTGTACTAGCTCTTTTGCTGATAGGTGGGTTTTGTACGGTATCTGGTTATCTTTCAGTTATGTACATTGTTGTATCTAGTACTCTCCATCTACCACTTATGTATTGACTTAGAGACCAGTTGTGAGGACGATGTATATTATTTTGTATTCTGGTGTCGAGCTCGTTGTGAGCCGACTTTACTTATGCAGTTTATTCTATCTGTGATGTTTTCCACTTGTTGCTCATTTTCTTCGCTACGGTGTCATATATTGTTATCTTAGTAATTGGTTCTATCAAAAACTTAAATCACTCTATACTTTTACTGGTTTGATTTCTGGGTTTTCGGCTTACTTAGTCGCGTTACGCCTGTAGACGTTACGTGGTTAAGTGCCGGTCACGGGCCAAACTTTGGGTCGTGACAACGGATGTAGTTTACGCACTTAATGTGGTAAGTAGGTATCAATCAGACCCAGGGGAGAAGCACTAGATAGCTGTGAAGAATATTCTTAAGTATTTGAGAAGGACTAAAGAGATGTTCTTGGTGTATTGTAACGGAGAACTCCAAGTGGAGTCTTTTACCTATTCGAGCTTCCAGAGTGATAAGGATGACAGCAAGTCTGTCTTGGGCTTTGTCTTCACCCACAATGGAGAGGCGGTATGTTGGAAGAGTTCCAAGAAAGATACCGTTGTAGACTCGACGATGGAAGCTGAATACATCGCAGCCAACGATGCTGCCAAAGAGGCTGTCTGGATGAAGAAGTTTATTATTGAACTTGGTGTGGTTCCATCCACTGAAAATCCAATACCTTTGTATTGTGATAACAATGGAGATGTGGCTTTGGCCAAGGAACCCCGGTCCCATCAGTGATCCAGACATACTTTGAGGCGGTATCACCTGATCCGGGAAATAGTTGATCGCCGCGAGATCGAGATCAGAAGAGTAGACACAAAGGACAACACGTCAGATCCACTCACGAAGGCCCTCCCCCAGACACAGTTCGAGAGACTTTTTGGGATGTTGTGTATGCGATACTACAATAACTGGCCTTAGTGCAAGTGGGAGATTGTTAGGAATATGTATGCCCTCGAGGCCATTATTGTATATTATAGTGGATGCTTGGACATATATATAGAGGACTTTCTTGCTCGATATGATAGTATGCTATCTGGTTGCTCTTTATCTTAACATGTGTGCTTGTTTTAGTTTACTATCTCATTGATATATGTTGATAAAGCACTTAGGATGTTGGCTTGACTACCAGGACTATGATGCAGATCATACTAGTGGGGCTTGTGTAGTCCACAAGCACATCCTTTAACAGTTACTAGTCGAGAGAGTATCAAGACAGGGCATCGATATTCCAGAGTAGACTAGCATGTATGTTTCTTGATCCTGTATGGGGCGATGGTTGATCCCACAACCATTGGTGTTTGACATCAAAGATTGTACACAGGTGCTCATTGGAGAATGGGTACACCAAACAGGACTCGCCGAGAACTCCTAGATGGTACCATACCTATCGTCAGATATCAGTTCTCTGGTGACACTTGTATAGGTTAATCTGTAGACCCAAGATCGTTATAGTGTCTTGTGTGGTTCCCACTGTGTTTTGATTTCCTCCCTACCATGGCTCAAAGAAGTCGTGCAAACATGTGGTTTTTGGATACAGTCTTGAGTCACATGGAGCAGTGTGCAATAGGAGGGGTTTCGTCTCTCCCGGTATTGGAAATTGATGTTGCGCTATACTCGATTGGCTATAACAGCAAATCCCTGGCCAGGGCTAATGAGATTTACCGGTAAGTGTTATCAGTAGTTTCTCGAAATGTTATAGGCCATACATCGGCATAACTTATCGAGTTAGTGGGGTCTGATGATTCCACCCCCAGACTCGATATGTGATATATCAGACGAAGAGACAGGACTATACGGTAAGTGTTGCTTATAGGCTCTACGGGAGTTTGGACTAGTTTGCTTGTTGATGTTCTATTTGTTCAATACCTGGATAGCCGTTACGTCCAGCTAGTACCGCCGATGGCTTGTAGGTCTCTGATGTGATCATTACTTACTGCTGGCGTATTGATGAGTCTTTAGAGTCTCACATAAAGATTTCCTAGCTCAAGCGAAACGAAGTAGGGCACATATGGAGATATGTGCAGGAGCTTGATTAAATACGAGTATATGATACCGTATTCTAATCTAGCGATATTTGATATCAGCCGGGTTATATATGATATAACCGGATTATTGAATTAAGTGTTGATTCAATGATTTGATTTATATATATTTAAATATTTGATATTAGCTGGGTTATATATGATATAACTTGGTTATTGAATCAAGTGTTGATTTAATAATTTGATATATATATATATATATTAACTAATATTGAATATTAGCCGGTTATATGTGATATAACCGGATTATTGAATCAAGTGTTGATTTAATAATTTGATATACATACATACATACATACATATATATATATATATGATATTATCCGGTTATATATGATATAACCGGATTATTGAATCAAGTGTTGATATAATAATATGGTATATATTTATATATTTGATATATATATATATATATATAAACTAATATTAAGCTCACTTAAGATTTTCTTCTCTTTATATGTGTGTGTGTGTGTGTGTGTGTTAATATTGTATCATGGTTGATGATACAAAGAACATGGATGTGTGATAATCACATTGGGAAAAAGATAATGATAAGTTTTTTGAATTAAAACAAAATAAGAATAAGTCATTATTCTTGGATGCTTGGAGAAGCCATGACTCATCTTATAATTTTGTTTTATTCATAGATTTTTATCATGGTCTTCATCTCATCTTATCTCTTGAGCTCATGGTTCATACTCATCCAAGTTCATCTTCTTCTTCATCTCTTCACTACATTTTCTAAGGTTGAGAAAAAGAAAAGAAATAATTTTTGTGAGCAAAATTCCTACTTCATCAACCTACACTACTCTAGCCCATTAGTATAGGTTGTTAACCTCACTAATATCTTGATTAGTGAAGTGTGAGCTTGAGTGAGAGTTACCTCAAGGTGGATCATTTTTTACGACGAAGACTACAAGTAAGCTCGTTCCATTCTTCAACTGGAGTCAAAGAAGAGTTCTAGGGATTACTACTTGGAGTTTTAGAAGTGAAGGACTAGACTACAAAGTTTGTAAACTCTCTTCACTTATATTAAAACTTGTTTTCTTAACTTTAAATCCCTAATTCTCTAGTTCGATTCTTTTTTAGTATACTTAGACCTCTAGATTTTTAAAATTGCATACTTGATGCTCATTGAAACCTGGTAGAAGTGCTAAGACATACTTTCAATACACATGTACCACTTGATGTTCAAAAAGAAATTATCATGGCACTTGCGTTTAGATGCAATGCGCTTGAGGTTAGTAACATAACGCTGGGGTGGGAGAACGTAGAAATTGTTAGCTTATGGATTTTGATGATATGGTTTATCCATTCTTGCTTTGGTTTTAATGATAGTTAAACATGAATAGTTCGTTTAGTGTCACATGCTTATCTTGCTTATCCTTTCGACACTAAACTTGTATACCCTTGATATTTAGCTTGATTATCCTATATCTTATATATACCGAGTAATATACCAATATCTCATGCTATACTTATGTTATATTCTTGATAACGATATATTTCTCTCATCCATTATTTAGATGATTCATAATATGGATATGTATATAAATGTGTTCTATATCTTGGTTTTTCACATATCATGTATATATATTATATATCAATTTTCATGCCTTGAGTTTGATTCATATCTTGATATTGATATACTATTCATTTCATAAATTTGTGATAATCGAAACAATAGATGTTCATATACTTGTGTTTAATATCTTGTTTATTTCATAACACTGTATATGATATACTTGGTCGCTTTAAGATTGCTTTTCAGAATATCCGATATCTCACGACATAAAAATTTAACAGAGGATGGAGGATATTGAGAGTAAACGGCAAATCTAATAGAAGTTGGAGGATACGGACGAGAGCTTTCAAATTTGCATATCAAGCTTCATGAGTTCAAGCTACGTAGCCGAGAAATAAAAATTCAAGTTACGAATAGCTAAGAAGCTAGAATCCAAGTCCAAGTTGAAGCGTCGAAGTCAAGACCAAGATTTGAAGTTCAATATATCGATTTCAAGACGCTAGTGAGTGGTTTGGCGAGTTTTGAAGTTCAAGTGAAGCGGATCGCCAAAGTTCAAGAGCTAGAGACAACAAGGATTCAAGAATTCGAAGATTTGCGAAACCGACATAGGAATCCTTGTAAGTACTCTATAAAATATGGATATATCATTTAGAGCTCTTGAACACTCACAAATGCTTGCACAAATATTTTACATTGCATGAACTTTGGGGTTTTCGATTTAAAATTCATTTTCATCATAAAATACAAGTTTATGAGTTTTTACACTTCAGACGTCTGTCCCCATGTGCTTCAGACATCTGTCGTCTTTCTGTGTGTTTATAAAATCCCCCAAATATCAGAAATATCAGTGTTCATGTGTTTTGTGCTTCAGACGTCTACCCAATACTTCTTCAGACGTCTGGATTCTCTCTGTGTTTTCATATGGCATATTTTTATTAGAGACAAATGTTTGGTGTTCATTTGGACATACGTCTGATGAAGAGTTTCAAAATGGCATTTTAAAACTTCAGATTTCTGTCCATTTGAACTTCATACGTCTGGTTTGCGCTCTGTGCTTTTGAGTGAGGAACACAGACATCTGCTGTTCATCGGGGCAGACGTCTGATGTTATATTTTAGCCAAAAAATTTCTTCTTCAGAAGTCTGCATTATTTGAACTTCGGACGTCTTCAGTTAAGTTTTTTGAAAAATATAGCTTTTTATAGCCGTTGGAGATTTGTTTATTTGAGGACAGACGTCTTCCCATCTTGTCTTCAGACGTCTGCCGCATGTTTAAACTGCTAGTCCCCACTTAATTTTGAGTTGTTTTTTCTTGAGCTATAAAATAGTATTGGGTTAGTTTTTTCTTGGTATCACTTACTCATTAACTTTATCTTTTCAATTACCAATATCCAAGTGATCTTGAGCCAAAAATCTCATCCCTTGTGAGAGCTTAAACTGATTTTCTTTTGCTTATCCAATCTTTCACATACACACATTCAAGAGCTATAATTTGATATACATCTTCTTGAGTATTAGTGAGCTTTATTGTAAACTCTTTTGAGAGTAATTTGTGTTTCAATTTTAACCCTCTTCTTCCTTTGTGTGAGAACTCTATAGTGCTAGAGTATCTTTGTAAGGGAGTAGAGTAAGAGAAATTTTCATTTTCTTTGTGTAAGAATTCTTGAGTGCAGGGGTACCTTTGTAAAAGAGGGGAGCTTGTAAAACAGTGTCACTCGTGTGTCGAGTGACGTGTTTGGTTGCTGATGCGCAACGTGATTGTCTCGGTGGAGACGTTTTTAGTGGAATGAGCACGTGCGCCTAAAGAAAATGAACTAGGAGATCTCTCGAACCACAATAAAAATGAGTTGTGTTTGCGGTTATCTTTGCGATTTCTCTATCCCTCTTACTTTACATTCATAACTTAGAAATTGCTCAATTGCATGCGTTTTCACTACTTGCTCTATTTGCTCATACTTGTTATATCTTGATATCTTATTATATGTTCATTATTCACAATTGTAGACTTTTTTAGTCTCTTATCTCGGTGGTACATCATTTGCTAAGCTATTCAATTGTGATTGTGTATTAACAAGTTGTTAGAATTTTTAATTTGGGTATATCGGTAGATTAGTCCTATTCACACACACACACACCCCTCTAGGACTGGTTTCATAAATAGGCTCTCAAAAGAAGGACTTAGCTTCAAAACTTGATATTCAACCTAAATACATTGAGGGTATAAATATAGAAAACAATGAATTGGTCTCGACCAATAAAACCTTGAAAGAAGAATTTGCTGACCTTGGGAATAAAAATTATGAATTAACTGAAAAGGTTGACTTATATGAATGGATGATAGATTCCTTAAAAGAAGATTGAAAGTTTGTGGTGCCCTCGCCACTAACCCGCGGCCAATACGGAATCCGAAAACAAAAAAATTTATGGCACTTAAAACTTACACCCAAGAATCTAAACCAAACATCTAAACTAGCAAATACAAAAGGTAGAAATCACAACCTTTGTAGCGTCTTTATTTGCTCCAATTGGGCTGGACTATAGCATGCTCTCAAGAGCTCCGGATCGCGCTTACAAGCCGTTCTCCCTTCGCCAAAAATGATCCACCCGAGAGAACCAAGTTCAAACTTCAACTTCATTCATGAAGTAACAAAAAACCTTAGAATGCTAATTTAGGATGCTTAGTGATGTGTGTGGTTGTTCTAATGATTGTTCTTTCTCTTAATTCTCTTGAATCTCAACACATGAGAAGGTAAAGGAAGGAGGAGGAGGAGATCCATGCAAGGGAGAAAAACAAGGATGGTGGAATGAATAAAATCCTTCCCAAATTCAAGCATGCTTTATGTATTTTATAAAAAGAATTTTCCATTTTAAAACTACAACCATGCTTGAATAGTATTTGCAAATGAATTAAAAATTCATTTGCCCATACCCTCCACCATTTTTTTTTACCATCTCATTTCTTAATTTCTTAAAAAGAAAAACCTTGAAATGAGTTGTCCTACTTCTAGAAGTATTCTTGTATAAATACAAGAATACGTCCCCGCAAATATATACCCGTATTCGTATCAAAATACGAATACCCAAGAGATAGAAAAATATAATGAATATAATACTAGAATATACATATCGAAATATATATATGTAAATTGTTAAGTCAAAACTTGATTTAATAATCCAGTTTAATCCTAAGCCAGCTAGTATTACCATCCGCCCGATTGAAGTCCGTGTGTCTAGCACACATACCTAATCGGAACCCTGCACATATCAATATATGGCCACTACATAATTTTGCTGAACCGAGAAAAACCCTCTATGTGGGACTCTAAAAACTCGTCAATACGCCGGCAGTGGGTTTAACCACAAGCACGTCAGCAGCACTAGCTGTACGTAACGGCTACCCAGGTATTGAGCGCAAGGAAGGCCGACGAGCAAACTCATCCGTACCCCTACTGAGCCTATCTGTGACAATATCCGTACAGTCTGGTCTTTTCGTCTGAGATAATCGCATATCGGGTTTAGGGAGTGGATAACGTCAAACCCCTACTAACCCGAAAGTCTGGTCAATCTGAAGCTCATCACCCACTGAGAAACTACTGATATTATGTTAGTAAATCTCATCCACTTTTGCCAAGGATTTCTGGTGATGGCTGACCCAACACAGCGCGATATCGACCCCCAATACCGGGAGAGACGAATCCCTGACGATTTTTCACTACCTCTATGTGGCTCGGGACTGTACCCAACTAAAACATGTCTGCACGACTCTTTTGAGCTATAGTAGGGTAGTAATTTAAGTACAGTGGGAACTCACATGAAACAAATGAAAATCTCAGGTCAAAAGACTAACTTATACGCATGCCTCAAAAGAACTTCCATATGACAATAGGTATAATACTATCTAGAAGTTCTCGGCGAGTCCGTCTGGTGTACTCACCTCCAGCGAGCACATGTATACTATCTTAGGTGGCTCAATACCAATGACTTGTAAGACCGGCCACCGTCCCTCGTCGGGGTCTCGAAAAGTATACACTAGTCTACTCCGGAGTATCGATGCCCAGTCTTGATACTCTCTCGACTAGGGACATTTAAAGATGTGCTTATGGACCACCCATCTTCCACGTATATGATCGCCATTATAATGCTGGTAGTCAAGCAATAATCCTATGGGCTTTATCAAAACGTATACACATATTGATAAAGACAAACCATATAGCATACTATCATCTCGATTAAGACTGTTCTACCTGTATATATTCCCGTTCAATTATCATAATCGCCTACTTGCAATTACAATAATTGCCTTGAGGGCGCTATATCCAACAGAGATAACGAATGGTTAGCTGGTTCTTTTAAGGATTACAAAATAGAAATCGCTGACCTTAAAAGAGAAAACGAAGAATTGATAGCTAAGGTCAACTTGTATGGAAATTGGATTAATGCGTTGCAAGAGAATAAGAAATGGTGTCGTGAAAGAGCTGAACCTAGGAGTTAGGTTGGAATATTCTATGCAAAAAAAATAGAAAAAGAGATACAGAAAAGAAAAGAAAAGATAAAGGATGAATATTCTTAATATTAAATTAGTTTGTTTAGAAATGAGTAATCTTGAGTCTAGTTTTTAGGTTAAGTTAATATGAAGGAAACTTACTAAATCTGAGAATAGAACTAAAATCTGAAAAATAACTCCTTATCTTGAAATCAAATTTAGTGAATATACAACTACAAATTGCACGAACACGAAACTTGAAGCTTGAAATAGTAGAGGATACTTAGAAATATCTTTGCCTCAATATCTAAGTAAAAAAAAGTTAAAAAAGTATAAATATAATAAGTTCGGTTTTTTGATTACTTAGGGTGAATAAATCTTCAGTCTTAGGAGTTCTTCATCACCTAGTGCCATAGACCATCTGCTTTGTGAGTCACTGCTGAAAGTTCGAGGTAGTTGCAAGACTAGATATAATTAAACTCACATATTGAATAATCGGTTGGTTGATACCTCATGAAGCATTAACGGTCGCATTGAAAGATGTGTGAGCATATATATAGTTATATTAAATAAAATACGAGAATATGAGGCATTGATACTATAGCTTGAATTGAATTCTCAAGTCTAGAGATATTTTACACACACGTAGGGGTATATGATTGATATTTGAAGGAAAGATGGGAGTAAAGACTAGGATTAAGTTCTGTTGAGAGAGGATAAAATTTTTGGATTAGAGACCAAACTTTAAAATGAAAACTTAGAACTTTACAAACTTTCGAGATATTTTAAGAGTTTTCCCCTAATCTTCATTTTCTTGTTACTTTTCTTCTCTTTATGAATTTTGTGGGTGTAATTCGCTGAAACCCCCTCAAGAGACAACACTCCTCCTATTAGGGTCAGCTAGAGCTTTAACGGCTTATTGCATATGCTAAGTGCGGTCGTGATGCCTGCGAAAGTGAGCTAGGATTTAGTTAGTTTCTCTTTTTTTTAGGATTTTTTTTCTTTTCTTAGTTTTGCTCGAGGACTAGCAAAACATAGGTGCGGGGGTATTTGATAAACATAATTTTATGCATTTATTTCAGTATTATATCTCTATCTTTTGTTATTTATTTTAAATAAAAGTGCTACTAAATACGTGTGTTGAGTGTAAGTGCAGATTATAGGGTTACGTGCGATAAATGGATCAATTCAGGTCTGATTAAGAGCCAAATTCGCTCTTATAAAAATTTATAGTCAAGCCAATCAAAGGACCGGTCTAAATTAGGAAAGCGACCACTTCAACCACGTCTAAGTGCAATCGGGTCATAAAAAATGTAATAAATATTTAATAAAATCAACTGTGAAGAATCGAAGACGTCACAAAAAGATGGGCTCGGGACTCCTTAGAAATTAGGCGGAAAAGGAGATATTCTCACTTTTTTAATCAAAATTTTATGGCCATTGGATGCAATCTTTTGCGGCTAGGATCTACTTTATGTTACGGCTTCGATTCTTGTGTTACTCTCTATATATATTGTTTTTACAGAGGGCAGAAACTCTCTCACACTTTTATTCTCTATAAAAAAAAACTAGGGTTTTTTTATTCTCGATGATTGGTGAAGAGCAACATTATTTCTGGATTTATTATTTGTAGGTTTCTATTTGCACTTTAATCATGCTTTTTATTTATTATCTTGTTTTCTTTTTCATTATGTCTGGGTAATTTCTTTACATCTAGGGTACGATGTACCTTGAATCTTGCATGTGTTTGATGTCTAATTCATCTTGATCTCTATTCATGCTTAATTAATAATTAGAGAGATCTAATATTAACCCTAGTTTATTAATACTTTGATAGACTATATAGCTAATGCATATAGCTTATACTTAGACCTCTTTGATAGGTTACTTTGCATGCATATAGTTTATTCTTAGGAAAAGTAAAGTCAAGTGAAGATAATAGATTTATTTAATTAATAAAAATTGCATCTTTTTAATAATTATGATTTATTTAGTTTGATAGATTATGTTGAGAATTGTTTAATCTATTCTTGCCTAGATTTTATAGGTTAATATGAAAGTCACATAATTTATGCTTATTAAAAGATTGTGATTATTATGAAGAGGAAGAGAAAGGATGAGAGATAGGTTAATTAGATTCATAACACATGTTTAGATCTAGTGAACTCGTACATCCTAACTATGCTTTTCTTTATCTTAAAATTCTAAAGTTAAATTTTAGTTTTAGTTTATTAAACATTTTCATAACTTGATTGGATAAGTCTAGGAGATTAGAAATTACCAGTTATCCCTGTGGATCGATCCGTAATGCATACTACAATACACCGTGTGTTTGCGGTATTACTTTTTTGCATTTTATTTTACGCAACATCACTGAATTTAGAAACCAGGTATCCGTCTTTGTGCTCTCGTTTGCCGATAAACAAAACCCATGTTCCCCTTATTCATGTGTAGGCACCACATTGGCTTCCTTTTCATCTTCCTTCTCATCTGAGCCTTTCTGTAAGAGTCTACATTCATTTTTTCTGTGACCCTTCTTTCTGAAGTTTCAACAATCGCCTTGGATCTTCCCTTTTGATTTTCCTCGGCTCTTTGACTTTATCTTCTTCCATTTTCCCGTTTCCATCGTCCTACCGCGATTCTTCACTGAGAGTACAGAAGTTTCCGAACTCCCAATCACAGCCTTTCTTCTCATCTCATCATTTAATATGCAACTCACCGCATCATTAAATGTGAGTGTCCCTGAGATCGAGTTGCATACTGCCATCACGAGGTTTTCCTAACTCTCTGGCAACGAACATAGAAATAATAAGGCTCGAATCTCATCGTCAAACACGATTGAAATCGATTCGAATTGGCTTTTCACGCTGTTGAATTCGTTCAAGTGCTCTGTCACCAAACCGTTTTCTGTCATCTTCATGTTGAATTGCTTCTTCATCAAAATATCTTATTTGATGTTCAAGGCTTCTCATACAATTTTGTTAATGTCTTCATTAGCCCCATAATTGTCTTCTCCTTTGAGATATTGAAGGCCACTTGCTGAGTCAACGATGGCCTAATCTTCACTAAGGCTTTCCTATCCAGTAGATTTCATGTCTTATTGGACATCTTCTCGGGCCTTTCGCCCGACAACGGAAGATACAAATCTTTCTGGTATAGGTAGTCCTCCATCTGTATCCATCATCAACCATAGTTATGACCATTGAACTTTTCGATTCTTACCTTATCCTCCACCATTTTTCGTCTATATCGCCGCAACAAACTGAACTTCTCCCTCGAATCTAAACCAATACCTTCGAAAATAAAATCTAAGAAGACGGGGAATGGACAAAAGTGTCGTCACTCACCGTAAACTTAGATTGTAAAATCAAAAGACCCTTCGGTTCTCTAACCATGCTCTCTGATACCAGTTGTTGTGGATATAATATAATATCGCAGAGAAGATAATACACGGAACAATACTAACGGCCAATGCACGCAATCAACAATGCAAATAACAACAAAAGATAAAACACAAAAGTACGCGAGAATAAGAGAATCACAAACTAAAAGAGACAAGGGATTTGTTAACGAGAATCACCCACCGTATGGTTAGTCCCCGACAGAGCGAAATATGCAAAGTTCTACTAGATCTTGAATCGAGTATCACACCCATGATCATCCCTAGGAGATTTCTCTCAAATCCCTCTAGATTCATAGTCGTCACCCTCTCTCTTTACAATGTCTCAATAGCCTTTTAATTTGCCTTACAAAATATCATATGAGAGACCCTATTTATAGCCTAATCCTAATTCTATACAGATTAGAGATAAACCCAAAATTACCAAAATATTCGATTTCCATAACAGATCTGTCTCCTTGAGCCAGCTCAACATGCCCATAAGCCGGCTCATGTACACAGAGAATATTGAGTAATTCCATCATCTTGTGAGCTGGCTCATAAAGACTTGAGCCGTCTCAAGCATAGGGTCGAGCTGGATCAACAGCCGTCTCATACATCCAGAGAGTTGTGACAATTCTGGAGCACTTATGAGCTGTCTCAACGTCTCCTAAGCAAACTCCACAATATCAACATGAATGGTTAGATTCGATGAAAAAGGTCTCCACTAACTTGGTTTGCCTGCCCTGTTTCTTAACTTGGTTTACCCAAAAAGTTTTAAAATAATGGATAACCTCAAAAATATGTTATTAATTCCTTTGAAACCCATAGCTTGATTCGTATAAGCATTTGTGTATGCAGTGCCTTTTAAGATTTCATAAACCATGTGTTATGATTTGTTGAGTAAAGTTGTAGGATCAATAAATGCACTAGGGCCAATAAAACTATAAAGAATAGGGAAAATTGATTTTGGACTCATTTTTGAGAAGTTACCTATTTCCGTATATTTTAAAAAATGTTAAGAACCCCAATATTTGGAATTACGAATGTTTCAAGCCCATACGAATTATGATTGAGCAATAATTTCAAAAGATACTAGCGTTAATTATCCTTTCTCAAGCTAAACACCTTCTAACTTTATTTATTTAATTATAACATTATTTATTAATTTATCAAATGATAACATTTACATTAGACAACTGTATTTGTGACTTGAACAAACCGACTTATATAATGGGCCAAACTAATTAAACCTCATGCATTGACTTTAAATTCTTATCCCTTGCATTCAAACCTTGCATCCTTTTGGCAATCAAAATTGATTGCTTTCACATTCCTGCTCAAATAAAGGCCTCATGTCATTTGTCCCAATAGTTTATGCTAAGTAATGATATAGCAATTAGTGGAGCCAATTCATTACTCATTTAAATTAACAACAAAGACCATGCATTTAAAGTTCCATTCAAGAACCTACTTAGATTAGCTTAATTATTTCCTTAATTATTACAATTAAATTGATCCAAAGAGATGTAACCACATTGTTCTAAGGGAGTTGCACTTAATGGATTAGCTTAATTACTTCCCTGTCTCATTGAAGAATCTATATCACATATTAAATTTCTTGGAGCTTAGGTCCAATTTTATTCTATTTGTGATCATGCTAGCTTTCTTTTTCTTTTTTCCTCGTTCTATGCTGTTTCAGGATAAAGAATTTTAGTAACAGAGTGCAAGCAAAGATCCGACCGCCTCCGGTTCGTCAACCTGAAAATCTCCTCCATATCCAAACTCTCATCCTCCAAACCTGTCGGCGACTCCCGATGAATTCGATACAACAGCTCCGCAAGTGGGATCTCCACATTCGCAAGCCCGAACAGCATCCCGGGACACATTCTTCTCCCCTCCCCGAACGGCAGGAACTTGAAGTTCTCCCCTCTAAAGTCCACCAAACTACCTTCAAATCTCTCTGGCCTGAACTCTTCCGGATCCTTCCAGCACCGCAGGTCCCGCCCGATGGCCCACACGTTCACGATCACCATCGTGTTCTCGGGGATCTCGTATCCGAGGACTTCGGCTGTCTTTTGGCAGCGTTGGGGGACGAGGAGAGGAGCTGGTTCATGAAGGCGAAGGGTTTATTTGATTATGAGATGGAAGTAGGACAGTTGTTTCAAATCGGATTCGGTTACTACCCGTTTTCCTTTGAGGACGTTTCTTAGCTCGGTTTGTGCCTTGTTCATCACTCTGGGGTTTCTCATTAGCTCTGCCATTGCCCATAGTAGGAGCGTAGACGAGGTTTCGCTTGCAGCGCCAATAAGGTCCTGTAATTTAAATTTCCATTATCTCAGTATCACCTGCCAAGTGTGCTACCAAATTTCGAGCGATAACTCTATAAAATCGTCATAATTAAAAAAATGAAAATATTTTATATTCTTAGTTACCTACAATAATCACTGCCTTGATGCTATCGTCGGTGAGCTGAAACCGAAGGCCATCTTTCTGAAGCCTCAAAAGGATATCGATCCAAGTCTCATGTACTTGCACTTGTTCATCGTCAACCGCATTCCTTTCACTGCGTCCTCGGATGATCCCTTCCACTATAGGATCAAATTTTTCCCAACACTTTAATAGCCTTTCATGATTCGACCGACCGAACAAATCACCGAAAACCCTCGACAACGACGGAAACAAGTCAGCGAAATCGACCCCCGCCGCAAAACCAACAACCTCCTTTATAATCTCTAAGAGCACACTTTGATACCCCGCCTTGCTCCCTATGGCAACTCTCATCACTATACTGTTAATCATCACTACGATCTTCTCGCTAAGGTTTACGACAGAACCGTTATTAGAAGCAGACGAAACGGCAATAATTAGATCCCGGACCTCCTCTTCACGAATATTCGATCGGAAAGAATGTAGGCTCTTAGAATTTAACAACTCTAATACAAATATCGCCCTTAATTGTTTCCAATACTCGCCATAAGGCGTAAAAGTTAAACTTTTCCTGTTGTAGGATAAGATTTTGATTGCGGTTGAGAGAGTTCTGTCGGCAAAGGCAAAGTCATGGGTCTTCATGATTTCTTTTGCTGCAGCAGGAGATGAGATGACGACTTGAGAAATCTCGCCGAGTTTTAGATGCATTAAGGGCCCGAAAGAGTTTGAGAGGTCCCAGAGTTTACGGTGAGGGAGTGGGGCAAGGATTTGGTGGATGTTTCCGATTATGGGGAGCTGTTGCGGTCCCGGTGGAAGCTTGGAGTTATGCGGTTTATGAGGGATGATGTAACTAGTAAGTTTGATGAAGACGACGAGAAGAAAGGCAATAAGGAGGTAATGGAAAAGTTCCATTAGGAAGGATCGATATTAAAAAGAGGAGGGAAAACTTGAATTTATATAGGAGTTTATTTAAGTTTGAAATATTCGATGGTTAAGAAAAATTAGTATGAAAACATGAATTAATTCTGATTTCAGGCTTTGCCGTCAAATTCAATGCATATGGATGAGGGATAACTCATTTCTAAGTCTCATAAGTTAAAATTTGTTTTTTAAATTGGAAGGATGCATGTGAGAGACTGGTTAATGGCAAAAATGGATTAATTTGAGTACAAAGCTTGAGGGTACTAAATTCTATTCCTTTTAAAATTTAAACTATACCATGTTAAGACATAAATATAAGTTGCTAAACTTTGTTTGAGAAAACTAGCAAATTAAATTTCTCTCTATTGTTCAGAAAGAAACAAATTAACTGCATGTTAATTACTTGGGTAACATAACCACTAACTATTATGTAAAAGTCAAATTCACTGACATGCATAAAGAGATTCTTTAATTAGATGATATTGTTAGATTAAAAATTATATGAAGGTCAGATTAAAAATTGCTACTACTATTAGTATCCAATATTTTTTTAGTTGATAAAATGAGCAACAGCTCTTGCCCAATTACTAGCAACAAATACTTTCTTAAAAAAATTTATCACAGGATCGACCTTCAACTAATTTTATTTTAAAGTTTTAGGAAGACCTTTAATTAGTTTTGAATTGAGCTGTCAATTCTTGACAGTTTATATGAAAATGTTCCCCAAGAATTCCATTCTTATTTTTATTCGGTTATATGGAAGGAAATTATTTTTAAATTTTTTATTTGTGACATTTATTAAGACAGACATTGGATTTTGAGGAAAATTTGAAATTTTATAGCTACCTATAAAATTTAGAATTTTATTGAGATTAAGAATTATCATTTAGATTACCTGAGGATTTATAATCGAATATGGCATTAAACCAGAGCAAACAATTAATTTGCTCCTATCAAATATCCTTAGACCTGAAACTGAATATAAAGTTCTGTTCATGTCTGTACATATAATTAATAATTTGGAAAGACATGGCCAAAGTTAATCTTCTGCTTACTGTAAAATCCGGAAAAAAAATTAAAATAATTATATGGAAATAATCTTTTTCATAATTACGGACAGAATAATCTAAGAAATGGTCAGCATAAAAGAGTTAATTTTTAAAATTAAAATATTATTTTGATTGAATATTTTCAGCTATTTTACAATTTTTTAAATAAAGCACATATCTATTTTTAACCTACCTATATATATATAGACACACACACACATAAAACCCTAATTTGTTTGCCCTAGTAATACCAAAAAAATTAAATAAAAGAAAACACAAAGAGAAGAAGACGACGTAAATTTGAGATTTGAGATATCGAGGATGTGACTTCCCTTGTTGTCGCGCCTCTTCTTCTACAAAATCTCTCGAGTTCCTTTTGGATCTCGGTTTAGAGCCATTTATTGAGAACTAAAAAAAGACGTTGAAGTTTAGCAAAATCAATTTGGATTGTTCGGTAACTATAGGTGGATACATTTCTTTTAGCTAGTTCATATGTTATTGCTTACTAATTGATAACGTGCTTATTCGATACTTGATATGCAATCTAGATAATATATTTATTGTCTTTACCATATATATATTAAATAAATCGGCATGTTTTTCATATAGCGTTAAGACATATACGACTTGGCGATTTTAATCATAATTTGTGTCTTGAGCACATGGTTAGTTATGTTTAAAGAATGTATACATAGAGAGGGAGGGCCTAGGAGGCTTTTTGCGTTAGGTTGCGGAAAAAAGTATGCCCTCCACCATTTTATTCGACGATCGGCACCTTCAAACTTGATATCCATTCTCTAATTTGTCGATACACCAAATTTCATATGATTACAACATCATTTCACCGTTGATTTAGCAATGTAAAAAGTTATATTATCGGTAAACCGTTAATTTTGCACCCACTAAATCAACGGTGAAATGGTGTTATAATCATATGAAATTTTGTGTATCGACAAATTAAAGAATTGATATCAAGTTGGAAGGTACCATCGTCGAATAAAATGGTGGAGGGCATACTTTTTGCCCCACTTAAAGAAAAAGGCCTCACAGGGCCTCTTTCCTCCATTATATATATATATATATATTCTAATTTGGAAATAAAAATTGTCGTATGTGTCTCGTAGGTTAATATAGGTATGAGTTGGGAAAACAAAGTAGGTTACATCCAGACTAATAATGTAGTCCCAATGGGATTATAGCACGCCGTAAGGCAACCTCACTGCTGGTCATAACATGTGATTCTCTCTAACACGGGCTATCTATTGTGACGTTTCCTTATGTCAACCGTGGTAAAAATGTTGACCGTACTTAATCGTAACCTGCTAGTTTTTCCGTACTTGAAAATTATATTTTCTCAAATATTGCATTTTTATACAAGATTTATGCGCAAACTAATGTCACCATTGCTAGTACAATTGATTGGTTCATATTTTGTTATTTTCTAAATTATTATAAATACCTTTGACATGTATCTATCTTCTTATTGAGTGTTATAGCTCACCCATTTTTATATGTGGCTGCTAATCTCAATGCAGGGTGGCTTTCTGAAGGTGTTTTAGTAGAGGGTATGATGCATATCATTTTGACAGATTGTGGAGATTTGCGGTTTTGCTGTGAATAAATAATTTAGTAGTCTTTCTATGAAGTGGCTAGAATAAACTTTATTCAAATAAAATATCATTTAAATACTTTGTAATAAGTCCACTATATGACTTGGAGTTCTTATTGTGGAATTTTAAAACCACCGTTTATGTTATTTCAGTGATTTTTTTATCTTATAGAGATCTTGTTAGTTGTGCCTTGCGGTCTTATTGTCAAAATCGCGACATGTCACGCATTTTTTTGTTATATTTATATTCTAGATTTGGGGTGTGACAAAAATTGTATCAGAGCTTAGGCTTATGCTGTAAATCTAAAGGAATTTGATGACATCTAGGATATATTGGCTAGCTCCGATTTCCAATTTCAAGAATTTGTTTATGACTAGAATACAGAATTTAAAGATTGGTCAAGTATCGATTTAGAAATAATTTTGCATCTTATAATATCTGATGTTATTTAGAGTTGACTTTTCATAACAGACATTATGTTATATGAAGATCATGAGAGAACTTGATGACTAATTAGAAACTGAAAGGAAAATTTATAAGATTATAGACTGACCATTGAGGATATGCTCTACGGAAATTTGAAGTGTTTCGTGATATATTTATGAAGGATTATTGATGTATGATTTAGTATAAATTATTATGCTGAATAATTTAAGGATGTTTAGGATTAGATTTCTTAAGATCTTTTGGGGATATAAGAGAAACAAATAATCTATATAACATGGCTAAATTTAGGCTAGAAATATTTTAAACAATTTTCTAAAGTTTGTTCCCGTAACACCCATATGTTATAGAAATGAACGAGCTTGCTCAGGGTATGAGAGCTGAGTAAGACTACCGAAGGTATGAGATATCGGATTTAAAGATTGGTTAAAATATTTCATAAGCCGGAAAATGGTCATGAATTAGGGAGTAGGGATGCAAGAGTGTATATCGGATATGGATGGTTGGCGTATGATATTTGTGTTGTGGTAACCTAGATTTATTTCATAGCAATGGAAAATATGAGATTTACTGTAACTTAGAATGCCAGTAAGAATTGTTTTATTGTAAAATTGATTTGAGTTGATATTTTATTGTATAATGATAGATTGAGAAAGTTTGTTGATATATGTGAAGCTATGTGGGAGATAGAAAGATAAAATTCTTAAAGTATGTTGTGGAAATTTAATGATATTTATTTAGTTCGTCATTAACGAACTCGTATGCTATTACATGGGAGAAATTATATATATGTAATGAATGGTTGATGCATAATGACTTTATGAATTGAAACTTATGTAAGTAATGGGTTATATATTGATTATCTTTATATGATCATACTTAAAATTAATGATGATGATGATAGTAGCACTTTCAGTATCGACCTTTTAATATGTCCATACATGCATGTAATTGCTGTTTATAGGGTATTTTACAATAATATTATCGATGAGGTTTAAAAAACACGATCCATATATAAAGTAGAAATATTTTTTTGCACGTGCTATGCACGTGGCATATAGTATTTTCATGAATAATCATATACTTAGAAGCTAAGTTGTCATAAATGTTATAAAACTTTATATATATATATAAAACCCGTTGTTTAGAAAATATTATTTAGCTTTAAAAATAAATAAATTATATAGTAAATGCTGCAATATGTTATTTTGAAAAGATTGCTATTTTGGGGGGGGGGAGAAAGGAAAGAAATTGTTGTACCTTGAATATTTGTTAATTTTACTGTTGTGAAATTTTAGTTTATATCAAAAATTTGATGTGATTTAGTTATACCAAAATTTATTTTGGTTTTCATTAAAATCTAAATACCAGATACAATTATTTAGTTACTTTGAAAAGATTTTCATTTTTTTAAAAAAAATATCGGCATAATTAAAAAGAATTTGATTTGATTTTTAAAAAATAATTTTTTGGACAACAAGGATGAAATTTTATTTTGAAATGTTTCGTTTAGGTAAATTTCATCTCTTTTGAAGATATTAATTAGTTTATAATTTATTCAGATTTTATACGGACCTTAAAAAACACTATATATTTATTCTCGTCTTTTATTTTATGCTATCGTATTTGCATATTTATTGCAACATTTATAAACTATGGTGTGTATTCTAGTAGACAATAAGCGAGATTTGTTTAAAACCTTTTTCTGCCTAACTGTTAAACTTAAGTATTTTAATAGATATCTAAGATAAAGTTTTAATTTTACGTATATATTGTTATCATAGCTCATTTTATGACTACTATTCCAAATTTTTGAAGTATCTGTTAGTTGTATTTATATTTTTGCATATAATAAAATATGATTTTAAGAACCTGGTGTAATATTTGTTTCAAATATTATTCTTAGTATTATATTTTTGTTGTAATTCGATATAATTCCTTTATATTCATTGTTAAGTCCCCTTCCATCAAAATTATTTTTATTAAGCCTTAATATGATACAATTATTTTATGGTAAATGGTACAATTTGATTTCTTAATTTACAAATAGTTAATTTTTTGTTCACTGATGATGTTTATTTTGTTGTATTTAAATCCTTCTAGAAAAAAAATAAAGTGAAAACCCAGACAGAAATTTGACTATGATTCTACAAAAAAAAAATAAAAAGAGATTTCTAAATTTATCAAAAACTTGTTCTAGATAACTTGCATAGTTTCTTTCCTTTAAAAAAATATGAATACAGAATGTTTTATCTTGTGAATGATTTTCCTTGCGGATTTGGTTATGTTGAGTTTTAAATGTAAATTCTTCAAATTGTTTTGATATTCATTTTTTTCCTCTAAAAATAAAAAGGGAAAGAAAGTATAACTAAAGTTTTTCTTGCAATGCAACTTAGATAATATCTCATTTGAATTTTAAATTCTATCTCATACTAAAAAGTACAACTACTTCATCAAAATTATTTTGGAAATGTTTCTCCCTTACGTATATGAGGATCTTGTAGGAATGCTAAGACACGCAGTAGAAGCGGAAGCAAAATGTACAACAAAAATTTCAAGGCAAACACTAATATCCACAACTTAGAATCATTTCCAAACAACTAAAACTAGAAAACCTAAAGAGCAATACAAATAGAGTTAAACAAAAACAACCTTTGTAGCGTCTTCATATACTACATGAATGAACTTGAACCTAGTTAGGCTCCTAGGTTGTAGGGAACAAGATTGGTGAAGGCCTTCCTTTGTTAAAGATGGATCCACTTGAGGAAACCCAGTCCTAACTCCATCTCCGTTTCAAGACAATTCCTTTGGTGAAGAAACTTCGTCAATTAGTTTGCTAGGCTAATTTACCAATAGATGTAGTATGGTTCACTCATTCTTTTTCCCACTTTAGATTAATTTTGCATCCTCGTTTGTATGTGGAGAGAAAATAGTAGAAAGCTTAGGGATGAGAGAGAGATGAGATGGAAAAATAAAAGCCTTAACCTGTTACAAATATGAGAGTATATTCTCATATACTCTCTCCTCTCTCTCTTCTCTTCTCCACTTGTCAAGGAAAACTAGGATGAGTGTGTACCCTCTCCTATCATTTCAAGTCAAGTCAAAACAAATGAGGTGGAAAAGGAACTAGGAAATTAAAAATATGCTAACATATTCATTTAATTTCCATTTGTAACATAAAACAATAAGTGAGGTAAAAGATAATAAGTGACATAATACTAGTAAATACATATATCTAATATATATATATCAATATTAAATCAATACTTGATTTAAAATCCGTCTTTTCAAAAGACCGGCTAGTATTATCAAACGTCCGATTACCGTTAGTGTATCCAATACGCATATTTTAATCGAACTCCGGTACGCATCCAATACGCACGTCTACATCATATTTCTAGAGCCGAAAAAAGCTCTGTGAGGGACTCTAAAAACTCGACAATATGCTGGCAGTGAGTTACCAGATCCAATCCATAACCACAAGTACGTCAATAGCACTAGCTGTATGTAATGTGTTAGATATAGTGCTCTCAAGACAATTATTGTAATTGTAGGCATGCGATTATGATATTGAAGGAGGACCTATACATGTAGAACAATCTTCCTCGAGATTATAGTATGCAATCTGGTTTGTCTATATAATTGATGTGTATACGTTATACTTGTTATTACGTGTCACTAATACATAATGATAAATTCCGTATGATTCTTGCTTGACTACCAACATTATAATGGCGATCATATATGTGAGAGCTGGGTAGTCTATAAGCACGTCCTTAAATGTCCCTAGTCGTGCGAGTATCGAGACTGGACATCGATATTCCGGAGTAAACTGATATATACATTTCGAGACCCCGGCGAGGGGCGGTGGCCGGTCTCACAAGCCATTGGTGTTGTGTCACCTAAGATAGTATACAGGTGCTCACTGGAGGTGAGTATACCGGACGGACTCGCCGAGAACTTCTAGATGGTATTATATCTATCGTCAGATAAAACTTCTTTAGTGGCATAAGTACGGGTTAGTCTTTTGACATGAGATCGTCATTTGTTCGAGTGAGTTCCTATTGTACTTAGTTTACTACCCTACCACAACTCAAAGGAGCCGTGCAAACAGGTTTTAGTTAGGTACAGTCCCGAACCATATGGAGGCAGTGAGCGATTGTTAGGGATTCGTCTCTCCTGATATTAGAAGTCGATGTCGCGCTGTGTTCGGTTGGCCATCACCTTAAATCCGTGGCCATTGTGAATGAGATTTACTAATAGGAGTTTAGTAGTTTCTCGGTTGGTGATGAGTTTAACTCCGTCATAACTTATCGGGTTATTAGGGGTTTGACGTTATCCATCCCCTAGACCCGGTATGCAATACTCTTATACGAAGAGACTGAAATGTACGAAGATTGTTACATTCAGGCTCAGTAGGGTACAGACGGACTTGATTGTCAACTTCACTTTCGGTATATACCTGGCTAGCCGTTACGTACATCTAGTGCCGCTAACGTGCTTATAGTTATGGATTTATCCAGTACCTTACTGCCAGCGTATTTTTGAGTTTTAGAGTCTCACACAGAGGGTTTTTCCGGTTCAGCAGATATGATATAGATGATGTATGTTGGTACATACAGGGGTCCGATTAAATACGTGTATAGGCTACACGGATTTTAATCGGACGGTTGATAATACTAGCCGACTTATGATTAAGCCGGATTATTAAATCAAGTTTTAATTTAATAATTTATATTATATATATATTCTAGTATTATTGTTCACTATTCATTTTCTCTCTCTTGGCTATTCATATTTTTATACGGATACGCATATATGTATTTCGATACATATATCGGGTTGTATTCCGTATTTATACGGAATATATTCTAGAAAGAGGACATCTCATTTGTAAATATTCATTTATGAATAATCATGGAAATGAGGTGGCTAGGTGGGGTGGTTTTGAGTATGGTTGAGGAATGTAGAGAGAGATGAGCTTCATTTGTTTATTACAAATGGTTTTGATATTTTATTTGCATGGTTAAAAGATTATGAAGCCATTCTCTCAACAACACAACACTTAGCTCATTTTCTTTTGTTGCATGGCTACCTCTCATCCTCTTCTTCTTTCTCCTTCTTCTAGCATGCCCACTCGAGCATTTTTTTAGAGAGAAAATGATATTGGAAAATTCCTACATCCCACTCTCCATTCTTAGCGAGCTTGGAGCGTCGGTTGCTTCACTAGGTGAAACTGGAGTTTGGATCGGTTCGCTCGGGTGGATCTTCAGTAAGGTCGATCGCCTCTCAAGTTTATTCCCGACGGTCTACGAAGAGCTTGGAAGGGGTCTTCCACGATTGGGTGGACATGCATCAAAGGTTGTAATCCCTAAAGTTTGCATACTTGTATTCTAGTTTAGTGCTTGGATCGATCACTAGGCATTAGTTTCTAGTGTCCTCTTGAAATTTTTTTGTTTTTCGGTTCCACATCAACTGCGGTCTTAACGGTGAGAGCACTAGGACCTTTTAATGGTATCAGAGCCAACCCAAACACTAGAATTAGGTTTAAACAATGTGATAGTTTCGAAGCTGGATTTTTTCTGTAACTAATTCCACACATCCAAATTTCTTTTGGGATTTTCAAACTCTTTTAAAAAAAATTTAAACAAGTGCAAAAGTCTCTTCTTGATGTTATAATTATCCAGAGCAAAACGAGCACAAACAAAGTATAAAAAACCGCCAGAAATGGGATTTTGCCCGACATGGGCGGTTCATTTTTCTCTGTTTGGCTCCAGTTTGTTTCAGTCGCTTGGATACATGGAATTAGGAATTTTAGACTTGTTTGATTTTTCCCAGATTTTGTTTTATGATGTTTATTCATTTGGGCAATCACGGAAAAACTTTCGATCGAATTTTAGCATTGTTTAATGATTCGAAGTTTGTATGTGTGTTGCTAAATGTCGTCTAGTTGCTCTATGTTCATTTAGACGGGATTGCACACTTACTTGTGTTACTTGTTTCTGTGATATGTGTATGTGTGTGATGGTTTAGCTGGATTGTCATGACGGATAGCCCCTCGTGCGTTTGCTTGTACAGTTTTGATTTATTTTGATGTATTCATTTGTTCGTTCCGAGCTCTAACTTGTAGCGGCAGTTTCCGTATTATGTATATTCTTTTATTGGGCACAATCAGGATGTGGTCGATGTCACCACTGTATATTTTTTATTTCTTTACTAGGATTAACCCAGGAGAAGTACTCGAGTAGCCGGGTTCTAGAGTACGCTAGATGGCCGTCTTATGGTGTTTGAGACCGGACCGCCTCACTCCAGAATTGGCGGGTTACTCGCCGTACTTGTAGGGGTTATAGGATCGACCCACGAAGGAGTGCCCAAGTTACCGGATTCTAGAAAGCGATGGGTGATCGACTCATATTATTGAGGATGAGTTACCTAATTTCTATAATTGGCAGGTGGCTTGCCGCACTCATAGGGTCTTGGATCGATATTATACGGGTTATCCACACGACCGGAAAATGTCGGGTTTTATTTGCGGCTCAAATGAAACGCGGGGCTCCTACTTTATCCGCTATTTCATATTGTTCTTCCACATGCCTATGAAGTTATTACATTCCCGTGATGATATATATATATATATATATATAGTATATACTTCTATATGTTTTGCATATATGCTAACCCTGTCCTCGTCCTGCCGTAAGTTAAGTAACATTACAGTGAAGACCCGGGACCCCGTGGCGAATGCGGATGGCATATAAAATCATGCTATTTTGGTTGTTTCTGATGTGGCTTAGAAACATGTTTAATAGGACTGTATTATATGTATAATGCAAGGAAAACAAACCTTATATGATGTTGTCGGAACCAATTTTTAAAAACTACTCGGTTTTCTTCAAAACCATATTCATATTGTTTTGTTTTACATAGAGATATTCGGTTAGGAATATGTTGCACCTCATTCTATGAGAAAAAAGCCTTGATCCCTTCACAGGGAGTTCACTCTTAAGCAAAAGTTTATATTACTAGTTTTAAATGCGGAGCCTAAACCACTCCTTTTCAAAACCACTCGATTTTTTTCAACGATATTAAGTTCATTACGTTAAAGGTTTTTCACCAAAAACCAGCCGTACCCCTCCGTCATTTCCTACGAGTGGTACTTAGTATTCGTGCTACGTATATTAGCCTTTTCAAGGCGTAGTGATCGGTAGCCGAGTATTGCTTATTTGTAGCTTTGTTTTCGATTTTTTCGGACAGTCGCATAGCTATGTTGGCATTGTCAAGGGTTATGCGGGCGGGTCTAAGTAAATCATGATAATGACAGGCCGAACTTATCACGCCCCGCTTTCCAAAATAAGTAAATACGGTACGTGACAAAACCAACCATGCTACTTATGGCGAGAAAAGATCCTTCCATAGTCGCATTACGACTCTCAATCAGATATCAAGAACAGTAATAAAATCTAACTAACACATGTCCATCTGCCACAATAGAAAATAACAAGGAAAAATAGCGGAAACTAACAAAAATCCAATCAAGAAATAATATTCCTAATCACGTGCCTCATAGGATCACAACGATAAACTTAATTACGGAAATATAATAAACTAAGCATCTCTAAAACTAATCATCAAGCTCCTCACTGTTCAGCTTGCTTATCAAAATATTCTTGATCTTCCTGCGACAGGTCAAAGGAACTGGGCCATGCAAAACCCAAACGTCAATGCGTCATAAATATCAATAATAATAGTAATGACCGGAACATGATGCTATAAAGAAGATATGAGTATAAATAATAATCACATGCGTTATAACAGTGAACTATAGGTATGTCACGAATATCCTAAAGTCTGTGTTTCTAGGTTATCTATCATAACGGTATTTGAAATCAATTAATGGAATCGTCGATATAACTCAATAGTATCCCGTGCATACCCAGGACCACGGTTAAGACCCTCGGGGTTGAATCCGAGACGTGCCGCTAGGCAGTAAAAACAATATAATGTACAGACGAATGATGTCAGCATCATCATTCCGGGGCCCGAAGCCCTTATCGACTGATCAGTCTCTGGAAAGTAGTGAACTGTTGAGTTACAGGTCGGGTTTTATTATTGATTTCTCCATTCTCTCCCAAGTTTCGTGTTCAAGTCAGGTATTAAGATATCTACCTCATGCCAGCACAGGAACAAGCAAATATAGGTCTTGTCTATCTAGACAACAAGTCACGTCCATCAGGACAACAAGTCAGGATTTTCGGCATTGGTAAATTATCCAAGTAACAGGCAAGATAACGTGTCGTGAACATGTCAGGCGGTGTGTATTAAACATGATAAATACTTGATGGAGAACGGTAACCAGTTTATTTAAAATACTGTAGAAATAACTAATGTATATTATTTATATTGTAAGGTATAATTAATTTATATATATATATATATATACCTGTTTGTAATAATGTTTTACGTTTTCTACTAGATATATTGTAGTCTAAGTAAAGGATAATGAAACTACAGTGGAACTATATTGAAATTATAATGAACTAGCATGCAACAAGATAAACTTGTTATTGATACGAAATACGGATTAATGATATAAAATGTATATTGATAATAACTTGCTAAATATTAAAATGTGTATATTATAAATAACTATATAAATATTGGTATATATAATGTAGCATGTTGCAAGTTTAAAAACTTGCCTCGATTGATAAACTCACGACGAAATACGGATACCCGCACGACGACAACGTTCGCAAACACGACGTACTTATGACGTACTATCGAAACAAGTCTCGTCCAATCAAGTGCGATGATGGGATGTCTGCTCATGCTCTGTGGAATGCTCAGGTACTGGTGTTTGGGTTGAAGGTGACGGTGACGGGTCGAAGTTCGCCAGCGACAAGGTGAAATCGGGGTGGAAGCTTGGTGAAGAAGAAGAAGGTGAGGTCAAGGTTGATGATGATGGTTGGGTTCTGGGTCATGTTCGAAGGCAAGGAGAGGAGGTTGTTAGGTCAGCGACGAGGAGATGGGGAGGCGAATTCGACAGCGAGGTGATATGGTGCGGTGAGGGGTTAGTTCGGTGAAAGGAGAAGAAGAAGAAGAAGATGCGGGCGGTGGTGTTCTGTGGTGCTGGCAATGACAAGATAGGAGAGTTGATGAGGATGATGGTGGTGGTGGTCATTTTCAAACGAGGTCGATGAGGAAAAGGAGGAGGGAGTTCTCGGAGATGGAGGTTGGGACTCGGGGTGGGGTCTCAGAGTTAAAGAAGGAGGTGACGACGGGATGGTGAGGTTGAGGAGGTGAGGACGACGACAACTAGGAGGGAGGAGGGTGACGATGAGGTTTTGAAGGTATGGGTTAGGGCTCGGGGACGAGGCGAGGAAGAGAACAAGAGGAGAGAAGGAGAGAAAAAGAACGGGGAGAGAAAGAGAACGGAGAGAGAAATGAGGGGAGAGAGTTACATTATTATATAAAGTATATAGTATATTATATATATAGTATATTTCATATATATATATATATATATTATAGTTTTAGGGTAACTAGATAATATCAAATTGCAACCAATCTTCACCAGAATCTCGTCAAAAAAATATATTATAGAGAATGTTTCCCCCAATAAAAGAGCAAAGCTCTGTTCAAAATTTGAATTGAGGCAGCGCCTCACGTGCAAAGCACGAGAGCGCCAAGCGCCAAGAGTCAAAGACTCTGAGGCAGCGCCTCACGTGCAAAGCACGAGAGCGCCAAGCGCCAGAACTAAAAGTTCTCCACCATTGGATCAAAGATCCAACGAAGATGATAAAATCATCAAATTTCAGAATCAAAATCTGCGGAGGAAATATTCCTCAAATCTTTCTAAACAAGAAAGATTACTTTCTGTAAAACAGAGCGCCATTGGATCAAAGATCCAATGGTGATTAATAAATCACCAAGATACAGAATAATCTCTGTATAGGAAAATATTTTCCCAATCTTGTTAATAACAAGAGGAAAATCTTATGTAAAATAGAAGGTCTAGGATCAAAGATCCAACAGTGGATAAAATCCCCAAATCAATTAGAGATCTCTCAATGAGAGATTTCCTTAACTGGTTCAACAAATCAGTCTCCCCTATATAAAAGACCCAAGACTTCAAGTCTTGTACAGAGGAACACCCCCATAAACTTCAAACTTCAAAGACGAGAGCAATTTCTTCTCAAGGTAAATAACAAGAAGAGAGATCATAGCATCTTCTCCATATTTAAGAGTTTAACTCTCACATCAGAAAAACTTAGTTCATTTTCCAGATCATGGATCTATAAGACAAAGTCTTTCATAAAAGTAAGAGTGATTGTAGTATCTCCTTCTGATCTAAGAGTTTAACTCCCACATCAGAAGAACTTAGTTCTTTTTCCAGATCGCAGATCTATAAGACGAAGCCTTTCATAAGTGAGAATTAAATTCAAAGAGAATTGAATTGGGCAGAACAAAAAACTCAGTGCTCAGCACTCAAAGTCTGGCACTCAGCGCCGAGCGCTCCACGTGCTCCTCACGTGAGCGCTGTTTGAGCAGGGGTGCTTAGCACTCGGTGGTTGGCACTCAGCGCCAAGCGCTCACGTGCCCCTCATGTGGATGCTACTTAATAAAGAGTGCTCAGCACTCATTGCCTGGCGCTCAGCGCCAAGCGCTCCACGTGCCCCTCACATGGGCGCTACTTAATAAAAAGTACTTAGTACTCATTGCCTGGCGCTCAGCGCCAAGCGCTCCACGTGTTCCTCACGTGAGCGCTATCAAGTGTTTAACACTCCATATAAAAGAATACAAATAAAACAAAAAGAATAAAGGGTGTCAGAACCCATTTCAGTGCTCAGCACTGTTGAGGCAGAAAGGGGACCAGGCCCAAATAAATAATCAAGTGGGATCAGCCCAAAGTTGGTTAAATCCCAACTTAACCCAGCCCATATGCTTTTAAATTGGACTTAGACCCAAACAAGATCATCAAATCTTTGATGAACATTCACTGGTTCAAGGGTACATCTCTTTATACCTTTGATATATGTCGTTGTAATTCTTCAACGTCTTCAGAGAGATGGAGGGTCCCAATAACCAATAACTTTTGGCGCATCTCCAGATTGTTAAACCAAAACCCTACAGATTATGATGTTTTTAAACCCTACAGACTATGATGTCTTTAAACACAGACTTTGATGTCTTTAAACACGGACTATGATGTCCTTAAACCCAATGGACCGTAACGTCCCTAAACTGAAACGATAGAGCCCAAATGCTCTGTCATCGGATCTAAATGATCCTGAACCCCCGTTGAGTAGATCTTAGTCTAAAATTAGACTAGCGTATCCTCAACGAACCTTTAAGTTGATCTTAATCTCAAATGAGATTAAAGATCCTTAAATCAAACAAACCCAAATCTAAGAAAATACGGATTTGGACTAATCCCCGCCCTATGGTCGACAACATAAATTAGTCTCTGTATACAATCCACGGGCAACCAAACATAAAACAAACACACACGACATGAAGTGAACATCTGGAGCAGGAGAAAGTGGTTATCGCTACGCTGTAACGTAATTAACTGCAGGGGCTTGTGTCTGCAGGGAAGAGCATCACCATAATCAAAAACCCCTCACAATGAGGGGGAATCTGACGAAGTCTGCTACAATGGCCGCATCCGTCCAAACCTCCGATACACGGCGTCATAAATCAACTTGGTATCTTCGGAGAGGTGGATGGATAAAACCCAATAGCATCTGTCACCAAATTTAGGCAAGACGGCCTACGCGGTTTTGTCTCCGTTTTCGGCGGTAAACAGATTCTGGCATGTCCGGTGGGACCTTTTCCTCTTTTCACTCCACACTTCGTGTGTCGTGTTTTTCCGCGATCAAATAATCGCGGTATATATATGTTTGTGGTTACCCTTGGGTGATGGGTTACTGAAGCCGGCGTTTCGTCTCTATAAAGAATGTCGTTTGCTCCCACCTTAGCAACTCAGGCTCTGTCATATCCGGTGGAGTCAAGTATGGGCCACATGCAGCCTTAAATCTCTGCAATCCGGCTCTTCAAGAAATCAACGGGCTTCTCTTTGGGTCGATACTCCCACCTCCCACCTTCCGTGCCTCAACGCCGATGAAGGAAGCCTAGAGGAAGTCTGTCTTCCATAGGCTGGTTCCCCAAGCTTTAGATTTGCCGACAGAATCGGTTCTCAAACAACTGGCACCTGCCAAGGACCAAGGTCGACGCAGGGGGCAGAATATTTAAGCTCTCAAAGGAAACATGGGGCAGGCTCGGCAAAATCTTGAAGCTGATCAAATCCTGGCCGTAAGAAACTGTCGACGTCGATATCGGCATTATACAAAATGAGCTGGGGCAGTTCTCCATATGGTCCTGTTTCAACCCCAGTGGTGAGTGTTGTTTTTCCAACAGGGAACAGCTTCAAACTGTTGCGAAGGGTCAGACAAAATTCTCCTACCGCAATATGCTCCCTAAAACAACTTTCCTCATCTATATATAAGGTGTGGAAGCAGATGAAGGGGACTCATCCCAAGACGGATCCTGATACAACGGTTCCTCCCAAAACCAAAGCGGCTTTTCACAAACAAGAGAGGCCTAATAAAGCTCAAATGCCCGAAGCAAACTCCAAAGGCCAAAATTCCAAGCATCCCAAGCCTGGGGGCATGGTAGTTCACATAGTCTATGTGGTGAATTCCAAAGACGAAGTTCAAGCTTCAACTAGTCACCGACCTCAAACTCGGTCCCTGACAAAAGTTCAACTGCAACGTGAAAAGCTGCAGGAGATGCTCGCTCAGGCGGCAGCAAACGCTAATCCATCGCCTAAGGAAAATCCCGAGGACGCACCCGAAGAAAGATTAGAGAAGGAGTCGAATATTGATTTCCTAAAGCGCTCTCTGAAAAAGAAAGATGAAGAGCGGCAGAAATGTCCACTAAAATGCACCAGATGGCCCTTCTGATTCAGAATATGGCTGGAATGATGGTTCAATCGGGACCACTGGCAGATGAACCGCCGGTAGTCGGTCTTAAAGATAAGGATGGCATTTCAAATCCTCTGCAAACCTCATCAACGGCTGAGGAGAAAATGATTCCTAAAAGAAAAGCTGGACACATATATCGCTCAGCAAATCAAAGCTCACTACGCCAATGTAGCCGCAAATAGACCAATCAGGATTAGTCGACCATATCCGACGTGGTACGATCAAATACAGTATCCGCCAGAGTACACACTCCCAACGTTCCACATGTACAAAAGAACCGGGAATCCTCACCAGCACATCGCGCGATTTAAATCCATGTGCGGTAACACTGGAGAGAATGATATACTACTCCTCCGACAGTTCGTCGGCGGTCTGGTGGGCATCGCCTTCATATGGTATGCGGAACTCCCAAATGATTTTGTGAAGAGCTTCAACGAAGTGGATATACTCTTCTGTCAGAGATTCGCTAATTAGAACGAACATACTACCGTGACGGCGCTGGTCAACGAAAGGGTTAGACCAAATGAGATTTGGGTTCAATATGTTACCCGATGGCGAAATCTCTAATCAAATGCGAGCAACGTATCGACGAAGCTGCAGCTATGGGAATGTTCATAGACACCCTTGACCCAAATTCAAAAGGTGTTCTCATTTATGGCCCTTTTCAAGCCGACAACCTCCTAAGAACTCATGGATAAAATGGCTCGATTGGATCAAATGGGTCAAGACTCTTTCTCATCCGATGATGACGAGTGAAAAGCGAAGGAAAGATGGCGTTTATCGCCTACGCTCAACAAAAATAAGCGGCTCTGAAGCAACATGTCGCCAAAATAGCGACGGCGTGGGTACTCGTTCTCCCCGAGATATACACAGGGGGTATATTTCTCACTGGCGGAAGAATCTCTATGTAGAATGGTCCTTTTTTCTCAAAGGACAGGAAGGATATTAAGGGGCCTACAAACAGGTCCTGCAATCTAATGGAATACCTCGCTAAAAAAAGGTATATCCACAAGTGAAACGGGCACGGATGAAAAGCCGAAAGGGTGCCGTGAGTAAAAACGGCAGGATTGCCGACAAGTTTGTAAAAACCCGAAAGGGCGCAGACTCGTATAAAAAAAAGGTATGTCCACAAGCAAAATGGGCATGGATGAAAACCAAAAAGGGCGCCGTGAGTAAAAACAACAGGGCTACCGGCGAGTTTGTGAAACCCCGGAAGGGCGCAACATCGTTAAAATAAATACACTTACGAGATCCTCACGACTCGTAAGGAGAATCCCCCTGTGAGACCCTCACGGCTTATAGGGTTCAAAAGCCTTAAGTTATAGGGATCTGGACCTGTTCTTAAGCCGTCATATCCCCCAAATAGTCCTACAGGCGGTCCATATTGACCCTTGTATACAATCCAGGGGCACGAATAAATATTTCTTTGCCAGATTCTACAAATGGCAAGAAATGTCCTCATATGGCGAATAACACTTGTAGGTCCTCTCGACTTATAAGGAGAAAACACCCTTGGAAGATCCTTACGACTTACAGGAGAAGACATCACTTAGTAATCCCTACGATTCTTAAAGATAAAATACGCCTACGAGATCTTCATGACTCGTAGGGAGAAAACCCTTTATGAGACCCTTATGGCTCATAAAGTCAAAAGTCTTAGTCGACAGAATCCTAACCCTGTCTGCTAAGCCAACTTTGCCTAAATAGACAGGGGCAAATGATGATTCACTCCTGGCACTATTCCAGCTGTAGAGATACTGATGCTTAAATCGGTATCAAATTCCGAGTCCTCTCAAAGGCAAATGATGAGTCGCTCCTGGTAATATCCCAGTTGTAGTGATACAGATGCCTAAACAGGTGTCAAACTCCAAGTCAACCTCTCCGGCAAATGTCGTCCCTACAACCATCTAATGAAGGAAGGGATCCCGTTCGTCTGAGATCAGAAATGCCAAAGTGCACTGGACGAAATCAAGCAATATCTATAGAACCCGCCAGTACTGACTGCTCCAGTCAAGGGAAAACCCCTCATCATGTACACAACAGCCCTTGAAGGTTCTTTAGGCGCGCTATGGGCACAGGAGAACTACCAAGGGAAAGAGAGAGCCCTCTACTATTTGATTCGAGTTCTCCTGGGGGCAGAAAATAACTACTCCCCTATTGAAAAACACTGCCTGGCGTTAATATTCGCGATAACGAAGCTTCGGCATTATGCTCTGGTGCATGAGGTCCATCTCATATCAAAAGTGGATCCTCTCAAATATTTGATGTCAAGAGCCATACTAACGGGACGGCTCACTAAATGGGCCCTACTCTTGATGAAATTCTCGATAACATATCGACCCCTCAAGGCAATGAAAGGCCAGGCCATCGCCGAATTCCTCGCTGAGCATCCGATACCGGCAGATTCACCCCTAAATTGCGAATTGCCACAGGAGCACGTGTTTGACACGATCGACAGGGAGAGAAGAGGGAGTGATACCCGATAGGAACTCTACTTCGATGGGGCATCTTCCATGAAGAAGCGAAAGCACAGCTCCCCCATAATCAAATCTGGGGTAGGCCTCATCTTCGTAACTCTACAAGGAGGGATAATGTGCTTTGCCTTTTCCTTAACAGAGCCGAGGAAAAACAATGAAGCAGAATATGAGGCTTTGATAGCAGGTCTTGAGATCGCTGTCAATATGGGAATCGAAAACCTCCTCATATACGGAGACTCCCAGCTGGTCGTTAGCCAAGTAAACGGTGACTATCAGACGTGCAAGCCAAAGTTGGTAAAGTACGGCGAGAGAATGCAACAATTGCTGACTCAAATCCCTTCCTACGCCCTAGAAAGCATACTGCGTGCAGAAAATAGCAAGGCGGATGCGTTAGCCAAGCTCGCTAAAGAATTGGATAACGAAAACCTTGATGACGTAAGGATCGTTGTGCAAAGCCGTCGGGTTCTTGCACCAACAGAAATATCTCCGGAGTCGTCTGAAGAAAAGGAAGTGACCAAGCAAACAGCCCTGCAAATAGAGGACCAAGGAAGGGTTAAGGATTGGAGAGAAGTATTTATAGACTACTTCAAATACCATCGAACACCTGAAGATGCATCCTCAAGGCACCAGCTCATGAAACGAGCTCTATCTTTCGCCTTCGTCAATGATACTCTGTATAAGACATCGTTCGACTCTCTGTGGCTAAGATGCCTGGGACCAGAAGAAGCAAGGAAAGTCGTCCAAGAAACTCACGACGGACTCTGGGGTTCTCATCAAGCCGGCCCAAAGATGAAGCTGAAGATCAAAAGGATGGGCTATTACTGGCCCACGATGATTCAGGACGGCCTTAAATACGTGAAGCAATGCCATTCGTGCCAAATTCATGGAGACTTCATCAACCAGCATCCAAACCCGCTACACCCAACAGTGGCTAGCTAGCCGTTCGAAATGTGGGGAACCGATATAATTGGGCCCATCGAACCAGCGTCGTCCAAAGGACATCGGTTCATATTGGCAACAACTGATTACTTCTCCCTGTGGGTAGAAGCAGTACCGCTAAGAGAAGTGAAGACGGAGAATATCCTCCATTTATTCAAAAAGCACGACATCTATCGGCTCGGCACTCCGCGGCGGATTATCTCCAATAACGGGCCGGCCTACAGAAGTCATAGAATCAGCCGCTTCGCACAGCAGCATAACATAGACTGGAGATACTCTTCGGTCTATAATCCCCGAGCTAACGGTCTAGCTGGGGCTTTCAACAAGACCTTGAAGAAGATCGTAGAGAAGAAAGTGTCCAAAAATAAAAAGGACTGGCACGAGAGACTGCAGGAAGCCATCTGGGCTTATCGGACCACGTTCAAAACGGTTACGAATACAACGTCGTATGCATTGGTATTCGGCGCTGAAACAGTACTCCACTTAGAGATAGAGCTACCCTCTCTACGAGTGGCGGTTCATTACGAGCTAACAGACGAAGAGAATGCTCATCTTCGCCTTGAGGAGCTCGACGCTCTCGATGAAACTCATCTCATGGCGCAGCAAAACTTGGAAGCTTACAAAGCAAGGATGACGCGCTCATACGAAAAATTGACTAGGCCAAGAACATTCCGCCAAGGCGAACTCGTGCTAGTTGTCAAGAGACCTATGATCCCTAATCATGCCAAACGAGGGAAATTCGAGCCAAACTATGAGGGCCCGTACATCATAGACAAAGTCTACTAAGGTGGGGCTTACTTGCTCATGGATTGCATGGCGAATGACCCTTCAGGCCAATAAATGGCCGGTTCCTGAAAAAATACTACGCCTGACGAGTCACGGCCTAGGTCAACGATAGATGATGATACCTATGTCCGCTCGCTATCTTTCCAAACCCAAACTCTATAAGTAGTATCGGGCGAAACCTCGCCTCAAAATCGCCACAGACCGAAACGTCCCTAAACTAACAATGGACCGAAACGTCCCTAAACTAATAATGGACCGAGATGTCCTTAAACTAGCTGTGGACCGAAACATCCCTAAACTAACAATAGACCGCAATGTCCTGAAACTAGCTACGGACCGAAACGTCCTTAAACTAACAATAGACCGCAATGTCCTGAAACTAGCTACAGACCGAAACGTCCTGAAACTACTACAAACCGCAGCATCCTTGGGCTGACGCAAAAAAAAAACGGTACGTCCATAAGCAAGATGGGCATGGATGAAAACCTGAAAGGGCTCCATGAGTAAAAATAGCAGGGCTACCGACGAGTTTGTGAAAAGCCGAAAGGGCGCAGAGTCGTAAAGGAAATTCATACACACTTGCAAGGTCCTCTCGATCTTGTAAGGAGAAAATACCTGCGTGAGATCCTTACGACTCACAAGGGAGCAACACATTTAGGGATCCCCACGATTTCTAAGGAGAAATTACACTTACGAAATCCTCACGACTCGTAAGAAGAATTCCCCTATGAGACCCCCACGGCTCATAGGGTTTAAAAGCCTTAAGCTACAGGATTCTGAACCTGTTCTTAAGCCATCACATCCCTATTTTTCCCTACATGCAGTTCAACACTAACCCTTGTATACAATCCACGGGCACAAATAAACGTCTCCCCCACCAAGTTTCACAGATGACGCGAAATTTCCTCATGTGGTGAACGACACTTGTAAGTCCTCTCGACTTATAAGGAGAAAACACTCATATAAAATCCTTACGACTTATAAGAGAACATGCACTTAAGAATCCTCACGATTCCTAAGGAGAAATCGCACATATGAGATCCTCACGACTCATAGGGAGAAACACCTTTATGAGACCCTTGCGGCTCATGAAGTCAAAAGCCTTAGTCGACAGGATCCTAACCCTGTTTGCTAAGCCACCTTTGTTCAAATCGACAGAGGCAAATGATGATTCGCTCCTGGCAATGTCCTAGTGGTAGCGATGCTGATGCCTAAATCAGTATCAAATTCCAAGTCCTTTCACGGCAAATGATGATTCGCTCCTGGCAATATTCCAGTCGCAGTGATGCTGATGCTAAAATTGGCATCAGATTCCAAGTTCCATACTCGCAACAAAAAGTCAGCGAGCTATAAATGCATATGAAATAGCCAAAATAATAGGGCAACTTTCAACAAAATCAGCAAGTAAAAGATATGCATACAAAAATAGCCGAAAAGATTGGGCAACTCATAGTAAAAAGCAGCGAGTAAAAAAAATAGCCGAAATGATTGGGCAACTTGCAGTAAAAAGCAGCGAGTAAAAAAATTAGCCGAAATGATTGGGCACCGTGAAAAATAGCCAAAATGATTGGGCAATCGCGACTTTCGCTATATAAAAAGCTGAAATGATAGAGCATCGTGGAAGGAAATAAAAAAAATGAAAATGATGATAGAATGAAACTTCTACCCTACAGGCGAGTCCATACTGACCCCTGTATACAATCCATGGGCATAAACGAAAAGGGAACTATATTTCCCGACAGACTCTGTCAAAGAGAGAGTCAGATCTCATCGGCAACATCTGTGTTGGAGATAGTGCCCTCATAGTCAATTATTGGATCGCAGGTACGTGATTGCAATGATTGCGGAGGACCTATACCGGTAGGACAGTCTTACTCGAGATGATAGTATGCTATCTGGTTTGCCTTTATCAGTCGTGTACATGTTCAGGTGACTGATTACATGTTACACTTTGATAGAGCCCTTAGGATCTTGCTTTACCACCAACAGTATGATGGCGATCATATACGTGAGAGTTGGGTGGTTTATATGCATATCCTTAATTGTGGTCCCTAGTCGTGGGAGTTTTGAGACAGGGCATCGATACTCCGGAGTAGACTAGTGTATACAGTCGAGACCCCGACGAGGGGCGGTGGCCGGTCTCACAAGCCATTGGTGTCAGTTGGATCACCTAAGATGTATACAGGTGCTCATTGGGTTATGAGTACACCGGACAGGACTCGCCGGGAATCTGCTAGTTAGTACTATACCTATCGTCAGACAGCAGTTCCCTGGTGACATGTGTACAGGTTAGTTCATCGACCTGAGGTCGTCATTTGTCTCATGTGAGTTCCCACTGTGCTTTGATTTCTACCCTACCACGGCTCAAAGGAGTCGTGCAAACAGGTAGTTTTTGGGTACAGTCCCGAGCCATATGGAGGCACGTGAGCGGATCGGCAGGGGATTCGTCTCTCCCGGTATTGGGGGCGAGGTCGTGCTGTGTCTAGGAGAGCCATTACAAAAATTCCATGGTCATGGCAGGAGATTTACTGGTAGGTACTCCAGTAGTATCTCAGGGTGTTATTGGGCTTCACTCCGACACGACTTATACTGCTATTGGGGGTCTGACGTTACTAGCCCCCTAGGCAGATATGCGATACTCATAGACGAATGGACCGGACTGTATATACATTGTCACTGTTAGGCTCAGTAGGGTTTCCGGATGAGTTCGCTCATCGGCCTCCCTTGAGGTCAGTCCATGGGCAGCCGTTACGCATAGCTAGTGCCGCTGACGGTTTGTGGTTAAACCCACTGCCAGGGTACTGACGAGTCATTAAAGTCCCCCACAGACAGTTTCCCAAGTTCGGGCGAAACGTTGTAGAGGCCGTATGGTTTTATGGCAGGGTTCGGAAAATGCACGTGCGTTTACGCACGTGTTATTTTTCGGGCAGATAATACTGGTCGGCTTTGGTTTAAGCCGGATCCGAGTATTATATTGAGTAGGTATAATATCTTTGTCTTAGTTGCATTTGTATTCGGTCGTAATACAAATGCGGGTATATTTATACAGTTACGGGGTTATCCTGAAAGTCGTTTCAGGATCACTTTTGGAAGTTGCCAGTTTCCAGTTTTCTATCAGCCGTCTTTTAACATTCGGTTAAAGACGGATTTGTCTTTTCTTGAGATGAGTGTGGAAGCTTCTAGAAGGTTCTAGATATGGTGAGGTGTCTTGTGACTCATTTGTGCTTTTTAATAATTCTATTAATGCATGATGACTAGGTTATTAGATTCGTTGTATGCATTAATGGCTTTTAGTGACTCATGCTTCCATTTATGATCAAGATAAGCTTCTTCCTCTTATGGTTACCTCCCCCTCCTCCTACACTCACCCCCCCACTCCAATAAGTGGCCGGCCCCCTCCTTTCTCTCATTAACTTGATGTTTCATTTGTAGAAAAGATTATGATAGTATTTGGGGTGCATGGAAATTTCATTGCCTTTTTCATTCCATCACCCGATCCGAGTGGCAACTTCATTAACCGATCGTCCACGGTTTTGGACGAATTGAGACAAAGTCATCTACTCATTCTCTACATCATTCTTGGTCGTCTCTTTTAGCAAACTTGACGACCGAGTTGCCTCGAGTCAGAGGCGGGAGCCCGTTTAAAGAATCAGTGATGTGGTGCCACCTGGACGAGCAGATCGGAGATCGACGAGATCGGAGCAGCCGCAACGGAGCGTGGGATGATGGTTGAAGAACGAAGGACTCGGATCGTTCGGTATAACCTTTCTACACTCTTTACAGTTTGTTAGTTTAGCAATAATGGCAGATCCGGGTTAAAGTATACGATAGCGCCAGTTAAAAAGTTTTTGTTCCGCATTTGGCGTCTGTAGACGGCCGGGGCGCTACCGTAGACTTACAGTGGTATCAGAGCCTAACCATTTTGCTATACTAACTTGTGCTAACGCGTTTAAAACATCGATCGAACCGGAAATCAAAAACCGCATTTTTACAATTTCACAGTTTCTGTCGATTTTAAATGGCTTCCTAAAAATATTCCACACATCTCAGAAAACTGTGCAAGGTTTTTTAAGAACGCCGTACAAATTTGAGCACGTGAATCGACAAGACAGCCGCGGAAACGCGGCCAAACCCATGGTCTGGCCGCGCATCCGCGGCCGTTCTGAGCGATCATGCCCCCAAATTTGTACAGTGTGTTCTCCTCTGGAAATTGGGGTTTTTGATATATATCTTTTGGGCCCAGATTTTGTTACTGTTCACCAGTTGTTCGTGGGGCCCACTTTGTGATATTTTGTCGATCGAAATTTAAACACGTTGGTTTACAGTGCTTACATTATATCTCCGACCGGGAATGTCATGTGATCGGTAAACCGCGTCTGATTGCTATAGTTCTTTTAGACGGGTTTGCGAACGTGACATTCGCGTTGATGTTCTGTGTTGTGCTGTGATGTTGCGGATTTGTCGTGGTGGATAGCAGTGTGCAATGATAGTGCAGTTTGAGTTTATTTGTACATTTGATATTGCGGGGCGAGCGTCCAACTTGTGGACTGCCGTCACTGCCTGTTGTATAATATTCTTTTGGGGCACGACCAGGTTGCGGTCGATGTACCTGTTATACTATTTTTCATTACTGTACTAGGTTTTTGCCCCGCGACGGAGTGCACGGATAGCCGGGTTCTGGGGGGCAACGGGTCCGCATCTCATGGCTTTGAGAGGCGGAGGGGCCTCACTCTAGAATTGGCAGACTATTCGCCGCACTCGTAGGGGGTACAGGTTGACCCAAGGAGGGGTGCCCAAGATTACCGGATTCCGTGAAGTGCTGGGTGGTCCATTCACTTTGCTGTAGGGGGCTGCCTCGCTTCAGGTTTTGGCGGGTAACTTGCCGCACCCGTAGGGGTCTAGGTTTCATTGCACAGGCTATCCACACGACAGGGGAACGTCGGGTTTCAGCAGCGGCTCTGTGAAACCCGGGGATCCCATATTATCTGTAGTGTTCTGTGATGCTTATTACTTTTCTGTAATGTTGCATATTATCACGCCTGGAGCGATTATTGTATATTGGTTTATATACTATTAGATGTTGTATATGTTTTACACCCGCGCTAGTCCAGTCCCCGCTCTGTCGTTAGTTAAGTAATCTAACGGGTGATGACGGGACCCAGTGACGAATGCGGATGGCATATACGTACATTTTATTTTCATTCTTTTCTGGTGTGATCGATTGATGGGACTGCGTTGATTCTGATCAATGCAAAGTAAAGTAAACCTTTTTACAGTTGTTGGAACAAATTTAAAAAGTGTTATTGCAAAGACGTTTCCTTTTGTTTTGCATAGCGGTATTCAGTGGAATATCCTGCACCTCATTCGACGGGGCAAGGGCCGATATCCCTTCACCGGGACTGACCCCTTGGGCAGAAGTTTGCATCAGGGTAATAACTTCACTATAGTCGATTACAAGTTGCTTTGCATAGCGGTATTCAGTGGAATATCCTGCACCTCATTCCACGAGGAAAGAGCCGAGATCCCTTTACCGGGAGTGACCTCTTTAGCAAAAGGTTTTCGCCACTATATTTTAAAAAGCTATCAGGTTCCTTCAGCGATATCAAGTTCGCTACGTTAAAGGTTTTTCGCCAAAAACTAGCCGTAGCCCTCCGTCACTTCTTTTGAGTATTCAGTAGTATTCAAGCTATGTATTTTAGCCGAAGTTAAGGCATAGTGTTTGGTAGCTGCTGGGTATTCAATTGTTGCATAGATAGATGAGTTAGTTTGGGACAGTCGTTCTGCCGATTGGCCAAAGTCAGGGGCATGTGCGGGTGGGTTCAAATTGACAAGATAGTGACGGGTAGAACTTGGCATGTGACTTATGACATTTTGACCAAAGCCAAGGTTATAAGAGCATGGGGCAAAAATCAGATCGGGAGTTTCTAAAGAAACTGAAACTTGCCAAGTATGCGCATACCTTCTGGAGTGTGAGTAACGTGGATGCATTCCATCACGTTATCATGCGATGAGAGTTGGATCCCGATTCCCGCTGATGAGTTGGTTTACTCTTCGAGTGATCCCGATTGATTCTTCTTTAGGTTTGGAGGAGAATTTGACAGGACAGTGGGAGGTTTCCGGATTAGATAAAGTGATAACCATTATGATCTAGGTTAGAGTGCACGCAGAGTGTTTCTTTTCTCTCTCTCTTTGGCAGCGACCTTTGACCGACCCTAGACTATGACTCAGTGACCAGGTTGACCGAACCTTCTTAAAATACTGGCTTTTGGATTGTTTATGTTGCATAAGTCATTACCACTCCTTCTTTTACCCTTTGAATTTCTCAGAACACCCGTTTTACTACGGACATCCACTTCCATTGGATAGATCCATCGTATGGTTATATACGAACTCGAAGGGACTTCTTCGAGGATGGATCCAGGTTCAGGAGAAATAGAATTGGTTTATTCAGTTGTCTTTTATTATCACCTTTTCTCAGGTTGCGAGGGCTCCTTGGTTTAGGAGAGTACACCTATTACGCTTATTGGATAGTCTTATTCCAAACCATAGGCAGGTGCCGAAAGGTAGGGAATGAAGAAAACCAATTAGCCTAAGCAGGGTGTGCAGAAGGTAATATATAAAGACAAAATAAAGGGATTAGAAAGAGGGCAAAGTAAATTGCGACTGATATCATTCACGACCAAACCGCGTACTTCATCGCCACTCCTATTTCACCTTTAAAGGAATAAGGTATTATTCAATTGTCTTTTATCGTCACCTTCTCTCGAGATACGAGTACTCCTTGGTTTAGGAGGGTACACCTATTATGCTTACTGGATAGTCTTCTTCCAAACCATAGGCTGGTGCCGAACGGTAGGGAAGGAAGAAAACCATTTAGCCTAACGATGGTGTACAGAAGGTAATGACTAAAGGCAAATAAAGGGATTTGGAGAGATGGCAATAAAATATATGGTTGTAGTCATGTATTGGATTTTGGAAGAGGCATTGCTATGAATACCAGGATACCCCTACGAAACATTTTCATGTTTCAGTGCATTGTTAAAGAAAAACTGTTTTTCCGATTAGACACTTACTCCAAGGGTATGTATTTACCAGGTTTCATTCTCATATCTATATGGTTTTACAGATAATGAGTGGGAGTAAGTTATTGGGAATAAGGTGATTATCCTCATTATATCGGAATTCGTTGTAATTGGTGATATTTGAGGAAATCGCCAGGGTACAGTTTTCAACCTACGACACACAGGTTTTGAGTTGTTTAACTCAGCGGACTTATACAGAGTATTGTATGTTGTCCAGTGTCTTTCAGGACAAAGGGGTAGGTCCTCGTACTATGTTCTGTTTACTTATAACTTCTCTAGTATTTAGACAAGTGTTTCGTAGAAATACAAGGTCTAAGTTTTGAAAAGTTGTGGGTATAAGAATAAAGTAGAGAACAAGGTATCACAAGTATCGGGATTCTTCAAAGAGATCGAAGATGTAGATTCTTGTGATTGGTATTCAGATGATAGTGATGGTTTTGAGAAACGTGTTTCTCTTTCAGGTTACTCATAATTGGATGGATTCCTAAGTTGAGTAATGCTGATTAGCCTTTTTCCATTAAGTTGATATGCACTGGAGACAGCTGCATGATTTGAATCTGGTTCCAATTAAATAAGTGTCAAAGTTTTTATATTGGATATAGAATGGTTCATACCTTAAAAGATATTAAGGTACGGGGAGTTGTCCAGCTTATGCTTAAAACCAGACTCTGGATAACTCAGGGCACGTTTCTGTAATGGCTGTTTGTGGGTTGACCCTGGCTATGACGAGGGTTGATATTCTACCATTTGGAAGATCAATAGTGATATTGTTCTTGACTCGCCACAGTTTTAGTAAAATGGATTTTTTCAGAAAACAGTAGTGGGAGTATGGTAGAACTGGAAGTGATTCCAGAACCGCAAACGATTACGGAAAATTTAATAGGACCTAAAGATTCAATCAAGATTGATATTCCATTAGCCACTCCGCAGATATGGTGGGTGACCTCAGACACCCGAGAGGTACTCCGGTAGCCTCAAGGACGGTGACAGGGAGGTTATTATCTACCCAGACTTGACACTACTGTTGTTCCAGGATATGAGACCCGGTAGGAGGGTTGTCGTAGTCAGTGGGAGCAGCGGAAGTTTAGTGGGCAAGTAGCTTATGTCTATTTATAGACCTGAGCAGTTATAGCGGAGAAAGATCATCTATTTTTGATGTGACAGTCATGGGTTTGACTTCAATCAGAATAGGGGATGGATCTGTTAAGAAGGTAGTAGGGTGTGATGTCATGGTATCTGGATGACATACACAGAGTGGGAAGTAAAATTCCTATACTACGATCGGTTGTACTGTGGTCGTCACACAGTTGTTTCTCCAGACAGGATATGGATATAATATTTGACATTCTGGTTTCTAGATCTATGGTTTTAGATCTGGAATTGGGTAGTTTCCCAATGTGGGTACTTTGACAAATATTCTAATGGTTTTTAGAATAGTTGACTCCTAGCATGGTGGTGTACCTGCAGGTGATGGAGTCACCTTCTCTAAAGGTGTCGTATAGACTAAAGGGGAGAGGGAAGTGCATGATTGGCAGATCACTTGCTTAGGCAATTGAGTCAATCATGAGATGTCAAGTACCACACCAGATGTTGTTTTTGCACTAGATGCAATAAGTTTGTATTAATCCAATCCTGGATAAACATAAGGAAGCAGTTTTAGAACATAAGTACATGTTCTACGGATTTGATGACGGCAGCCTCCTTCGGGAGGCGGTTATCATTCCAAGCTTCAAAGGTGACATGGATGACAGAGTGATTGTCAGAGTTATAGTTTTTCCCTCTGACGAAGAGGGACAGTATTATGGACTGGTGGTTCAAGAGGATACTGTGGGTGGCATGGTGCCGGATACTGATTAGGTTCAGTGATCGATACAGTCTAAGAAGTTTGGATTTGCAGTTCATTTATGAACAAGGTCCCATCAGATATCCAGACATATTCTAAGACAGGTATTACTCGATTCGGGAGATGGCTTTCTCCGCGAACTTGAGATTAAGAGAGATATAGAAAGAAACATCTAGGCGGATCCACTCACTAAGGCTATTTCTCGAACACAATAGTTTTACAAATGGGCTTTGTGAAACTGATTAGTAGAGGAGTTGGATGTTCGGTTTCACACGGGCTGTGAGTAGTCGACATCGCAATAATTAGCCTTGAGTGCAAGTGGGAGATTGTTGGAGATAGTGCCCTCATAGTCAATTATTGGATCGCAGGTACGTGATTGCAATGATTGCGGAGGACCTATACCGGTAGGACAGTCTTACTCGAGATGATAGTATGCTATCTGGTTTGCCTTTATCAGTCGTGTACATGTTCAGGTGACTGATTACATGTTACACTTTGATAGAGCCCTTAGGATCTTGCTTTACCACCAACAGTATGATGGCGATCATATACGTGAGATTTGGGTAGTTTATATGCATATCCTTAATTGTGGTCCCTAGTCGTGGGAGTTTCGAGACAGGGCATCGATACTCCGGAGTAGACTAGTGTATACAGTCGAGAACCCGACGAGGGGCGGTGGCCGGTCTCATAAACCATTGGTGTCAGTTGGATCACCTAAGATGTATACAGGTGCTCATTGGGTTATAAGTACACCGGACAGGACTCGCCGGGAATCTGCTAGTTAGTACTATACCTATCGTCAGATAGCAGTTCCCTGGTGACAAGTGTACAGGTTAGTTCATCGACCTGAGGTCGTCATTTGTCTCGTGTGAGTTCCCACTGTGCTTTGATTTCTACCCTACCACGGCTCAAAGGAGTCGTGCAAACAGGTAGTTTTTGGGTACAGTCCCGAGCCATATGGAGGCACGTGAGCGGATCGGCAGGGGATTCGTCTCTCCCGGTATTGGGGGCGAGGTCGTTCTGTGTCTAGGAGAGCCATTACACAAAGTCCATGGCCATGGCAGGAGATTTACTGGTAGGTACTCCAGTAGTATCTCAGGGTGTTATTGGGCTTCACTCCGACACGACTTATACTGCTATTGGGGGTCTGACGTTACTAGCCCCCTAGGCAGATATGCGATACTCATAGACGAACAGACCGGACTGTATATACATTGTCACTGTTAGGCTCAGTAGGGTTTCCGGATGAGTTCGCTCATCGGCCTCCCTTGAGGTCAGTCCATGGGCAGCCGTTACGCATAGCTAGTGCCGCTGACGGTTTGTGGTTAAACCCACTGCCAGGGTACTGACGAGTCATTAGAGTCCCCCACAGACAGTTTCCCAAGTTCGGGCGAAACGTTGTAGAGGCCGTATGGTTTTATGGCAGGGTTCGGAAAATGCACGTGCGTTTACGCACGTGTTATTTTTCGGGCAGATAATACTGGTCGGCTTTGGTTTAAGCCGGATCCGAGTATTATATTGAGTAGGTATAATATCTTTGTCTTAGTTGCATTTGTATTCGGTCGTAATACAAATGCGGGTATATTTATACAGTTACGGGGTTATCCTGAAAGTCGTTTCAGGATCACTTTTGGAAGTTGCCAGTTTCCAGTTTTCTATCAGCCGTCTTTTAACATTCGATTAAAGACGGATTTGTCTTTTCTTGAGATGAGTGTGGAAGCTTCTAGAAGGTTCTAGATATGGTGAGGTGTCTTGTGACTCATTTGTGCTTTTTAATAATTCTATTAATGCATGATGACTAGGTTATTAGATTCGTTGTATGCATTAATGGCTTTTAGTGACTCATGCTTCCATTTATGATCAAGATAAGCTTCTTCCTCTTATGGTTACCTCCCCCTCCTCCTACACTCACCCTCCCACTCCAATAAGTGGCCGGCCCCCTCCTTTCTCTCATTAACTTGATGTTTCATTTGTAGAAAAGATTATGATAGTATTTGGGGTGCATGGAAATTTCATTGCCTTTTTCATTCCATCACCCGATCCGAGTGGCAACTTCATTAACCGATCGTCCACGGTTTTGGACGAATTGAGACAAAGTCATCTACTCATTCTCTACATCATTCTTGGTCGTCTCTTTTAGCAAACTTGACGACCGAGTTGCCTCGAGTCAGAGGCGGGAGCCCGTTTAAAGAATCAGTGATGTGGTGCCACCTGGACGAGCAGATCGGAGATCGACGAGATCGGAGCAGCCGCAACGGAGCGTGGGATGATGGTTAAAGAACGAAGGACTCGGATCGTTCGGTATAACCTTTCTACACTCTTTACAGTTTGTTAGTTTAGCAATAATGGCAGATCCGGGTTAAAGTATACGATAGCGCCAGTTAAAAAGTTTTTGTTCCGCATTTGGCATCTGTAGACGGCCGGGGCGCTACCGTAGACTTACAATCTGCATCCCAGAAGATCAGCAATGGCGTTCATCCTCGTTCCAGCTGGATACGGACACAGCATCACCAATCAGAGCTACGGCACAATCCCTAGTTCTAAGACTCTACGGTTCACAGACAACATAGAGTCAACCCCAACACCGCAAAAAGCGGAGCAAGTCAACCCCGATACCGCAGCAAGCGGAGTAAGTCAAACCCGACACCGCAGCAAGCGGAGCAGGTCAACCCCGACATCGCAACAAGCGGAGCAGGTCAACCCAGACACCGCAGCAAGCGGAGCAGGTCAACCCGGACACCGCAGCAAGTGGAGAAGGTCAACCCCGACACCGCAGCAAGCGGAGCAGGTAAACCCCGACACCGCAGCAAGCAGAGCAGGTAAACCCCGACACCACAGCAAGAGAAGCACGTCAAACCCGACACCACAGCAAGTGGAGCAAGTCAAACCCGACACCGCAGCAAGCAGAGCAAGTCAAACCCGATACCGCAAAAAATGGAGCAGGTCAACCCCGACACCGTAGAAAGAGGAAACAAGTCGACCAATAATCCCTCGATTCGTCTCGACTCGTAGGGGAAAACCTTAGGCAATGGGGATAAGGACCTGTTTCCTAAGCATTGGGACCCTGCAAGTCGGCCCAAGATGGGCCATTGTATACTAGTCATGGGTCACACTCTCTAAAGTCAAATCTCGATAAGGAGGGAAACAACCACTTATGAGTTCTCTCGACTTGTAAAAGAGAAAAATTCTCTTGTGAAGATCCTTACGACTCTCGAGAGAAAATATGCACTTAGGAATCCTCACGATTCCTAAAGAGAAATTACGCCTACGAGATCCTCCCGACTCATAGGGAGAAAATTTCTTATGAGACCCTCATGGCTCATAAAGTTGAAAAGTCTTAGGCAGCAGACCTGAACCTGTTTCTTAAGCCATTGATACCCTACAAGGAGTTCAAGATGAACTGTTATCTATCATCTACAGGCCACATTTGCTAAAGTAACATGCCAATGACACAACAAAGAAAAGAAAACGATAGTACAAGATAAGAAAAATGTGTCTTTTATTCATGAATTTAATTGAGTACAAGATACATCATATAAAAGAATAAAAAAATGAATGAATGCATGTTATTCATAGATTAAAAAATTTTATTCGATACAAAGACGGTTATTGAGGAGAAGGCGTTTTCAACAAATCAACCAGCTGCTCGCGTGCTCCTCTCAATCCTTTCTCATAATCGGCCGTCGCGGCCAACTCCGCTTTGACTTGGGTCCATTATCACAAACAAGACGAAAACTTTTCATCGGTTCCTAGCATGGTAGCTTCGCTGTCCTGCATGACCCGCTCTGTGGAGTCAAGCGCCCGTCTCAGCGTCAACCCATCCGAAATATATCGCTGGAGATTGTCAAAGACAGCTTTCAACTGCGCAGCATTCGCTTCGACCTGGGCGCACAACCGGGCAGATTCGCTTGAAGCTACTTCGTGTTCCTTTCGCCTCAGGGTCATCTCTTGTTAAAAATAGCGAAGGAAAGGAACACTCTGCTCACCTATGCAGCCCGCTGGGAGTTCAAAGCTGATACTTCAGAAGCAGGACGCTTGAGCTCAATCTCATGCAGGCAGGCCTCAATCCTCCTACAGTAATTAACCCAAGACTCGACGACGCCTTCGCTATGGAAGTTCACGAGCGTCGCCAACATAGGATTAACCTCAGTAGCAAAATCTGCAGCGAATGCGAGGGCCTCGGCGTCAAGATCCTCGACGAACTCGCTCAACATTCGCAGGCTAGTCGCAGCGCCCCTAGAAGATGGGCGTTTAGCAAAGGGCCCTGCTGGGATGCAAGACTCAAAGGGAGATGGAACCGGTGCAATTGCTGCAAAACAAATTATGGTCAAATATCGACTCGGGAGGTGACGAAAATACACGAGCAATGGAGTCTACTATACCGGTTGTGGCAGGTAGAAAAATTGGGAGTACCGGGGGTACGGCTATCCACTCGTCTCCTCCTCCGATCCGTGACGCTGCGATCAATATAAAAAAGAATTAGCAACCATACGGCTATTCATAAAAGAAAGAAAGAGACATTGGCTAAAGACTATACTCACCGACACCAGCAGGTGAGGCAATCTCCGACTGGAAGGAGAAATACGGGTTCAGCACATGATATAGGTGGTCAAAAAGGACTCCTGCAGAGTTGTGACAATATACTATCAATACAAGGAAGATGGTATCCATAGTTAAACTAAATAAGTCGCAAACCCATACCTTCCAACATTTGAGAGGTCACGGGAGAAGACGAAGAGACGGCTGCCGTTAAAGCAGCGACTGGTGACGCTTCTTCAGATGGCACAACCTTGGGATTCACCGCGCCTGTACTCAAGACAAACAACATATCATTAGAATGGCTGAACAAGATTGAAAAGCTTGAAAATAGCGACTCAGCAATTACCTGATAGATCAGGGACCGAAACCATGGCGGAGGCATCACCGGGTGCAACGGCTTCTTCGCTCTCTCTGAGAGGAGTAGATTCCGCGCCCATAGCTTCATCCCTTAATTTGAAAAGGGTCTTTATGACGCTTGCGACGCCCGCCGATACTGGGGAACTGTAGGGAGAAAGGGTAGCGGTCTGGACAGTCCCAGATTCCAGAGAGAGGGTAGCAACTTCGGGCACGGTAACCGCCAGGGTTTCACCCGTCATCCCATCCCCGAGAATTGGACCTGCAGAAAATGCATATATCAAAATTCAAAGATTTAGTTCCAATAAAAAAACCCAGCGTTACGTTACCTTCGAGCAGCTTTTCAGTCTCTTCCCGAGCTGCACGCGCAACCAGTCTACGGGCGGTAGACAACACGGGGGGAACATCCGCCGAAGGGGTATCAGCAAGGGGGACGCTGCTTGAGCCTGCGTCCACGGCCAAACTAGCGTCACGTTCCTTCGCCGCACGCTTTCTACGTTTCTTTTCGGTCTAAGTAGTGAGAAGCGATCTCTTTAAGACCTCTGACAAGGGGACGTCATCATCCGAACCAAGCTCTGCCTCTGGAGCTGTTACGGTATCTTTCATTGGCTGCTTCAGTAAAGCCTCCTCCTGGGATGATGGGAGAGCTGGGGCCACAACAGCTGGCTCCGAAATTTTTGCCGCATCGCTGCTCGGGATCGGCATTACACTTGGAATAACCCGAGTCAAAGTAGTCCCTGTAACAAGATGAAAGAAAGGGTAAGAGAACGAATGAAGAAAGGAATGAGGACACAGTGAGCTGAATTATATCAAGGCCCAAAGAAGCGCGGAGCCTCTCTTCCTCTTCAAATGTTTTGAGGGAAGCCGCAAGAGCCTCTTCGGCAGAGATAGCCGCGGAAGAATGTAACTAAAGTATACATGACTTCGCCGCTTCATCACGAGCCAGTCGCTCGGAAGCCACAAAGGCAGCCTAGAGATCAGTATCATCCGCAGGCACGATGAATAAATCCTCATTAGTGCCATACTCACACAGACCCTCGCTGTAGGGAGCATGGGGCTCCTGGACGAGTACAACGTCAGGAGAAAAGAGCGACTTCTTCTTTTTCTGCGAGCGAGCTCCGACAGCCGATGGCAAGAGCTTAACGGGCATTTTTGGGCGACGGGTCCCGATTCTACACCAACGCCAGACTCCGGAGACGCTGCAGCTGCCATTTCCATAGGAACACGGGGTAGAGGCTTCTCAGGAAGAGCAATCGAGACCGCAACCGCAGCAGCTTCTTTTAAGGAAGGACCAACAGTGGTCCGTCGCTTTAAGGGGACAGCTGGATTACCGGCAGGGACTGCACCCTTACGATCGAGCAGCAACCGCTTTTCTTCCCTAATGACAGCACCCGTCGCATGCTGGTACCACTCCACATATGCATTCGAGGCTTTCGGAACACAGCTCGGCTCACTGATAAGGAAGTTGGACCCGGTATTTAGGCGCATGAAGTGGTGCAACGTGCTCCGGATACCCTCTTCAATAGCAACCGGTTCTGCCAGGAAGGCCTCGAGGGGAACACCCTGGTTGTAACCCGACTGTTGGGCAAAACGGTGCAGGTTGTACCTTATGAAAAGCACCGAGTCGTTTTGCCTGAACACTAAGAAGCCCGACCTGATCGAGTACAAATGCAAGATCTCTCGAGCCTTCAACGTGGGAGCCCCGTCTTTAAAGGTGTCACGCAGTGGTTGCACCACCTTAGCGGAATCCTTGCCGATAGTCCGGACCCTATCGACGAAAGTCATGCTGTCCCCGACCATGCGCGGGCGGAGGACCAGTCGCCGAGTCTCTCGCTGCGATGGGTCTGAAGCAGAGGCATCAATTAGAAACATCACTCGGGGGAAATTATAACTGTCGTAGAAGCGGCGCCGTTTTTGGACTCCAAAAGCGCCAAGCACGTTCAGCTCGATCCACGAAGTAAAATAATGCAGCGGGAGATGTACGGGTTGTACCCCCGGCTGAGTCGTGTCTATCGCTAAGGTCAGGCCATGATACAAATGAGCCAGCCCAGCGATCTCGACGGCAATCCGCGTCCCTTCAACCATTCGGTGAGCCGGGTAGAAAACGGACGGCCATATATAGCGAGGGTGCGTTGGGAGCACAAACCAGCTTAGCCATAGCCCAAGGAACCCCAAATAGAACGTCTCTTCGTCGACGTCGGAAGCTGCGAACTCTGCGAAAGAGACGACCGGGGTATCCGGGAGAAAGAAATTCCTCTGATCCGCTTCCGCTGCCGGCTGGTTGTCCAAACCAAAGCCAAAGGGATCACCGAGTTTGGCGAATTTCGCGGCTTCCTTCGACAAGACTTCTGGGTGCAGAAAGCAGGCAATAAAATCTGTGAAGCTGACGCCATGCCCTCCGGACTGCAGGAACATACTTTCGTAAATGTTCAACACCTTGATTAGACTTGGGAATCGGTGTTGAATGTCATTCTCTGGAGTCAGACCCATCACTACTGATCGGGTAGCGAAGATGTACTCGTCATGGGGAAGTGTTTCCTCGTAATGGGACCCTTCACAATCAGGTAAATCAAACACTACAAAGTCACACAACTCATTAAACGTTTTATCTTCAACTGGTGAATCGTTTGGAACACTTGATAGACATTCAAAACAGGAATTGTGGGATTCAATTAGGGATGGGTAGGTTTGATTTGGAAGGGTGCACAGCTCACTCTCTCCACTCAAATTCTCAATCTGTCCAACCGCCTCATCATACATTGGAAAATTTGGAGCTAGTTGGAAACTAGCTACCGGGTTACTAGGTTATATAAGGGAGGTCATGGACGCATTCAACTCCATTATCTGTTGTGTTGACACTACCATAAAATCTTCCAACGACTGTTCCAGAATAGACATGGGTTGTGAAGGGGTTTCAGTAAAAGATTCAAAGTTGTTTGGATACTGGAAACTCCCAAATGGCTGTGTAGAAGCAATGTCTAGGAAAGGTGCGAAAATCGGGTAGGACTGGTAGGAATTGAATGGTTGGATAGGAGTAGGATCAATATTTGGATAAGAAGGTGAATGGAATTGTTGATCCAAAGAATTCGCAGTGGTGAAAGGAGTGAAAGATCGGTTATGAGATTGTTCAATATGTTCAGCAATAGACATAGGTTTCAGGGTTACAACAGGACTCGAAAAAGTAGTATTAACGTAAGAAGGTGGTGAAGATTGAAACGGTTGATACAAAGTGGATTGCGGAGTCCAACTGTTTTTCCTAGACGCGTCTATTCGATCTTTCAAAGAAATTTTGGGCATGGAGGGGTCGTCCGAAATTCGACCAAAACAATGAGCGTAGGAAATAATGTCTGGTTGAGGGTACCAAAGTTCGGCAAGAATTTTGCGAGGTGGGGTACCCATGATGTGATGAGAGAAAGGAGAAGAAAAAGAATATGATTTTTTTATTTTTTTTTTATTTTTTATATTTTGTTTGTTTTTGGAGTTTTGAAATTTTTTGAAGTGTTTTCTTTTAGAAAGAGTATTGCAAAAATTTGTACGGAACTACAACACAATTTCAAATAACCAAAGTTTAAACATGCACAATCAAACCTAGAGGTAGGGTCTCCTAAGTCAACTAGACTGCTCCTAATTGGTCCAAAGGGCAAGTTGTGAGATATCCCTCAAATCGCCTCTTCACCGCCAATTGTGGCCAGGTAAGCACAAGTAAAGAAAAGAGGGATCCGCTCACGAATCACAGTGAGACGGGCCTTTTAAAATTACCTTTCCTACTTGTCTAGCCTAGGCACCACAAAATCAGATTTAGATAAACGATCGATTGACCACAACCTTTTTCTGTCCTAATGAGCACGACAGTCCTTATTTGGCTGAGTCTAAATATTTTCTAATTAACTCGAGGGTTGATGCATATGCTTTTTGTGATTTTTGGGGTCTTAGCAAGGGTAATGAAATCCCCACCCAATCTGGATTGGTGTTATAGCCCCTTAAAAGTCCGTATTAATTATGCAAGGTAGTTAACACACCAAAAACACTTGCAAAAATTTTTTATTTGGCAGCGCAAAGAATCCTGCACAAAAATAATTTATTGGAGAGGAAGAAAGATTTTGCGCAAATAACCCTGCAGGAAAATTTTTCAGTGGAGTTCAGAGGGTAGAAGAGGGGACAAAAATACTTACAGAAAATTTTGGGGTGCTGACGTCAGCAGTTGACCGCGGTTCCGCGGTCAAACGCTTGAATCCGCCGCAGTCCCGCGGTGGTCAAGTTGGTTTAGATCTCCAAAAATTGTCTGTTGTCAGTTGTGATTCTCCTCTGTCTGTTCAGATCTTCTGTTTGTTGATTTGTTCACTGGTTTTTTCCAGATCTGAATCAGACCATCTTCTTTTCCTGCGCAATTCACACAATATCTCTCAAAAAGAACAAAATGAATTTTTTTTAGTTTTTATATTTTCAATTTTTATAATTTTTATAATTTTTAAATTTTTTATTTTTAATTTTAATTTTTTTAACCCGAAATTACACAAAAAAAGAGACTACCGTCTTCCCGGTAATGGAGCCATTTGATTGGTAGCTGTTTTGCGTACGTGCGTTTTAAAATCAAAATTAAGAATATACCGCAATCAAGACGGTGTCGCTTGGTAGCTAGCCGGTTGAGTACGGGTCGATACACAGGGAGAAGGATTTCTTTTCTTTATGTTCTAACGAGTTAAGTCCAAAAAATTGATGGTTTTGTTGTAGATCTATGAAGAACAATAAATTGATAAAAAGGCTTGCTAGGGTTAGAATTAGGTTAGTTCGAAGAAGGGATTCTTCTCGCTTCTATCAATACCATAATTAAGAATATAGGTGTTAGGGTAATAGTCAACAACGGGGATTAGCATGACTAGGAAGAAACTAAGTTTCTTCACTTTGGTCCTTGTCCGTCCGTTCTTGGCTCTTAGCCCTAACCTCCAGTTAATTCAACCACAACCGGTCGAGCTAGGGAATCACCGCTATCATTTAGGATAGGGTGCCGTAGTGAGCGGATTATGGTTGATTTAAATAGAGTCTTTTAAATAAAATTATTTGGGCAAAGAAAAGAGGGAGAGAGATTTCCTTCTCTCAAACCTTCCCTATCCTAACCCTAACAAGTGAGGAATTACTCACTCATTAGGGAAAGTAACAATCAAATTCATTTTTATAATTTTTAATATTAGAAAACTAAATTGCAGATAATAAAAGAACAGATAAAAATTGCAGGAATAAAAATTGCAGATAAAAAGAATGCAAGATAAAAATAAAAAAATACCTTTATTGATGACCTCTCAACGATTCATTACAAAATGAGAATTAAATCTAGAAATTGAAAAGAGATTAAGAACTAAAGAGATGCATCTCAAAAGAGGCACCCAAAAGAGGCACATTTAATTTGGTTTTGAGCTCTCCTATTTATAGATAGGAAAACCCTAGATTTACATTCTGATCCATACACGAAATTACAAAACAACCCCAAAGACAGAGTCAAAGCACCGACACCCCACCGACACGTGCATTGCATGGCCGCGGAACCGCGGTAGAATAGCCTGTTTGGCCGCGGATCCGCGGCCATTAGGTGGGCTTATGGGCCCAATTCTTTAGGGTTTTTTCAAGTTGCTTTTATCTTCTATTTTCTTCACTTGGTTCCTCAGAATCTCTTCTATTGTCTTCCAGATTTCCAACAGTGCAGATTTATGTGGACTTTTACCGTAGGCTTCGTGTTGAAGTCTTGAATCTTGTGCTGCCTTTGTGCTTTGTACACTTTGAACTGTTTACTGATCTTCATTTGTTCCTTGATCTGTTAGGCGGCATTATACGGATTCTTCTATTGTTGGTCGTAGTCTTACATTTGTAGCGTTTTTTTCATGAATTTCACTGTAATGACCTGAGAACCTGTAACCTGCAACTATATAGCAGAGATGGATCAAAAGCACCTATTTATTTGTAATATAATTAAGAATGGACGGTATAATAATGCAATATTCTGATATGAACACCTGGCGCTCAGTGCCAAGCGCTCCACGTGCCCCTCACGTGGACGCTATTTAATAAAAAGTACTTAGTACTCATTGCCTGGTGCTCAGCGCCAAGCGCTCCACGTGTTCCTCACGTGAGCGCTATCAAGTGTTTAACACTCTATATAAAAGAATACAAATAAAACAAAAAGAATAAAGGGTGTCAGAACCCATTTCAGTGCTCAGCACTGTTGAGGCAGAAAGGGGACCAGGCCCAAATAAATAATCAAGTGGGCTCTGCCCAAGGTTGGTTAAATCCCAACTTAACCCAGCCCATACACTTCTAAATTGGACTTAGTCCCAAAAAAGATCATCAAATCTTTAATGAATATTCACTGATTCAAGGGTATATCTCTTCATATCTCTGATATATGTCGTTGTAATTCTTCAACATCTTCAGAGAGATGGAGGGTCCCAAAACCAATAACTTTTGGCGCATCCCCAGATTGTTAAACCAAAACCCTACAGACTATGATGTCTTTAAATCCTACAGACTATAATATCTTTAAACCCTACAGACTATGATGTCTTTAAACACAGACTGTGATGTCTTTAAACACGGACTATGATGTCCTTAAACCCAATGGACCGTAACGTCCCTAAACTGAAACGATAGAGCCCAAATACTCTGTCATCGGATCTAAATGATCTTGAACCCCCGTTGAGTAGATCTTAGTCTAAAATTAGACTAACGTATCCTCAAATGAGATTAACGATCCTTAAATCAAACAAACCCAAATCTAAGAAAATACGGATTTGGACTAATTCTCGTCCTACAGGCGACAGCATAAATTAGTCTCCGTATACAATTCACGGACAACCGAAAATAAAACAAACACACACGACATGAAGTGAACATCTAGAGCAGGAGAAAGCGGTTATCTCTACTCAGTAACATAATTAACTGCAGGGGCTTGCGTCTGCAGGGAAGAGCGTCCCCACAATCAAAAACCCCTCACAATGAGGGGGAATCTGACGAAGTCTGCTACAACGTCCACATCCATCTAAATCTCCGATACACGGTGTCATAAATAAACTTGGCATCTTCAGAGAGGTGGATGGATAAAATCCAATAGCATCTGCCCCCAAATTCAGGCAAGACGACCTACGCGGGTTCGTCTCCGTTTTCGGCTGTAAACAAAGAATAATACACATACGTAAAATTCTAAACCATAATCCAAGAATAGGATTTTAAATACATATACGCCCTAAAAAGATTTTAAATAAATATATTAAGATTTAATAACTACTTGGTTATAAGATATCTCTAGATTTAATCGTAATAGATACAAGCAAATCAAGATGTGGAATGATTATCCATACAATGTTAGTTAGTAAAATATAATTTATCCATACCTTGTGGCTATAAATATATAATATATCTTATACTAGATTCACGTAGATACACTTTATCGATAAGTATCAAATATATCAAGCACCATACTGGGTTCCAAACATACGGGTCGGTTCGGATAACCACCACTACTATTCGAATCACTCGCAACCCAAATAAATAAAATAAAAGAATTATAAAGCAAGACATAAATTACCAAGTTATACTGTATAAACGTACTAGGGTGTTACAAAACTTGACTAGCGATTTATGATATGTTGGTATTGTCAAGGTCATAAAGTCGTTAGGGCAAAAACCATATCGGGAGTTTCAAATATAAGAGAAACTTGTCAAATTTGCGCATACCTTCTAGAGTATGGTAATTTTGGTCGGCTTCCGTCAAAGTTATCACACAATGATAGTTGGGTCCCGATTCTCACTGATGAGTAGGTATTATTCCTCGGGAGATTTTCACTTCACAATTATTTAACCTATTAGGTGTCTAAAAAGTGTTAACGAGGTTACGCCTCTACGGAAACGAGGTTATTTAATTGGATCCGTACGAAAGCACGGGTGACCTCCCTCGGAGTACCAACATTGACCTGGCTGAATGGTTAGCGAACTTGTAAAATGTATATGATCCCGACTAGTTTTCTTTTTAGGGTTTGAAGGAGAATTCGAGAATACAGTGGGAGCCATCCAGATTAGATAAATTGATAACCAATCTAATTTTGATAGAGTGCATACTGAGTGTTTATTTTCTCTCTCTCTCTCTCTCTCTGATATAGCGACTCATGACTTACCTTAAACTAAAACTCATTAACCAAGTTAACTGAACTTTCTTACACTCTTTGGTTTTGGATTGTCATGATTCACGACAAAGTCGCATATATCCCTGTTACTCCTACTTTCCCTTTACATTTCTCCAGAACATTTCGTATCACTACGATGATCCATATTACTTGGAAATGTCATCGTATAGTTACATACGAACTCAAAAGAAGTTACTTCAGTCGAGAATGACCACTGGTTCAGGAGAAATTGAATAGGATTATTCGGTTGTCTCTTCCCTTTTACCTTCTCTCATATTGCGAGAACTCCTTGTATTAGGAGAGTACACCTATTACGCTTATTGGATAGTCTTCTTCCAAATCTTAGGCCAGTATCGAAAGGTAGGGAAGGAAGAAAACCAATTAGCCTAAGTGCGGTATACAGAAGGTAAGATATAGAGACATATAAAGGGATTGAAATGAGAGCAAAGAAAATTGCAACTACTGTCATAAATTTGGATAATGAAGAGACATTATTAGCAATACCCAGCCACCCCCAAGAAATATTTTCATGTTTCAGTTTTTCTGTGTAGTGGTTACTGAGAACCATATATTAGTGATATATGCCCTAGAGGCTATTATTGTATCATACCAGTTTGTATATTACTTAATGGAAGCTTGGGATATACACGGATATAGTAACGATCTTGCTCGAAATGGTAGTATGCTACCTGGTTTGTTTCTACTTCAATATGTGTATGTGTTTTTGCATATCGCTTATACATATTGGTAGAGCCCTTAGGATCTTTACTTGACTACTTGCATTGTGATGGCAGTCACACTAGTGGGGGCTAGGTAGTCTATAAGCACATCCTTATACAGGTCCCTAGTTGTAGGATTATCGAGACGGGGCATCGATACTCCAGAGTAGACTAGTGTATACGCTTCTCATCCTAATAGGGGAGATGGTCTATCCCACAGCCATTAGTACGTCGTACTGGAGATAGTATGCAGGTGCTCATTGGGTTATGAGTACACTAAACAGGACTCGTCGGGAACTGCTGGTGGGTATTATACCTATCGTCGGATAGCAATTCCTAGGTGACATGAGTACAGCGTAGTCTGTTGACCTGACTCTGCTACTTCGCCTCGAGTGTGTTCCCACTGTACTTTGATTACTATCCTACCACGGCTCAAAAGAGTCGTGCAAACAGGTAGTAGTTGGGTGCAGTCCCGAAGCACTTGGAGGAAGTGGCGGTTAGATAGGATTCGTCTCTCCCGGTATTGGGGGTTGATATCGCGCTGTGTTCGGAAGGCCATTACACGAAGTCCTTGGCGAAGGCAAGTGAGATTTACTGGTAGGTACTCCAGTAGTTTCTCAGGGTGTTTTGGGCTACTCTCCGACACGACTTATTGCGCTATCAGGGGTCTGACGATTACCGCCCTCTTAGACCCGATATGCAATACTCTTAGACGAACAGACCGGACTGTACGGAGATTGTCATAGATAGGCTCAGTAGGAGTTCGGGTGAGTTTGCTCATCGGCCTTCTTATCGACATATACCTGGGGTCCGTTACATGCAGCTAGTACCGCTTGCGGTCTGTGGTTAAACCTACTGCCAGCGTAGTGTCGAGTCTTTAGAGTCCCATACAGAGGGTATCCCTGCATTGAGCAAAAGATGTAGAGGTCATATGGTTTTAAGACAGGGTTCGATCGCGTACGTGTACTTATGCACGGATGATGATTCGGACAGATAATACTAGTGGGCTTTGGTTTAAACCGGATTCTAGTATTATACTGATGGATAGTTTTCATCTCTTTTGTATTTGTATTTTTCGAAATACGGATACGGGTATGTATATACTGATGAGGGGTATTTTTGTAATTTGTTCAAAGATGCTTCTAGAAGAGACACCTCATAATTTGTATTAAACATTTTAGGTTAAATGTTTATTGTATTATGAGTGGAGGAAATGAGGTGGATTTTGCATAAATTTGAGCATGGCTCTTGGTGACACTTGTAAGGTTTTCTACCCATGACTCACCAAGTTTAATATGAACCATATTTCATTTTCCAATATGTATTATTCATGTGAGAGAATGGTATGGTTCAGATTTGAAAATAGAGCTCATGCTTTTTCTTATGCAAACTTTTTCACTAGCTTTTTTCTTCAAGGGTTCTTCTACCTCAAGCCATTCTTGTCTCATGAGTTGAGAATCCTATGGTTATGAGAGACAAACCATTCCATCTATATTCTCTACATCGTCTATAACATCTAGTGTAGCGAACTAGGTGCCCTAGTTACTTCAATTAAGATGGGAGCTCAATCTACAGACTCTCAGGTGGATCGTCTTTGACATGAGAGGACCGACGAGGACCCGATCCAAACGATCCTTGGAGCGTATGACGAGTTGGAGGACAGCGACAAAGAACACCCGAAGGACTTGAAATCATGAGGTATAAACTTCTTTCCGAGTGGTTAACCTCTTGCATGTTTGCTAGTTAGGGTTTAGCAACGATCCTGGAGTTCAAGTCGGTGTTGCGATCTTTGTAAAATCCGTTTTTTAAATATTCTGCCTCCCCGCGGACCCGCTGGGTGCGCGGCATCGACTTACACCATTTTCCCAATTAATTCTGACTCCAAGGTATGTATGTACCGGATTTGGATCTCACATCTGTAAGGCGTCACAGATACTGAGTATGAGCATAATATTGGGAAATGGGTGATTTGATTCTCAATATCGGAATTCGTAGCAATTGGTGATATTGGATTAAATCGCTTGCTTTTGCCTAACAACGAATATTTGGTTTTGAATAACCGTTGTTATGCACCAATTTTTAAAATGAAATATATGTATCTTTATTTTATAAAGTGTAACGACCGTGTTTTCTAATACTCAATAAAAGCTCTTATTTTCTTTAGTACCGAGTATTTAACTGCATTTTTACTTTATGGAAAAATATTTTATAAGTGATGCGAGTAATTGTTAAAACATTTAAATAAAAGGAATTTTCTATAAAAAAAATCTATTTATATGTTTCTAGGTTAAAAATATTTTTATAATGCCCTAAGAATGATTTACATATATTATTTTAAATTAAAACAATTGTTTTCGTAATTAAAATATTTTCGAGAATAAAATAGATTTTGTCAAAAGTTATGATAACTAACAAATATCATATATATAGGAATATTATTTAGTTTTAAGCCCAAATTCATTTTTTAATTAAAGATAACAAGAAAATATTTTTCCCGTATTTTTCAATATTTTTAACAATTTTTTAAACCAAATTCGACTTTTTTTAAAAATAAACAGTATTTCTTTTTAGAAAAAAACAACTTTTAACCTGGACCGTTGGATGGGAGATCCAACGGCCCAGGATCTCTGGCGGCTACCCACGAGGGTGGGGACCATGCGCTTGTGCCGCAAGCGCGTGAATCCACTCCTCATGGACATGTGGCGAGCGACAGCGGCCTCTGGGCCGTTGGATTCAGATCCAATGGCCACGAATCATGGCGGCGGAGGCTGAATCATCAGATGATGATTGGGCACGGATTTTGTGGGGGAGGGGGTTTGACAGATTTTTTGGATTTTATTATTTGGGGAAACACCCTATAAATAGAGACCTTCAAACTTAAATTTCTCACACCTCAGAACTCCAAAAATTCTGAAAAAAAATACCTAGGCCTTCGTTTCGATGACGTCGATGCTGTGGTTCCATCCAAACATCGAGAAAAAATGCGAGGGCGGAGTTATTTAGATCGTAGTGCAATTCTACGTTTTAGACCCATCGACATCCAACTCACACCAAAGGTAGGATCCGTCTCTCTCCACATGTCTGTCACCTTCTTATTCTGTAATGATCTTAGTTTCAAGTTCTAATCCCCAACCTTATTTTAAAATGATGTTAAAAATATTTCTCCATGCCTATTGTTGTACCTCCTGATAATAAAATTTGGCCCATGTTTCAAATGGATTAATTAATTACCTCCATATGCGTGAATATTGCATCCTCATCCTATATGGAATATGATATACTTGATGTTATAACCCATTGGGTATCAATCCACCCTTTATGTACACCCACTTACCTATGATACCAATAAGATCTCGAAATAGGTTACTTCCACAAAAATACCCACATTTTATTAAAATGTTGTACGTATTTAAAATACCCCTATGATATGAGATGTTTTGAACAAAATATCTTAGATACCCTAAAACGATATGTTTTTTTACTTGCACTTTTATCCACCAATTACCTTAGTTTTGTTAAAATCTCTTTACCTTTTGAAAAGGGGTGATACTAATCTAAATAGTTGTGCTATAGTTTTCAACTTAACCCCTTTCCACTCAGAGAGAATATTTTTATATAAATTTTCTTTAGCCTATTAACTAAGGTTTAATAAGATACCTTAATAGGGGAATATTTCATATAAAACACCTCGTAGTTAATAGACAATCATCCCTGAAAAGTGTTGGCTATAGTGCCCTCAAGGCAATTATCATAGTCGCAGGCATGTGATCATGATGATTGAGGGAGGACCTATACCGATAAAACAGTCTTACTCGAGATGATAGTATGCTATCTAGTTTGTCTTTATCATCATGTATATGTTGATAAAGCCCTTATGATCTTGCTTGACTACCAGCATTGTGATGGCGATCATATACGTGGGAGCTGGGGGTCTGTAAGCACATCCTTAAATGTCCCTGGTCAAGGGAGTATCGAGACTGGGCATCGATACTCCAGTGTAGACTGGTGTATACTTATCTAGACCCTGACAAGGGGCGGTGGCCAGTCTCACAAGCCATTTGTGTTAGTTGTTCACCTAAGATAGTATGCATGTGCTCATTGGGTTATGAGTACACTGGACGGACTCGCCGGGAATATGCTATTTGGTATTATACCTATAGTCAGATAGCAGTTCCCTGGTGACATGTGTACAGGTTAGTCTGTCGACTTAAGATCGTCATTTGTCTCGTATGAGTTCCCACTGTGCTTTGATTAGTACCCTACCACGGCTCAAAGGAGTCGTGCAAACGGTTTTAGTTGGGTACAGTCCCTAGCCATATGGAGGCAGTGAGCGGATCGTCAGGGATTCGTCTCTCCTGGTATTGGGGGTTGATGTCGCACAGTGCACGGGTGGCCATCACTAGAAATCCTTGGCCGGGGTATGTGAGAATTATCGATCCAGGATCGATAGTTTCTCGGGTAGTGATGGGTTTCATACCGACACGAATTATCGCGTTGTTAGGGGTCTGACTTTATCCACCCCCTAGACTCGATATGCGATACTCTTAGACGAACAGACCGGGCTGTACGGATATTGTCACTGACAGGCTCAATAGGGGTTCGGATGAGTTTGCTCATCGGCCTTGCTTTCGCTCAATACCTGGGTAGCCGTTACGTACAGCTAGTGCCGCTGACGTGCTTGTGGTTAAACCCACTGCCAGCGTATTGACGAGTCTTTAGAGTCCCACACAGAGGGTTTCCTTGGTTCAGGCGAAATGGTGTGGTAGCTGTATTTGATACGTGCAGGGTTCCGATCGATTAATGTACATAGTAGTCGGACTTTCGATCGGACAGCTGATAATACTAGCCGGCTCGGGTTTGAGCCGGATTATTAAATCAGGTATTGATTTAATAATTTACATATATGTATTTCGATACATATATTCTAGTATTATATTCTTTGTGTTATTCTATCTCTTTGATATTCGTATTTCGGTACGGATACAGGTATGTATATACAGTAGAATTTAATCCGAATTTTTTGCAGGATAACATTCTAGAAAGTGCCACCTCATTTTGGATTTGACCATTTTTATTAAATTGGATAATGAGGTGGAAAATGGCATGAAGAGGAATGGTGACAACCATGCTTGGAATAGTGCTCACAAATGAATTGTTAATTCATTTGGGTGCACTATTCAAGCATGGTAGGATTATTAAAATGGAAAATTGGTTTTTACAAAACCAAGAATGCTTCATTTTCTCTCTCCTTAGTCTTCATTTTTTTGAAGCATGCTAGGTTTTCTTCTCTTGAGCTTGAGCTCCACCCTCACCATTTTTGTTCTTCACCTCTTCTAGCTATCATACTTGCTTCCACCTTCTTCATTATATGAGATAGCAAACACTAAGAATACATACACACTACATCCTAGGCTCTCTAGGGTAGCATCCTAGAGACCCTAGTTGCTCCACTAGCATCTTGGCAAGAAGCTAGAGCCGGAATTGCATCCTTCGGGTGGATAATCGGAGATGGGGGACCGGCGACCAAAGTCGATCCGCATCACTAGGAGCTTGGAGATGGTTGAAGACCTGAAGGACATGGATCATTAGGTATAACCATTTCTATCTCCTTTTGTTAGTTTGCTAGTTTTAGGGTTAATGGTTTCGATCTTGGAAATCGGGTAATGGAAGCACCGGGTTTTAGAAAAATTTTGTTCCGCATTTGGCCATGGTTCGATGGCCGGGGCGCTCCCATAACCCAACATGGTATCAGAGCCATCCATTAAACCCTACTAACTAGTTTGCACAAGCTTAAAATCTCGATCGATCAAAATTTCCAAATCAATTTTCCAATTTGCCTATTTTCTGTCGATTTCTGAAGTGCTCCAAAAATGTTTATGTATAGCTTAAAAATCCGATCAGGCAAAACTAAAACTACAGATAAATTTTGGTGACCTAACTCCAAAATTTCACCGCGGAACCGCCGCGAAATGTCACATTTGGCGGCGCTTCCGCGGCCCTTTTTGAGCTACAATGACCAAAAAATTTTCTGGAGCTCTAGTTGTTGGAAAAATGATTTTTGTGATATATAGTTTTGGCCCAGATTCTTTTAAGTACTGGTTTAGCACATGGGGCCATTTTGGAAAAGTTTAGTCGATCGAAATTTTAATTGTGTGTTTTCAGTACATTACATTTCTATCTGCGACCGTGAATGTCATTTGATCGGTAAATCTTGTCTAATCGCTATAGTCCTTTTAGACGGGTTTGCGAACGTGACATTCACGTTGATATTCTGTGTTATGCTATGATGTTGCGGATTTGTCATGGTGGATAGCTTGCGTGCAATGGTAGTGCAGTTTGGATTTATTTGTACATTTGATATTGCGGGGCGAGCGTCCGACATGTGGACTGCCATCACTGCCTGTTTGTATATTATTCTTTTAGGGCACGACCGGGTTGAGGTCGATGTCACCCTTGTATATTATTTTCTTTTCTGTACTAAGATTACCCCGCGGTGGGGTGCACGGATAGCCGGGTTGTAGAGGGCAACAGATCCGCATCTCATGGCGTTGAGACGGAGGGGACCTTACTCTAGAATTGACGGGCTATTCGCCGCACTCGTAGGGGGTATAGGTTGACCCAAGGAGAGGTGCTCAAGTTACCAGATTCCATGAAGTGTTGGATGGTCCATTCACTTTGCTGAAGGGGGCTGCCTCGCTTCAGGTTTTAGCGAGTAACTTGCCGCGCTCATAGGGGTCTAGGAGTTCATTGCACAAGCTATCCACACAACCAGGAGAACGTCGGGTTTTCAGTTGTGGCTCAAAGGAAACCCGGCGCTCCCAGATTATCTGTATTGTTCTGTGATGCTTATTATTTTTCTGTGATATTGCATTTATCATGCCTGGGATGATTGTTATATATATACATATATACTAGTAGATGTTATATATATTTTGCACCAGCGCTAGCCCAGTCCCCGCTCTGTCGTTAGTTAAGTAACCTAACGGGTGATGACGGGACCCAGAGGCGAATGCGGATGGCATATACGTACATTTTATTTTCGTTCTTTTCTGGTGTGATTAATTGATGGGACTGCGTTGATTCTTATCAATGCAAGGAAAACAAACCTATATAAATATATATATGATGTTGTTGGAACCAAGTTTTTTAAAACTGACATTACAGATGTACGCTTTTGCTTTGCATAGTGGTATTCAGTTTGGAATATCCTGCACCTCATTCGACGAGGCAAGGGACGAGATCCCTTCATTTGGAGTGACCCCTTGGGCAGAAGTTTGCGTCAACGTAATAACTTCACTATAGTCGATTATTTTTTGCTTTGCATCGTGGTATTCAGTTTGGAATATCCTGCACCTCATTCAACAAGAAAAGAGTTGAGATCCCTTCACCGGGAGTGACCTCTTTAGCAAAAGTTTTCGCCGCTATATATTTATAAAAAAACCACTTGGATTCCTTCAACGATATCAAGTTCATTACGTTAAAGATTTTTCGCCAAAAACTAGTCGTGGCCCTCCGTCATTTCTTTCAGGTGGTATCTAGTATTCGTGCTGCGTTTGTTGGCCTTTGTCAAGACGTAGTGTGTGGTAGCTGGGTATTACTTGTCTGTTGCATTGAGTTGCGATTATCTAGGACAGTCGTATAACCTTGTTGGCCTTTGTCAAGGGTTTGTGCGGGTGGGTCTAGAGTAATCCAGGATAATGACGGGTTGAACTTGACTTGTGGTTTATGATTTGTTAGCCTTTGTCAAGGTCATAAGCCGCTTGGGGTAAAAATCATATCGGGAGTTTCAAACATACAGGAAACTTGCCAGGCATGCGCATACCTTCTGGAGTGTGGTGACTTGAGTGGCTTCCATCAAATTATCATGCGATGATAGTTGGATCCCGATTCCCACTGATGAGTAGGATTACTCTTCGGGTGATTCTGACTAATTCTCCTTTTAGATTTGGAGGAGAAATCGAGGAAATAGTGGGAGCCATCCAGATTAGATAAAATGTTATCCATTCTGATCTAGGATTGAGTGCACGCTGAGTGTTTCTTTTCTCTCTCTCTTTGGCTTCGACCATGGCCCGACCCTAGACTATGACTCATTGACCAAGTTAACCGAACTTTCTTAAAAACACTGGCTTTTGGATTGTCCAAGTTACATACATCATTGCCACTCCTTCTTTTACCCTTTGCTTTTCTCCAGAACACCCCGTATCACTACGAATATCCACTTCCATTGGATAAAACCATCGTATGGTTATATACGAACTCAAAGGAACTTTTTCAAGGATGGTTTCTGGTTCTGGAGAAAATGAATAGGATTATCCAGTTGTCTTTTCCTTTTTACCTTCTCTCAGGTTGTGAGGGCTCCTAAGATTGGGAGACGGTATACCTATTACGCTTATTGGATAGTCTTCTTCCAAACCATAGGCAGGTGCCGAACGGTAGGGAATGAAGAAAACCAATTAGCCTAAGTGTGGTGTACAGAAGGTAATAAGTAAAGACAAATAAAAGGATTAGAAAGAGAGCAAAGTAAAATGCGACTACTATTCACGACCAAACCAAGTCTTTCATCGACACTCCTATTTCACCTTTGTATTTCTCCAGAACACTCCGTATCACTATGAACATCCAATTCCATTGGATAAATCCATCGTATGGTTATTACGAACTCGAAGGAACCTTTTTCGAGGATGGATTCTGGTTCAGGAGAAATAAAAATAAGGATTATTCAGTTGTCTTTTATCATCACCTTCTCTCGGGTTGCGAGTACTCCTAGGATTAGGAGAGTACACCTATTACGCTTATTTGATAGTCTTCTTCCAAACCATAGGCTGGTGCCGAACGGTAGGGAAAGAAGAAAACCATTTAAGCTTAAAAATGGTGTACAGAAGGTAAAGACTAAAGATAAATAAAGGGATTTGGAGAGATGGCAAGGAAATATATGGTTTCAGTCATGAATCTGATAATGGAAGAGGCATTACTAGGAATACCAGGATACCCCTACAAAACATTTTAATGTTTCAGTTTCACTATGCGTTGTTAAATGAAAATTGTTTTCCCAATTAGGTCATTACTCCAGGGTATGTATTTACCAGGTTTGATTTTCACATCTGTATGGTTTACAGATGTTGAGTGGGAGTAAGTTATTGGGAATTAGGTGATCATCCTCATTATATCGGAATTTGTTGTAATTGGTGATATTTGAGGAAATCGCCTGGGCTGTTTATCGGACGGCAAGTATTTGGTTTTGAATATCCGTTGTTATGCACCAATTTCAAACTGATATATCTGTACGTTTATTTTTTATAAAGTGAGATATAACTTTTTGAAATAATGTCGATGACATTTACCTATATCAGTTGATGGTTAGATAAGGAGCATTCAACAGCGGTGTAAGTCTTCATAACCATAGTACAGTTTTCAACCTACGACGCTCAGGATTTGAGTTATTAAGCTCAGGGGACTTATACAATGTATTGTATGTTATCCAGTGTCCATTAGGACAGAGGGGATGGTACTCGAACTATATTCTGTTTACTCGAACAGATTTTTTGGATTTTATTGTTGTGGAAAACACCCTATAAATAAAGACCTTCAAACTCAAATTTCTCACTCCTCAGAGCTCCGAAAATTCAGAAAAAAAAATACCCAGGCCTTCGTTTCGACGACGCCGACGCTGTGGTTCCATCCAAATATTGAGGAAAAATCCGAAGGCGGAGTTATTTAGATCGTAGTGCAAGTCTACGTTTTCGACCCATCGACATCCAACTCACACCAAAGTTAGGATCCGCCTCTCTCCACTTGTCTGTCACCTTCTTATCCTGTAATGATCTTAGTTTCAAGTTCCAATCTCCAACCTTATTTTAAAATGATGTTAAAAATATTTCTACATGCCTATTATGGTACCTCCTAATAATAAAATTTGACACATGTTTAAAATGGATTAATTAATTACCTCCATATGAGTGAATATTGCTTCCTCATCCTATATGGAATATGATATGCTTGATGTTATAACCCATGGGGTATCAATCCACCCTTTATGTACATCCACTTACCTATGATACCAATAAGATCTCGAAATAGGTTACTTCCACAAAAATACCGTAATTTTATTAAAATGTTGTGCGTGTTTAAAATACCCCTATGATATAAGATGTTTTGAACAAAATACCTTAGACACCCTAAAACGATATGTTTTTTTTACTTGCACTTTTATCCACCAATTACCTTAGTTTTGTTAAAATCTCTTTACCTTTTAAAAAGGGGTGATACTAATCTAAATAATTGTGCTATAGTTTTCAACTTAACCCCTTCCACTTAGAGAGAATATTTTTATATAAATTTTCTTAGCCTATTAACTAAGGTTTAATAAGATACCCTAATAGGGGAATATTTCACATGAAACACCCCATGGTTAATAGACAATCGTTCCTGAAAAGGACACAAATTCTGCCGTCCATATGCATCGGTTGTCAACGCAGAGTTGTTCTTGTAGAATATCACCTTTAATAAAACACCAAAATTTTTAAAGGATAATGTTTTACGTAAATACCTTGTGGTTGATAGGCAATCGTCCCTGAAACGGACACAAATCCTGCCGCCCATGTGCAGCGGTTGCCAACACGGACGTATTTCTAAAATGTTACCTCCAAATAAACACCCTAACTTTATAAAATTATTAATTATAATAAAATCCTTTCTAAAAGGATATAATTTCATTTAAATACCTTGACATTTACTAAAAAGCTATCTTCAACAAAAACCATAACCTTTATAAATGGTATTTTCCAAAAGAATGCCTAAACTTTATTAAAAGATAATTTTCAAATAAATACCATAATCTTCATTAAAAAGATATTTTCTCATTAAAATACCATGGGTTTCCAAAATGATAAATACTCTAAACATTATGGTTTTTCTTATAAACATTAAATATCGTTAAACGCTATTATCTTTATTAACTAAGCATTCTAAAAAGTGATATGAAGCACCTTACAAACTTTAAAAGATAACAAGATAAAATGAGTGGTTGTGGAAGGCCATGTTAAATGAGATCAACTTTTTGAATATAAATTTATGACATACATGACACATGATACGGTTAGAGTTAGAATGTGCGGACCTAGGTATGGAATACTTATAAATGAGAATCCTTGCAGGCAGGGTAAGCAGTCCAATGTGTGGACAACTACTAACCCGATATTCGGGCGAGTACTAACCCTACTTTGGGGGTGAATGGTCCAATATGTGGACAAATATTAACCTGATATTCAGGCGAATACTAACCCTGCTTTGAGGGCGAATAATCCAATATGTGGATGACATACAATATGGAAATTCCATGCCTAGATGTATACGCACTAACTCTAATTTATCAAAACCTTTACATGGAATAACGGGGATAGGTAGTTTGATTAGGCAAGGAGATGCGGAACTTGGATTCCCCTACTACTCGATCATGATCCTAGGATGTGAAACGGTACATTTCACTTCCCCAGTTGTTGTTCCGTGGCCACAACGGAATAATCACGAGTATCTGGACCCTTATTTAACAAACTAATGCGAACCTTTACCTAACATATACCTCATACAACATACCTTTATCCACATATACCTCATACAACATACCCATATTCACATATACCTTCTTCAACATGCCTTATTTGCATACACCTCATACTCTTATACCCATATACATCATATCTGTACACACTCATCATACCTGTATATACTTGCTCGTTTCTGTACGTTTACTTCCTTATGAGGCAATCCTATCCGAGTGTAACTCGCTGACGGACTTTCCTTTTCTCTTCCCTATCTATGGAATGTCTGTTAGATAAGAATAAGTATTATGATGAGGATCAAGATGTGGAGCCTAAGGAAGATTATGCGGACTTGACAATGGAAGATTAACTAGTTTTATTTTTTTTTGTTGCCCACATGTTTAGGGCTTTTGTTTCTTCTTCGATGTAATTAAACTATTTAGTTTATTTTACTCATTCTTTTGGGATATAATAAAGTTTGGTTAATGGAAATAAATACCTTCCGCTTTTATTATTTTTTTTTTGTACATATCCTGCATGTCATAAATATTTATACACTTATTGTAACTATATTGAATAGACCACCTTCAATACAGTTAAGTTGTGGATCATGCTACGTCACCCTTCACCTTCTTTTGGGAAGCGAGACGTGACATAAAGTGAGATATAAATTTTAAAAATTGTGTTCTAAACATTTACCTATATCGGTTGAGAATAAGGTAAGGTGTATTGAATAACGGTGTAAGACATTCTTGACCAAAATATAGTTTCCAACTAACAACATATGGAATTTGAGTTAGTATATCCTTGGGACTTATACATGGTAATGTATATTGTCCGGTGTCCTTTAGGATAAGGTGTAGAATGTAACGACTCTGAATTTACTGTACGAAAATTTTTCAATTTAATGTACAGAAAGGAGTTTGCAAGTCTGAGTACAATTTATAAGTTATTTTTGTTTAAGAACAGTAAGAAACAACTTATAGCTCACTGGTAAAGCTTTGCACTGCTGTGATGTAGCCCCTGTGTTCGAATCCCATCAGGCACATTACATTTTTCTGATTTTTATTTAAAACTTTTTGGAAGCCCAAAAGTTTACATGCGCAATGCATATAAAAATGAAAAGTCTGGAAAAATAAATATATGCAAAATATTATAAATACAGAGGAGTACACGTGTCCAAAATCCAACGGCCCCTATCACCTAAACGGCTGGCGAGATTGGCATTATAGCCAGCGCCGACGGTCGGCCCGTAGGCAATAATGCCTGGGCTTTGCACATAAATCCCTTGGCCTACCCCTGTCACCCCTGCACTGTTTGATTACTTTGCAATCAAACAGAGACCCCTCAATTCCCCAATTTATCACATTTTAATACATTTTATTTCACTCTTTTAATCCCAAAACCCTAATTCCACACTATAAATACTATCCCATGCCTTATCCCTTCCTCATTCTGAAAATTCAAATCAAAACTCTCAAATTTTCTCAAGTACAGGTGGAGTAGAAGAGGAGTTAGCCAAAGACCAACTTTCAGCGAGGAATCGAGCCTATTTCGGCGACCCGCGACGCCACGACTACCAATCTCTTTTTTTCTACTTTCCTTAAACTAATTCACTTGTAAGTCCCTTTCAATTCCCCTTCTCCTCCCTTTAAAAGTTTTTTTTTTCAAAACATGTCGATAAATGGAGTTAATACCGACATTTTATTCTAAAACCTAGAAATTACATTTTTTTCTTAAGTATTGATCATTTATATTTCTATACCTTAATTGTTAACATAAAACTAATATTTAGAACCAACTTTCACTCAAAAATATCATGAAACATAACTTTAATCTAACTTTTACATGAAAATGCCATCAACTTTATATACGTCATCTTTTATTCTTTTGTTTGAACATACCTTTAGAAAATTTCATGGGGTAATGACCTACCCCTCACACATACATGTTTCTATAGCACGATATCTCTTGAACATATTTTTGTTACCATATTACATCAAAATACTATCTACTATAAAAAAACGATTTTCTTTAGAATTGTATTTTTAAAATTCCTTTGCAAATAATCCTCTACAAACTTTTTTAGGGGACCCGCTATTGGATGGTACGGATTATCTCACACTCTTGGGCTAGTAGAGTAAGATGCAGACTTCCTCACGGAGCATTCGGTCTCGAAAGGTTTTAATCCGATTTTTAAGAAAAACGCAATTTTCTACTTAATAATAAAATTAATTTTTAATAATTATATAAATATTACAAATCCATATATTTTCAAAATATAATAACTTTATATTTTTCTCAAATAAAAGAATCACAAGTTTCATCAAAATACAATCAAGATATCAATACAAGACAAGTTTACAGTAAAATACCATGAACTATTCAAGCTAAGGTAATTATCATTAAAATACCTCAATTCTTAAAATACAAATCCATGAAAACACTAAATAATATAAATAATTTTTCGAGATTATTTTGAACTATATATTAAAAATATTTTTCATAAAACCCCCTCGAGCTATATAAAAAACTGTTAAGAACTTTAGTAAATATGGGTTTAAGCGGGATCAATTCTCTTGAGCCTCAAGGAGCCGGAGAAAGTGAGTGCTTGCCTATTTAAGGTAGAAAAACTTAACGGTATTATCAATGGTAATTACCTTGGAAAAAAACACAAATTCTGCCGTCCATGTGCAGCAGTTACCGATAACTCCCGAACCTAATTCAGGATCCAAATCAGTTCTAAGTGTCTGACTTAAGACCGAGTCTTGTTCATCACAGAAAACTGCATTTTAATAACACTCATTCATTATCTATCTTTTATATAGTATCGATACTATTAACAGTGTCTGCTTAGTAATTACATATTACAGGTATCCATGAAAAAATACTGGAAATACACTCAAAATCACGGATATAACATTTGTGAGACGACACTGCAACTGGAACTGCAAATCGATCAATGACCAAAGAGTTTTTGCAAATAAATGTGTGCACACAATTTTGGTCCAACACAATACAAGTGTGCACACAACTCTTTGGCATGGACCATGGTTGGGCTGCCTTGGCACACATGATATGATGAATTGTGCAAGTGGGCACATGAGAAGTGATGTGTGATAAATGCTAAAAGTTTTGATATGATTTAAAAAGTATCAAATTTTCCTCCAATCTACTGAGTACAACCCAGGTTTCTACAAAGAAATCAAGCAATACCAGTGGAATTGTGGAGAGCACACAACATCACACAACAAACACGAGCCCCAAAATCCTCAATAAAACCGGCGACACCCCACCAAAGCCCGATCTCGCCGGCCCCACCATGCTCAATGCTCCCCAATTTTCTGCTGGCTCTCCCTTGCTGTCATATCAACTCATTTTTATTACTTGTTTAATCTTATTTTGTTCCTATAAAAGGCATATCGGTGAGCAAGGGAGGGGGTCTCATTTTTTCTTGTTTTCTTTGTCACTTTTGTTTTCTTTTTGTTCTTGTACATAGCTAGTTCCCCTTGAGTTCTTTGCCTTCCCTTGATCTTGCAATCTCTTCATTGAGCTTGCAAGTTTAAGTTTTGGTTATTGAACTATCATCACTTGGAATCAATAAAGCTTTCATTTTGCTTTCATTTTGTCTTGAGTTCTTAGCCTTCTCTTGATCTTGCAATTTCTTCATTGAGCTTGCAAGTTTAAGTTTAGGTTATTGAACCCATGATTTGTAATATCGCTTTTGGTTCTTAGTATTTCTAGCTCTTTACTTACTTGCAATTTTAATTCTTGTCCTTTACTTACTTGCTCTTTTATTATCTTGCCATTTACTTACTTGTAATGTTGCTTTTTTCTTTTCTTTTATCTTTTCCTTTGCTCTTTCTTTTCGTTGGTTTTGATGGTTTGTGAATATTGATGTTGTTAGGAGAAAGAATGGTGTTGTAAGTTAAGGTTTTCGTTTCTTATTTCTTTTGCCCGATATTTTCAATTGAACTGTGTCCAAACCTTACGTAAACGCTCTGTTAGGCACCCTACCCTCCCAAGGTATCGGTGATCCCTAACCACGACTGGTTGCGTTCGGTTTGGCCGGAGGCGAAAGTCAAGAAACAAGAACGGACGGACAAGAGTCAATAAGCCGGATTTCACTAATACCGTGCTTAAGTACCCTAATCCACGTTGTTGCTGATTGATCTAGCTTCAATGGTTAAGTTCAGCACAAAGAATTGAGTACGGATTTCCCTAAGTTAAACTAACCTATCTAATCCTGACAAGTTATACTGTGCATATATATACTTAGGTTAGAATCACATCATTCCGACCCGCGCATTAACTCGTGATAACAAGAACATAGAATGCACCGTCTCCCTGCGGACGACCCGTACTCATCACGACTAGCTACACGCGACGCCGTCCAGATTGCGATTAACTTTAGAACTTTAAAAAACGACACGCCAAAAGCGTGCAATCAAGTCTAAATCAAACTTGAATCCAAACTTAAACCAGAATCTAATTCAAACATGAATCCAAACTCTAACATATATACTTGAACTTGAACCTGAATACCAAAACAATATCAACATGCAAACATGACTTGACTTGACCGAACCATAACTATAACTTGACTTGATTACATGACTACTTATTTACATCCTGAACCTGATTACATGAACAACTTGTATCCATGATCTCGGCAAGTCTGATAATTATAATCTATATAAAATATTACACGGGGTTAACGGGGTAGATTGGTATGAAATGTATTAAAAGTGGCACGATGATGGTCACTAAAAGACACCTACATGAACTCTCGTGCCGTTGTCCCGTGGGTTTTAACGGGGCTTTATATTTACAAGTTACCATAGTCCACGGGACAGTTGGACTCCTCTCGTATACACTGATACCTTCCGTACCAAGCTACAAACAACTACATTAGAATAATAAACTGATACCTGTATAATTAACAATTTCCTTCCACAATACTTGTTGTATTCCTTCCTTTCTTTTGGGACTTACCGAGCGCTTGTTCGCTGACGACATTCCTGTCTTTTTCTTTCTTTGAAATGTTCGTTAGGAGGACCGGACCCTCAGAAAACCGAGCCCAGCCAGGAGTACTTGGAGCAGATTGAGGCACAGCCAGACTACTAGCATTACTTGTACTTATCTTCTAATTTGTATGCCACTGTTTAGGTATTACTTTATATCATTTGTACTTCCTTTTCAAAGCAATGTATTGTAAAGATCAATGTTAATAAAAGTTGTTGATTACATTATATCTCTTATCATTTCTTGTTTATTTCATATATTACTTATTTATGCTTAACGTATTTATTTCTGAGTAAATACATCAGAGTAAATACGTCGCGTCGTGTGCCCGTCATAACCCCCGTAAACTCTGCATGGCCCCCGATACATCCAAGTCCCCTCCAAAACACAACACACATACACTGCACATTGAGTTTGCATGACTAGTTGACCCGTCAATCGGAGATTCCTTCGCTTCAAAGGCGAAGGGTAATTAATGGCAGCTTAGTCTGCGGCTGCCGAAAATTCGGATCCCCACGATCAATAAACCCCGGCCTACCCTAGGCAGGGGGAATCTGTAATGCGCCTGACAAGCGACGCGTATTCTCATCTCAATAGGGTGACAAAAAACACCCTACAAGGAGTTCAGTAGTTTGTTGGTTGGTGATGAGCTTAACTCTGTCATGACTTATCAGATTATTAGGGGTCTGACGTTATCCACCCTCTAAACCCGGTATGCGATACTTTTAGACGAAGAGACCGGACTGTACGAAGACTGTCACATTCAGTCTCAGTAGGGTACGGACAAACTTGATTGTCGACCTCCCTTTCGGCATATACCTGGATAGCCGTTACGTATAGCTAGTGCCGCTGACGTGCTTATGATTATAGATTTATCCAGTAACTCACTACCAGTGTATTGTCGAGTCCTTAGAGTCCCACACAAAGGGTTTTCCCGATTCAGACGATATGATGTAGATGACGTATATTGATACATATAGGGGTCCGATTAAATACGTGTACAGGCTACACTGATTTTAATCGGACGGTTGATAATACTAGCCGGTTTAGAATTAAGCCGGATTATTAAATCAAGTTTTGATTTAATATATATAAATATATATATATTTAATATATATATACATATTAAATATATATACCAGTATGATTGTTCACTATTCATTTTCTCTCTCTTGGCTATTCGTATTTTTATACGGATACGCGTATATGTATTTCGATACGTATACCGGATTGTATTCTGTATTTATACGGAATATGTTCTAGAAGGAGGACACCTCATTTGTGAATATTCATTTATGAATATTCATGGTAATGAGGTGGCTATGTGAGGTGGCTTTGAGCATGGTTGAGGAATATAAAGAGGGATGGGCTTCATTTGTTTATTACAAATGGTTTTGATATTTTGTTTGCATGGTTAAAAGATTATGAAGCCATTCTATCAACAACAAAAAACTTAGCTCATTTCCTTTTGTTGCATGGCTACCTCTGATCCTCTTCTTCCTCTTTCTTCTAGCATGCTCTCTTGAGCTTGTTTTTTAAGGAGAAAATGATAGTGGAAAATTCCTGCATTCCTACTCTCTATTTCTAACGAGCTTAAGGCATTGGTTGCTTCACCGGGTGAAGCTGGGGCTTGAATCGGTTCTCTCGGATAGATTATCTTCGGTAAGGGCGGTCGCCTCTCAAGCTTGTTCCAACGGCCTACGAAGAGCTTGGAGGGGTCTTCCAAAATTGGGTGGACACGCATCAAAGATTGTAATTCCTAAATCTTGCATAATTGTATTTTAGTTTAATATTTGAATTGATCATTAGGGATTAGTTTCTAGCGTTCTCTTGAAAAAAAAATTGTTTTTCAGTTCCGCATCGGCCAAGCTATTAGCGGTGAGGGCATTAGAAACTTTCATAACGGTTATCTAGATATTGAACAAAAGGAAGACTGACAAGTAAGCTCATCCGAATCCCTACTAAAACTATAAGTGATAGTCACTATATAGTCTAATCTCTTAGTCTAAGAGTGTCTCATACCGGGTCTAGAAGGTGGAAACCGCCCGACTTCCAATAACCTAATAAATCGTGCCGATCCAAAGCTAATAACCAATTGAGAAACTACAGATCTCCTATCAGTAAATCGCATTTGTCTTGACCAAGGTCTTATGGTTATAGCCAATCGTGCATAGCGCAATATCAACTCCCTATACCGAGTGAGACAGATCCCCTCAATCCGCTCACTGCCTCCATGTGGTTCGGGACTGTACCCAACTAAAACTTGTTTGTATGACTCAGTAGAGCCGTGGTAGGGTAGTGATCTAAGTACAGTAGGAACTCACATAAGGAAAATAACGATCTCTGGTCAGCAAACTATCATGTGCTCATGTCACTAGAGAACTGCTATCTGACGATAGGTATAATACTATCTAGGAGTTCTCGGCGAGTCCGTCCAGTGTAACTCATAATCCAATGAGCACCTGTATACAATCTTTGGTGCCAGACACCAATGGCTGTGAGACCGGCCACCGCTCCTCGTCAGGGTTAAGAAACGTATACACTTGTCTACTCTGAAATATCGATGCCCTGTCTCGATACTCCCATAACTAGGAACATTTAAGGATGTGTTTATGGACCACCCAAATCCCATAAGTATGATCGTCATCATAATACCAATAGTCAAGCAAAGATCGCTATGTATTAACGACATGTAATAGCAAGTAAAACGTATACACATAAATGATAAAGACAAACCAGATAGTATACTATTATCTCGAGTAAGACTGTTCTACCCGTATAGGTCCTCCCTCAATTATCACAATCGTCTGCCTGCAATTACAATAATTGCCTTGAGGGCACTATATCCAACAGATAAATGCATTATTGTAACTTTATTTGTTCATACGGTTAAGTTAAACATGTCATTTTTTAGTTACTATAAATCGTTATAGATATATTTTATTTTTATTTTGTATACACAGTAGTGAGTTTTGCATGGCATAGAGATAAAGTTCTTTTCAGATGAAGATCATTGAGTTGTATCTAGTTTTAAACGATATGCATAAAATATAGTATGTTAAATTCAAGTTGATTATTTTAGCATCTTCACTGCTAGAAACTGTGTGTATTAGAGACGGGTATTAACGACCATTAAATTTATACGGTCGCTAATACAATATTAGCGACAGTATATAATTATACGGTCGCTGATACACGGTCTCCAATATCATGCTTGTATTGGCGACCATCCTATCAGTATTAGCGACCATATAGATACAGTTGCTAATACCATCACCAAATTTATGCCTCGAACGGGCTTCTCTCTCTCAGTCCCCCCAAATTCCCCAACCCGTGACTCTTCTTCCCTAAATTCCCAAACCTGTGAAAAAATTCCCCCAAATTCTCAAACCCAATTTCTCCCTTAACTCTCCTAAAATCATCTCCTAATCTTCAAAAATAACTTCACCAAAACCCCATTTCATCCCAAATCAAGGTAATTTCTCAACATTATCTAATTTTAATTCGATGTGATTGTTAAACTATGTTGTAGTTAATGTATTGTGTTCATTGTCCTTAACTTTTGTGTTTTACGTAGGTAATCCTTTCCGATTTTGATATAATCATCTCTGATATTCTCCGATTAAGGTAAAATTCACAATTTTCTCTACTTTTAATTATCTTGTTATGCTAGAATATTATTTGTTGATTTAATTTTGTTAATTTTTTCATCAAGCGGGTCAAGGCCAGCGAGGATCGGTGGACGGTGAGGCGCAGCGTCCTCGCCGCTTGCGTCTACAAGCGGTGGAGGGAGACCGTGCTCGGGATCGTGAGATCCCCGCTCGATTGCAGACGAATCACATTCCGATTTTATCTCAAACAGATTCGATTTCGGCAAAATGTTAAGGTTTTGTTTTGATTTGGATTGGATCTGTAGATTTTTCATAATTATTATGCCTCATAAGCTATTTTACTTAGTTGATGCTATAACACTAGCTTTTTAGTCAAGAACTGTCCGGCATGGTCATGTTGTTGGTGAGTTCTTTTACAAGCAGTCATTGGAGGGGTTTCAATCTTTTTTTTACTGCGATCACTTATTTCTCTTACTCATTTGGCTTCTTTTTGAGCCCATTGCTTATTTTCATGGTGAATAGGATTAGTGCAAGGTACGGTTCATCAAAGGGTTGGCTTTGTGATAATGATTTCGATAAGGATAGGCTCGGCCTTTTTTATTGGCTTTTGGCTGGGTTGAGTTTGGTTAACTTCTTCAATTATCTCTTTTGGGCAAGATAGTATTCTTGTAATTCATCATCAATGGAGAAAGAAGGAAAGATTGGCGGTAGTGAGAATGTGGGTAGAGTTTGAATTTTGAAAGAAAGGGTAATGACTTTTTATTTTACCTTTTTTTATTGACCTTCCATTAAGAAGATTATAGAAGTGTAGATTAATTAAGATCATATTTTGTGTTCGTATTTGCAAACCTTCAATGATGATGAATAATGATGCAAGATGTATCAAGCAGATGTTGGGATGACCTATTGCTTCGATTTAGGTTAGTATTCTTAATTTTTTTTCCTTCAACAACACACTATACTTTTTAACTTGTTTGATATTATCTATATAAGATTTATTTGAATCATATGTTGGATACTTAGTGAGTTGTTATTTATTGACTTGTTAGGTGTAGATTTCTATGTCTGTTGATAACCGGATGCATAGGCATTTGTGTTCGTCAACCGATTGGAGGAGAATGACGACGACGACGACGATGTGTGGATGAGTAAATATTCAGAGTTAACCAAAAAAATAAACTTCAAATTGCAAGAGTAAGGTTATATTCCATCGGAGAATGTATATTTGTATTTGTTATATCTTTATATATAAACTAATGTGACTAATGGTAATATTTAGATAATGTTTGTTACTTATTACATTACTGTATTCCGTTATATATTATGCATGTGATGTTATTGATATAAATTTTTGTATTTGGGTATGTGATATATTATTGTGTAAAGGACGAACAAAAAACAGTAGGTAGTATTTTAAAAAAATTAAGTTTGTACCTACGGGTTCCACCATAGGGGATACGTTTGTACCTATGGGCTCCACCGTAGGGACAAGCAATATTCGTAGTAGTGAGATAGTCTACGTGTACATATCAGTGACCGTATGAGACGGTTGCGTATTAGGTTGCGTATTAGCGACCGTATGAGACGGTTGCGTATTATACGATCGCTAATACAGTTATCAGCGATCGTTTATTATACGGTCGCTAATACAGTTATCAGTGACTGACATTTCAGCGACCGTGTATTAGTGACCGTATACAATTTAGACAGTCGCTAATATATTTTAACAACCGTGCACAAAGTATTAGCGACCGTTTCGTACGGTCGCTAATACATACAGTATCAAGTAGTGCTTTTATAACCGATCAATTAGAAAGATAGTCTACTTATAAAGAATATTATTTGTAATTATAGAAGTGTAATTGAATTGTTGGGAAAGTATATGCAAATTGATGGAATTTGATTATAAAATCTGTCATTATAATATGACTTTGTTATTAAAGTATTTTATGGCGAATAATGGAAATTCTCAAGTTGTTAATCGGAAGTACGAACAAAAAAGTTTGATCGTAAGATTTCTACTTGTAGTATATATTGATTCATGAGAGATTTCTGATGCTAGGTCAGTTAGAATGATTATTCGATTGGAAGAAGAAGTTAAAGTTAAACACGGGATGCATTACTTCTCTTGGCAGTGTGGGAAGAGTTGCATTTGTGGCCTGTATTTTTATTTTATTTTATTTTATTTTTCTTTTGTTGTCTAGGATGCAAAATGTGCTTTTTTGTTCTTGATTTTCTTGTAGTCTGAATAGAATAGAATGTAGTGAGGATCATGTGTTTTGTAAGAATGGACTTCTTATCAAACTTATTCTGAAAAGATCTTTCAATCAAGAAGCCCAAATGGAAAATACAAAATAATGAAGATATATCGATATTATTTGAGCATCAAGGCAAACTAAACTTTGAATTGTCTTTCTTATTAGGTTTAGCGAAGATAGGATTACTATTAGAAAGCTTTAAAAGTGATAAGGGCATTACTACTTGTTCGTGTATCAAGTGATGCCAAGTCTCGTGGAAGAAACTTTTTATTAGTAAGGTAGGTTATAAAATCCAAATGTTTTTAGAATAATTATATGAAAATAATCTTTTTCATAATTATGCACAAAATAATCTAAGTTATGGTCAGTATAAAAGAGTTAATTTTTAAAATTCAAATTTGCTATATTTGAAATGAAACCATGATATTATTTTGATTGAATATTTTCAGCCATCGTACCAATTTTTAAATAAGGCACATATCTATTTTTAACCTACGTACACACACATAAAACCCTAATTTCTTTATCCTGGCAATACAAAAAAATTAAATAAAAGAAAGCACAAAGAGGAGAAGGCGGAATAAATTCGAGATTTGAGATGTCGAGGAGGTGACTTACCTGGTTGTCACATCCTATCTTCTGCAAAATCTCTCGAGTTCCTTTTGGATCTCGGTTTAGAACCATCTATTGAGAACAGATGAGAGGCGTTGGAGTTTAGCAAAATCAATTTGGATTGTTAGGTAGTTGTAAGTGGATACATTTTTTTGGCTGGTTCATATGTTATTACTTGCTAATTGATGACGTACTTATTCGATACTTGATATCCAAACTAGAAAATATGTTTATTGTCTTTACCATATATATATTAAATAAATCGACATGTTTTCATATAGTGTTAAAATACATACGACTTGGTGATTTAAACCATAATTTGTGTCTGCACGAGATTGGCTATGTTTACACTGTTAGTTATATGTATGCCCTAGAGGCCATTACTGTACATGCGATATATATTGTAGTGGATTCTTGGACATATATAGGAAGGAATTTCTTACTCGACATGATAGTATGATATCTGGTTGCATTTTATATTAACATATAAACAAATACTGTTTTGTGATCGCATGTTGATAAAGCCCATAGGATGATTACTTGACTACCAGAATTATGATGCGGATCCTACTAGTGGGGACAGGGTAGTCGATAAGTACATCCTTCAATTGTTCCTAGTCGTGCAAGTATCGAGATAGGGTATCGGTACTCCAGAGTAGACTAGCGTATGCGCTTCTTGACCCATATGATGGGCGATGGATGATCCCATATCCATTGGTGTTTGACATCAGAGAAAGTATACGGGTGCTCAATGGAGACAGGGTACACTGGACGGACTCGCCGAGAACTCTCAGATGGTATTATACCTATCGTCAGATGGCAGTTCTCTGGTGACACTGGTACAGGTTAGTCTGTAGATCCGAGATCGTCATAGAGTCTTGTGTGATTCCCACTGTGCTTTGATTTCCACCTTACCACGGTCAAGAGATCGTGCAAAACGGTAGCTTTTGGGTACAGTCCCGAATCACATGGAGGCAATGAGCGATGGGAGAGGTTTCGTCTCTCCCGGTATTGGGGGTTGATGTTGCGCTGTGCTCGATTGGCCATAACAGGAAATCCTTGGCCAGAGTTGCTGAGATTTATTGGTAAGTGTTACCAGTAGTTTCTCGAACCGTTATGGGCCTTGTATCGGCATGACTTATCAGGCTATTGGGGTCTGATGTTATACCACCCCAGGCTGTTGATATGCGACATATCAGACGAAGAGACCGGACTGTACGGTAGTGTTACTGATTGGATTCGCAGGAGTTATAGCAGGCTTTCTTATTGATCTTCTGATCGCTCAATATCCGGGTGGGCGTTACGTTTAGCAGACCGCTTGCGGCTTGTGGGTGTTTGATATGATCATCACCTACTGCCGGCGTATTGACGAGTCTTTAGAGTCCTACATAGAGGTTTCTTGGTTCATGCGAAACGGAGTAGGAGCACATATGTGATATGTGCGGGACCGAGATTGATACGAGTATGTAATACCGTATTCTATTCTCGCGATATGAAATATTAGTCGGTTATATGTGATATAGCCGGATTATTAAATCAAGAGTTGATTTAATAGTTTAATGTATAATTATATATTTGATATATTAAATTATATTAACTAATATCAGCTCACTTAAGATTTCTATTCTCACTTTTTGATACATTGATATATGTGATATATATTAATTGTATTCTTTTTGCATAAAATATATATATGATATATATTGTTGTGTCATGCTAGGTTACACATGCAACATGTATGAGATTAACACCATGTTAGGGTTAATATTTATTCTTAAGTAATTACAAATTAGTGGAGATATTTTGATGGTTGGAAGCTTGGAGAAGCTTTAACATAACCATTGACTTAGTCCACTCTTTTGTTTTCCTTAAGATATTTATCAACCCAACCATTAACCATACACAATGGTTAACTCTCTACAAGGGTTAGATATATGATATACTCACCCTTGGTTGCAATTTTAACCTTAATGGATTCATGCTTTCATCACTTGGGTTTCATCTTCTTCTTCCTCATTTTTAAGCTTTCTAGCTTTTGACAAAGTGATGATAGATTGTGAGAAAACCAAATCTAAACAAAGCAATATTTCTACTTCATCATCCTCTACTATTAGCCATTTAGTTTAAGGTGTTTGCTTCACTAATCTACATAATTAGTGAAGAGATAGCATGAGCTAGAGTCTCCTCGACGTAGATCATCTTCGGCCTCGAAGACTTCGAAGCAAGCTTATTCGTTTCTTCATGGGAGCCTCTCTAGAGTCCGGACGATCGTGATCGCAGCGAAGAGACTTCTACACGGAGCTATTAAAGTGAAGGACCGGTCTACAAAGGTTGTATTCCTTGTTCACTTAGATGTAAAGAGTTTACATATCTTGTTTAACCCTAAATCTCTAGTTAAGATCTTGGTTAGGGTTTGTTTAGCACCCCAAAAATTTCAAAGTAGCATGATTGATGCTTGCCAAAACCTTCACAAGGTGCTAAGCCAACCCTACAGTGGTATCAGAGCCAAGTTAGAGCATTAGGCGTTGTCTATGCGAAGTTTAAAGTCCGATCGAACTCCGAAACTCCGAAAAATCCCACTTTCTGGAAAGAATTTCAAAAGTTGAAATTTTTCATATTAAAAGTACTCAGAAAATCATGCAGGAAATTCTAAGGATTACTGTGAAGTACGAAGCCATAACTCTCTCAAGGGACCGTGGAACCGCGGCCAAACCATGCGTTTGGCGGCGGTTCCGCGGCCAACTTTAGGAGTTAGAGGCTAATACTTCAGGGCTTTATTCCTGGATACCTTTTCATACTTCTGGGAATTTTTAATTCTACTCAAGTGTTGAGCTTTCTGGGAAATATTGGGAACTCGTTGATTCGATCGGAAAGTTTAACTTCGTTTAAGTTTCCGGGTAATTTAGAACGTGTTAAAAGGTTCGAACGGATATCAATAACTCACTTTTTTCCCTGTCGGAAAACTTTCAAGTGTTGGATTTTTCCTGAGTTTAAAACTTTCAGAAAATCATGCAAGCGAATCTGTGGACCTTTTAGAAGAACGTAACCTTAACTCGATTATGTGACCGTCAAAACCGCCACTGAACCATATGGTTTGTGGTAGTTTAGCGTTGCCACATGTGAGGCGTTGGTTTGACCCTTCTACGGTTGGTTCATAGCGGCTGTGCATGTTCTGGGACTTTTTGATCTCCGATCAAGTGTTGAGCTTTTTGGGAAATCTTGAGTGTTTGTTTATTCGATCGGAAAGTTTAACATTGTCTATTTATCTGGAATGTGATACAATATATGGAATTCATATAGTTAGGCATGAAATGCGAAATATGTGATATTTCGGATTTAACATGTCTAAAGTGATTGTGGATTCCAAATGTTATAGTTTTTCACTTTCTTTTCTGTGACTGTAAGTGTAATATGTGGTGTATCGCCGGTTTCGGTGCTATAGGTCAACGACAACTGGGATACGCATATTTACTTACGTTGATGATATGTGATGTTATGTGTTGCTGTGATATGTTATATTGGATCGTCGTGTTTTGAATAACCGGGGGTTTTTATGTGAGTTGAGAGTTTTTCTTTTTCATTCATGTAAAATTCATTGTATGTAATATTCTTTTATTGGGGCACTTCCGGATTGAGGATGATGTCACCATTGTATATTATTTACTTTTCCGCATTAGGATAAACCCAAGGCGGGGAGCACAAGTAACCAGGTTCTAGGGTCCAGTGGGAGACCATCTCGAGGAGTCGAGACCGGATCTCCTAACTCTAGAAGATAGGGTTGCTTGCTGCTCTCGTAGGGGTCTAGAGATGTGGGTTTGGCTATTCATCACGACCGTGGAATCCGCATTTTTTACTGGCTTAAATAAAACACGGAATTCCTAGTATATCCAATATTTCATATGTGATTCTTCTGCTGCTGATATCTGTGATATGATCATTTTATATATCTGAGACGAATGCCTATATTATATATATATGAGATATAATAAATATTGCTGCTTTCGTTTTTTTATGTGATACTTGGGAAGCATAATTATATGGGACTTCATTAATGAGATTAATGAAAGAAAAAGAAACCTAAAAATGTTGTAGAAACTTGTTTAAAAACTGGTAGCTCTAGTTCTTGCTTTGTATAGCGGTATTCCTTGTAGAATATCCAACACCTTATTCGATAAGAAAAGAGTTGAGATTCCTTCACCGGGAGTGACCTCTTTAGTGAAAACTAGCAGATGCTATAAACATGGTTTGTCTTTTGATTGCTTTTATAGTTTTTGCTTTACATAGTGGTATTTGTAAAATATCATGCATTTTATTCGCTAAGGAAAGAGCCGAGATCCCTTCACCAGGAGTGGCCTCTTTAGTAAAACTAGTGAAAGCCTCAAAACACTCCTTTTAAAATTCACTTGATTCTCCAACGATATCAAGTTCATTACACTTATAGTTTTCTTAAAAACCTATGTAGCCTTCTGTTATTTTAGAAAATAGAGTACTTAGTATTCGTGCTGCGTATGGCGACCATAGCCGAGGCGTAGTGTATGGTAGCTAAGTGATGTCTTTCCTATACAGCATATGATGCGATTAGTTAGGACAGTCATATGATTATGTCGACCATAGCCGAGGGTCATGTGGGTGGGTCTAATTAACCACGAAATGACGGATAGAACTTGACTAGTGCTTATGATATGTTGACCATAGCCAAGGTCATAGGTGCTAGGGGTAAAATATTATCGGAAATTTCAAGTGTTGAAATTTGCAATGAGATTGCATACCTTCTATGAGATAGTTGGATCTCGATACCCACTGCGAGTAAGAGTTACTCCTGCGAGTGTTTTACACATTACAATTAGCCGATCAAAGTAGGTATCTAGAAAGGTGTTAACGGGGTTACGTCCCTGAGAAAACGAGGTTTATTTTAATTAGGTCCGTGCGAAAGCACGGGGAACTTCCCTCAAAGTACCGACACTGGCCTGCCCGAAAGATTGGCGAACTTGTAGGGTGTAATTAATCCCGACTAGTCTTACTTTTTAGGGTTTGAAGGAAGATTTGACTAAAACAGTGGGAGCCATCCTGATTAGATAAAATAATAACCAAATCTAATCTTGCAAAAGCGCACGTAGAGTGTTTTCTTCTCTCTCTCTCCTGGTTGCGACTATGTCACGCCTTAATCAAGATAATAATATGGATGCATTGACCGAACCTACTTATTATACTAAGCTAGGGAACGTTGGTTCCGCTCTATCTTATAATTGTTATAAGTCCGAGCAGGAAATAGGGGAATATCCGGATTCCCATGCTACCCAATTCGAAGAAAGTGCATATTGATGCATATTCTTCGGGTGTCTTTATTACCAAGAACTGTTTCTCAGTATCCTCTATGTCCTGGTTATGTGATACCGGATCAGGATCCCGTACATGTAATATGTTACATGGGCTACGATAGGTAGAAAACTGAGAATGGGTGATATGTCTCTAAATGTTAGAGAGTGGTGCAAGTATTGCAGCCAAGTCTGTTGGCAGATATCGCTTTGTATTTGATACATTGATTCTGAACAAATGTTATTACATACCGAACCTGATATACAACATTACATCGTGTTCTTTATTAAGTTAAAGAAGGATATAATTCTGTATTAGAGGATAATGTTGTGAAATATTTTCCTGGATCAAGAGTTGATTAAATCAGGCACGCTATATAATAGCATATACGTTCTAAATCAAACCACGGTTCAAAGTATTTAAAACACACACAAGAGGATCGGTTTAAAAATGAACGAATACTTCTTGAGGTATTGTAGACTAGGTCATATCAATGCGACACGACCATCTAAGTTACATAAAGATGAATATGAGAATTCGTTCGAATTTTCATCTTATGTCGCTTGCTAATCTTATCTCAAAGATAAAATGACCAATACTCCGTTTACTGGAAACAGATAAAGAGTTGGTGAACTCTTGGGATAGATACATGATGATGTATATGGTCCCATGTCTACAAATGCCAACGTTGGTTCTTTTGAGAACCAAACGGGTAGACATATTAAAGTCCTACGATATGATCAAGGAGTCGAATACTTGAGTATGGAGTTCCTGGAGTTTCTAAAAGGAGAATGTGATTCTCTTTCAGCTTACTCCTTCGTATACACCACAACACAATGGTGTATCGAGGCGGAGGTATCGCACCCTATGAGTTATGGCGCGCTCTATGATGAGTACTACTGAGTTACCTGTTTTCTTTTGGGAGTTATGCACTTGAGAAGTTGCATACATATTGAATAAGGTTCCATCCAAATCAGTGCCTACCACTACATATGAGATATGAAATGGGAAGAGACCATGTCTTAAACGAGTTAAGAGATGGGGTTGTATGGCCTATGTTGAAAAGCAAAAACCGGACAAACTCGAGGCAAGGTCGGTTGTGTAAATTTGTCAGGATATCCCAAAACATTAGTGAGGGAATATCTTCTACCACTCTGAGGAGCAAAAGGTGTTTTGTTTCTCAGCATGCCACCTGTTTTAGAAAAGGTATTTCTTGTGAAGAAATTTATAGACATTAGGTAGAACTGGAAGAAATTCCAGCTAGATAAACTAACAGCTGATGATTTGGTGAAACCAAAGGATTCAATAGTCTCCAACGAACCTCAGCCTCTCCGAATCTGGTAGGGTTCCTCATCCACTTGAGAGATACTACGGTCTTCTCGGTGACAGTGGAAGCGAGAATTGCATCATAAGATGATGGCCCAACCGGGTTCAGGAAGTTGGAACGTCTGTTTTGATGAGATAGTCAAAGAGTTTGATTTCATCAAAATGGTAGATGAACCTTGTATATACAAGAATGTTGTAGAGAGTAAGGTTGTCTTCCATATATTGTACGTAGATGACATACTCCTGATAGGAAATGGTTTCCTATGCTACATTCGGTCAAGTTTCTCTTATCACGGGGACTCTCCATATAGGATCAAAGTGATACCTCCTAAATCCTGGGGTTTTTTTTGGATCTATGTGATAGATCTAAATAGATGTTAGGATTCTCATTAGGCGTAGTGAGATGGTATCAATCGATCCTGGGGAGAATTTCTGGGAAGGTTCCAGGGTGATAAGGACGGCTGAATGTCAGTCACAGGTATTGTCTTTACCCTCAGTGGAGGGACGGTATGTTGGAAGAGTTCCAAGCTTGATACCGTGACTTACTAGACGATAAAGGCTGAATACATTGCTACCAACGATACTACCAAAGTGACTGTCTAGACATTTCTTGTTCATAAGATGAACAAGGTTCCTACCATTGAGCGTCCAATAACTGTTATTGTGACAACAATGGAGTTGTGGTTTTGGCTTAGGAACACCCGTCCCATAAAAGATCCAGACATATTCTGAGGCTAGTATCAGCTGATCAGGGAGATGGTTGATCTCCAAGGGATCGAGATTAGGAGAGTTGACACGAAGGATAAACACAGCGGATCCACTCACAAAGGCCTTACCCCTAGAGAGACTTCTCTACAATGGTTGAGTATGGGATACTACAACCTCTGCTATATTGTTGGGTATTGGATACTACAACAGATGACCTTAGTGTAAGTGGGAGATTGTTAGTTATATGTATGCCCTAGAGGCCATTACTGTACATGCGATGTATATTGCAGTGGATGCTTGGACATATATAGGAAGGACTTTCTTACTCGACATGATAGTATGCTATCTGGTTGCACTTTATCTTAACATGTAAACAACTACTGTTTTGTGATCGCATGTTGATAAAGCCCTTAGGATGATTACTTGACTACCAGAATTATGATGTAAATCATACTAGTGGGGACAGGGCAGTCGATAAGTACATCCTTCAATTGTTCCTAGTCGTAGGAGTGTCGAGACAGGGTATCAGTACTCCAGAGTAGACTAGCGTATGCGCTTCTTGACCCATATGATGGGCGATGGATGATCCCATATCCATTGGTGTTTGACATCAGAGAAAGCATACAGGTGCTCAGCGGAGACTGGGTATACTGGACGGACTCACCGAGAACTCCCAGATGGTATTATACCTATCGTCAGATGGCAGTTCTCTGGTGACACTAGTACAGGTTAGTCTGTAGACCCGAGATCGTCATAGAGTCTTGTGTGATTCCCACTGTGCTTTGATTTCCACCTTACCACGGTCAAGAGATCGTGCAAAACGGTGGCTTTTAGGTACAGTCCCGAATCACATGGAGGCAATGAGCGATAGGAGGGGTTTCGTCTCTCCCGGTATTGGGGGTTGATGTTGCGCTGTACTCGATTGGCCATAACAGGAAATCCCTGGCCAGGGTTGCTGAGATTTATTGGTAAGTGTTACCAGTAGTTTCTCGAACCGTTATGGACCTTTTATCGGTATGACTTATCAGGCTATTGGGGTCTGACATTATACCACCCCCAGGCTGTTGATATGCGACATATCAGACGAAGAGACCGGACTGTACGGTAGTATTACTGATTGGATTCGCAGGAGTTATAGCAGACTTTCTTATTGATCTTCTGATCGCTCAATACCCGGGTGGGCGTTACGTTTAGCAGACCGCTTACGGCTTGTGGGTGTTTGATATGATCATCACCTACTGCCGGCGTATTGACGAGTCTTTAGAGTCCTACACAGAGCTTTCCTGGTTCATGCGAAACGGAGTAGGAGCACATATGTGATATGTGCGGGACCGAGACTGATACGAGTATGTAATACCGTATTCTATTCTCGCGATGTGAAATATTAGTCGGTTATATGTCATATAGCCGGATTATTAAATCAAGAGTTGATTTAATAGTTTAATGTATAATTATATATTTGATATATTAAATTATATTAACTAATATCAGCTCACTTAAGATTTCTATTCTTACTTTTTGATACATTAATATATATGTGATATATATTAATTGTATTCTTTTTGCATAAAATATATATATGATATATATTGTTTTGTCATGCTAGGTTACACATGCAACATGTATGAGACTAACACCATGTTAGGGTTAATATTTATTCTTAAGTAATTACAAATTAGTGGAGATATTTTGATGGTTCGAAGCTTGGAGAAGCTTTAAGATAACCATTGACTTAGTCCACTCTTTTGTTTTCCTTAAGATATTTATCAACCCAACCATTAACCATACACAATGGTTAACTCTCTATAAGGGTTAGATATATGATATACTCACCCTTGGTTGCAATTTTAACCTCAATGGATTTATTCTTTCATCACTTGAGTTTCATCTTCTTCTTCCTCATTTTTAAGCTTTCTAGCTTTTGACAAAGTGATGATAGATTGTGAGAAAACCAAATCTAAAGTGAGCAATATTTCTACTTCATCATCCTCTACTATTAGCCATTTAGTTTAGGGTGTTTATTTCACTAATCTACACAATTAGTGAGGAGATAGCATGAGTTAGAGTCTCCTCGACGTAGATCATCTTCGGTCTTGAAGACTTCGAAGCAAGCTTGTTCGTTTCTTCATGGGAGCCTCTCTAGAGTCCAGACGATCGTGATCGCAGCGAAGGGACTTCTACATGGAGCAATTGAAGTGAAGGACCGGTCTACAAAGCTTGTATTCCTTGTTCACTTAGATGTAAAGAGTTTACATATCATGTTTAATCTTAAGTCTCTAGTTAAGATCTTGGTTAGGGTCTGTTTAGCACCCCAAAAATTTCAAAGTAGCATGATTGATGCTTGCCAAAACCTTCACAAGGTGCTAAGCCAAACCTACATACACACACACAGAGCTGATCCTGTGTGGTTTAGCCTCATTTCTTATTTTGAGGTCCAATTTTCAAACACCCAACCCTCCGTGTTTTTCATCGATCCGCTCCGGCCACCATGATCTACACATATTAGATAGGCTATGTATCAAATTTTACGAGATTTGGAGATCTTTAATTAATCCATCAAATAGACTAAAAAAACCGACGGCTTTACAATGCATGAAAAACAAGATCGCTTGATGGGTGTGCTAAAAATCTCCATATCTCGTAAAATTTGATACATAGTCTATCTAATATATGTAGATCACGGTGGCCGGAGCGGATTGGTGAAAAACACGGAGATTGGGTGTTTGAAAATTGGATCTCAAAATAAGAAACGGGGCCAGACCTCTTAGGATCGGCTTCACACAGACATATATACTACTTTAGAAATAAAAGTTGTCATATGTGTCTCGTATTAATACAGGTATGAATTAGGAAAACAAAGTAGGTTACATCCAGACTTATAGTGTAGTCCCAGTGGAATTATAGCGCGCGTCGTAAGGCAATCTCACTGTGGGTCATAACATGCGGTTCTCCATACTGCGGGCTATCTATATATAATGGTTTTCCTTATGTTAACCGAGGTAGAGTTGCTGACCGTACTTGGTCGTAACCTGCTAGTTTTTCCATGCATGAAAATTATATTTTCTCAAATATTGCAATTTTATATAAGATTTATGCGCAAACTAATATCACCATTGTTAGTACAATTGATTGGTTCATATTTTATTGTTTTCTAATTTATTATAAATGTCTTTGGCATGTATCTATTTCTTTACTGAGCGTTATAACTCACTCACTTATGCATGTAGCTGCTAATCCCAATGCAGGGTATGTTTCTGATGGAGTTTTAGTATAGGCTAGGACGCATATCATCTTGGTAGTATGTGGAGTTTTGCGGTCTTACTATAAATAAATAATTTAGTAGTCTTTCTATGAAGTGGTTAGAATAAACTTTATTCAAATAAAATATGTCATTTAAATATTTTGCAATAAGTACACTCTATGACTTGAAGTTCTTATTGTGGAATTTTAAAACCGCATTTATGTTATTTTGGGATGCATTTTTTTATCTTATAGAGATCTTGTTAGTTGCGCATTGCCGTCTTATTGTCGAGATCGCGGCATACCATGCATTTTTTTTTGTTTATTTATATGAATAGATTTTGGGGCGTGGCCCTTACCGTTTCAAGATTAGTTCTGATTTCAACATCGAATGGTTTGCACAGTGTGCGTGCGTGCAGCACATGTGTAAATCGAACTGTTCCCTGCATACTTTAAATCCTGAACACCCGATGTGCGAGACCAAATAATCGACGGCAACAACAAATATCATATAATTTAAAAAAATCCTGAAGTAGAAAGTAACGTTCATTTCGCTTTCGTGGACGTTGCTTGCTCTCAGTCTGAGGTTCAGCATAGAGTCAAATTTATGAGATTGGGCAATAGATCTATCTTGTGAGCTCCCTCCTTTTTTGATGAAATTTGTGACAGGGATAGCTTTAATCTTTAGCCCATTGAGCTCAGTTCACGCACATCCATATATTTATATATATAGATAATGTTATCAGGAAAAACGTCACCACTTGTTTATTTCGCATTACTCTCTTGCCTTAACCTTAATTAATTAATATGAGTTACGTTAACAAGTTTTGTTTTTCCTTGAGTATAATTTTCTATATATCTAATTTATTTAGTTTATTCTCCCTTTTTTCTTACCTGATGTAGGATATCTGAAGGATATACCAATTCGAGATTAAAACTTATTAAACACGGAGTTATTGTCAACGGTTGTAGAACTTTGTCAACCTTTCATATGTTTTCGGCAAGAACCTTTTAATGCTATACAACAAGAGGGTTAAACTGAAAATGCAAGGCTCGAGAGAAAACAAAATTTTCTAATTGGTCAATGTGAGAACAAGTAATCGGCGGAAATGAAAGATTTTCCCTTGATTATTAAATTAGTGTATACATGTCCTAATTTATACAAGTTGGAAGACCCCAGATAGGAAACTCCTAAGAAAGGAATAAAATCGGGAAATATACAATTACATATAACCTACTAAGTATACCGATTATATACTATATTTAACACCCCTCTCAAACTCACGGTGGATCAAATACCGAGAGTTTGGATAAGAAAAACTGAAACTGAGCTTGTGTCTGAGCCTTGGTGAAAAAATCAACCGCTTGTTCTTTGGAAGAAATATAACGAAGGGATATCTGATGTACTTGATATTCCTGATGAACGAGATGACAGTCCAGTTCGATATGTTTCGTGTGCTCATGAAGTACTGGATTAATTGCAATGTGAATTGCACTTTGGTTATCACGGTATAAAAGAATGTCAGGATGCGTATTGACACCCATGTCTTGGAGCAGACTTCGTAACCATTTGAGTTCGGCAGCAGTGTCAGCCATGGCGCGATATTCTGCTTCAGTGCTGGAACGAGAGACAGTGTCTTGACGCTTACTTCTCCGGGATATAAGTGACGATCCCAAGAATATACAGCAGCCAGTAGTGGAGCAGCGAGTGTCGGGATCATCCGTCCAACCAGCATCAGAGTACGCACGAAGAGAGGGTGAAGAATTTGAGGGAAATAGTAGGGACCGAGTAATGGTGCAATGAAGGTAGCGTAGAATACGCAGTAGAGTAGCATAATGTGTAAATATATGAGCACTTACAAACTGACTTAAATTATGCATTATATGAGCTATATCCGGACGGGTGATAGAAAGGTATATCAAAGCATCTACTAGTTCCTGATAGTGAGTCGGTTGTCGCAAAAGGTCGCTATCATTTCGATGAAGTTTCAAATTTAGCTCCATTGGTGTGGAAGCTGGGGTTGAATGTGAAACAGTAGAGTATGTTAAAGCAGCTCATTGAAGAATATTGGAAATGTACTTCTGTTGAGAGAGTAGATAGCCCCCGGAGGAGGAAGCAACCTCAATCCCCAAGAAATACCGAAGAAGTCCAAAGTCCTTCATCTCAGAACGGTTTTGAAGATGTTGTTTTAAGAAGGCGATGGAGGAGGAATCACTGCCTGTAATAATCATGTTGTCGACGTAGAGCAGTAAAATGAAGTGACCGCGGGTGGAGGAGTGGTAGAACATGACATAGTCAGCAAGATTTTCAGTAAAGCCGACGGTAACAAGAGTATGACGGAAGTGTTTAAACCAAGCTCGGGAAGCTTGTTTGAAACCATAGATAACACGGCGAAGACGACAAACATGATTCAGCGGAGCGGAGATACCAGGAGGAGGTTGCATATAAACCACTTCAGAGAGATCGCCGTTAAGAAAAGCATTCTTAACATCCATCTGATATAAGGGCCAGTTGCGGGCAGCAGCAACTGCGATAAGAGTGTGAACAGAGATCATTTGGGCAACTGGAGAATGGAGTGATGTTGATTAGTAGTGTAGCTGTCATAATGGCTTCTGCCCAAAAAGAGATAGAAACAGAGGAGGAAAGAAACAGAGCACGAGTGGTTTTAAGGATGTGGCGGTGCTTGCGTTCACCAACACCATTTTGTTCATGTGTGTGAGGACAAGATTGCTGATGGATAGTACCATGGGTTTTTAGAATATTTTGCATTGAGGAAGAAACATATTCTAGAGCATTATCAGAGCTAAACACTTTTATACGTTTTTGAAATTGAGTATGAATCATATTTGTAAATTCCGTGTAAATGTGAACATGAATAGTCATCAATAAAGCAGACATGGTATCTAAAACCAAAAGGTAGACAGTGATGGTCCCCAAATATCAGAATGAATAAATTCAAAGGTTCATAAGACACATTATTACTCGATGAAAAAGGTAAAGCAACTTGTTTAGCAAGGTGACAAGTCCTACAATTTGAACTAGAAATAAAAAAGAAAGAACCTAATAAACTAGAGTCAGATAATACTTTCAGTCGAGGACCAAAAAGATAATCTAACCGGTGATGCCAAATATCTAAAGTGGAAAATCCAAAGCCGATAGTGGAAGGGGGGATATGAAGATGCTCCAGATGATACAGCCCATTCACTCTACGACCGATCCCAATCTTCAGACCGGTATATGAATTCTGCACAGTACAAGAGGTACATGAGAAAGTGACGGTATAACCAGCATCAGCAAGTTGGCTTACAGACAACAAGTTCATGGTAAGCTTAGGAATAGGCAATATGGAAGATAAAGTCAAGCAACCAGAGGTGTAAGAAACTGGTGTGATATCACCAGAATGAGTTACAGCAAGAGGTGTGCCATTTGCAGTATGAATGAAAAGAGAAGAGACATGCTTACGGTTAATAAGGATGGTAGGATCAAAAGTCATATGATGAGAGGCACCCAAGTCAAAAATCTAAGGGGTAGAAGTACCAGAGGAGGTAGACATGGCAGTGAAGTCAAAACTAGCGGAGACACCATTAATTCCAAGATTCTGAGCAACATAAGTGGCGATCTCTGCATGCTGAGCCGAAGTGAAGGAACCTTGTGGCGGAAGTATGGAAGGTAGAAGAGACTATGACGGTGTGGGGAGCAAGGCTGGCGGTGGTGAGGTAGGTCCAGCTGATGAACTGGTAGCAGCAGCAACCGAGGGTACACGTCGATTTTGGGACGAAGGCTTTGGTGGCTTAATCGGATAGTCATGAATTAAGTGACCTTTCTTTTTGCAATAGCGACAGAAGAGGGATTGCTCTGAGGTGCTGTTGGTAGGGCCTCGGGATGCTGGAGAGCGGTGCTGCATAGCTAAATCAGTGGTGGAGGATGTAGTGGGTGAAAGCATGACCTGAGAGGATTTAAGCATTTGAAGGCATGTCTCTTTAGCCATGAATTCTGCGACAGCATCGGTGATTTGTGGAAGAGGGCTGCAATGTAGAATGTGACCACGCAACCCTTCGAACTCAGGATGGAGGCGCATGACAAAATGATAGAGATGTTGCCTATCACGTTGCTTCTGGAACTTGAGTGTAGGATCAATGAACTCAGCACGGGTGACTTCCTCCATGGTTTGTAATTCTTCCCAATAGCCGGATAACAGAGTACTGTGAAACTCCTGAATATAACGATCCTCTTAACGAGCATCCTGTAGGGCCTGATGCAGCTGATACTCACGAGCAGCTCCAATTTGAAGATACATGCGACTGAGAGCGAGCCACTGATCGCGAGAGGTAGTCAAACGTCCAATGGAAAGACGAATAGGAATAGCAACTGATCGCAAGATATATGCCATAATTTGTTGTTCAGTACGAATCCATTGAGTACTAGTTAGAGGAGACTCACCATCGGACAGGAAGGATGAGGATGATCCGGGAGTTTGAACTGTTGTGGTAGGGCACTTTATGGATCCATCAATATACCCCCAAATGCAAATGCCCGAAAATTGTACTGCAGGGTGAGAGCGAGCCCACGCATAATTTGTAAGACTGGTTAGTTAGACGTCCAACGAAGGAAAGTTGTATAGCCCTTACTTGTTCATAATTTAAATTGGGGAATAATCGCAGAAGTTATAGCGGAGGTCGAACAACCGCAGGTGGCTACGTGTTGAGAGGAGCACCGATCGTAGAGCAACGAGGAAGTCGCAAATGGAGGGATTCCGGAGCATGGAACAGGGAGCGTCGGGAGCAGGGAAGCAGGGAGCCTCGGGAGCAGGGGGCCTCAGGAGAAGGGATCTCAACCTTCGATGAAAGCAAGGGGTAGGGCCACCGGTGTTGTTGAAAGGAGGGAGCCGGGGAGAAGGAGAGAGGGGGGCACCGACCAGAGTCGTAGATTGAGAGGAGAGGGCACAGGGGAGAAGGAGGAGAGGGGGCACCGACCAAAGTCGTGGGTTGAGAGGAGAGTGCACAGGGGAGGAGGAAAGGGGGCACCGACCAGAGAGGGAGCCGGGATCCAGTGAGAGGGGAGCCGGGATCCGGTGAAAGGAGAAGGAGGCGTTGGCCTAAGAAGAGCCGGCCCTAAGGGGAGAGAGAGAGAAAGGAAAATTTTGTTTTTGGAAAAACATTTAACCTGCTTTGATATCTTGGGTTTTTTTTTTGAAATATTTATATTTTAAAAATTAATTATTTAAATAGGTGGGTTAGAATTAAAATTACAAGAATAGGGTGGCTTGCCCCCCCACCCCCCACCCCAGAATAGGGGGCGGGTTCCAAGAACCCGCCCTCTATACAATAGTATAGAGGGCGGGTTCTTGGAACCCGCCCCTATTTTTTTAAAAATTATTAATTATTAATTTTTAAATTTAATTATTAATTATATAATTATAATTATGATTATGATTATAATTATGATTATGATTATAATTATAATTATGATTATAATTATAATTATAATTATTTTTAAAAAAATTTTAAAATAAATAAACGAAAAAAAATTTGAAAAAAATAATAAAATTTCATTATATCAATATTTTTTACAGAATGAATCCGTCAAAATTTACAATACAAAATAATCCTATCTGTTTGTAAAATGTAAATTCTATATCGACGTTCAAATTTATAATAACAAAATGAATCCGTCAAATTTATAATACAAAAAATCTGAGTGCACTTGTCACGATCCTGAAGGTCCCGCCCCTGATGACTGTCCTGGACATCTGGTCCTATAATGGCCTGGTTGTTTGCATAGGCTACATCTGGCTTGCCTTTGCTGAGGATCAGCATCCATTGTCATTCGATCTCGACGCACCTTAGGTCTTCCGGGCCTTATATTTTTTTCCGGCGGTAATACAGTTGGTGTTTGTCTGTTAGCAGTATAATAGTGCCAATAGCGACTGTCCGGTATATGATGAAATTTTGGATCGTATGCGCCTTGGTAATTGGAAACTGTATAGTAATGGGAAGCAAAATTGTAATGTGAGTTATGCATGTTGCTCGCAGCAGCAATTGCGTGGGCACTAGGTAAATGTTGTTGCTGGAAAAGACCGCATGTACACGAAGAGAGCCCTTCATCTCTAAAGTTCACGGTATATTGATTCCCATTACCGCCCGTTACCTGAAACTCCGCCGTGTCAAACCTTTCGGATCTGTAGTATTGTGCTCGGCGCTCTCTTTTCCGAAAGATATCTTCGTAATACGCGATGAGCGGAGTCTCCATCGCCAAGGACTTTTCTCTTCTGTGCACAAAATAAGTATTCATCCGGAAAAAGGTTCGAATAATCAACCCCTGTATCGGTAAGCCTCTAACGCCTTTAAGGACCCCGTTGAAGCTTTCAGACATATTAGTCGTCATTAGTAGATATCTGCACCCATCATCATGTGCTTGTGACCACATGCGTACTGGATACTCATCTAACCACGCTTTCGCGGTTTGACTCATCTCCCCAATTTTCGTCATGTATATGTCGTGAACATTAGGGTCAGGCGTTTCACCGGCTCTGTACATAAGTTTATGTAGATCCGAATTTTTAAATTTTCGATCAAAATTTTGCCTGAAGTGCCGTAGGCAAAACCTATGTGGGGTCGTCGGAAATACAGATCTCATTCCAGCTAGTATTCCCAGATGTCTATCAGATATGATGCATAAATCTGTTCTATGAAGAACAGATGGGATATTTTTGAGTTGACGGAAAAATCATGACCAGGATGATGTATTTTCACTCTCGACAATAGAAAATCCCAATGGAAATATACCGTTATTAGCATCAACACCTGTAGTAATTAACATGCAGCATCTGTACTTACCGTATAGATACGTACCATCAACGCACAATACCGGCCGACAGTGTGTGGAACCAGCCGCTCAGGTAACCATAACTTAGGTAATTGAGTTTGTTTTACAATTTTGAAACACCTTCATCACAATTTCTGTACTATGTTATTTGCGCAGTTCCTGTGGACGCCTTATACAGTATATCGTCTGCAAAACTTATCCGGCATCTGTATCTAAGGAGAGCCGATTTGGCGGGCTCGATGCCCACTCCTCTGCATTAATGTCATTGTCATGAACCTTCCGGACCGGGTGTTGCGACAGTTTGATAGATCGCAACATATTCCTGTCCCGCCGCCTTCGCCTATGACAATAGAGGGAAACATGCGAGGAGGAAAGATGGAGCGTGATTGGAGGGAGTATCATCATCAATATTTGCTGAGATGGGAGGATAGGCAGCGTAATATTGCCTTACAGCAAATAGGTGACCAAACAGCCACCGACGCTACCAAAGCATATCTACAGTGGTATAAGCGTGTCATCATAAGATATCTTTGTGCTCCCCCCAAAAACTTCCCAAACATCTCACGGTACGAGCCTAGAGGCCACATGGAACGAGATTTGGTAAGTTAAATTCTTTATATTATATTACTTTTTAACATCCGGCGGTATGAGTCAATACTTATTTCTTATTTCTAATGTAACGACAGGCTCGTGGGTTGCATCTCGTACAAACAATGGTGCAGGAACCATACCCGACTGATGCTGGTCCGGCAACTCAGGCTCGATTTTCAAATGTAGACCAATTAATTGGTGGTGTATTCGGTTCATATAATATTTCTCAACATTTATCGCCGGCACCAGAGCAGCAGTATCAGCCGGCACCGGAGCCGCAGTATGAACCGGCACCAGAGCAGCACCATTACCCGGCACCAGAGCCGCAGCATCACGGAGATCCAGCGCAGCAGGATCAGTGGTTTGGATCACCATACCGTCAGCAGCAACTCTGGCATACCGGACAAGCGCAACAACACCAGTCTTGGAGGTCAGGTTTTGCAGAACAGCCGTCTTGGGGGTCAGGTTTCGCGCAACAACAGCAACCTTCGGGGTCAGGATTTGCGCAGCCATGGGGCCAAGGTTTTGTGCAACAGCAGCCGCATGAAACCGAGACAGGTTCTTCGCTACAACTGCCCAGTTGGGACTCGGATTTATCGTCCTACATGCAGTTGTTGGGAGGCAGCACATATCCGACACCTGTCCCACATTCAGGTTCAGGATTTGCGGAACAGCAGCCTGTCCAAGACGCTGCTGAAGACGAAGCTGAAGCCGAACCCGAACCCGAAGCAGAAGAGCAGACGCTGCCGCCGCCGCCATCTACCCAAGAAACAGGTGGGTCCTCCAGTCATCCCAGGAGGCATAGGCTTATGTCAAGCCTCCTCGGATTTCATAAGGGAAAGGGAAAAGAAAAACGATAGTATTTACATTTTACAAACAGATATGATTTTTTAACATTGTAAATTTGACGGATTCATTTTGATATTGTAAATTTGACCGTCGAGATAGCAATCGGATAGGATTTTTTTGTATTGTAAATTTTGACGGATTCATTCAGTAAAAAACATTGATATAGTGAAATTTTATTATTTTATTTAAATATTTTTTTCGTTTATTTACTTTTAATTTTTTTTAAATAATTATAATTATGATTATATTTATAATTATATAATCATATTATAATTAAAATTATATTTATAATTATATAATTAAAATTAAAATTATATAATTAATAATTAAAAAAATTAATAAAAAAAATTGGGGCGGGTTCCCAGAACCCGCCCCCTATACATTTGTATAGGGGGCGGGTTCTGGGAACCCGCCCCTATTGTCAATGGGGGGCGGGGTTGGGGGGCGGGGGGCAAACCATCCTATTCTTGTAATTTAAATTTTAAGCCCTCTATTTTAATAATTAAATTTAAAATATTAATATTTCAAAAAAAAACCCATGTTGGAACAAGTAAATGGTGGACAAAAGAGATTTTCCCTTAATTATTAATTTAGTGTACACTTATTCTAATTTATACAAATTGGGAGACCCCAAATAAGAAACTCCTATGAAAAGGGAATAAAATCGGGAAATATATAATTATATATAACCTACTAAGTATACCGAATATATACTATATTTAACAGTCAACAATCAATCAAATTTTTTCATGATCGACGTTGGCCATCTTGATTAAGGTATGTGCATACATACAAAAAACTATGCAGTTTCGGTGTTTCTTACACTTGTATCGGAAGGTTGCAAATTTAACTGCTTACTGATAATAGAATATCCATATCCAAATTAGAGGTGGAGAACAAATATCATACCTGAATTGGCCTACATATACTCTGGGCCGGTGAAGACCGAGATGATGATGTTGACAGTCAGATAAGCTGGGGGCAGTTGACTTTCGATATATTTAGGAGAGATGGCTCCACATTTCTCTAAAGTTTATTGCGTGTGATATTGACATTTATAAAATATATAAACATATCCCAATCATCATGCTTTAAGTGAAAGTCAAAAAATGACATGACCATGACATGGTTAATTAAGAGCTTAAATCAGTTGATGTTTAATTAGTTTTAGCTAATCACTTGAAACTCAATTAATATTTGGTAGGCCCAACGGTGGGAATCCATAAGTTAGACGCTTCCAACTATCAAGCTAAAAGCATCATGTTTGCTATTAATAATATTTATCAGGGTCAATAGCACAAAACACCCCTTTGGTTTACCATGTCCCTCAAATAATTTACTGACGTAGTTACCCCTGCGCTCATTGATCATAATCCTCAAAAATGCTCAAATTTAATTTTAAATAGGTTAAATAATTGTCTAATTTGCTTTAGAACTTATTTTCTATTGTTATTGTTGTTTAGAGTTGAATCTAATCATTTATAGGCCCTGTATGGAAATGGAGTTAACTTTTTAAAACCGTGGTTTCGTAAAGTTACGAGCCTTGACTCAAAATGTTAATTTTGACTTGTTTGGTAACCTCTTTTGGATTAGATAACTGCAAAATTTCAGTCCAAAACTACAGTTATCTCAACTTTGATCAAAGTTGAGATAACTCAAATTTTGAAGTTTCGGGCTTGCAAACCACCCTCAAACTGCGGTTAAAAATAAACTGTATTTAGCCCAACTTCATTTAGCCCAACTTCATTCCCAAACAAGGCTTTGGAGTTTTAATCGATGAGCACAGATGGGGTGTTTGTGTCAATACATTAATTGAGGGGTATGAATACCACACAAAGTACTCTTGAGTGGCGCTTTATGCAATTAACCCTGATTATTAAATAACATGCATAATATTTGGCATTAATTCATTGTGGCCATTCCTCATGCTGATTTGGATTCCACTATTTTTTGTTGCATAGGATCTTTTTGGATTTTTGTCTCCCATATAAATAGTTATAACTAACTATACCTAAAATCAATAATTGCAATATAAACCACAACCATCAATTGTTTTACATTATAATGGAAATTCACTTTAGAGTTTAAGATTTGATACGGCTATTTTTGCTTCGAGGGATGTAGAATTGAGACAAAGGTCACCTTACCATTTATTTTTAAGTCCAACGTAAAACAATAATCGTCTATTCAAACCAGAACTTCTCTTTAGATCTTTCCTACTTTCTTTTAATCTCAAAGCAAGAATAGTTGCAATTTTCTAGTTCGAAACCATATGTTTTATAAGAGTTTGTTATTTAATTCTAGGCAGTACCTTCGATCATATAAACTTAAAAATTGTAACCGATGATGCTCATAAGTGGGATATCCCCAAATTTCGACACATAGCAGATAACATGTCGTCTACGTAACCCCACTAGATTCATGGGGCCGGAATACGTATGATGCAATGGGGACATTCCTCGGCGCCTCGCCTCGCCTCGCCTCCGAGGCAGCACCCAACCTCACGGGGCCTCCCCCTAGATGCATTTCTTTTTGACCAACCACGGGTCAATAGCTCGTCTCTGAGCTATCCTAGGGCTGAGTTTCCTCAGTCCCTTTGCTGTCCCGACTAGCTCAGGAGCGGTAGCACAAAACCCGAACTTCCTCAACTTCCATTTACCGGGCTTCCTTACTTGTCTCCGAGCCATCCTATAGCTGAGATTCCTCAGCGCCCCTATTTGGCCGGGAGCATGGAACACGAGCGCCCCGTAACGACTCCGTGCGTCTCGCTACAACGACATCTCCACTGCTCCACGTCTTGCATCCTACGCTAGCATGCCTTGCCATTAATGAGCGTATCCTGCCATCAACGCGAACGTAATGCAGAGACGAAACGGATGGCGAGAATCTCGCATCGGCTCAATCCCCTATATAAACCCCTCCTCCAGAAGATTCAGGTAACTCGAACTCAATCCAATATGCCGCTACTCTGCCCAATTGTTCCTCGGTATTTACTTGATCGTCGGAGGGTCCTATGGTGGTTTCCCACCCCGGGTCTTTCTTTACAGGTAGCACGGCGTCAACAACAACCCATTGAGATCCACATGCTCATCCTTCACCATAAACCTCCACCGTTCAACCCCGCTGACCGCAAGATCGACGGAGGAAAACATCTGAAGGAGATCCCGACCTCCATCAGTTGGCGCCGTCTGTGAGAACCCTATTTTACACCCAAAAAGTTGATATACCGCCTTCGATTCGATGGCCAGCGATCATCGCAACGAGAATCCTAGCACGAGCCATCCTGTTCACCGTAACGGAGGCAGGAGCGGTCCCACTCTTCCTCCCAACATCGTCGAAGCCTTATCGGCGCGGATTGACCGACTGACAGCGATGGTGGACGCGCTCGCTCATGTCCAAACTTCCAGCCACGCATAGTAAACCGCCATCCCTGCTCCCCAAAACGGCGGTGTGGACAAGGCGGCAGAAGGACACATTCAGGTCATCGGTCTCGCTCATGCCAATCTCAATACCACAGAACACCAGCGTGCCGATTCCAACAGTCACGACCCCCGTACTAGGAATAATTTCGTGGCTCATTGGACACCGGACAGTCCAACGCCGAGGTGTCGGGACCAACTAAATTATCACTTCAACGCCCGCCGCGCCCGCCTGCCCTCCGAGGCGACGTCGGTCAGGTCGCCTGATTCCATGGAAGACCGACGTCGCTGTAATTATCAAGGCCGTGCCTGGGGCTCACGTCGGGGGGAACCACGAAGGGTTCACCCCGAAGATCCGAGGAACGTAATAGAGCGAACCCGAAGCTGCTCCATTGCGCAAGCCCAAAGCAGAGACAGCAGACACTCTGATTACGGAGAATCCTCAGGGTACCAGCAGTGAATCGAGGTCCTCAAAAAGAAGATCGAGGACATGCGGATCGCCATCCATTTGCCCGGCAGATTGGTAAAATACTCCATGGATTCTCTCACAAAGCCCTTCACGGAGCAGTTCTGAGGGAGCGGGGTCTCATCCCGGAAAAACCGTCCAAGGTGGCCCTCTTCGACTGGAAGTCTGACCCAAAAGACCACTTGAACGCATTTATGGCGGGCATAAGCTTCCAAGATAATTCGGACGCGGCTCAGTGACGAGCCTTCCCTACCACCCTCATCCGGACCGGGCGAGACTGGTTCCGCAGTCTGACTCCACGCTCAATCTCAACTTTCGACGAGCTGGCTACTCAGTTTCTCGACCACATCGTCGGCAACCAACGACAGAAGAGGACGGTCGATAGCCTGTTCACCATCAAGAGCGAGGACAGGGAATCTTTTAAGGGCTATATCACCTGGTTCTACAATGCTCTCCTAGAAGTACCGGAGCTCCGAGATAAGACAGTCATCACCGCCTTGAGATCCAGTCATAGGCATAAAGAGTGGTTTCGCTCTTTTGCATTGGCGCAATTTAAGACCATGGCCGAGGTAAAAGTCTGGACCGAGTAGAAAATCCAACTTAAATCTGAGGTGAACGCTAACCTTCCCCGTGGAGACCGAACGGACCGAAAGAAACGGGATCGGGAGGAGAAAAGAAAGACCGAACGTCCGAAACCCTATTCTCTGAGGTTTCACGAGTACACTCCGCTAAATGTCTCTCAAGTCGAGTTGCTAGAGGAGGCAAAGAGCGAGAGATTCTTCAAACTCCTGCCAATAATACAAAGGTCGGGTAAGCGACTCCACAGCCCATACTGTACCTTTCATAGGTCACAGGGACACCCGACCGAGAACTGCAAACATCTCCGCAATTATATCGAGAAGCTGATCAGCTTCGGTCACCTAGCAAAGTACCTGCAAGACAAACGTCAAGCAGATAGGGAGCAAGCAGACCAACCTCCAACCAGAGAGTTGACAGTCAGATAGATCATGGTCGTTTCTATTGGCTTGACTCCGAGCAACGAGGACACCCGCTGTATCCAGCTGGTTATGATCTTAAGTGCCCCCTCCAAGAAGTGCAAGAAAGTTGCTCATATCACCTTCACCGAAGAGACCTTCATGGAATATCTGTTTAGCACAATGACCCAGGATAAATCGGTTCGAAGTCAGGAGAATTCTCGTCGACTCGGGAAGCTCGGCGGATATCCTATTTTACGACTTCTTCTAGCGTATGGGATTAAACCCGTCCGATCTCTAACCAACCTCACACATTCTCTCCGGGTTTACTAACCATTTCTTCCAAGCCGAGGAAACGATCACTCTTCCTTTCAACATTGGGGAGGCCGGAAGAACCCGAACAATATCGGTGGGTTTCCTCATCTCCCGGGTTCCTTCATTTTATAACATACTTTTGGGTCGCCCCACTTTAAACGCCCTCCAAGCCTATATCTCGACCTAGCAGCTCGTGCTCAAGTTTCCTCTGGGCGATGGGGGATAGGCCAGGCTTACAGAGATCAGCAAATCGCTAAGGTGTGCCTCGCCACGACGGTGCCCGAGGACAAAGAAGTTGATTCGTCCGAGGGACCATGTGATCTTCGGGAATCGCTGGATGCACGTGATGACAAGGAGATTTGGGGTTCCCCAGTGGAGGCCTTGTCCAAGGTCCCCCTCAAGGAGGGAGACATCAGCCGAACTGTCCAGATCGGCTCCCTCTTGACTTGGGAAACTCAGGACAATCTTATCCAGTTCCTTCTAAACAACTTCGACGTGTTTGCATGGACACCCGTGGACATGCCGGGGATCGACCCCGAGGTGATCTCCCACAAGCTTGGAGTTGATTTAAAAGCTCGGCCAGTCTGACAAAAGAAAAGAAGCATCACACCTGTCAAACATAAGGCGATTGAAGGGAAGTGGACCGATTACTCGCGGCAGGCTTCATCAGGAACCTGGACTACTCGGCTTGGCAAGACAACATAGTCATGGTCAAGAAAGTGAATGGGAAGTAGCACATGTGTGTCAAATTTACCGATCTGAATAAGGCCCGCCTAAAAGACAACCACCCGCTCTCTCGGATAGATCAGCTGGTAGACAGCTCGGCCGGTCACGAGCTGCTGAGCTTCATGGATGTCTTCTCCGGTTATAATAAAATCCGGATGAACCCGACCGACGAAGAGCTCACCGCCTTCACCACCGATCGAGGGGTCCACTACTACAAGGTAATGTCTTTTGGCCTCAAAAACGCCGGGGCAACATATCAACGGATGGTCAATAAGCTGTTCAAGCCACAGATCGGGAGAAATATAGAAGTCTACGTCGATGACATGCTCGTAAAATCCACCCAGTCAGCCGGGCATACCACGGACCTTGGCGAGACCTTTGAGGTCCTGTGAAAGTACAAAATAAAGTTGAATCCAGCCAAGTGTGCTTTCAGCGTCACATGCAGAAAGTTCCTCGGATTCATGGTCACCCACGAAGGAATTGAGGCAAACCCGGAGAAGATCAATGCCATCATTGATATGACGACGCCCAAGAGCAACGTAGAAATCATGTGACTCATAGGCAGGGTGGCCGCTCTGAGTCGATTCATGTCCAGATACGGCGAAAAGTGCCTACCTTTCTTCAAATCCTTAAGGAAGATCTCCTAGTTCGAGTTGTCCGGGGAGTGTCATGTCGCTTTCGAGCGGTTCAAGGCTCATCTGACGACGCCACCACTTCTCACCCGACTAGCTGAAGGAGACGAGCTGCTACTGTACCTGGTCGTCTCCGACCAGGCAGCCAGCTCCGTGCTTATCAGAGAATCCGAAGGAATACAAAGACACGGAGACCAGGTACCCGGCCATCGAAAAGATAGTCCTGGCGCTCGTCGTCACCTCCAAGAAACTTCGGCACTATTTCTAGGCCCGTACAATCATCGTTCTCTCCGACCGACCCCTGGGGAGCATCCTCGGTTCCCCCGAGTCGTCGGGCTGCTTGGAGAAGTAGAGATAGGAGTTGTCGCAATTTGACATCCGATACTGACCAGGGCAGGCCATCAAAGTCCAAGCTCCAGCCGATTTTGTGGTCGAATGCACTATTCCCAATAGAGAAGAAGCACCGACGCGAGATCCAAACCCACAACACTCAGTTGAAGAAAGGCTCCGTCCGATTCCAGACTGGGTACTCTATGTGGACGATTTCTCCACAACGAAAGGAAGTAGGGCTGGGCTGGTCATTTACGGCCCCAATGAAGCCGAGATGGAATATTCTCTTTGATTCGACTTCAAGACCTCGAACAACGCCGCGGAATATGAAACCTTATTGGCCAGCCTATGAATTGCCTCAGGGGTGGAGCTAAAGAAAATTAGAATTCACAGCAATTCCGCGTTGGTCATCGGCCAAGTAACCGGACGATTCGAAACCCGGAAACCCCTAATGATGAAATCCCTCGCCAAAGTGAAAAGGCTACGGAAAAATTTCGACAAAGTTCAAGTGCAGCAGTTTCCCCGGAGCATGAACGTCGAAGCTGTTGGGGTCAAAAATTACACCCTAGTTGACCAAATTAAAGTCAAAGTCAAAGTCATCCCCAAGTCAAGTGGGCCCGAGCCCAAGTCAAAAGCAAGAATGGAAGAGGCCGGTTCCATAACAAAAAGGTGGCAATAAATTAGTCTAAATGCAATTTTTAGAAATAAATGTATGTAAAGTAGGCAAAAAGCCAAAATTTTATAAACCCCATGGTTTATGTGCAAAAAGAAATAAGCACATAAAGTATGGGGTGACACAAGTGCCATTTGGCAAAGCCCAAGGGGCTATATGTAAAGTGTGTAGCATATAAAGGCAAACATGATGAAAAAATCAAGCACAACTTTTCATTCTTTTAAAAATTAGGGTTCTGTTCCTCCTTCTCCTTCTTCAAGGTTCTAAACCCTTTTTTCTTTTTTTGAATTAAATCAAGAGTTTAACTCTTCTATTTTCAAAAGGAAACAGTTTTTCACCATAAAACCCTTGAAGGGGAGCTCGGATCTTCCATCAAATCCCCAAAAGGGGAGATTTTTAAGTCTCACCCTTTTTTCTCCAAGATCCAGCCAACAGAGAGGAGGAGGAGGAAGGAGTCCCATCTCCCCAAAGCCCTACTTCGGGAAGATCCAAGGCTCAAAAGAAAATCCAGGGCTAAAGGGGAGAAGAAAGAGGTCCCCTTTGATCATCTCCAAAGATTTCTGGGAGTTCAACTCCATTTGTCAAAAATCTTTTGGAGTTTAACTCCATAAATAAAATCCTTTTAGGAGTATAACTCCATAAAAATAAAAACTCTTCCCTTTTCTGGGAGTTTCCAAAGTCTCTTAGGAGTTTAACACCAAATCCAAGTCTTTTAGAAGTTTAACTCCAAATCCACATCCAATTTATTACATAGGAGTTTAACTCCAAATCCAAATCTTTTGGGAGTTTAACTCCAAATTTATACCTAATTCATGTTTAAGAGTTCAACTCCAAAGCCCCTTGGGAGTTCAACTCCCAGCCAAGGGGCTAAGCCCCTTTCTCTGCTAGTGTTTCCAGCGGTCGCGTGCCGCGCACGTAACCTGCGGATGCTAAGCACCCATGCGTAGAGCACGTGACCCGCGGGCATCCAGCGCCCATGCGCTACTCATGTGACCTGCGAGCGTCCCGCGTCCACTCGCAGGGCACGTGACCCGCGGACGCCTAGAGCCCATGCACAGGGTACGTGACCCGCGGGCGCCCAACGCCCAAGCGCCACTCACATGACCCGCGGGCGCCCACGCGCCACTCACGCGTCCTTAAGACGATCCTCACCCCTCTTTTTCCCATACACTCTACACTCAAAACATGTCCCCCGTTAGAAAAAATTCTAATGGGGAGCTGTTCCGCACCCCGCAAGAAGGCTGCTATCCCTCCTAATCCCCAGCCCGCTATCAGGGTAGCGGGCCTTTCGTAAACTCTGCGAGGCCCCTGATATACCTAAAAACCCTCAAGACGCACATACACACACTGCACATTGAGTTCGCATGACTAGTTGACCCGTCAATCAGAGGTTCTTTCGCTTCAAAGGCGATGGGTAATTAACGGCAGCTTAGTCCGCGGCTGCCGGAGATTCGGATCCCCACAATCAATAAACCCTGGCCTACCCTAGGCAGAGGGGATCTGTATACGCCTGACAAGCGACGCGTATTCCCATCTCAATAGGGTGACGAAAAACACCCTACTGATTCTGGCACGCCCGGTGGGACCCTTCTCTCCTCCCATATCTCAGGTCAAGCGTTCATGCGAACTCATTTAACATATATACTGATATTTGTACTGAAATAACGTTTTTCCGTGCAGCAATCAACTTTCAACGATGATGTCTTCTAAGATGAATTCAGCTTCTGACGCGACCCCGATCCAGTACGTGGTCAAGATCAATGCCCGCATGGTTCTCCCTGCAAGTCTCAGCTGGCAATGGGAGGAGCCACCCCGTCAATTTGGTTCCGTCATCATCTACCCTGCCGGAAGCGCTCATCTGGCGGAGGTTACGGCAAATCAAGCGGCCAAACCGACCTCAAGGGGCAGGAGGACAAATGTTGTGGTCGCCAAAGCATCCCACCCCAAATGAAAATCCGTATTCGAACGGCTCTCCGCTGTTCCGACGGGGGCAAGGCTGTCAACACCAATGGAGCCACAAATCATCTCCAGCAAGCTCAGATAGTGCCCTTGACAATCGCGCGAGCAGGCGTCTTCTCTGAGCTCTCCATCGCTCAGTCTACGGCGGTTTCCCGAAGAGCCGAAGCCTGCCAAGTGCTCAAAACAGAAAGGTTGAGACAGAAGCGGCTCAGGTATCGAGCCAACAAGAGGGCCAGGACTCCGGCCAAGTGGAATCTTATGAGGTTCCAAGAGAAGGGTTACCCCGTGACGACGGCTGAGTCGGCCGTAAAAGTCAGCAATTCCTTCGAACCTCTGAAGTGGGTTCAGAAAAATGCCATGACCGCCAGAATCAAGAAAACAGCAGTCCGAACGATGATACAAAGAGGCGTGTCCCGGCCCCAACAGAGAAAGCATGACATCGTCGTTTATCAGGCGTTTTGTGCCACGCGAAAGAAGCGGGGCAAATCCAAAAAAGAAGTGCCAACACCATTCAAGAACCCGGTCAGGCTATCCAGAAAAGAAGCGCCTTCAATCGATTGCCTGTTACCGAAAAAGGAGGGCCACGATATCAGTCCGCAAAATCAGCCGTCAAGGGTGAAAAGACGGCCGGATATGTTATCCACACAGTCTATATGGCGGGCACGCGTCCCAGCGACATCCTTCACAGCAAAAGGAAGGATGGAGCCACCAATCCTAAGCCTAATCTGGCTTGAATATGGTTGTCGTTTCCCAAGATCAGCCACTTCCACTGGATGATGTAAACCCTCTCGATGAGGCCGATAGGCAGAAGGACCCTTCGGTCTATTTGGAATCAAGCTCAGACAGCGAAGAAGAGCCGACTTTCCGCCCCAGGACCGCAGAGCAAGAGCTGCTTCAAAAGCTTCGAAAACAGCTCAGGAGAAAAAATAAAGAGAAGACCAAGTTCTACTCAAAAATTGACGATCTCACGAATGTTGTGATGCAGCTCACGGCTTAAATTGCTCGGGTGCCTTCCAATCAAGCACATGTCTCTACTCATGAGCCGGGTGATGACAACCCGAAGCAACCGATGCATGTCCCCTTTGGTCCAAGATTGGGTGAGCCGCACGAAAGCCAGCCACATTTCGCTTCTGGGGACGCCACTGCCCGAGATAGCAATATGCTGCTAACACAAGATCGGATAATGGATTTGGTCACCAGCAAGGTTAAAATATTAGTGGCCGAAGCCGAAGCTCAGAAAGAAATTGGCAGTAGTGGGCGGCCATATCTCGCACAGTACGATCTGATCGAGTTCCCGAGCGGCTATATCATTCCTAAGTTCGGAAGATTTGACGGGGCGGGAAACGCAAATCAGCACGTCGCCCACTTTAAAGCGTCGTGCGGAAATACAGGGGGCAATGATGAGCTCCTTTTTCGTCAGTTTGTCAACAGCCTGACTGATGTCGCTTTCGACTGGTACGCAAGTATACCAGACGGGTCTGTCACTACTTTCGCCCAAATGGAGTCTCTGTTTCGGCAATGATTTATGAGTGTTAGTGACAAAATCTCAATTGCTGACCTCGTGAGAAACAAGCCGGGGAAAAACGAAAGTAACACGGACTTTACCCGATGGCGCAACCTCACTGTCAAGTGCGAACCACCGCTAGAGCATGACCAGTCCGTCAACCTCCTCATTAGGAACCTCAGCAATTGGATGGTCCCATTCTTATGTACAGCAGGCCTCAAGACGTTTCAAGAGCTAACCAAAAGAGTACAAATGTTGGAACGCTCGAAGCAAGAGTCTACTCCGGACTCTCAGGGTGACAAGTCTTGGAAGAGCATAAAAGACGACAACCGTAAAAATGGGAGCTCCAAAAAGACCAACGCCTTCAATGCGTCTGACAGTGAAGATAAGAGAAAGGCGGGTGGGTCAAAAACAGACCGGGCCCGAAAGCCAGTGCTAGGAGGAGAAGGGTCTTCCCTAGAGGAGAAAAAGAACAAAGTCTGCTCTTTCAGGAGGGACAAGGTCCGCAAGATATTCAAGGATGCCTTGAACAATGATCTACAATTGCCGGAGTCCCAGAGACCTCACGAAGCAAAATGACTGACAATCCCCTGTATTGCCCATACCACAGAGTAGTGAGCCATGCGATCGAGGATTGCAACATTTTTAAAGACTGGATCGAAAAGCAATATAAGACTGGAGAGATCGAGCTATCCAAGAGTGTGTTGGTGAACAACCAAGCTGCAACCACCAATTTTATATAGACAGAAACTGAAGCCTTTTGGGAGCAGACAGAGGAATCCGCTGCCTTGAGAAATGAATCCGACTCGCCGCAACCTCCATGGAGCATGCACATGTCCAAAAAGATGAAGAAGATGCTAAAGCTACTACAGAAAGAGCCCAGAACAGAATAGGAGGGGAAAAAGGAGCCCACCGTTCCAGCTACTACTTCGGCTCAATCAGGCTCAAAATCTAAAAAGCACAAGAAGAAGAAAAGTACAGCTCGATGCGAAAAAGAGTCTGCAGGGAGATCGACCATTCTAAAATATATCGATTCCTTTGAAGACCATGAACAAAAGGAAATAACTCTAATTCAATTTAAGGAGTTCTTCCCCGTAGAAGTGGTTGAGATTCTGGAGGAGCTAGAAGAAGACTCTGATGACGAGATTCCTATAGTGACCTGCTATGTCGTTCATCTTGGTAGCGACTCTGAGGAAGAACTTTGTTTTCTTGAAGAGGAGGAGGAGCTCTCCACGAAGGCCAACCAAATCCAGCTCAGAAGCAGCAAAGCTCTACAGCCAAATCAAGGCAACACCCCAAAATGGAAGGAAAAGCAAGTCGCTATTGAAGAAAATGGTAGAGAGCTTGCTCATGAAGACTTGAGTCCTTCCCCAGTAGACTATAATGTCTTGGCTCATCTCCGGAAGCTTCCATCTCTCTTAAGCATCTATGATGCTCTGGTCCTCTCCAAAGATCTCAGAGATATTCTCATTCATGCTCTATAAAACCTTGAGCGGTACCAGGCTCGCTTTGTGGAAATTAATATGAAAGAGACCCAGTACACTCTGCATACAGCCGCGGTCACATTTAAGAATGAAGACCTGTTACTGGAAACAGCTGGGCACAACCGACCGCTTTACGTGACAGGGTACAGCGATAGAGATCAGATTAATCGCATATTGATTGATCCGGGGTCCTCAGTGAACATCATGAACTTGCGGACTCTAAAGAGTTTATCAACGGACGTCCGACACCTATTGAGAGAGAGAGGATTGTCATCCAGGGCTTCAATCAAAACCGCCAGTAAGTTCTGGGATCCATAGCTTTGCCGATCAGGTTTGGGGACCTGCAAACCAAAGTTAAGATATACGTGATCGATGCCGACACGTCCTGTAAGATCCTCCTGGGACGACCGTGGCTTCATGATCATGGCATCGTTCCGTCAACTCTCCATCAGTGCATGAAGTATACCAAAAATGGCGGAAAGACGCATTGACGGGGACATCCAGCCTTTCGGTGTGCATGAAATCCTATATGAAGATTCTCGGTACTTTGTGAACCTCTAAAGTGCTGAGCCACAGCTGACCAAAGACAGAACGGCCTCGAAACTCAAAAGAAAATCTGAGTCGGCTGTCACTTTCAAAAGCAAAAAAAACCCAGGTGCGTCTGCGTTTCGGCAGTGACACTGATAAGTCTGACGCTGGAAGTCCGTCCTTCCGTAAAACTCACCCTCATTTCGGTAGCGATACGGATGAGTCTAATATTAAAGGCTCATCCGGCAACAAAATTCGCTCTCGTTTAGGCAGCGACATTGAAGAATCGGAAGAAGGGGATCCGTCTTGCAACAGCTGTGAAATCCGGGCTCTCGTGCAAAAAGCGAAGCTAAGAGAGACCTTCGAAGTTACGGAAGGGTCCCTAGCCATCATAAGGGTGCCGGAGCAGATGTGCAAAGACCTCGATGCATTGTTAGTCTCCACCATGGACCAGCTGAAGATCTCCTACGTTCCTGGAAGAAAGAGTGGACAGAAGAGCTTCCTGTTTTATGGGTCAAATCCTGTCGTGCACCCGGACAATTTGTCTGTCACGTGCCTTCCCTATAAAAGAGACATAAGAGCCGTCATAAACCCTAGATATTATGCGCTCGAGATGCGGAAATACTTTAAAAAGTGCGGATGTCGGTTATATCAAACAAACTCCTAAGCGAAGTTTTATGAGGGGTTGTGGCGCCTGCCTCAGGTCCGAGTACTCATCCATTGACGAATCCCAGATAGACGGGGCATAGGTTTCCTTAAACATGAGGTCAAGGGATGCTACATGATCCATATTGTTGAAGCCAGCGAAGATTCAAATGATGAAGACGAGCTAGCCGAGGCAGAAGAAGCCCCTCAAGAATTCGAAGATGGTGGACAAGAAACCTTCGACGGGCTAACCGAGGTTGATTTAAGAACGCCCGATAATCCAAGGCCGACCTACATTAGCTCACTCTTGTCAGAGAAAATGAAAGAGCAGATAATCGCCCTGCAGTATGAGTTCGTCGACTGTTTCGCGTGGACATACAAAGAAATTCCTGGCATCTCCCCTAAAGTGGACGTGCATAAGTTGGTTATATCTCCTAATACCAAGCCAGTCAAACAAGCTCCTTGAAGAATGAGAAGAGAACTTGAAGAAAAGGTGATCGAGTAAACTAAGAAACTCATCAATGCCGGATTCATCAGAGAAGAGAAATATGCGGACTGGATCGCATGCATCGTCCCAGTGAAAAAGAAGAACAGGCAGATCCGAGTCTGTGTCGATTTCAGAGACCTTAACAAGGCATGCCCTAAAGATGATTTCTCGCTACCGGTAATGAAAATGATGGTCGACGATACCTCAAATTATAAGCTGTTCACCTTCATAGATGGCTCATCTGGATATAATCAGATCAAGATATCAAACGAGGATGAGAAATACACAGCGTTCCGAACCCCGATCGGGATATACTCCTACAAGGAGATGCCGTTCGTACTGAAGAATGCTGGCGCCACATATCAAAGGGCAATGACCAAAATCTTTGATGACTTAATCCGTAAGGTCATCGAATGTTTTGGTGATGATTTGTTCATCAAGACAAAAGCCAAGGCCGATCACATCCGAGATCTAAGGATCGTTTTCACCCGACTGAGGGAACATGATCTGATGATGAATCCTCTGAAATGCGCTTTTGGCGTGTCGTCGGGGAAATTCTTGAGCTTCATAGTCTAACATCGGGGGATCAAAGTTGACCCATCAAAGATAAAGGTCATCATGGAGATGCCTCCTTCGAAGAATCGGACGCAGCTAAGATCTTTTCAAGGCAAACTCGCTTACATAGGAAAGTTCATCTCGAACCTATCGGAAAGATGTCGGCCTTTCTCAAAGCTCATGAAGAAGGGAGCTCCCTTTGTCTGAGATGTCGACTGTCAAGAAACGTTCGAAAGTATCAAACAGTACCTGTTGCACCCTCCAGTGCTTGCTGCTCCTATTCCAAATAAACCGTTGATTCTTTATACTGCCACGCTAGATGAGTCACTCGGTACACTCCTTACCCAGAACAACAAAGAGGGAAAAGAAAATGCTCTCTACTACCTCAGTCGAACTTTAGTCGGGGCGGAACACAACTATTCCCCGATCGTAAAGCAATGCATGGCTATGATATTCGCTGTGAAGAAGCTGAGGCACTATATGTTCGCTCATTGGGTTATGCTGATCTCCAAGGTCGACCCGCTTAATGTAACGACTCTGAAATCTTTGTACGGATATTTTCTGTTAATATACAAGAAATGAGTTTTATAGCCTGAGTTTGAATTATAAGTCACTTTTGTGAAATAACAATAAGAAGCAACTTGGAGCTCACTGGTAAAACCTCTACACTACTGTGGCATAGCTCCTGTGTTCGATTCCCATCAGATAATTTTTTTTCTGATTTTTCTTTTTAACTTTTTGGAAGCCCAAAAGATTTCACGTACAATACACGGGAAATGAAAAGTTCAGAAAAATCAAACATGTGGAAAATGGAGTAAATATAAATTTAATCTGGTGGCACGAATCTCGAGACCAAAGCCTTAAGATCGATCGGCCAATATTGCTTAAAAATCGGCGTCGACGGTCAGATCAAGCCCAATGAAGCCCGTGCTCTGCACACATGACACTTCAGCTACCCCTAACCCCTCTGCACTGTTTGATTTCCCTGCAATCAAACAGAGACCTTTCAATTCACCAATTAACACAATTTTAATACTTTTAATCCAAATTTTTAATTCCCAAACCCTAATTCTCCACTATAAATACCACTCCCTATCTTGGCTCAGCACCATTCTGAAATTCTAACCAAAACTCTAAAAAATGTTCCTAAGTGCGAGTGGAATAAAGTGGAGTTAGCGTGCAAGTTAGTTCCGGCAAACATCGAAACCAATTCCGGAGATCCCGCGACGCCACGACGATAGTCTTTCCTTCTTCACCCTCTTCCTAAACATTCTAAACAGTAAGTCCCTCCCAATTCTCCTCCTTTTCATTGATATTCATTTTAAATCAAATATCGGTAAAAGTGGAGTTATTACCGATATCATCTTTTCTAAAACCTATAACTCCATTTTTTTAATCATTTGGATAATCTAATTTTACCACATCACTTGTAATCTTAATACCAATGTTTAGAATCAAGTTTAACCAAGAATCTCATATAAAACAATCATAATTGAACTTTTACATTAAAATACCTTGAACTTTGTTATCACATCTTTTCGACAAAATTGCTTAACAATACCTTTAGAAAAACTTCACGAGGTAACGACCTACTCCACACGCACACTTGGTTTCATAGCACGATGCTTAGTTGTATGTGTTTTTGGTTCGAAGATAGTATTTACAATAAAATACCACATAATTCTAAAACTGGATTTCTTTTAAAGCGGTATTTCATTTGCTTTGCGATTATGCATCTACAACCCTCTTTAGAGGACCCGTTAATGGATGGTGCAGATTATCGCACATCCTTGAGCTAGTAGAGCGAGATGCATACCTCCTCATGGAGCATTCAATCTCGAAAGGATTTAAATACATTTTTAAGAGATACGAATTTTCTAAATAAAATAAAATTATTTTTAAAAAAAAGTTATATAAAATTATAAATCCATATTTTCAAAATATAATGAAATGATATTTTTCTAAAAATGAAAGATTAAAAAAAATGTCAATAAAATACCATCAAGTTACCAAAAAAGACAAGTTTTTCAATAAGCTAAGTATTTATCATTAAAATACCCCAATACTTAAAATCCATGCTCATGAAAATCCTAAGTAATACTAATCACCCTCGAGATTTATTTTTAACTATATAAAAAAAATATTTTTCTTAAAACCCCCTCGAGATATACAAAATAACAATATTTAAGGACTTTAGTAAATATAGGTTTAAGCGGGATCAATTCTCTTGAGCCCCAGAGGGCCGGAGAAAGTGAGTGCTTATTTATTTAATGTAAACAACTTAACGGTGTTATCAATGGCAATTATTTTGGAAAAAGACATAAATCCTGCCGTCCATGTGCAACAGTTGCTGATGACTCCCGAACTTAAAAATTCAAGAGTTAAATCAGTTTGCAAACGTCTGACTCAATCTGAATCCAAAAGCAAACATGAATACTTGAACATGAACATGAATACTTGAATCCAAACATCAATATCAAACATGTATACTTGACTTGACTTGACCGAACCATGGTTATAACTTGAATACATGACTACTTGAATACATGACTACATTCTGAACATGAATACTTGAAAATTTTGTATCCATGGATTCGGCCAAGACTTGTAAACCTAATCTATACAATACATTACGCGGGGATAAAGGGGTAGATTGGTACGGAACGTATATCGTGGCACGAGAGGTTACTTAAAAGACATCTATATGAATTCACGTGCCGTTGTCCCGTGGGTTTTGACAGGGCCTTATACTACATGTTACCATGGTCCACGGGATAAGATGGACTCCTCTCGTATACATGAATACCTTCTTTATCAAGCTACAAACAACCACGTTAGAATAACTATCATATACCGATAATCAATCATACACAACTTACCTGTTCATTTCACATTACTTGTTATATTCTCTTTCTTCTTTTGGGACTTACCTAGTGATAGTTCGCTGACGACATTCCTTTCTATTTCTTTCTTTGGATATTCGTCAAGAGGACCAGACTCTGAGGAGATCGATCCTAGCCAGGAGGACTTGGACCAGCTCACCGCTCATCCTGAATTCTAGTTTCCTCTGCACTTACTTTCCTGTATACCACTATTTAGGCACTGCTTTACTCATTGTATCTTTTATTTCCAAACAGTTGTACGTAAAGATGAATGTAAATAAAGTTGCCGTTTTATTTAATACTCTTATCATTCTTGTACATTTACATATTGCTTAATTACGCTTAACGCATCTATTTCTTAGTAAATACGTTGCGGCCTGCCGCGTCACCATTTCCGTCTACTGGGAGGCGGAGCGTGACAGGTTTTGTTGGAGGCCCATGCAGGTCAGTTCTGCATGAAGTCTTAAACAATATATTACAAGAATTATAAGAATCAGCAACTATACATTTCTTACATTTTAAATTTCTTGAATCTATCCTAACCATTCCTTTTCTATCAAGGTCATGGATTCTCCCAACAACACCCGTAACAATGTCAATGGCAACACTCCACCGCCTACTCTACCACCACCACCTACCGTTGCAGCTCCTATCAATGAGCAAACGGTACTGCTTGAGGCGATTAAGAGCCTTTTGGAGGGTCAGCAGCAGCAGACTGCTATCCTCATGCACCACCCCAAAGCCGAGGCACCCGGAGTCGAGCAACTTCAGGTACTGCACCCAAAACATTTCTAGGGGAAAGAGAGCCCACTTTAGGCAGAAGAATAGGCTCAAGTAATTGAAGACGATCTGGAAGCAGCTGAAGTTTCAGATATTGCATAGGTGAGAGTTGCTAAGTTGCAACTGACCGACAATGCAAGAGTCTGGTGGAAGGATGAGGAAAGCCGTCTCACCCAGCCAATAGAGTGGAAGACGTTTTATGATTTGTTTGATGCGAAGTACTTCCCTGAGACTGCCTATTTTGATATGGAAGAGCAGTTCATCCATCTACAACAAGGCTCGATGTGGGTCAAGTCTGTGGATGAATACGATACTGAGTTTACCATGCTCAGCAGGTAAGATATTGTCTCAAATTCAGATTCCTGATCTCACTCACTACACTGCTAACACAAGGTCGTAATAGGTTCGCTGCACACCTTATTCCTACTGCTGAGATCTGGGCACGACGATTTCAGCAGGGGTTGGACCCGGAAATCCAAGCTGCACTCGCTACAGGAAATTTCCCAACCCATGAACTTGCTTTGAAGGTTGCACGACGCTATGAGGCAGTTGTGAAGAAGAAGGGCAGGCCGCAGGCTGCCGGTGTAAAATGCCCTACCACACAGATGATAAGAGGAGCCTCTTCTAGGCCAACTTTTGCACCTAAGAGACCGGGAGGACCGTTTAACCAGTCCAGTCCAGATTTCTATTTCTACTGCAAGAGAACTGGACACTTGGCGAAGTACCGCAGGCATGCAAATGTCCTGTGTTTGATTTGTGGCGCATCCACTCCCGCGATAAGAGCATGTTAATATCGTATCAACACAGCACCTGCACCCAGATCCGTAATCATAGCCCCACAGCGGCCAGCCATTTAGGCTCATGCACCTCGCCTAGCTCTTCCTGCACCAGCTCCATGTGGACCATCTGCACACCCTCAACGTCAATTCCATCAGACACAGAGAAACGTGCCTCAAGGGCAGAGAAACATGCCCCAAGGACAGAGGAATGTGCCTCCAGCAAGGAGGAATGTACTACGACGTCAAGCTTTCACAATGACGGTCGAGGAGGCCGAAACCACAAGCCAAGTCATCACTGGTAATTCCCAATCCTTTCAATCCTTGTATATCACTATACTTTTCCTATATCTAAACCCAAACTCACACAACTTAGGTACTATACTAGTAGCCACCCTTCCTACACTCGCACTTTTCACTGGAGCGTCACACTGCTTCATGTCGCAACGATTCGTGAAAACGCATGCGATTCCCGTGAAGCCACTCATTTCAAGCTGGAATATCAGTTCCGGGAATGGAGTATTGAAAGAAACTATGGGGTTTGATCAGTGTATAGTTGTAGTTTGCGGACGAGAATTCTACGCAAATTTCAAAGTACTGGACATCCCAAATTTCGACGTTGAGTTGGGAATGGATTGGCTGGGAGTATTCCATACTATGATTGACTGCCATCAAAGGAGGGTGGTATTTGAGATACCAGAACACCCAATCTTCTATTTCAAAAGTGGAGATAGAACTTTGGAGCCAGGAAGCTACCATGCTAAACTGAAGAATGCAGAAGTTTTCTCGCTACCGGCAGAAGAAGAAAAGCTTGAAGTAGTTCGAGGATGTGTTCCCTGAAGACATATCAGGTTTGCCTCCCGATTGAGCTCTTGAGTTTAGTATTGATTTACAACCTGGCGCACAACCTGTAATCAAAGCGCCATATCGGTTAAGTTCGGAAGGATTAAAGGAGATCCGTATTCAGTTGGACGAATTATTGAAGAAAGGTTGGATCCGACCCAGTACTTCCAGTTGGGGATCTCCGGTACTACTTGTGAGGAAGAAAGAAGGTTATTACAGGATGTGTGTGGACTATCGAGCTCTAAACGAAGTGATGATTAAGAACAATTATCCACTACCACGCATCGATGATCTTTTCGATCAGCTAAGTGGGTCTTGTGTATTTTCAAAGCTAGATCTTCGTTCGGGTTATCATCAAGTGAAGGTCAAAGAGACCGACATTCTGAAGACGGCGTTTAGGACTCGATATGGTCATTATGAATATCTCATAATACCATTTGGAGTGACCAATGCACCTGCCATTTTTATGAACCTGATGAACCAAGTTTTCCGAGAGTACTTAGACAGGTCCGTTGTCATCTTCATCGACGACATCCTGGTGTATTCAAAGAATTGGAAAGAACATGCCGAGCACTTACGGATTGTCCTGGAGACATTGCGACAACATCAGCTCTACGCTAAGTACAACAAGTGTGAATTTTGGCTAGATTAAGACGGATTTCTCGGACATATTGTTTCAGACGAAGGAATCTTTGTAGATCTAGCTAAGGTGTTAGCTGTCAGCGAGTGGCCGACATCAATGACGGTGAAAGATATACGAAGTTTCTTAGGATTAGCAGGATACTACCGACGATTCATCGAAGGATTTTCGAAGATTGCAGCACCCCTGACCAAGCTCACACGTAAAGATGAAGCATTCGTGTGATCAGAAGCATGTGAAAAAAGATTTTTTAGAACTCAAGTCAAGATTAACATCTGCTCCTATTCTTGTAATACCGGATCAATCTGGAGGATTCGTTGTGCATTGTGATGCATCCGGTAAAGGATTATGATATGTTTTACACTGACATGGAAAAGTTGTGGCTTTTGGATCAAGATGACTAAAGGTTCATGAGCGCAACTATCCAACGCATGATCTGGAGTTGGCAGCCGTTATCTTCATACTTAAGATTTGGCGCCATTATCTTCTGGGAGAATGAGTAGATATATACACTGACCACAAAAGTCTGAAGTACGTATTTACTCAGAAAGAACTAAACATGCGGCAGAGAAGGTGACTAGAACTCATGGCGGACTTCGACATCAACCTACAGTATCATCCTGGGAAGGTGAACGTAGTTCTTGATGCACTTAGTCGCCAGTCGTTAGCAATGAACCTCACCGCTCAGGGGAAGCTACAACAATAATTGCACGGATTGGAGATTGAAGTAGTCATGCCAGGTAACGCTTCATATTTGATGAACTTACAAGTCCAGTCCACTCTTGTCAACCAGATCAAGGCAGCTTAAGCAAATGATGCCAAGCTACAAAAGATCCGAAAACAAGTAGAAAGTGTACTTCGAACTGACTTCATCATCCGCGAAGATGGATCCTTGCGGTATGGGAGTCATTTATGTGTACCAATCGGCCCTGTACGAGAAGAGTTGATGAAAGAAGCTCACTGCTCTCCGTATTCAGTACACCCCTGTGGTACAAAAATGTGCAAGGATCTACGGCAACACTACTGGTGGCATGGAATGAAGCGCGAAGTAGCTAGAAGCGTAGCCAAGTGTTTGGTGTGTCGGCAAGTGAAGGCTGAACATCACAGAACTGCTGGTCTACTTCAGCCGTTACCAATCCCAGAATGGAAATAGCAGCACATTACTATGGACTTTGTGACCGCCCTTCCTCGCAGCATGAAGGGTAAAGACGCAATATGGGTTATTGTGGATTGACTCACCAAGTCGGCTCACTTTATTCCATTTCGAGTTGGCCAGTCAACCGATCTCTAGAAAAGAAGTACATGGAGGTAAGCATAAATCTAAAGTAAGATTTAAACCTTCAAAGTATACTATATTTGATACCCATGAACTCATGCAGGAGATTGTGAGATTACATGGAGTACATGTTTGCATCGTCTCCAATCGTGATACAAGATTCCGATCACAATTCCGGCAGAGTCTGCAAGCTACCATGGGAACGAGTCTGAATTTTAGCACGGCTTATCATCCACAAACGGACGGACAGTCCGAGCAAAAAATTCAGATTCTGGAGGACATGCTAAGAGCTTGTATGTTAGACTTCAGAGGTTCGTGGAAGATCACCTACACCTTGTGGAGTTTTCATACAACAACAGCTATCAGGCAAGTATTGAAATGGCACCATTCGCAACACTCTATGGATGAAAGTGTCATTCACCACTAAGTTGGGATGACGTTGGAGATCGAGACCTCCTTGGACCAGAGATGATCGTGGCAACTGTGGACGTAGTTCGCACAATCAGGGAAAGAATGCGCATAGCCCAAGACTGACAGAAACATTGGGCAGATACTAAGCGTCGACATCTGGAGTTCCAACATGGAGACCATATATTTCTAAAGATATCTTAAAACTGAAGAGTGATCCGCTTTGACAAGAGGGGTAAGCTAAGTCCAAGATATATAGGATCGTTCGATATACTCGAACGAGTTGGAGAAGTGGCATACCGTTTAGCTCTACCACTCTCATTGGAAGGAGTGCACAACGTGTTCCACATATCCCAGCGACGAAGATATGCGAGCGACCCCAGCTACATACTCGATCACTCAGAGCTCACGGTACAGACTGATCTAACCTGCGAGTAACAACCCGTTGAGATCCTGGACCGAAAGGTGAAGACATTACGGAACAAGGAAGTAAACTTGGTCCGTGTGATATAGTAAACTTGGTCCGAGTGATGTGGAGAAAGGATTCGCCAGGAGAATCAACATGGGAACTAGAAAAAGACATGCATGCACGATACACTTACCTCTTTGAAAATTAGTCCAGATGTAATTGTAAATTTCGAGAACGAAATTTTTATAAGGAGGGTAGAATGTAACGACTCTGAAATCTTTATACGGAAATTTTCTGTTGATATACAAGAAATGAGTTTTACAGCCTGAGTTTGAATTATAAGACACTTTTATAAAATAACAGCAAGAAGCAACTTGTAGCTCATTGGTAAAACCTCTACACTGCTGTGACATAGCCTCTGTGTTCGATTCCCATCAGACACAAATTTTTTTTCTGATTTTTCTTTTTAACTTTTTGGAAGCCCAAAAGATTTCACGTGCAATATACGAGAAATGAAAAGTTCAGAAAAATCAAACATGTAGAAAATGGAGTAAATATAAATTTAATTTGGTGGCACGAATCTCGAGGCCAGAGCCTCAAGATCGACCGGCCAATATTTCTTAAAAACCGGCGGCGACGGTCAGATCAAGCCCAATGAAGCCCGTGCTCTGCACACATGACTCTTCAACTACCTCTAACCCCTCTGCACTGTTTGATTTCCCTGCAATCAAAGAGAGACCTTTCAATTCACCAATTAACACAATTTTAATGCTTTTAATTCACATTTTTAATTCCCAAACCCTAATTCTCTACTATAAATACTACCCCCTACCTTGGCTCAGTACCATTCTAAAAATTCTAGCCAAAACTCTCTAAAAAGTTCTTAAGTGTAAGTGGAGTAAAGTGGAGTTAGCGAGCAAATTAGTTCCGGCGAAGATCGAAGCCAATTCTAGAGCTCCCGTGACGCCACGACGACACTCTTCCCTTCCTCACCTCTTCCTAAGCTTTCTAAACAGTAAGTCCCTCCCAATTCTCCTCATTTTCATTGATACTCATTTTAAATCAAATATCGGTAAAAGTGGAGTTATTACCGATATCATCTTTTCTAAAACCTATAACTCCATTTTTTTTATCATTTGGACAATCTAATTTTACCACTTCACTTGTAATCTTAATACCAATATTTAGAATCAAGTTTAACCAAGAATCTCATATAAAACAATCATAATTGAATTTTTACATTAAAATATCTTGAACTTTGTTATCACATATTTTCGACAAAATTGCTTAACAATACCTTTAGGAAAACTTTACGGGGTAACGACCTACCCCACACGCACACTTGGTTTCATAGCACAATACCTAGTTGTATGTGTTTTTGGTTTGAAAATAGTATTTACAATAAAATACCACATAATTCTAAAACCGGATTTCTTTTAAAGCGGTATTTCATTTCCTTTGTGATTCTGCATCTACAACTCTCTTTAGGGGACCCGCTAATGGATGTTGTGGATTATCGCACATCCTTGAGCTTGTAGAGCGAGATGTAGACCTCCTCACGGAGCATTCGATCTCGAAAGGATTTAAATATGTTTTTAAGAAATATAAATTTTCTAAATAAAATAAAATTATTTTTTAAAAAATTATATAAAATTATAAATCCATATTTTCAAAATATAATGAAACGATATTTTTCTAAAAATGAAAGATTAAAAAAATGTCAATAAAATACTATCAAGTTACCAAAAAGACAAGTTTTTCAATAAAATACCATGAACTTTCCAAAGCTAAGTATTTATCGTTAAAATACCGCAATACTTAAAATCCATACTCATGAAAATCCTAAATAAAACTAATCACCTTCGAGATTTATTTTTAACTTTATAAAAAAAATATTTTTTATAAAACCCTCTCGAGATATACAAAATAACAATATTTAAGGACTTTAGTAAATATAGGTTTAAGCGGGATCAATTCTATTGAGCCCCAGAGAGCCAGAGAAAGTGAGTGCTTGCCTATTTAATATAGACAACTTAACGGTGTTATCAATGGCAATTGTCTTGGAATAAGACACAAATCCTGCCGTTCATGTGCAGCAGTTGCCGATGACTCCCGAACTTAAGAATTCAAAAGTTAAATCAGTTTACAAGCGTCTGACTCAGTCTGAGTCTAATATCAAACCTAACTCCAAAATCAAACATGAATACTTGAACATAAACATGAATACTCGAATCCAAATATCAATATCAAACATGTATACTTGACTTGACTTCACCTAACCATGGTTATAACTTGAATATATGACTACTTGAATACATGACCATATCTTGAACATGAATACTTGAACATTTTATATCCATGGATTTGTTCAAGACTTGTAAACCTAATCTATACAATACATTACACGGGGATAAAGGCGTAAATTGGTACAGAACGTATATCGTGGTACGAGAAGTCACTTAAAAGACACGTACATGAATTCACGTGTCGTTGTCCCGTGGGTTATAACGGGGCCTTGTACTACATATTACCATAGTCCACAGGGTAAGATGGACTACTCTCGTATATATGAATATCTTCTTTATCAAGCTACAAACAACCACGTTAGAATAACTATCATATACCGGTAATCAATCATACACAACTTACCCGTTCATTTCACATTATTTGTTATATTCTCTTTCCTCTTTTGGGACTTACCGAGCGATAGTTCGCTGACGACATTACTTTCTATTTCTTTGTTTGGAATGTTCGTCAGGAGGACCAGACTCTGAGGAGATCGAACTAAGCCAGGAGGACTTGGACCAGCTCACCGCTCAGCCTGGCTTCTAGTTTCCCCTGCACTTACTTTCCTGTATGTCATTATTTAGGCACTGCTTTACTTATTGTATCTTTTATTTTCAAACAGTTTTATTTAAAGATGAATGTAAATAAAGTTGTTGTTTTATTTAATACTCTTGTCATTCTTGTACATTTACATATTACTTAATTATGTTTAACGTATTTATTTCTTAGTAAATATGTTGCGGCCTTCCACGTCACCGTTTCCGTCTACTGGGAGGCGGGGCGTGACACTTAAACACTTAATGACCAAGGCAACCCTAGCCGGCAGAATGGAAACATTGGCTGTCATGCTGCTTGAGTTTGACATAGTTTATACTCCTCAGAAAGCGGTAAAAGGGCAAGTCCTCGTTGACTTTCTCGCTGCTCATCCCATACCAGAAGGGTCGCCACTAAATTGTGAATTATCCAATAAACAAGTGCTGCACCTCAAGAATAGCGAGCCATGTTAGGAGCTCTACTTCGATGGAGCTTCATCAATAAGGACCTCCTGCAAATCAAGCATCCCGGAGATAAAAGTAGAGATAGGATTGGTGTTTGTCACACCATCAGGAGGAACCCTACGACGTTCCTTTGCTTTTACCGATCCTCGCAAAAACAACGAGGCTGAGTACGAAGCTCTGATAGCTGGTCTGGAGCTCACCATAGAAATGAAAATCTTTCGGCTACGGGTTTATGGTGACTCCCAGCTTGTCGTCAACCAGGTGAGCGGCAACTACAAGGTATATAAGATCGAGTTAGCTCGATACAAAAGCTGGGTAGTGAAACTCATGAAACAGTTCACTCACATTGAACTAATGAAAGTCCATAGAGCGTTGAATGGAAAAACCGACGTACTCACTCGTCTAGCCAAAGAGCTGGCTGATCCTGACATAGACGAAATTCTGATCACCGTCAGAAACCGGCAAATTTTGCCTCCGGTCTCTTTAGGAGAAGAGGAAAGCGCAGAACAAAAGAGCAGTCCTACCGAAAGAGTTTTGATCATTCAAGATGAGCCTGATTGGAGAGAACCCTTCATAGAGTACCTCTGATACGACAAGCTGCCCGAAGAAAAATCTGCGAAGGTTTAGCTGAAGAAGAGAGCTCTTCGATATGTGTTTGTAAATAATAGGCTATACCGCAGATCATATGACCAACTCTGGCTCAGGTTTCTGTCATCGGCCGAAACCTAAAAGGTCATGAAAGAAGTTCACTCAAGCGTCTACCGAGCTCACCAATCTGGCCCCAAAATGCGGCTTCAAATCAAACGGCTTGGGTATTATCGGCCTACATTGATAAGTGATTGCGAAGAGCATGCGAAGAGGTGTCATCTCTGCCAAATTCACGGTGACTTCATTCATAAGCATCCCAATCCGCTGCATCCAATAGTAGCGTCACGGCCCTTCGAAGTTTGAGGCACCGACATAGTTGGTCCAATTGATCCTCCATCATCCAAAAGCCACCGGTTCATATTGACCACAACTGATTACTTCTCCAAATGGACTGAAACTGTCCTGCAAAAAAAATTCAAGACAGAAGATATTCTGACGTTTTTCTGGCATAATATTTTATACCGCTTCGGTACACCTAGAAGAATCATTTCTGACAACGGGCCTTCTTTCAAGAGGTTCAAAATCTCAAGATTCGCTACTCAGCACAAGATCGACAAGAGATATTCCCCATCTATAATCCAAGAGCCAATGGGCCAGCCGAAACCTTCAATAAGACTCTATGCAAGCTCCTGAGGAAAAATATTTCAACCAACAAAAGTGACTGGAATCTCAAGCTCCATGAGGCGTTGTGGGCATATCGTACTATGCATTGCACTCTAACTTAATCCACTCCATACTCACTACTTTTCGGAGTGGAAGTAATCATCCCGCTCGAAGTCGAAGTTCCAAGCCTCAGAATGGCTGTCCAGCATGGTTTGATGGAGGAGGAAAATGTCCTCCTTCGTCTCGAAGAGCTCGATGCGCTCGAGGAAAAGTGGCTCGCAGTACAGCAAAATCTGGAGCTGTACTGAGCCCAAATGTCACGGGCCTATGATAAGATGACTCGTCTCTGTGCTTTTAAGAAAGGCGAATTGATGTTGGTCCTCAAAAGACCTATCATCCCCAATCGACATGCCAAGGGAAAATTCGAGCCAAACAGGGAAAGGCCATACATTATCGAGAAAGTGTTTGATGGAGGATCCTACCAGCTGATAAATGCCGAGAGAGAAAGGCCCATGCCACCCATCAATGGCCGATATCTCAAGAAATACCACGTGTGAATGCTCCAAGTCGCAGGCGAATTGAGCACACCGGCCCTACGGTCTGGATCATAAATCCTGTAAAACCGTATACAATTCATGGGCACAAATGAGCTCTATCTCTCCTAAGTCTTATCGGCGAGACTACATTTAAAAGTCCCATCGGCGATGAAGCTCCACCGATGTAAAAAAAACGGTATGTCCACAAGAACAACGGGCACGGATGAAAACCTAAAAGGACTTTGTGAGTAAAACAGTAGGACTGCCGGCGAGTTTGTGAAAACCCGAAAGAGCGCAAACTCATGAAAAGAGATGAAATACACTCGCAAAGTCCTCTCGACTTTGTGAAGAGAAAATCACTGCGTGAGATCCTTACGATTCACAAAGGAGCAACACACTTAAGAATCCCCACGATAACTAGGGAGAAAATACACCTGCGAGATTCTTTCTACTCGTTGGGAGAAAATACTTTTATGAGACCCTTACGACTCATAAAATTGAAAAGCCTTAGGTGATAGGGATCTAAACCTGTCTCCTGAGCCATCGCTCCCCAACGGACAACGGCAAATGATGAGTCGCTCCTAGCATTACACTTCAGTGTTAGCGGTGCTGATGCCGACCTAAAAACTAAATTCCAAGTCCTCGCGGGGAAAATAATAAGTCGCTCCTGGCATTATGCTTCAGTGTTAGCAATGCTGATGCCTCCCAAAAAACTAAATCCCAAGTTCTCCCGGGGCAAATGATGAGTTGCTCCTGGTATTATTTCAGTGCAGCAATGCTGATGCCAAACAAAATCCAAATTCCAAGTTCCTCTCAAATTCAAAAGTCCTGCCAAACGAAGCAGAAATCAAACAAATCAAATCCCGACACCGCAGAAAGCGGAGCAAGTCAAATCAAATCCCGACACCGCAGAAAGCGAAGCAAGTCAATTCAAATCCCGACACCGCAGAAGCGGAGCAAGTCAACTTCAATCCCGACACCGCAGGAAGCGGAGCAAGTCAAATCAAGCCGACCGTCCAAGTCGTAAAAAAGGCAGCACCGATCGTCCAAATCGCAAAAGGGGGGCACCGACCATCCAAGTAGCAAAAAGAGCAGCACCGACCGTCCACGTCGAAAAAGGGCAGCACCGACCGTCCAAGTCGCAAAAAGGGCAGCACCGACCGTCCATGTCGCTAAAATGGTAGTATCGACCATCCACGTAGCTAAAAGGGCAGCATCGACCCTCTACAGGGAACCAAATCGAATCAATCTCCATATGGAACAAGATCCATCAATTTCATGCACATAACCCATACACGCAGTGTGCATTTATTGATGGGGGACACTTTGTTAGGGTCAAAAATTACACTCCGGTTGACCAAGTCAAAGTCAACCCCAAGTCAAAGTCAAAGTCAAGAGCAAGCATGGAAGAGGCCGGTTCTATGACAAAAAGGTGGCAATAAATTAGCCTAAATGCAAGTTTTAGAAATAAAAGTATGTAAAGTGGGCAAAAAGCCAAAATTTTGTAAACCCCATGGTTTATGTGCAAAAAGAAATAAGCACATAAAGTATGGGGTGTTACAAGTACCATTTGGCAAAGCCCAAGGGGTTATATATAAAGTTTGTAGCCTATATGTCACGCCCCGCTTTCCGGTGTACGGCGAAGAGGACGCGACTAGACCGCTATATATTTACTTTGAAGTAAACACGCTGAGCGTATCTAAGCAATATAAGTAAAATGCACAAAAGACAATGACAATAGATATATATTGAACAACAACTTTATTTATTAAACATTATTTTTACAATACATCTGAAAAGTAAATACATGGAATGAAAAGTAATGCCTAAATAGTGGCATAACAGAAATGGAAAGTACTGAAATGAAATGTACAAGTAATTACAGCTCCGGGTCGAAAGCTAGCTGGTCCAAATCCTCGCTGGTGGGCTCGATCTCCAGTGAGTCTGAATCACCTGACGACATTCTAAAAAGAAGAAGAAAGAGTATGTCGTCAACGAACAAATCGCTCGGTAAATCCCAAAGATGAGGGAGAAATAGAATAGACAGAGAGATAGTGTAACTTTTAAAGTTGTATTCTACTGTTATAATGTTGTATTTAATGTTAACGCTGTTATTTGTAGCTTGGTACAGAAGAGGCCAGTGTATACGAGAGAAGTCTCAGTAGACCAGAGACTACGGTATATAGAGTACAAGGCTCCGTCAAAATACCCGGAACAACGGCGATTGAATTCAGGTTAGTGTCTTATGGTTGCAGTTCCATGCCACTTCTAACACCTTCCGTACCAATCTACCGCTTATAAACCCTGCGATGTCTTGATTGAATTGTTTGTATTGTATTATCTTGTAATTTGAATTGTATAGATGGATGACTTGCCGAAACCATGATATCAGTAAATGGATGTAACTGGAGAATCATGTAGATGGAGGTATATTTATGGTTCGGTTCAGTCAAGTTGTATACATTGATAGATTGAACAGATTGAATATATGAATTCATATTGAATTTATATATATACTTGAATCTCATTCAAGTCAGATTGATTATATTGAACTCAGTCTGAGTCAGACAATTAGAAAAGAAATTGAATCCCGAATTAGGTTTTGGTGTTATTAGTAACCGCTGCACATGGACGACAGGATTTGTGTCTTTTTCAAAGACAATTACCGTGTTGATAACATCGTTTGTTAAGTTGTCTACCTTAAATAGGCAAGCACCCATATCTCCGGCTCCCTGAGCTCAAGAGACTGGTCCCGCTTAAACCTATATTTACTAGGGTCCTTATTGTAACTTAGTATAACTTGAGGGGTTTTTATATAAAAACAATTTTGTATAATTTTCAAAATACACCTCAAGTATTTTATTATCGTCTTTACAGTTTTTATTGATGTATATTTTATCATTGTGACATTTCTAGTGAATAAAACCTATTTTTCATAATATATGGTATTTATTTGTAATATTGGAATTGTATGGTATTTTCTTCTAATTGAGATGTTTTTCTTGAATTTTGGAAATGTGGAATATTATAATTATTAAAAATAAATATTTTGATATTAATTAGATATATATTTATTTATTAAAAATATAAGTTTTGTTTATAATAGAAATCACATTTTCTAAAGAAAATTGTATTTTAAAATCTTTCGAGACCGAATGCTCCTTGCGGAGGTTTGTATCTCGCACTACTAAGCCCGAGAATGTGCGATAATCCACACTATCCTGAACGGGTTTTCCAAAATGGGTTGTAGCGGCGCATTTGCAAAGATTTGTTAAAATACACATCTTGTAGAAAAGGTTTTGTAGTTTATGGTATTTATTTGTAATATTGTATTTCCGTATTCTATGTTCCCAAAAGATATCGTGCTATGATAGAGATATGTGTTGTGAGGAGGTAGGTCATTATCTCATGAACTATCTAAAGGTATAGCAAGGGCTAATAATGTTTTATGTCGAAACTAAACTACATGGTATTTTTCTGTAAAACTGCTATAAAAATTGTATTACGAATTCTTTTAATATGAAACTTGTCAAGATGTTTTGTTAATATTTAATGATCATGATATGAGAGTGTGATATTATTGTATTTAAGAAAAATATGATTTTTAAGGAAAAACCGAATCGGAAGTCGAATTAACTCCACTTCCGTCGTGTTTTAGAATTCTAAGCTTTTATAATAATAAAAAGAAGGGGGAGATGGGACTTACTGGAATGTAGTGGAGAGGAGAGGAAAAGGAAGAAGTAGGAGGTGCCGGTGTATCGTTTCGTCGCCGGAATTTTCTCGGAACGTCGTCGGAAGTTCGCCGGAGCTTCGCCCTTCGCTAACTCCACTTGCACACAACAAGTCTAGGGAATTTTCTTGAGAGTTGGGACAGAGATTTGGATGTGAGGAGGGGTGAGTTTAGGTGTGGTATTTATTGGAAAAATTAGGGTTTAGGGTAAATGAAAGGGTGTGATAGAAATTGTATTAAAATGGATTAAATGTGTGATTTAAATTGCTCTGTAAATGTGCAAGGAAATTAAACTATACAGGGGTTATGGGGGAGTTCAAGAGTCACAGAGAAAAGAAGAAAATTAGGGTTTCGGCCGAGTCAGGCCGGCGGCGCCGGCTGATTCGTCTGAGTCGCCGGCCCGAGTTGGCCGAGTCGGGCCGAGTCTCGAGGCGTGTCCCTTGCCTCTTGGTCTACCTCGTGGACCCGTTTATTTTATGTGCGACTCTTGGTTTTTATGAGTTATGCACGTGTAGACTCTGGGGCTTCTAAAAAGATTAAAAGAAAACTAATTAAAAAATAATGTGGTTGATGGGATTTGAACTCTAGTGCTTTGATTCAGCAGTGCAAGGTCTTACCAGTGAGCTACATACTCCTTCTTGCTATTCAAAAGTAAAACAAACTTATAACTTGTGCTCAGGCTCAAATACCCCTTTCTGTATTTTTTGAAAAAAATTGTACAGAAAGTTTAGGGTTGTTATACTATAAAGGCAAATATAATGAAAAAATCAAGCAAAACTTTTCATTCTCTCAAAAAGTATGGTTTTGTGCCTCCTTCTCCTTTCTCAAGGTTCTAAACACTTTTTCTTTTTTTGAATTAAATCAAGAGTTTAACTCTTCTTTTTCTAAAAAGCAACAGTTTTCACCATAAAAGCCTTGAAGGGGAGCTCGGATCTTCCATCAAATCCCCAAAAGGGAAGATTTTTAAGTCTCAACCTTTTTTCCAAGATCCAGCCAACAGAGAGGAGGAGAAAGGAGACCCATCTCCCAAAATCCCCACTTCAGGAAGATCCAAGGCTCAAAAGAAGATCCGGGACTAAAGGGGAGAAGAAAGGGGTCCCCTTTGATCATCTCCAAAGATTTCTGGAAGTTCAACTCCATTTATCAAAAATATTTTGGAGTTTAACTCCATAAATAAAATCTTTTTGGGAGTATAACTCCATAAAGATAAAAATCCTTCTCTTTTCTGAGAGTTTCCAAAGTCCCTTAGGAGTTTAACTCCAAATCCACATCCAACTTATTACATACGAGTTTAACTCCAAATCCAAATCTTTTGGGAGTTTAACTCCAAATTTATACTTAATTTCTGTTTAGGAGTTCAACTTCAACACCCCTCGGGAGTTCAACTCCCAGCCCAGGGGCAAAACCGCTTTCTCTGCTGGTGTTTCCAGTGGTCGCGTGCCGCGCGCGTGACCCACTGGCGCCTAACGGTTGCATGCCATGCATGTGACCCACGGGCGCCAAGCACCCACGCGTATGTCACGTGACCCGCAGGCGCCCAGCGCCTACGCGCCACTCACGCGTCCTTAAGACGCTCCTCATCCCTCTTTTTTCCATACACTCCACACTCAAAACATGTCCCCCGTTAGAAAAAAATTCTAACGGGGCGCTGCCCCGCACCTGGAAGAGGGTTGCTAGCCCCCTTGACCCCCAGCCCTCTATCCGGGTAGCGGGACCCCCGTAAACTCTGCGAGGCCCCCGATATACCCAAAACCGCTCAAGACGCATATACGCACACTACACATTAATTTTGCATGACTAGTTGACCCGTCAATCGGAGGTTCTTTCGCTTCAAAGGCGAGGGGTAATTAACGGCATCTTAGTCCGCGGTTGCCGGAGATTCGGATCCCCACAATCAATAAAACCCGTCCTACCCTAGGCAGGGGAATCTGTATATGCCTGACAAGCGACTCGTATTCCCATCTCAATGGGATGACGAAAAACACCCTATAGAAGCCGGCGCCTTGAGCAAGCTCGCCTCCTCCTATTCGGCCAATTATAAGAGGAACATCCTCTTCGAAGTCTTATTGTGGCCCAGTATCGAAGATACAGAAGCGATACACTAAGCCTACACCATTCAAAGGAGTATCCCAGATTGGAGAAAACCCATAGTGGAATTCCTCAAGAATGGAACGCTTCCCGAGGACAGAATGGAAACGGGCCGGCTCCGCATGAAAGCTCGCCACTTCATATGGAGCAAAGGTAACTTATACAAAAAATCATATACCCAACCTCTACTCAGATGCGTCGACTCCGACAAAGCGGAGTACGTTCTCCAAAAGATACACGAAGGAGTCGGAGGCGCACATCAGGGGGCCCGCAATATAAATCAATAGACGCTGCTATAGGGTTATTATTGGCCAACTATCCACAGCGACACAGAAAAGCTCGTATAAAGATGCAAGGCGTTGTTCTCCTCCGAAAACGGGGACGCGACCGCGTAGGTCGGTCTTTCCTGAATTTGGGGGCAGATGCTAATTGGTGCTATCCGTCCACCTCTCCGAAGATACCAAGTTGATTTATGGCACCATGTATCGGAAGTTTAAATGGATGCGGCCGATATAGCAGACTTCGTCAGATTCCCCCTCGTTGAGGGGTTTTTAATTGTGGGGATGCTCTTCCCTGCAGGCGCAAGCCTCTGCAGTTAATTATGCTACCGCATCGCGGTAACCACTTTCTCCTTCTCCAGATGGTCACTTCGTGTCGTGTGTGTTTGTTTTGTTTTTGATTGCCCGTGGATTGTATACGGAGACTAATTTATGTTGTCGCCTGTAGGGCGTGGATTAGTCCAAATCTGTATTTTCTTAGATTTAGGTTTGGGTTTGGGTTTAAGGATACGTTAGTTTCATTTGAGACTAAGATCAACTTAAACGTTTGTTTAGGATACGTTAATCTAATTTTAGGCTAAGATCAACTTAATGGGATCGTTTAGATCCAAACAAAAGAGCATTTGGGCTTTATTGTTTAATTTAGGGACTTTGCGGTCCATAATTAGTTTTAAGGACATTACGGTCCAATGTTAGTTTAAGGACATCTTGGTCCAAGGTTAAGGACATCATGGGTTTTAGGACCCCACAATCCGAGGTTAAGGACATCATAGTCCATGGGCTTAAGGACCCCACAGTCCAGTTTAAAGACGTCATAGTCTATAAAATGTATGGTTGTCGGGACCCGTCACCTCCCTGAAAACGTTGAAGGATTACAACGACAAATATCAGAGGAGTAAAGAGATGTACCCTTAAACCGATGTAGGTTGAGAGACCTGTAGTCCAATTGGGACTATGATCTGTTAAAATATTTATGAGCAGATGTGCTCAATTAATATGAATTGAGAACTTACGACCAATCTTGGGCTAAGTCCAATCAAGTTAAAATGTTTAACATTTTATTTTGGGCTGTTGAGCCTTTATTTGAGCTTGGCCCTTACAGTGTTTTTTGTCTTTTACTGAATGCTGAGCATTCCTCATAGCCCCGGGCTCATTAAAGAACAATTCATGTTCTATCAGCGCTACACGTGGCGTGCTTGGCGCTTTGCGCCAGTCAAAGAGCGCAGTGCGCTTCTGCCGAATAGCGCACACGTAAGGGACACGTGTCGCGCTTGGCGCTAAGTGCCAGATGATAGGCGCATTGCGCCAGTTTATAAGCGCACAGCGCTAGTAGTTCAGTGGCGCACACGTGATTGACACGTGGTATGCTTGGCCCTGAACGCCAGCCCATGAGCGCAGTGCGCTGTATTTGGAGCGCTAAGGCTCTGCAGCGCTTTGCGCTAGTCTTTGAGCGCTGAGGCGCTTCTGTTAAGTAGCGCACACGTGAGGAGCACGTGGTGCGCTTGGCACTGTGCGCCAGTCTTGAGCGCAGAACGCTTTCTTATGAGCGCAAGCGCTAATTGATCAAATTTTTTGATCCCAAAAGAGACTTTGCCTCAAGATTCTAAGAACAAAAGTTCTTATTTTTATAGGAGATGATTCAATCTCTTGTATTGATGAAAGGCTTTGCCTTTATGGATCTACGATCCTTAAGAGAGTAAAAGACAATTTGTCTTATAGATGTGAGAAGAGTTATGTTCTTCTTCTTTTATGATGAGATCTTTTTATCTCTTTGTGAAAGAACTTAGTCTTGTAGATCTATGATCTTAGAAAAAGAAGTAAGTTCTTTTTTGAGATGATTTCATCTTTCTGTTCTTTTTTTTTACCTTGAAGAAAGTTTTTTTCTTCTGAGAGCTTGCTCTTTGTCTTTGAATTTTTCAAAGTTTATGGGGAGGTTTCTCTATATGAGACTTGAATTCTTGGGGCCTTTATATAGGGCGAGCTGATCAGTTCGATCAGTTAAGGAGATCTTTTCTCCAATTGATTTGGGGAATTTCCCATCGTTGGATCTTTGATCCAAGGGCTTCTGATTTATAGAAGGCAGTCTTCTTGTTTTTAACAAGATTGGGAAATCCTTCCATACAGAATTTACTCTGTATCTTGGTGTTTTTTAATCACCATTGGATCGTTGATCCAACGGTGCTCTGATTTACAGAGCACAATTTTGTTGTTTGGAAAGATTTGAGAAATCTTTCCTCAACAGAATTTAATTCTGATTGATTAATGATTTATCATTATTATTAGATCTTTGATCTAACGGTGGGAAGTTTTAGTTCCAGCGCTAGCGCACCCGTGCTTTGCACGTGGTGCGCTGCTTAGGGCGCAGCGCACCTAGCGCTAGCGCATCCGTGCTTTGCACGTGGTGCGCTGCTTAGGGCGCAGCACACTCGGCGCTGCATCTGAAACGTTTCTTTTATGGGAGGTGTCTTTTCACCTTCCTTTTAAGTCAAACTTATATTCCCCAGAACTTACATTTCCCAGATCTTGGAAATAACTCCATTATGCACAAAATTATCTGTGCCTAGTCTTTATAATCTGAAGCAAAGCTTCTTTCTTTTCTCATTTCCAGAGAACCGTCTTAACTATGGCTTGTAACCGCCCATATGCTCGTCGACAACCGTGGAAAGTGCCCATTCAGGACATTGTTCCTCGCTTTGCTGTGCCCTTGGTGAATCCTGCTCTTACGGATGACCAATGCGACGCAGCGCTGTACGAGCTCTTGACTCATGTAGGATCTCCTCTCCCTCCCAACTCTATTTGGCTTCGGATGATCCTCATGTCCGTGCTCACTGATATTCCCCCTCCTCCTATGGAGATGACCCCAGTGATGCTCGATGCCGCTGAAGACAAGATCGAGTGCTTCTTCGAGGCGCATTTGATCACCAAAGCCCTGAGGGATTGTTCTGTTCAGTTGCTGAGCCAAATACGAGCTCACCGGGCTATCATCTCTGCATTTGCTGGTGAATGCGGTGCTAACCGATGGGTAGCTACTCCTCGCAAAGATCTTCGCTTTGACATGGTGGAAAAGACAGAGAGGGAACTAGATAATTTTATCTATATGTTTGTAAATCCCTGTACTTTTGATCCCATGTTTGGCGATCTATTTCCATTGCAATAAAATGTTTAATTAAGTGTTTTCTTCCTTTTTTCATTATCTGTCAAGTGTTCCTCTTATTTTAATTATTTTGTTCTTCTTCTGTTAGGCGCATATGCGTTATAGAACTTACACTGTTATAAACAGGTGCAAGTAATCCTTACAAGAATGAAGCGCTTCTGGCGCTTAGCGCTCTCGTTCTTTGCACGTGAGCGCCGTTTCAGAGTCTTTGACTCTTAGTGTTGGTGCATTTAATGCTAGCGCTTTTCACGAAGCGTTGCTTCGTTTCCAAATCTCGGAATTTGAACAGAGCTTTGCTCTGATTGGGGGAAACAAATGACCCCCCACCGTTGCGCTCACGTGGCCCAATATGAGTGCAGCGGTGGCAACATCTGAGCCCTTGGATCAACTCAGAAGTTGAAACGACACCTTAGTGCCTATAAATAGGACCCTTGGCCCTTGAGATGATTTATGTTCATCTTCTTCTTTCTGTTTTCTGAGAATTTTTATTCTCTATCAGAGAATAGTTCTTCATTTTAAGAACTTTAAAGAGTCAAAACTCTGCCAAATTTTTAGTAAGATTTGAACTTTATTAATACAGCTTTGCTCTTCTCAGATCATAGATCTTAAAATATTTTTAGGGTTTTTCTCATTAACAGAGTTTTGCTCTACTTAGATCATATAGATCTAGAGAAAACCTTTTTAGGGCTTCTCGATAGAGCTTTGCTCTTGTTGGATCTTAGATCTTGAGAAATCCTTTTTAGGGTTTCTTAACCCATTAACAGAGCTTTGCTCTTTAGCATCTTCGGGGGAATTTTATTCTCCTATTAATTATGGCAGTTGTCATTTCTGCTGAAGAGTATTGCTCTCAAGGGAGATTTACTCCTTGGCTTGAGGGTCTTAAATGGGAGTCTTTTGAGGGTTTTCTTCCTTAATCATACAAATTTGAATTTGTTTGTCACTTGACAAAACTTGTCTTCCCGAGAACTTATTTAAATCCCAATGTCTGATTTTCCTCATTACTAATCTTTTAATGATGTTTCTTTTCAGGCACTATGGCTGTTCATTTATACAGTCTGAACGAGTTTATCTCTTATGAGGATATTCGCGTACAGGGCCGTTGCCAGAACCAAGAGTCTACAGATGTCCAATGTGCGGAGATTATGGCTCGTCTGTATGCACACAACGGTCGACTGCTTCCTCATCGCTCCGCTCTCTTGAAAATCGTAGTAGGAGCAATTTGGGGAGCACTTCCTGGGTTTTACGAAGCCACGCCGCTGGATGCGCTGGATGATGCTGAAGATAAGGTGCACTCGGTGTACCTGTCTGGCCTGATCTCAAAGAAGCGTCGAGATAACCTCATTGATATTCTGCATCAAACTTTCCAACAGATGACGATAATCGCTTCTTATCAAAGGGATGAGGGCATTGGCGATCTCGACACCCGCGATCGCGAGAGGATGCACACGAGAATGGTCAGGAAGGCCAGAAAGATTCTAGACGGCCTTCCTTTCGAATTCCTCAATCCATGCCCTGGATCTGAGGTTTTACCATTGTAAACATCTTGATGCCTCTTTTGTTTATTGTCTTTATCGATGTAAGAATTTTCCGAAGTATAAATGACAAATCTTTCGCTTCCTTTCCTTTATTTTCTGCTTTGTTGTTGGCATATTACTTTAGTAAGCGTAGCCTATAGATAATAGAGGGCATTTCGTCTTGAACTCTTCGAGAGGTAGCGATGGCTTAGGAAGCAGGGTTAGGATCTGTTGCCTAAGACTTTTCAATTTTATGATACGTGAGGGTCTCATAAAGACTTTTCTCCCTACGAGTCTAAAGGATCTCGTAGGTGTATTTTCTCCTTAGGAATTGTGAGGATTCCTAAGTGTGTTTTCTCTTGGGAGTCGTAAAGATCTCACAAGAGAGTTTTCTTCCTTACGAGTCAAAAGGACCCGCAAGTGATTGATGAGGTTAACATTATCCATATTTCACCTTATCCGAAGTTGTTCTGGGCATTTCCCATGGGGTCGAGATTGACATAGGCCGTGTTCCACTAGACCAGGATTTGCTCTGGATGCTTCCCACGGGGTCAGGATTGACATAGCCGTGTTCCATAAGGACCAGGTTCCGCTCTGGACGCTTCCCACGGAGTCAGGATTGACATAGGCCGTGTTCCGCAAGGACCAGGTTCCACTCTGGACGCTTCCCACAGGGTCAGGATTGACATAGGTCGTGTTCCACTAGACCAGGATTTGCTCTGGATGCTTCCCACGGGGTCAGGATTGACATAGGCCGTGTTCTACAAGGACCAGGATCCGCTCTGGATGCTTCCCATGGGGTCAGGATTGACATAGACCGTGTTCCGCAAGGACCAGGATCCGCTCTGGACACTTCCCACGGGGTCAGGATTGACATAGGCCGTGTTCCACTAGACCAGGATTCGCTCTGGATGCTTCCCACGGGGTCAGGATTGACATAGGCCGTGTTCCGCAAGGACCAAGATCCGCTCTGGACGCTTCCCACGGGGTCAGGATTGACATAGGCCGTGTTCCACTAGACCAGGATTTGCTCTGGGTGCTTCCCACGGGGTCAGGATTGACATAGCCATGTTCCACAAGGACCAGGCTCCGCTCTGGATGCTTCCCACGGGGTCAGGATTGACATAGGCCGTGTTCCACTAGACCAGGATTTGCTATGGATGCTTCCCATGGGGTCAGGATTGACATAAGCCGTGTTCCGCAAGGACCAGGATCCGCTCTGGACGCTTCCCACGGGGTCAGGATTGACATAGGCCGTGTTCCACAAGACCAGGATTTGCTCTGGATGCTTCCCACGGGGTCAGGATTGACATAGCCATATTCCACAAGGACCAGGTTCTGCTCTGGACGCTTCCCACGGGGTCTGGATTGACATAGGCCATGTTCCACTAGACCAGGATTTGCTCTGGATGCTTCCCATGGGGTCAGGATTGATATAGGCCGTGTTCCGTAAGGACCAGGATCCGCTCTGGACGCTTCCCACGGGGTCAGGATTGACATAGGCCGTGTTCCACTAGACCAGGATTTGCTCTGGATGCTTCCCACGGGATCAGGATTGACATAGCCGTGTTCCATAAGGACCAGGTTCCGCTTTGGACGCTTCCCACAGGGTCAGGATTGACATAGGCCGTGTTCCACTAGACCGGGATTTGCTCTTGATGCTTCCCACGGGGTCAGGATTGACATAGCCGCGTTCCGCGAGGACCAGGATCCACTCTCGATGCTTCCCATGGGCTCAGGATTGACATAGGCCGTGTTCCACTAGACCAGAATTTGCTCTGGATGCTTCCCACGGGGTCAGGATTGACATAGCTGTGTTCCATAAGGACCAGGTTCCGCTCTGGACGCTTCCCACGGGTCAGGATTGACATAGGCCGTGTTCCACTAGACCAGGATTTGTTCTGGATGCTTCCCACTGGGTCAGGATTGACATAACCGTGTTCCATAAGAACCAGGTTTCACTCTGGACGCTTCCCACGTGGTCAGGATTAACATAGGCCGTGTTCCACTAGACCAGGATTTGCTCTGGATGCTTCCTATGGGGTCAGGATTGACATAGACCATGTTCCGCAAGAACTAGGAAGGGTTGACTTTATCCGTATTTCACGGAGTTGGGGGTTGACTCTCGGTTGTCTGTGAACCGCCAAGTCATGGAACTGGGCATTGCAGCGATTCCGCTTTGCTGATGTTGCGTCTGTTATAATGAGACGAATGTTGAGATGATCTCTAGGCTGTCTGCGAACCGTCGAGATTTGGCTTCTTTTTTCTGATGGAGCCTGGTGGGAAGGTATGGTTCTCTCTTTGTTTGTGCCCCTGGATTGTATACAGGGATCGATGTGATCTCATCTGTAGAGCAAAAAGTTTCATTTTATATATTTTTCTTTCCGCGATGCTCTATCATTTCAGCTCTTATATCGCGAAAGTCGCGATTGCCCAATCATTTCGGCTATTTTTCGCGGTGCCCAATCATTTCGGCTATTTGTTTTATTTACTCGCTGCTTTTTATTGCGAGTTGCCCAATCATTTCGGCTATTTCGTATGCATACATTTTTACTTGCTGATTTGCAAGTTGCCCAATCATTTCGGCTATTTTATATGCATTTATGGCTCGCTGGATTTTCACTGCGAGTTTTGGTATTTGATACCGATTCAGGCATCAGCATCGCTACTACTGGGATATTGCCAGGAGCGAATCATCATTTGCCTCTATCGACGTTGAACAAAAGTGGCTTAGCGAACAGGGTTAGGATCCTGTCGACTAAGGCTTTTGACTTTATGAGCCATAAGGGTCTTATAAAGGTATTTCTCCCTACGAGTCGTGAGGATCTCGTAAGTGCGTTTTCTCCTTAAGAATCGTGAGGATTCCCAAGTGTATGGTCTCTTATAAGTCGTAAGGATCATACAAGAGTATTTTCTCCTTATAGGTCGAGAGGATTTACAAGGGCTGTCCACTGTGTAAACATATCCCTAGTCGCGGGTGGGACTTTGTCAGGGAACGTTTATTCGCGCCCGTGGATTGTATATAAGGATCAATACTGAACCACTTGTAGGGCAAAATTGGAGGTTGTGATGGCTTAAGAACAGGTTCAGATCCCTGTAACTTAAGACTTTTGAATCTTATGAGCCGTGAGGGTCTCATAAGAGGGTTCTCCTTACGAGTCGTGAGGATCTCGAAAGTGTAATTTCTCCTTAGGAATCGTGGGGATCCCTAAGTGTGTTGCTTCCTTGTGAGTCGTAAGGATCTCACGCAGGTATTTTCTCCTCGCAAGGTCGAGAGGACCTTGCAAGTGTCTTTTAACGAGATTGCGCCCTTTCGGGTTTTCACAAAACTCGTCGGCAGTCCTGCTGTTTTTACTCATGGAGCCCTTTCGGGTTTTCATCCGTGCCCATTTTGCTTATGGACATACCTTTTTTTTAGTCTTGGAATGCTGCGGTCCGTAATAGTTTATCGACGTCTCGGTCAACAACCAATTTTAGGACATAGTGGTCCATCGTTAGTTTAAGAACGTTTCGGTCCGTTGTTAGTTTTAGGACATTTCAGTCCGTTGTTAGTTTTAGGACATTTCGGTCCGCAACCAGTTTTAGGACATAGTGGTCCATCGTTAGTTTAAGGATGTTTTGGTTCGTTGTTAGTTTTAGGACATTTCAGTCCGTTGTTAGTTTTAGGACGTTTCGGTCCATAGTTAGATTAAGGAAGTTTCAGTCCGTTGCCGGCTACTACTTAGAGAGTTTGGGCTTAGGAAGATAGCGAGCGGACATAGGCATCGTCATCTATCGTTGACCTAGGCCGTGACTCGTCAGGCGTAGTATTTTTTTAGGAAGAAACCGTTTATTGGCCTAAAAGGTCTTTCACCATGCATGTCCATGAGTAGATAGGTGTTCCCCTCCGAACGGCGGCCTGCGACGTTAGGACGTCACGTGCCTGAGGTTCGGGGCAGATGCTATTTGGTTTTTATCCGTCCACCTCTTCGAAGATGCCAAGTTGATTTATGGCACCGTGTATCGAAGGTTTAGACGGATGCGGCCGATGTAGCAGACTTCGTCAGATTCCCCCTCAGGGTGAGGGGTTTTTGATTGTGGGGACACTCTTCCCTGCAGGCGCAAGCCCCTGCAGTTAATTACGCTACCGCATCGCGGTAACAACTTTCTCCTTCTCCAGAATTTCACTTCGTGTCGTGTGTGTTTGTTTTGTTTGTGGTTGCCCGTGGATTGTGTACGGAGACTGAGTAATATCGTCACCCGTAGGACGTGGATTAGTCCAAATCCGTATTTGCTTAGATTTGGGTTTGGTGTTTTTTAGTTTAAGGATGCATTAGTCGCGTTGCGACTAAGATCAACTTAAACGTTCATCAAGGATACGCTAGTCCTGTTTTGGACTAAGATCGACTTGACGTAGTGATTGATTTAATTATCCGGCCGTCGGGACTCGTCACCTCTCTGACGTCGTTGAGGGATTACAACGACATACGTCTGAGGAGTTCCGAGATGTACCCTTGAACCAAAGTTGGTTTGGGATTTTATTGTTTATTTAGATGTCTAAGGACACGTTAACCGTATTTGGGGTTAAGATCAACTTAGACGGGACCGTTTAGATCTGACAAAAGAGCGTTTGGGCCCTATCGTGTCAGTTTAGGGACGTAGCGGTCCATATTCCAGTTTAGGGACGTGGTGGTCCAATATTAGTTTAGGGACGTTTCGGTCCGATGTTAGTTTAGGGACGTTTCGGTCCACGAGTTTAAGGACCCCGCAGTCCGTATCGATGTGTGGTCGTTGGGACCCGTCACCTCTTTGACGTTGTTGAGGAATTACAACGACGGATGTCAAAGGAGTTCGGAGATGTACCCTCGAACCGGATATAAATTGATTTAGAAGAGCAATTTTGCTCAGTCAATTTAATTTAAGGACTTATGACCAAAATTGGGCTAAGTCCAGTTGAAATGTTCAACATTTTATTTGGTTTTGCATTGCATTTCTTTTTTTTATTTTTATTTGGGCCTTGTCCAGAAATGATGCAGAGCATCAATTTGTTTTGGGCTCTGCCCTTTTAGGAATGATGCAGGGCATCAATTTTATTTGGGCTCTGCCCTTGTATAAAGGATGCAAAGCATTAATTTATTTGGGCTCTGCCCATTTATTGCCTTGCAATTTAATTAGGCCTACTAGGTCTTTTTGGTTTGGGCCTGGCCCTTTAGAAAATGCATTGCATTTATCAAGCGCTTTGCGCCAATCAAAAAGCACAACAGTGCAAATTCATAAGTGCAAAGCACTATTAATTTGAGAATCTTTTAGATTCAAGAACCAATGGTTCATAAAAGAAGTGCAAAGCACTATTTGATTTCTTGATCTAATTTAGATTAAAGAAAAACAAGTTTTTCTTTTTATTTCAAGAACCAAAGGTTCATAAAAGTGCAAAGCACTATATTTTTTTATTTCTGTTTTTTTTTTGTTTTAGAGAACCAGTGGTTCATATGAAGTGCAAAGCACTATTAATTTAAGAACCTTTTAGGTTCAAGAACCGATGGTTCATAAAACAAGTGCAAAGCACTATTAAATTCTTTGATCTAATTTAGATCAAAGAAGAAGATAAGTTTTTTTTTTTTATCTTAAAGAACCAAAGGTTCATGAACAAGTGCAAAGCACTATTAATTTCAGAAACCTTTTAGGTTCAAGAACCGATGGTTCATAAAACAAGTGCAAGGCACTATTTTATTTATTTATTTATCGTTAAAGATCTATGATCTTGTTCATAAGAGAATTTTCTCTTCTTTAAAAGGTTTTTACCTTTTTTTTTTATTCTTCAAGAGTTCTCTTCTCTTTTTCTTTTTAGCAAGATGTTCATACCTTTGAATTGAGCTCTAGGGTCCTTTTTATAGTGCCCATAAATTAGTTAAAATTTGTTAAAGAGATCATTCTCTAAGTAATTTGGGGAATTTTCCCCACCGTCGGATCTTTAATCCAAAGGTCTCTGTTTTACAGAAGAAATCTTATTGTTTTAACAAAAACAGAAAAGATTTCCTCAAATCTTTATTCTGTTTTTGAAATAAAAAATTTTATTTTATTTTTTTATTTTATTATTTTTTTAATTATTTTTTTTTTTTTACTGCGCAGTGCGCGCACTGCGCGGCGCGCGCCGCGCAGCGCGCCGCGCGCGGCGCGCAGTTGCGCGCACTGCGCAGCGCGCAGTGGCGCTCGCAGGGCGCAACTGCGCGCACTGCGCAGAACTTTTTTTTTTTTTTTTTTTGGCTCTCTTATAGAGCTATTTCATTTATTTTAACTTTAATTTTCTTTTTAAATTTTTATTTTAAATTTAATTTTCTTTTTAATTTTCAAGACAGAGCTTTGCTCTGATTGGAGAAAAACAGAAGCATTGCTTCTTTTTCCACCTTGGAATTTAAACAGAGCTTTGCTCTGATTGAGGTAAACAATAGGCTCCACCCTGGTAAACTTTGTCTATGATATACCGGTCTTCGTAGTTCGGCTCGAATTTCCCCCGCTTGGCACGATTGGGGATCATAGGCCTTTTGACCACTAGCACGAGTTCACCTTGGCGGAATGTTCTCGGCCTAGTCAATCTCTCATATGAGCGTGTCATCTTTGCTTTATAAGACTCCAGATTTTGTTGCGCTATGAGCCGGGTTTCATCAAGGGCATCGAGCTCCTCAAGTCGAAGGTGAGCATTTTCTTCGTCTGTTAGCTCGTAATGAACGGCCACTCGTAGAAAGGGTAACTCTATTTCGAGAGAGAGTACCGCTTCTGTACCGAATACCAATACGTACGGCGTTGTGTTCGTGGCTGTTTTGAACGTAGTTCGATACGCCCAGAGAGCTTCATGCAGTCTCTCGTGCCGGTCCCTCTTATTTCGAGACACCGTCTTTTTCACGATCTTCGTTAAGGTTTTATTAAAAGCCTCAGCTAGACCGTTAGCTCGGGGATTAAAGACTGAAGAGTACCTCCAGTCTATGTTATGCTGTTGTGCGAAGCGGCTGATTTTATGGCTTCTGTAGGCTGGCCCGTTATCGAAGATAATCCATCGCGGAGTGACGAACCGATAAATGACGTGTTCTTGAAGAAATGGAGGGCATTCTCCGTCTTCACTTCTCTTAGTGGTACTGCTTCTGCCCACTTAGAGAAGTAATCGGTCGTTGCCAATATGAACCGATGTCCTCTGGATGATGCCGGTTCGATAGGCCCGATTATGTCAGTTCCCCACATTTCGAATGGCCAGCTAGCCACCGTTGGGTGTAGCGGATTTGGATGCTGATGGATAAAATCCCCGTGAATTTGGCACGAGCGGTACTGTTTCGCGTATTCGAGACAGTCTTGGATCATCGTGGGCCAATAGTAGCCCATCCTTTTAATTTTCAGCTTCATCTTCGGCCCGGCTTGGTGAGAACCGCAGAGTCCGTCGTGAGTTTCTTAGACGACTCTCCTTGCTTCTTCAGGTCCCAGGCATCTTAGCCATAGAGAATCAAATGATATCTTATACAGAGTATCATTGATAAAGACGAAAGATAGAGCTCGTTTCATGAGCTGATGTTTTGACGACGCATCTTCTGGTGTTCGACGGGATTGGAAGTAGTCTATAAAGACTTCCCTCCAATCCATAGCCTTTTCTTGGTCTTTTATTTGTAGATCCGTTTGCTCGGTAGCTCCATTCTCTTCGGACGACTCCGGAGATACTTCTGCTGGTGCGAGAACCCGACGGCTTTGCACGACGATCCTCACATCATCGAAGTTTTCGTTGGCCAGTCTTTATCAAGCTTGGCTAATGCATCCGCCTTGCTATTTTCCGCACGCGGTATGCTCTCCAGGGCATAGGCAGGGATTTGAGTCGGCGGTTGCTGGACTCTCTTGCCGTATTTCACCAACTCCGGCTTACACGTTTGATAGTCGCCATTTACTTGACTAATGACCAGCCGGGAGTCTCCGTATATAAGAAGGTTCTCAATTCCCATGTCGACGGAGATCTCAAGACCTGCTATTAAAGCTTCATATTCGGCTTCATTGTTCGTCCTCGGCTCTGTTAAAGAGAAGGCAAAGCGCATTATCCCTCCTTGTGGAGTCACGAAGATGAGGCCCACCCTAGATTTGATTATGGGGATGCTTTGTTTGCGCTTTTTCATAGAAGATGCTCCATCGAAATAGAGTTCCCATTGGGTATCATTTTCTCTTCTCTCCCCGTCGATCGTGTCAAATGCGTGCTCGTTGGACAAGTCGCAGTTCAAAGGAGAATCGGCAGGTATCGGATGCTCAGCGAGGAAGTCAGCGATGGTTTGGCTTTTCACTGCCTTGAGGGGTCGATAAGTTATCGAAAACTCTATCAAGAGTAGGGCCCATTTAGCGAGTCGTCCCGTTAATATAGCCTTCGACATCAAATATTTGAGAGCATCCACCTTCGATATGAGATGGACCTCATGTGCCAACGCGTAGTGTCTGAGCTTCGTTATCGCGAAGATCAATGCCAGGCAGTGTTTTTCAATGGGAAAATAATTATTTTCTACCCCTAGTAGAACTTGACTCAAGTAGTAGAGGGCTCTCTCCTTCCCTTGGTCGTTTTCTTGTGCCCATAGCGCACCTAAGGAACCTTCGAGGGCTGTTATATACAGGACAAGAGGTTTTCCTTTAACGAGAGCGGCCAATACTGGAGGATTCTGCAAGTATTGCTTGATTTCATCCAGTGCGCCTTGGTATTTACGATCCCAGATGAACGGGGTTCCTTTCTTCATCAGGTGACTGTAAGGACGGCACTTGCCTGAAAGATTGGCTATGAATCGCCGGATATATGCGAGCTTTCCTTGGAGAGACCGCAGTTGCTTGAGAGTCCTTGGCGGAGGCATTTCCATAATCGCCATGATCTTCGATGGGTCTATCTCGATACCTCGGTGTCGGACGACGAATACTAGGAATTTGCCCGAGGAAACTCCGAACACTTGAGAGGGTTCATCTTCAAGCTGTATTTCCGAAGGCGCTAAAACACGATCTTCAGATGCTTTAAATGTTTCTCGTACGATTTGCTTTTAACCACAAGGTCGTCGATATAGCATTCGACGATTTCATGTATGAGGTCATCGAAGATCTTCGTCATGGTCCTCTGATAGGTGGCACCGGCGTTCTTTAGACCGAAGGGCATCGCCTTGTAGCAGAATATGCCCAAAGGAGTCCGGAAAGCAGTATGTTTCTGGTCCTCGGGATGTATCTTTATTTGATTGTATCCTGATGAGCCGTCCATGAAGGAGAAGAGTTCGTGAGTGGACGTATTATCTATCATCAGCTCCGTGACCGGTACTGGAAAATCGTCCTTTGGGCAAGCTCTGTTGAGATCCCGGAAGTCTACGCATATGCGCACCGTCCCATTTTTCTTCATCAACGGGACAATGTTGGCGATCCAGTCAGGATATTGAACCTCTTGGATGAAGCCGGAGTCGATTAACTTCTTGATTTCGGCGTTGATGCTCATCTCAAGCTCGAGCCGCATTCTTCTTGGTGCTTGTTTGATCGGCTTGACGTCTGGCAATATCGCCAACTTGTGGACGGCTATTTCTGGATCCAATCCGGGCATTTCAGAATAGTTCCATGCAAAGTAGTCTTTATACTGCATGAGCACGTCATTTAGCGTAGCCACTTTTTCTTCAGACAACAGTTCACTGACGAACGTCAGCCGCGGGTCACTTGCCGTCCCTAAATCAATTTTCTTGAGGTTATCTACAGTAGTATGGATCCCATCTTCCAGCTCTTTTGGCGCCGGTGGAAACTCTAAGATCACCTCATCTTCATCGTTTTTGAAGCACCAGGGGAGGTCAGCCATCGTGTACCCCTACTCCTAACAGCGTTATCACGTGACAGGTACGAGACCGCTTCCAAGACCAATGTTGATCCTGTTCTACTCTCGCTGCATGTGTGGCTTTCGGTTCATGCTTCTGTGGTAGGGTTACCCTCCAATTGCTGGATAAAGCGAACCTGCCTTGCGGATACTGGTCTTCCACCCAGTCTTTGAATGTGAAGCAGTTTTCGAGAGGATGTCCTATCGCTCAGTGATAGGAACAATAGTCCGGATGATGAACTTCACCTGCTTGCTCGGGGTGCTTAGACTCTGGGAGGGTAATCATCTTATGTTTTATGACAAGATCAAGTATCTTCCTTGTCTTGTCTTGGGAAAAAGAATACGCTCGACCCATCTTCTTTATAAGAGACGAATCCTGGTTGTTCAATTCTCGATCGAGTGGCTTCTTGGTCCCGCTTTGTCGCTGTCGAACGTTTTTTCCGCTCTTTGATTTATTTTTGCCTATGTGCCGGGTCTTTTGTATGACAGGTTGACGAGGAAGAGCATTTTCATTTTTCACAGCCTGCTGAAGGAGGCGTTGTGTTCTGGCTTTCTCGTAGATGCCATTTTGCAATTATGGTCGTCTCGAACCTTTTGACCCGCTTCCCTAATAACCTTGTCCATTTGTTCTTCGAACGACGGGCTTGGTATTTTCATAACGGGGACTCGTTTTGGTTTAGGGTTGGCATCTTCCCACAGAGCATCTCCTTCTTCGTCGAAGTCATGTATGACGTAGCGGCCGCGGAATCGCTCCCGTTTCTTGGATTGAACATATCCAAGCCCGATCGTTTCCATTCTCCTGTTGGGCAACTTTCGTTGAGTTCCGAGGACGCTCCAGATCCTGTTATAGAACTGGGCTTGTCGAGCAGTCTGTTTGAAGGGTAGCCTTGGCGCTTCAACAGACTTTTTAATCCGTCTGTGTAGTATCTGGGCAAACGGATAGGCTAGAGCCTGTCAAGTGTAGAATCCGCGACATGCCAAACTTCTTTCTCTACTTTAGTTTCCGTGGATCGGTAGAATAGGATCGCCTTTTCACCCTTTCGCCTGGGAGGGACATAGAACGTCTGCAGTTCTTGCACACTATAAGTTTCAGGTGCATCGAGCTCTTTGTAATGCTCTAGCGGAACCATGGCTACTTACAAACTTTGATCTTCATCAGCGAAGGCTTGTATCGATGGCCGAGCCGAGAATACTGCATTGACCTCGTCTTCTGAGTCACTACCAAAGACCAGAATAGGAGTTGACGGTCCCGGTTTGTTGTATTAGGGCGGTCCCGAATAAACTATCTCTTCTTCCTCTTCGGTATCACTCCCGAAGACCGGAATAGTGGTGATAGCTTTGTTCTTGTCCTCCGGTTTCCGACATCTTTCTGTGTCTTCGAAATCTGGCAAGAAGTACCTGGCATCCTCATATTTGCGGACTTCGTTCACGGAGAATGGGTTTAGTTCCACTGTCACAGTGTACTCGAGACCATCTTTGAAGTACTTCATACACTGATGTTGTGTAGAAGGGATAATGTTGTACTCGTGTAACCAAGGCCGGCCGAGCAAAGCGTTATAGCAGGTCTTAGCATCAGTGACGTGAAACTTGATGTCAGTGACTAGCAGCCCAAAGCGCAGTATCAGTATCACAGACCCAAGCGTCCATGATGACTGGGAGTCAAACCCGGAGATAGTGATCTTATCCCGAGCGAGATGTTGAACGCTCATGCAGATTTCCTTCAACACTCTTACATTGAGTAGGTTAACGGAGGACCCATTATCAACCAGGATTTTGCCTATATTGATATCATGACAGTATCCGGAGACATAAAGGGGACGATTATGCTCACACGTCCCGAGGAGGAGATCTTCATCGCCGAAAGTGATATCGGCCGTGTGTACTTCTTCCAGCTCATCCTTCATCTTTTCTTCGGCGAGGAAAGCTTGGAACTGTTCGGGCTCTTGTAACGCCTTGATCAGAGAATCTCATGCTTCTTTTGATAACAAGAGGGCATCGAAAATGCTTAGCTGCGAAGGTAGTTTCCTCAAGTGTGCTAGAACGTTGTAGTCCACCTTATTTTTCTTTGGCGGGTCCTTGGCTGTCAGTTCTTTGACGACTTGATCATCTAGAGCGATATCCTCAGGTACTTTTTCTTTCCCCTTATTCTTTTTGTTCGAACCCTTATTTGCAGGTCCGAGATTCTTTTCGGGCAGCGTGCGATTGCGCAGCTAAATGTTCTCACAGCTCTTCGGTTCTTCCTCTTTTCCCGAGGTGGATTCTTTAAACAGAGGGCCAAGAGTCATTTCTTCTTCAGAATCGCTCCCGAAGGTGAGAACTTGCGATCTTTTGCTATCAACCATGTGACAGTTGTCGGTAGTTCTTTTACACTCCTCGGTCGTATTTCTTTTCTCCCGACGAGTTTTGCGTTTCATCCGCTTGAAATGTTATCGGTGAGCAACATATCCCTGCCACCAGCTTTTAAAAGCGTTGCACTCTTCGGTGGGGTGCGCAATCCTTCGATGATATAAGCAGTAGCTAGGATGTATATCCGCTTCATCAGGGGCATTTCCTTCGGAGAGAGGCAGCTTCATTCCCATTGATATGGCTTTGGCGAACCTTTTCTTCGTCTTGAACCTGCTTTTATTTGCGGTGGATGTACTTTGATCTGGTAAGAGTGTTTCGACCCTTTCGTCCAGTCGCCGGCGTTTGGCCTTTTCAAATATGGTCATCTTACACTCTCGATCAGCTCTGCTTTTCAAAAGAGCTTCGTTGAGGAATGCATCAATCATTTCGTCTGATAGTCCTGGAAGTTCCGGCTCAGGATCTGCCCCCAGTTTCTCTGCGTAAGGAACTTCTTCATCGTCTATCGACGAGTGAAAGATCACATGGCAGCTTTCCATATAATCTTCAGGCTCATCCGACGAGTCTTCTCCATTGTCATCGTCTCCGTCCTCAAGGACGTGGCTGAGAAATTCTTGGAGTGTGACTGGAGTCCGCGCCTTCTGGTTATATTCTTCCAACGCGTCAATCTGTTTTTGCAGGTCCGTGCGCTTGTCATTAGGCTTCATGGGCTTTTTGGTCTTCTTCTTCTTTTTCGAAGACTTTGACGGCTGGGTGTGAGCGTTTTGACTATCACCACCAGTTTTTGGAGTTGGGCGCGGTTTCAGCATTCCCTCGATGATCTCGGGTTCCAGTAGATTTTTCCACCTGATCGCCGGGTATGTTTGGAGATCCTTCAGCATTCTTTTCGTCTTGGCTGAAAGAACGACCTCCCATGGAGCTTCTTCCACAAAAGAGCATGATGCCCCCGGTGTGTCCGTCTTTTTGAGAGCGTGCGGCTGCGGTGGGCTTACTTTCCAATTCTCAGACAGTGCGAACTTGCCATGTTGGTATTGGTCTTCGATCCAGCCTTTAAAGACGAAACAATCTTCAATTGGATGGCTTACCGCTTGATGGTAGGGACAATAATTGGTACTATTAGCTTCACCGGGTTGCAATGGGCATTTTGGAATCGGCAAATTAATGAGCCTGTTGCGCACCGCCAACTCAAACAATCTCCTCGTTTTGTCCCGGGAAAACGAATAAGGGCGCTTTATTTTCTCATTATAGTATCGCCGTCTCTCGTCTAGTCGATCAGTTAATTTTGGACCACTGGGCTGCTGTTGAGCATTGGCGACGAAGGTCACTTTCCCTTTCCCTCTTTTATTTCGCGGCTCCGGCTTCGAAGAGGAAGGCCTGTGGCCCATCTGGTCCATTTGGGCCAGCTTATCAATCAAGGACCGGAAAGTGGTTGCCTTAAAAAACATCATAAATTGGGAGATGGTCGCTTGAAGGTCGAGAGGACCCACGAACATGCCCACCGCAGGCGCTTCTTCGATGCGCTGCTCGCATTTCGACCATAAGTTCCGCCACCATATTGCGTATTAAACCTACGTTTCGCCTGGCTTTACCCTGGCGTTAATTAATGCGGTGATCGGGGTGCGCTCGCTAGCGCTCGCGAACCTCTGTGTAAAGACCAACTCCATTTCTGCAAACGTCTTAACGGAGTCATTCGGGAGCTCGGAATACCACTCAAATGCCGTCTCTGACAAGCTGCCGATGAACTGGCAGAGCAGAAGTTTATCATCACCTCCAATGTTGCCGCACAAAGCTCTGAATTGAGCGACGTGCTGATGCAGATTTCCCGTCCCCTTATATACGTGGAATTTAGGGATCGTATATCCCTGCGGGTACCTTATTTGGTCATACCAGCCCAGATAGGGTCGTCCAGTCTTAATGATCTGCCTGGTCATTTCGCTCGCATGATAAGCTCGTATTTGCTGAGCGATGTAATCATCCAGAGCGGCCTTGGAGATGGTCTCCTCCTTGGCTGCTGAAAGGGCCGGAGGAGGGTTCAATGTCTCCACTCTATCGTCTTCAATGATAATCGGGGGGTCTTCAGCTGGAGGTTCCGGCTGTAACATCATCCCGGCCATGTCTTAGAACAAAAGAGCCATTCGTTTTATGTTGGCCGCCTGTTCCGCAGCCTCTTTTTCTTTCCTCTCGAGCATTCTTCGGAGGAATTCAGCATCAATCTCTTGTTCCTGACGCTGCTCTGAGGTCCGTGAACTTTCTTTCGGCCCAGTGAGTGCGGCCATTGCAGTCGGCATCTCCTGAAGGTTTTGCTGCTGCTGCTCCAGAGCCTTGGTTATCGATCGGGTAAGCGGTCGATGACCCGTAGAAGCATGGCTTTCCTCTTTTACGGAAGCCATATAAACGGTATGTGTTATCATGCCCCCAGACTTGGGGTGTTTAAATTCAGCGTCCTTGCGGTTCGCCGTGGTCACAGGGGCTTTCTCCGGCCTCCTTCTCTTGTGAGCGGTTGAAGTCGAGGGGGCCGTTGCAGCGAGCACCCAGACGGATGACATCTTTTATGGAACCACGGGATGGCTCTTTTCTTGCCGAGCTTTAATCTTCTTTGGTCGGAGAGAGTAATCTTGGTCAATCACCGATTCCTGAAACTGTCGCCAGACTTTGTAAATTTTGGAGGACAGCCGCTGAGGGGGCTGCTCCGGCTTCTTTTTGGTAGCATTCTCCACAGGTGGAGGAGATCTTTTCAGCATGGCGGTCGGAGAGTTCTTGCAGACCCTCCTAAGCGGTTCGAAACTGTTCCCAGTCAGAACAGCAGCATCGATTTCCACCATGGGAGCTGGCGGAGTCAATCCAGAAGGGGGGATGCCTCCAGCCTTCCTTACTCAGCGCCAGTAACAACGGCGAGCATGTCGTGCGGATGGAGTTGGTTCAGTTATGGGGATGGCTTCATCATGTCCCCTGTTTTGGCGAAAGGTTGTCGCCGGCGTCAGCCTCTTGAAGACCGATGTATGTTGAGAAGCAATGTCCAATCTGTCGAAGACAGACCTCTGGGCAGGGGAAGCAGCTTTGAGGACTTCGCCTGGAGTGGGAGCCGGAACAGTCAGTCTTGTGAAGACTGACCCTTTAGCAGGAGAAGCTGCCTTGATGACTTCATGAGCAGGAATGGCTATCCGGTTAGGGATGACCCTTTCCGGTATCGTGGGCTTCTTCATGGGCCCGTTGGAGTTTTGGCCCAGTCTGTCAAAGACTGAGGCGTTGGAGCTGGACGACCCGTTGAGAGGGGCCGCAGTAGTTGTGAGTCGATCAAAGACCGACTTTTTGGGAGCTTCCGACAGTAGAGGGGTGTTAAAGCTCATTGGTGGGAGCATGGTCCTAAAGAATAGCCCTGTGGTGGCTTGCGTTACTTGCTCCACTGGCATCTTGAACAGGGAGGCCGCTTGGGGCCCGTAGGTTACATCTCCAGATGAGGCGGAACGGGAGTTGCAGTTGCAGCTGAAACAGTTAGAGGCCATTTGATGTTCTGTTTTCTGCATGGAGCAAGACCAAATCTTAGTACCTCGAATCCAGGGGCAACCATATCAAACCGCGATTCGTTCGCGAAACACGACACACGAAGTGTGGAGTGGAAAGAGGAAAAGGTCCCACCGGGCGTGACAGAGTCTGTTTTCCTCCGAAAACGGGGACGCGACCGCGTAGGTCGGCCTTTCCTGAATTTGGGGGCAGATGCTAATTGGTGCTATCCGTCCACCTCTCCGAAGATGCCAAGTTGATTTATGGCACCATGTATCGGAGGTTTAAACAGATGCGGCCGATGTAGCAGACTTCGTCAGATTCCCCTCGTTGAGGGGTTTTTGATTGTGGGGACGCTCTTCCCTGCAGGCACAAACCCCTGCAGTTAATTACGCTACCGTATCGCGGTAACCACTTTCTCCTTCTCTAGATGGTCACTTCGTGTCGTGTGTGTTTGTTTTGTTTTTGGTTGCCCGTGGATTGTATAAGGAGACTAATTTATGTTGTCGCCCGTGGGGCGTGGATTAGTCCAAATCCGTATTTTCTTAGATTTGGGTTTGGATTTGGGTTTAAGGATACGTTAGTCTCATTTGAGACTGAGATCAACTTAAACATTAGTTAAGGATACGTTAGTCTAATTTTAGGCTAAGATCAACTTAACGGGATCGTTTAGATCCAAACAAAAGAGCATTTGGGCTCTATTGTTTAGTTTAGGGACTTTGTGGTCTAGTTTTAAGGACATTACGGTCCAATGTTAGTTTAAGGACATCTCGGTCCAAGGTTAAGGACGTCATAGTCCATGGGTTTAAGGACCCCACAGTCCGAGGTTAAGGACATCATAGTCCGTGGGCTTAAGGACCCCACAGTCCAGTTTAAAGACGTCATGGTCTATAAAATGTATGGTTGTCGGGACCCGTCACCTCCCTGAAGACGTTAAAGGATTACAACGACAAATATCAGAGGAGTAAAGAGATGTACCCTTAAACCGATGCGGGTTGAGAGACCTGTAGTCCAATTGGGACTAAGATCTGTTAAAATATTTATGAGCAGATGGGCTCAATTAATATGAATTGAGGACTTACGGCCAATCTTGGGCTAAGTCCAATCAAATTAAAATGTTTAACATTTTATTTTGGGCTGTTGAGCCTTTATTTGAGCTTGGCCCTGACAATGTTTTTTGTCTTTTACTGAATGCTGAGCATTCCTCATAGCCCCGGGCTCATTAAATAACAATTCATGTTCTATCAGCGCTACACATGGCGCGCTTGGCGCTTTGCGCCAGTCAAAGAGCGCAGTGCGTTTCTGCCGAGTAGCGCACACGTGAGGGACACGTGTCGCATCTGGTGCTAAGCGCCAGATGATGGGCGCATTGCGCCAGTTTATGAGCGCAGAGCGCTAGTGGTTCAGTGGCGCACACGTGATTGACACGTGGTGCGCTTGGCGCTGAGCGCCAGCCCATGAGCGCAGTGCGCTATATTTGGAGCGCTAAGGCTCTGCAGTGCTTTGCGCTAGTCTTTGAGCGCTGAGACGCTTCTATTAAGTAGCGCACACGTGAGGAGCACGTGGCGCGCTTGGCACTGTGCGCCAGTCTTGAGCGTAGAGCGCTTTCTTATGAGCGCAAGCGCTAATTGATCAACTTTTTTGATCCCAAAAGAGACTTTGCCTCAAGATTCTAAAAACAAAAGTTCTTATTTTTATGGGAGATGATTCAATCTCTTGTATTGATGAAAGGCTTTGCCTTTATGGATCTATGATCCTTAAGAGAGTAAAAGACAATTTGTCTTATAGATGTGAGAAGAGTTATGTTCTTCTTCTTTTATGATGAGATCTTTTTATCTCTTTGTGAAAGACCTTGATCTTGTAGATCTATGATCTTATAAAAGGAAGTAAGTTCTTCTTTGAGATGATTGCATATTTTTGTTCTTTTTTTTTTACCTTGAAGTAAGTTTTCTTCTTCTGAGAGCTTGCTCTTTGTCTTTGAATTTCTCAAAGTTTATGGGGAGGTTTCTCTGTATGAGACTTGAAGTCTTGGGGCCTTTATATAGGGCGAGTTGATCGGTTCAATCAGTTAAGGAGATTTTTTCTCCAATTGATTTGGGGAATTTCCAATCGTTGGATCTTTGATTCAAGGGCTTCTGATTTATAGAAGGCGATCTTCTTGTTTTTAACAAGATTGGGAAATCCTTCCATACAGAATTTACTCTGTATCTTGGTGTTTTTTAATCACCATTGGATCGTTGATCCAACGGTGCTCTAATTTACAGAGCACAATTTTGTTATTTGGAAAGATTTGAGAAATCTTTTCTTAACAGAATTTAATTCTGATTGATTAATGATCTATCATTATTATTAGATCTTTGATTTAACGGTGGGGAGCTCTTAGTTCCAGTGCTAGCGCACCCGTGCTTTGCACGTGGTGCACTGCTTAGGGTGCAGCGCACCTAGCGCTAGCGCTCCCGTGCTTTGCATGTGGTGCGCTGCTTAGACCGCAGCGCACCTAGCGCTAGCGCTCCCGTGCTTTGCATGTGGTGCGCTGCTTAGGGCGCAGCGCACTCGGCGCTACATCTGAAGCGTTGCTTTTATTGGAGGTGTCTTTTCACCGTCCTTTTAAGTTAAACTTATATTCCCCAGAACTTACATTTCCCAGATCTTGGAAATAACTCCTATGCACAAAATTTTCTGTGCCTAGTCTTTATAATCTGAAGCAAAACTTCTTTCTTTTCTCATTTCCAGAGAACCGTCTTAACTGTGGCTTGTAATCGCCCACATGCTCGTCGACAACCGTGGGAAGTGCCCATTCAGGACATTGTTCCTCGCTTTGCTGCGCGCTTGGTGAATCCTGCTCTTACGGATTACCAATGCGATGCAGCGCTGTACGAGCTCTTGACTCGTGTAGGATCTCCTCTCCCTCCCAACTCTATTTGGCTTCGGATGATCCTCATGTCCGTGCTCGCTGATATTCCCCCTCCTCCGACGGAGATGACCCTCGGTGATGCTCGATGCCGCTGAAGACAAGATCGAGTGCTTCTTCGAGACGCATTTGATCGCCAAAGCCCTGAGAGATTGTTCTGTTCAGTTGCTGAGCCAAATACGGCCTCACCGGTCTATCATTTCTGCATTTGCTGGTGAATGCGGTGCTAACCGATGGGTAGCTACTCCTCGCGAAGATCTTCGCTTTGACATGGTGGAAAAGACAGAGAGGGAACTAGATATATTTATCTATATATTTGTAAATCCCTGTACTTTTGATCCCATGTTTGGCGATCTATTTCCATTGCAATAAAATGTTTAATTAAGTGTTTTCTTCTTTTTTTGTCATTATTTGTCAAGTGCTCCTCTTATTTTAATTCTTTTGTTCTTCTTCTGTTAGGTGCATATGCGCTATAGAACTTACACTGTTATAAACAGGTGCAAGAAATCCTTGCAAGAATGAAGCGCTTCTGGCGCTTAGCGCCTTTGGCGCTTAACGCTCTCGTGCTTTACATATGAGCGCCGTTTCAGAGTCTTTGACTCTTAGTATTGGCGCATTTAATGCTAGCGCTTTTCACGAAGCGTTGCTTCATTTCCAAATCTCGGAATTTGAACAGAGGTTTGCTCTGATTGAGGGAAACAGGCGTGCCAACTCTTCGGCATCGTTCCTCGGTTATCAGCAACAGAGCTAACGCTACTGAGCTCCTCTTGGCCGTTCGTACAGTGGGGAATGTATATGATTGGCCAACTCCACACTAGCACAGGGGGCACAAATATATCCTCGTCACCATGGACTACTTTACGAAATGGGTCGGAGCCACCACGATTAGAAAACCGGACGCCACTTCCACAGTGAAGTTCCTACAGAACAACGTAATCGCACAACTTAGAATTCCGAGGTGCTTTATCACCGACCACGGAACCAACTTTGAAAATGACAAAGTTAGAGAATTTTGCTGTGACTATCACATTCTAATGAAGTTCTCCATGGTCACTCATCCCCAGTGCAACGGGAAAGCCGATGTAGCAAACCAAGGTGTCATCCGGGGGCTCAGATCCCCCTAGAAGGAAGACAGGGAGAATGGGTCGAAGAACTGCCCCGGATATTGTAGGCATTGCGTACATCAAAGAAGACACCTATGGGGGAAACCCTGTTCAGTCTCTGTTATGGCACCGAGGCAATGGTTCCCGCAGAGATTGGTTTACCTAGTTATCGAGTCGAACACTTCGACAACGAAACCAATGACGTAGCCCTTCGAAACAACCTGGGCATCTTGCTGGAAAAGAGAGACCGGGCGCAAATAAGAACGGCCGCATATTAGCAACAGACCGTGTAACAACCCTAATTTTCCTATACAATTTTTTTTTCAAATATTTTTTTTCAAAATCCATAAAGGGGTATTTTAGCCTGAGCACAAGTTATAAGTAATTATCTTGCTTTTTAATTACAAGTTAAAAGAATGTAGCAACTCCATTTATAGTGTACAAAAATTTGCTTGAAAATTAATGTATACTTGGGGTATTTACATTTTCTATAACTACTTTAAGTAATTAAATAATTCCATAATTACAAGAATGAGCTTGTAGCGCATTAGTAATACCTTGCATTGCTGAACCAAGCCACCAAACTTCAAATCCCATGCCCCACATTATTTTTAATATTTATTTTGTTTTAAATTTTATAGAAGCCCAAAAGTCAACACGTGGTAACTCCAGATTTTCCCACTACACCCACAAAACTGAAAACACCAGTGACTACCTCCGGCGACCCCCACCTTCTGAGCCCCCGACTCGGCCAGACTCGGGCCAGCGCCGCTGGGCGGACTTGGCCGGTCGGCCGAGTCGTCAACACCAAAAAGGTGTCTCTTCATATCCCCTACTCCCCTGCACACTTCATTTTCTCAGATCGGTTCCAGAGACCTTTGAAATCCCCATTTACTCCATATTTTAATGAATTTTAATATATTTCTTACATTTTTTAATTAAAACCCTTCATCTACCCTAACCCTATACTAACCCTATAAATACACCCCTACCCTCTACCCTCTTACCCAAAAACTCTGAGCCAACTCTCTAAAATTCTTAAGAAATCTTGTGTACTTTGAAAACGAGCACGAAGCGAAGCTACGGCGAAATTCCCGGCGAACTTCCGGCGATCGTTCTAGGAACTCTCGGCGATGAATCGACGCATCGGCGATTCCTCTTCTTCCATCTCACTCTCGTTATTGTCCAAAACCCGTAAGTCCCATTTTCTATCTCTCTTTTCTATTCTAAAAATACGGATTTACAAAACTCAACGGAATCGGAGCAAATCCGATTTCTGATTCGGTTTTCTTATAAAACTTCACTTCTTGTTAATACAATTATGTTTAAACTCCCTCATGTTGACTATTAAACACTAATCAACCAAATTGATCAAGTTTCATTTCATAAAATGATGGTTATTTCACTTTATCGTATTTTTCATTTAAATACCACATTGTTTCAATTATATATTTAACTTCATTAAACTTGCTATACCATTAAGTAGACCACGAGGTAATGGCCTACCTCCTCACACACTTATATGCAACATAACATGATACTCTCGAGAACTTAGAATACGGGAAAACAAACATTTTCATTTAAAAACCCTTTACTTAATAAAACCATTTCTAAAAGATTTAGTATTGATTTATCTTAACAAATAAATAACCTTTGAGCTAATAATAAAAATATCTAGACTCAGCCAATTAAGGACTGTCACACTCATTAGGACAGAGGAAGGTTGTGGGCATTCAGTCGTTTATCTAAACCTAACTTTGTGGTGCCTAGGCTAAACAAGTGAGAAAGGTAACTTTAAAAGGCCGGTCTCACTGTGATTCGTGAGCGGATCCTTCCTTTCTTCACTTGTACTTACCTGGCCACAATTGGCGGTGAAGAGGCGATTTGAGGGATATCTCACAACTTGTTGCTTTGGACCAGTTAAGAGCAGTCTAGTTGACTCAGGAGACCCTAGAACATAGAATACGGGAAATTGACATCTTTACAAATAAATACCATTTGCTTAATAAAACCGTTTTCTAAACGATTTAGTATTTATACAATCTTTGCAAAGCACCGCTACAACCCATTTTGGGGAACCCGTTTGGGATGGTGCGGATTATCGCACATCCGCGGGCTTAGTAGTGCGAGATTCAGACCTCCGCAAGGAGCATTCGGTCTCGAAAAATTTAAAATACGACATCTTAAGAAAATGAGACTTCTAGAATATAATATATATATTAAAATTATTTTCATATAAATATATGTATATGTAACATTAAAATATTATTTTGAATTATTATAAATATTCCATTTTTTCTAAAAATGTCACAAGAATTATTTTACACTAAAATACCATGAATTCCATACAAATCAATATTACAAATAAATACCTTTATGAAATTAGAATATTTTCACTAGAAATATCACCATATAAAATCTATATTCATTACAACTCTAAAGACGATTAATAAATACTTGGGGTGTATTTTGAAAGCTATACAAAAGTATTTTTACATAAAACCCCCTCAAGTTCTATAATTTACCCTAACGACCCTAGTAAATATAGGTTTAAGCGGGACCAATCTCTTGAGCCTCAGGGAGCCGGAGAAGTGGGTGCTTGCCTATCTAAGGTAGACAACTTAACAACGGTGTTATCAATACGGTAATCGTCTTTGAAAAAGACACAAATCCTACCGCCCATGTGCAGTGGTTACCGATAATATCAAAACAATCAGGACTTCAATTTACTTTGAGTTTCATTATAATCTGACTTGAATATGATTCAAGTACAATCTACAATCTACAATCTATGATCAATTTACAATCTACAATATTCTGATTCAACATGAATCTCTATATTCAATATATCAATATATTCAATATACATTGACTGAACCGAACCATGGATATACATCCATTTACATGATTCTCCAGATATTCCATTTACATGATTATACAGTCACATCCGTTACTGATATCATGGTTTTGGTCAGTCTTTCAACTATACAATCTATCCAACACAATACAACAATACAATCAAAACACTACGGGGTTTAAGTGGTAGATTGGTACGGAATGTGTTAGAAGTGGCACGAGACTGCAACCATAAGACACCTAACCTATATTCTGTTGCTGTTGTACCGTGGCCCAACGGTTCCTTAAGTTTCTGATACCTTAGTCTCCGGGGCAAGTGAGATTCCTCTCGTATACACTGGCATCCTTCTGTACCAAGCTACAAACAACAGCGTTAATACTAAATACAACAATATAACAATATAATACAACTTTAAAAGCAACTCTCTCTCTCTCTGTGTGTGTCTATTCTATTTCTCCCTTATCTTTGGGACTTACCGAGCGATTTGTTCGCTGAAGACATTCTCTTTCTTTCTTCTTTGAATGTCGTCAGGTGATCTGGACATTTCAGAGATCGAGCCCACTGCTGAAGACTTGGACCAGTTTAGTGAAGACCCCGAGCTCTAGTCATTGTATACTTTCCATTCAGTACTTTTCATTTCTGTTATGCCATTGTTTAGGCATCGTTTTATTCCATATATTTACTTTTCCATGCATTGTAGAAAAGAATGTTAATAAATAAAGTTGCTGTTCAGTTCATATCTTTTGTCTCTTGTGTATTTACTTTATATTGCTTAGATACGCTTAGCGTATTTACTTCACAGTAAATACGTAGTGGACCAGTCGCGTCCCCTTCGCCGTATACCGGGAAACGGGGCGTGACAGACCGCCCAGTACTACAATGCTCGGGTTAAGCACCGAGCGTTCAAGACAGGAGACTTGGTCTTTCGATGCAACGAATTCGGGGACCAAGGGAAGCTGCACAAGTTCTCTCCGATATGGAACTGTCACTTCCTCGCGACCAAGGTATTGCTCGGAGGAGCTTACCGCCTCCAAGATTCCTTGGAGCGTAACTTTCCGCGGTCGTATAATGCCAAAAACCTTAAATTGTATAGATGAACTTGTACTCTCTTGAATAATGAGATTCATGCATCTTTGTCATTTAAACATGTTTTTGTTTCCGAGCTAAGCCCTCACGCGAGTAGATTCCTGCTCGGTTCAAAGGCCGACGGACAGCTTCCTACCCGTCGCATCCATTCACGGCGGGTAGATTTCTGCCCGACCAAATCTGTGAATCCTAAGCCCTCTCACGAGCCAACAGGCTGTCTCTAGCCCAGCTTGAAGGCAAGGAAAGTACCCCAGACCAGCTCTTTACTCAGATGAATAAAACGTGGGCACGCTTATAGGTATCCGACCAGAGTCTCACTCCGCCCATCTTACCTTGATTCCGGAGTGAAGGAGGGAAGAAGGGGCACCGATCTACCTACACTTGGAAAAAGAAACGAAAATTTTCAATATTCAGCATTCTGAGTAAGGAAAAATTCACAAGCAAAAGAAATTTTTTTATTGATAAGAGGTATTCTCGGCTCCTCAACCTTACAAAAAGCGCCCGGGGGCTCGCAAAAGAAAAAGAAAAAAATGCTTCTTAACGATTACAGCAAAGGAGGAAGAGGGTCTTGAAAGTATTGATCATGGTATTCAAAACAGAGATCTGACAGCCGAGCCCAGGCAGTGTCCATCGCTCCCTCTGCCTATGCCCGTGGACCCGAGCAGCTACGATTCCGTCAGGGACTCCCGCCGTTGACTATGAAGCTATGATCAACCTCTGTTGGAAATATCGACGCAGGATATATATCGAGCGGCCTCGCTTGCTCTTCGAGATCAGGCCCAACTCATAGACCGTGCGCATCATGTCGACAGCCTCCTCCAGTGCTTGTTGGGACAATGCCCTGAAAAGGCCGGGGGAGGATCTCCAGATCACGTAGATGAGCACCCGCAGGAGAGAAGATCGGCGTGGGAGTAACCGCCCGTAATGACGCTCTAGTCGACCTATCACAGCCTCGTATGTCGTCTCGGAACTGTCAAAGTCATAGTGGTAAACGTCATTACGTGTTACGATATCTCAGATGTTGTATGTATTGCCGGCTATCAGAAAATAATAGACTACGAAAATCGGACAAAGAAAAAGGGAGAAGACAAACACAACTAAAACCAAATCGATAGGAGTACCTAAGGGGGACCAAGGCTCCTCTATTTATAGCATGAACGAAAAATTCCCCTACGGCCAAGATTCTCTCTCGCTAAGACGCGAATTATAGAGTATCACATCCATCCGATGAGACGTCGCCACGCGGCACTTGGCCATTGGACGCCTCCCTTTCATGCGGATCCGGGAAGATTGGACGATGTTGTTAGGAGATTCGCGCGGATCTTAAAATACCCGCCATGCGCCACGTGGCACTGGGAAGGAAGGCACAAATGTAACACCCTAATTCATTTATACCAATTCTATTTTAGAGTATTTCTTTATTTATGATATTTTCCTGATTTACTGTGTTTTGGGTGCGAATAGTGTTTTGACATCTGTATTTGCATCCGACCCGACCCGCATGCTTGAAACCTATCTTGATTCATATTTATAATTTATCCTGGCTTATTATATGGATCCGTGCACTTACATTATTGTATACTGTATACTAGCAATTATCTGGCATCTGCATTTTTAAATATAACATTTAAAGTCGCATAAAATATTTTAAAAATACATTGCATGGCCTGCATGATACCCCTAACCCCGTCGCAGCATACGTGCCCCTTGTTCTCGTCCCGTTCAGTGTAACAGACCTGTTTGGATGGCTATGTGCACATACGTGCATCCGTTCTTGGGGGTATGCATTTTCGTTACCCGGATATCCAATTTTGGTTTTGGTTGACACGTATATTTTCCGTATTTCAACACTGGATTTTTAGACCCGATCTGGGTGCATTTTAGAGTAAGTTTGTATTTGCCAAAATATCAAATTTTATTAATATTATATTTTAAATATTTTAACAGTTTAAAATTTAATTAACTAAAATATATTTTTAAAATTTAAAATCCTAACTAAAAAACAAATTTATCTCTCCTCTCGCATTCATTCCCTCTCTCTCTCCTCTCGCATCTCTCTCTCTCTCCCCCCCTCACACACAGATCTCTCTCTCTCTCTTTTATATATTTTTAAACTACATTCTCTTCTTCTTCATTTTTTTCTTTCAAAATTTCTTCCGGCCTCCTCACGTCTCGCTGTTGTCTCACCCGACCTCGCCTCCTCTCCGACACCGCAACCACCACCTTTTCGTCACCTCCTACTCACCTTCACACCCTCTCCCCTGCGACCAAAAACCCACTGCAACCCAACCAAGAACCCACATCCCCGACCTCATCGCTGCACCTGTCGCCGCCCTCACCTTGCCGACGACCTCCCTCACCATCTCCACACCCTCGTCTCCACCTCGTTGTCCTCCTCCTCTCCTCTCTGCACCCCTGACCAGAACCCTGCACACAAGAAACCCTAGCAGCCACTTGCCTCACCTGCACCTCGCCGGAGTTCCGACCATCTCGCCGTCGGCCTCACCTCATCATCACCACCTTCTCCTCCTCTTCCTCCACTCCCTTCTCCTCAACACCAGAGCTTTCCCTACACAAAGAAACCCCGACTGCACCCAATCCCGACTTCTTGAAACCCACTGCCCTTGCCGTCAAATCCCGTCGTCGTCGTATCCCTTGCCTCGCCTCTGAATCTAGATCACAACCCCAGCCCTTCTTCTTCTTTCCTTCTTCTTCTTCTTCTTCTTCTTCTTTCTTCTTCTCTTGCTCTTCTTGATCTCGTACTTTTTCCGGTGATCACCGGAGCCGTGCCGCTGCCGACGATCCGAACAATCCAGTTGACGTGCCCAGCCAGCGTGGTCGTGTTCTTGCTTTGCTTGGTTCAGTTCTTTACGCCAGCGTGTGCGTCGCGACTTTTACCGACGTCGGACGTGCCGTACGCACCGTCGTGCGATCCGCTCAGGCAAGTTTATCTTGCTACATGCTATGATATATGTTACATCCATATTAATAATAATATTTCATGTTTAGTGTATTGTACATCCCCTGTTATCATTTTACTGTTTTACGACGTCCGTTTGCATCCGTACAATTTATTTCATATCTAGTTGCATGCAAGTTTATCTTGCTACATGCTATACTACAATATATTGCACACATGTAAATAATAACATTACTTATTGTTTAATTATGCATCCCACATTACCATTTTTACTATTTTACTGTCTTCGGACATCCGTGTGCATCCATATCACTATTTACATATCTAGTCGCATGCTAATTCATCTTGCTACATGTTAGGTATATTATTATGCATCCATGTGAGTAAAATGTTACCCGTTTATCGCATTATACATCCATATTAAAGTTTTACCATTTTCGGATTCCCGTATGCATCCATATCATTTAATATACATGTAGCTGCATCTACAGATCACATTATTACATATTATTGTCATATTAACATCCCATGTTTAATAATATAGACCCCACTTAGTCTTGAAGCTGTAAATGTAACCCCAATCGATATTTGTGCATCCATACCATTAATTACATATTTAGTTGAATACCATAATACGTTATTTCATATTACCGCTACATTAACACCCCATGCTAGATAATGTGCACCTACATAGTCATGAAGCTATAGTTGTAAACCATGATAGTTATTTATGCATCCATATTTATTTGTGTATCCATACCATTAATTCTGCATAACTAGTTGCACCTCATATTACATTAACTCATATTATTAATACATTAGTACCCCATGCTTGATATTGTGCATCCTACATAGTCATGATGTAACCTCTGATAAATATTTGTGCATCCATGCTCTTATTGGTGCACCCTTACCTGCTGCAATTGTATTATGAGCATCCGCTTGATACCTGTTCACTACCTGACATGATCTGATACACCACTACTTGATATGACTTGATACATGTACACTACCTGACATGACTTGATATATCACTACTTCACATGTTACCTGATCCTGTTTCTAATGCCGACAATTCTGACATGTTGTCCCGATGGACATATCCTGTTGTCTGTATAGACAAACCTGTTCCTGCTTGATTCTATGTTGGCATTAGCTCCAGTTTATCAATACCTGACTTGAACACATAACTTGGAGGTATGGGGAAATCAATGATGAAACCTGACTTGTAACTCGACAGTTCGATACTTATACTGATCAGTTTTAGGGGCTAGGCCAGCCCTGGGATGATGCTGCTGACATCATTCATCTGTACATGTTTCCTATTTAGTGCCTAGCGACATGTCTCGATTTCAGCCCGAGAATCTGGACCGTGGTCCCGGGCATGCACGGGATATTATTGAGTTACATCAACGATTCATTAAATTGATTTCAAAGACTTGAGAGTAGTTAACCTAATAGTTTAGTTCAGATTATTCACTGTACATCATATGTGCTTATACCCTTCACTGTTCCTTATTTGTGATACTGTTATGCTCTTATTACTGTTCATACTCATGCCTGCATGTCTTGTTACCTCCTGATTGTATTATTGTTGATATTATGACGCACTGACGTCTGGGTTTTGCATGGCCCAGATCCTCTACTTTTGTCGCAGGCTGATCAGGAGTATTTCCGCCGTCAGGCCGAGCAGTGAGGACCCTGTTAGTATCCAGTTAGTTTAGTTACTTCCGTACTTTCCAGATTGTTATTGTTTATTGGATCTATTGCTTCCGCATATTATTTCTTGACTCGTTTATTCTGGCTCATGGACATGTACTAGATAGTTTATTTTATTTATACTGTTCTTGATATCTTATAGACAGCCGTAATGTAACTGTGGAAGGATGTTTCCTAGCCACATGTAGCATGGTTGGCTCTGTCGCGTGCCGATCTTAGCGCACTCTGGGAAGCAGGGCGTGACAGGGTTTGTTTGGTATCAAAGTCATAGGATTTAGGTTAATTGGGTTTGATTCTTTTGTAGTTGGGTATTGGACCCAATACACGAATCAAAAAATCCGTAACTATGAACATGTCCTGCCACATTGTTATCGTGATTCTTGAATCATATCTTTCTCTTGACCCTTGTCTTGACGATATGCAAACAACTTTGCATCTCAACTTGAAACCTTTTGGTTCTCTATTGTTTCTCCCATCCTATTCCTTTGATTCTGATACTAGGATTTGGGCGACTTGAACGGAGTTATGTGATTGTAACTATGAACTGCAGCATGGTTACAATGCGGTACTCTATTTAAGCAACTTGGAGTCTTACTCTTGATTCACTTCCTTGTTTCATGGTCATTGTATCACCTTGTTTCTCTCGGTTTCATTGCTTACCAGTTCATGTTTTATCGCCAGCTTGAATTATGTTTACCGTGCTTAATCTTCTTCAGTATCTTGGCTTCGGATGAAGTTGTTTCAGGTATCCTACTTATTCATGGTTTTCCTGCATTGACATTATTCGATTCTAGTGCATCCCATTGTTTTATGTCGTCCAATTTTATTGCTGCACACTCGATTTCTTGCACGATCCTGTCTAATTGTTGGGACATACACACTGGGAATGGGAAGATCATATTTAGTAGCGAATGTAAGGATTGTTCTGTTGTTATTTGTGGACGGGAGTTATTTGCAGATTTCTTGGTGATCGATACCGGCAGTTATGATATTGTCTTGGGAATGGATTTTCTCGGCACATTCCATGCTCACATTGATTGTAGGACAAAGAAAGTGATTTTCCAGATTCCCGGACATCCGGAATTTGTTTTTGCTGGAGGTAGCAGTTCTGTCGGGCCAGTCGAGTTTAGGACTAGGCCGACAAGCACCGTTCTTTCGTCGATGGAAGTTGATAAGGAGGAAGCGCTAGCTGTAGTTCGAGAGTTTATGGACGTGTTCGAGGACATTTCGGGTTTACCGCCAAAACGAGATGTGGAGTTTCCGATCGATCTTGTTCCTGGTGCAGCGCCAATCTCAAAGGCGTACTATCCGATGACACCAGTGAAGTTGGAAGAAGTCAAGAAGCAGGTTGCCAAATTGCTTGAGAAGGGTTGGATTCGCAACAGCAATTCACGTTGGAGAGCTCCAGTTCTTCTAGTAAAGAAGAAAGATGGCACAAGGAGGATGTGCATCGATTATTGAGAATTAAACCGGGTGACTATTAAGAACAAGTACCCGATCCCTCGCATTGGCGAATTATTCGAGCAACTTAATGGCGCGAGGGTATTCTCGAAACTGGATTTGCGATCCGGATATCATCAAGTCCGAGTTAAATCGGAGGATATTTGCAAGACTGCGTTCTGAACTCGGTATGGACATTACGAGTATTTAGTGATGCCATTCGGAGTCACGAATGCATCGGCGATATTTATGGACTTGATGAACCGAATCTTTTCACCGTTCTTAGACCAGTTTATTGTGGTATTTATCGATGATATTCTGGTCTATTCGAGGAGCCTAGAGGAGCATGCAGAACACTTGATGATCGCACTGCAGATGTTAAGACAAGAAAGATTATATGCAAAAATGAGCAAGTGTGAGTTTTGGCTTAAAGAAGTGAAGTTTTTGGGGCATGTCATATCCGGAGATGGAATCGCCGTTGATCCCGAGAAGATTACAGCAGTTCAAGATTGGCCGATTCCGAAGAACGTAGCAGAGATCAGAAGTTTTCTTGGACTTGCCGGATATTACAGAAGGTTCGTGGAGAATTTTGCCCGTTTGGCTGAGCCTTTGACCAAGCTTACGCATAAGGAAGTACCGTTCGTATGAACAGATAAATGTGTGTCAGCTTTTGAGGCGTTGAAGCAAAAATTGATAACCGCTCCTATTTTGACCGTACCAAACAGTTCCGAAGGATTGGTGATCCACAACGACGCATCTGGGAAAGATTTGGGATGTGTTTTGATGCAGCATGGGAAGGTTATAGCTTACGCATCGAGACAGTTGAAGATCCATGAGAAGAATTACCCAACTTATGATTTGGAGCTAGCAGCTGTGATTTTTGCCTTGAAGATTTGGAGACACTACTTATTTGGTGAAAGGGTCGAAGTATTCACCGATCACAAAACCCTAAAGTATGTGTTCACGCAGAAAGAACTTAACATGAGGCAGCTTAGATGGTTGGAGCTGATGGCTGACTATGATCTTGATCTTAAGTGCCATCTGGGGAAAGTTAATGTTGTACCGGATGCGCTTAGTCGGTTGCCAGCGATTCGGATGTTGACTGCACAGAAGGAACTTATCGAAAATTTTCGGAGATTCGAGTTGGAGATCGTGCTACTGCATTCTTCGGGACAGTTGATGCAGTTGCAAGTACAGTCATCATTGATCGAGAGTATTAAAGCAACGCAGTCACAGGACCCAAGATTGCAGAAGTTTCGAGAACAGGTTGAAGCTGGACTTCAAACAGACTTGTTGATTCATGAAGATGGTTCGTTGTGATATGGTAGCCGTTTGTGTATGCCGAAAGGAGATATTCGCGAAGAAGTTATGAAGGAGGCGCACAGTTCCGCATATTCCGTACATCCAGGAGGCACGAAGATGTACCGCGATCTAAGACAGCATTTCTGGTGGGAAGGCATGAAAAGGGAGATTGCTCACTTTGTAGCGAAGTGCTTGGTGTGTCAGCAAGTTAAGGCTGAACATCAAAGGGCTGCTGGTTTATTGCAACCACTTCCTATTCCTCAATGGAAGTGGGAACATATAACCATGGATTTCGTGACAACTTTACCGCGGAGTCCAAAGGGCAACAATGCAGTTTGGGTGATTGTTGATTGACTGACCAAGGCAGCTCATTTCATACCATTTTGAGTTGGTCAGTCAACGGAAGCGTTGGCGGAACGGTACATGCAGAAAATTGTGAGATTGCATGGAGTACCTGTGAGCATCGTGTCCGACCGTGACACCCGATTCTTATCACACTTCTAGAGGAGTTTACAGAAAAGTCTGGGGACGCGATTGAAGTTTAGCACCACTTATCATCCTCAGACAGATGGCCAGTCGGAGAGAACGATCCAAACTCTTGAAGATATGTTGAGAGCTTGCATGTTGGACTTCAAGGGTTCGTGAGAGGATCATCTACACTTGGTGGAGTTTTCTTACAACAACGGCTTTCAGGCGACTATTCAGATGGCTCCATTCGAAGCGTTGTATAGTCGCAAGTATCGCTCACCTGTTTGTTGGGACAATGTTGGAGAGCGAAGATTGTTGGGACCGGATTTGATCGTACAAACCGTGGAGAAGGTTAATACTATCCGAAATTACATGAAGGCAGCACAAGATCGGCAGAAGAGTTGGGCCAACACATCGAGAAGACCTCTAGAGTTCGTTATTGGTGATCTGGTATTCTTGAAGATATCACCGACTAGAGGAGTGATTCGTTTTGGGGTCAAGGAAGGCTTATTCCTTGATTCGTAGGGCCTTTCGAGATTTTGGAGCGTGTTGGAGAAGTGGCTTATCGATTGACATTACCACAATCCTTGGTGAATGTTCATGACATATTTCATGTATCTCAACTCCGTAAGTATGTTCGATGAAACACATATGCTGGATCATTCGGAGCTGACTGTAAGAGAGGATTTGACCCTTTGAGGAACGACCGATGTCGATTATTGATCGAAGAGAAAAGGTCCTTAAGAATAAGGTTATCTCTCTCGTACTTGTTTCTTGGGGGAATCGCTCGCACGGAGAATCGACTTGGAAACGAGAAGACGAGATTCGACAGAAGTTTCCACACCTATTCTTGTAGATTCATGTTGTTTACCTTTTCTTGTCTTAGGAAATTCGAGGAAGAAATTCTTTTTGTAGTTGGGTATAATGTAACACCCTGGTTCATTTATACCAATTCTATTTTAGAGTATTTTTTTATTTATGGTATTTTCCTGATTTACTGTGTTTTGGGTGCGAATAGTGTTTTGACATCTGTATTTGCATCCGACCCGACCCGCATGCTTGAAACCTGTCTTGATTCATGTTTATAATTTATCCTATGGATCTGTGCACTTACATTATTGTATACTGCATACTGGCAATTATCTGGCATCTGCATTTTTAAGTATAATATTTAAAGTCACATAAAATATTTTAAAAATACATTGCATGGCCTGCATGATACCCCTAACCCCGTCATAGTATCCACGCACCTTGTTCTCGTCCCGTTCAGTGTAACGGACCTGTTTGGATGGCTACGTGCACATGCGTGTATCTGTTCTTGGGGGTATGCATTTTCGTTACTCGGATATCCAATTTTGGTTTTGGTTGACACATATATTTTCCGTATTTCAACACTGGATTTTTAGACCCGACTGGGTGCATTTTAGAGTAAGTTTGTATTTGCCAAAATATCAAATTTTATTAATATTATATTTTAAATATTTTAACAGTTTAAAATTTAATTAACTAAAATATATTTTTAAAATTTAAAATCCTAACTAAAAAACAAATTTATCTCTCCTCTCGATCTCTCTCTCTCCCCTCGCGCACTCATTCTCTCTCCTCTCGATCTCTCTCTCCCTCCTCGCGCACTCATTCTCTCTCCTCTCGATCTCTCTCTCTCTCCTCTCGCATCTCTCTCTCTCCCCCCACACACAGATCTCTTTCTCTCTCTCTCTTCTATATATTTTAAAACCATGTTCTCTTCTTCTTCATTTTTTTGTTTCAAAATTTCTTCCGGCCTCCTCACGTCTCGCCGTCGCCTCACCCGACCTCGCCTCCTCTCCGACACCGCAACCACCACCTTTTCGTCACCTCCTCCTCACCTTCACACCCTCTCCCCTGCGACCACTGCAACCCAACCAAGAACCCACAGCCCCGACCTCATCGCTGCACCCGTCGCCGCCCTCGTCTTGCCGACGACCACCCTCACCATCTCCACACCCTCGTCTCCACCTCCTTGTCCTCCTCCTCCTCTCCTCTCTGCACCCTTGACCAGAACCCTGCACACAAGAAACCCTAGCAGCCGCTTGCCTCACCTACACCTCGCCGAAGTTCCGACCACCTCGCCGTCGGCCTCACCTCATCATCACCACCTTCTCCTCCTCTTCCTCCACTCCCTTCTCCTCAACACCAGAGCTTTTCCTACACCAACAAACCCCGACTGCACCCAATCCCGACTTCTTGAAACCCACTGCCCTTGCCGTCGAACCCCATCGTCGTCGTCATATCCCTTGCCTCACCTTTGAATCCAAATCACAACCCCAGCCCTTTTCCTACTTTCCTTCTTCTTCTTCTTCTTCTTCTTCTTCTTCTTTCTTCTTCTCTTGCTTTTCTTGATCTCGTATTTTTTCCGGTGATCGTTGGAGCCGTGCCGCTGCCGACGACCCGAACAATCCAGTTGACGTGCCTAGCCAGTATGGTCATGTTCTTGCTTTGCTTGGTTCAGTTCCGTACGCCCGCGTGTGCGTCGCGACTTTTACCGACGTCGGACGTGCCGTACGCACCGTCGTGCGATCCGCTCAGGCAAGTTTATCTTACTACATGCTATAATATATGTTACATCCATATTAATAATAATATTTCATGTTTAGTTTATTGTACATCCCCTGTTATCATTTTACTATTTTACGACGTCCGTTTGCATCCGTATAATTTATTTCATATCTAGTTGCATGCAAATTTATCTTGCTACATGCTATACAACAATATATTGCACATATGTAAATAATAACATTACTTATTGTTTAATTATGCATCCCACATTACCATTTTTACTATTTTACTGTCTTCGGATATCCGTGTGCATCCATATCACTATTTATATATCTAGTCGCATGCTAATTCATCTTGCTACATGCTAGGTATATTATTATGCATCCATATGAGTAAAATGTTACATGTTTATCGCATTATATATCCATATTAAACTTTTACCGTTTTCGGATACCCGTATGCATCCATATCATTTAATATACATGTAGCTGCATCTACAGATCACATTATTACATATTATTGTCATATTAACATCCCATGTTTAATAATGTACATCCCACTTAGCCTTGAAGCTGTAAATGTAACCCCAATCGATATTTGTGCATCCATACCATTAATTACATATCTAGTTGAATAGCATAACACTTTATTTCATATTACTACTATATTAACACCCCATGCTAGATAATGTACATCTTATATAGTCATGAAGCTATAGTTGTAACCCCTGATAGTTATTTATGCATCCATATTTATTTGTGTATCCATACCATTAATTCTGCATAACTAGTTGTACCCCATATTACATTAACTCATATTATTAATACATTAGTATCCCATGCTTGATATTGTGCATCCTACATAGTCATGATGTAACCCCTGATAAATATTTGTGCATCCATGCTCTTATTGGTGCACCCTTACCTGCTGCAATTGTATTATGAGCATCCGCTTGATACCTGTTCACTACCTGACATGACTTGATACACCACTACTTGACATGACTTGATACATGTACACTACCTGACATGACTTGATATATCACCACTTCACATGTTACCTGATCCTGTTTCTAATGCCGACAATTCTGACATGTTGTCCCGATGGACATATCCTGTTGTCTGTATAGAAAAACATGTTCCTGCTTGATCCTGTTTTGGCATTAGCTCCAGTTTATCAATACTTGACTTGAACACATAACTTGGGGGTATAGGGAAATCAATGATGAAACCTGACTTATAACTCGACAGTTCGATACTTATACTGATCAGTTTTAGGGGCTAGGACAGCCCTGAGATGCTGCTGCTGACATCATTCATCTGTACATGTTTCCTATTTAGTGCCTAGCGGCATGTCTCGGTTTCAGCCCGAGAATCTGGACCGTGGTCCCGGGCATGCACAGCATACTATTGAGTCACATCGACAATTTATTAAATTGATTTCAAAGACTTGAGAGCAGTTAACCCAGTAGTTTAGTTCAGATTATTCACTGTACATCACATGTGCTTATACCCTTCACTGTTCCTTATTCGTGATACTGTTATGCTCTTATTACTGTTCATACTCATGCCTACTTGTCTTGTTACCTCCTGATTGTATTATTGTTGATATTATGACGCACTGACGTCTGGGTTTTGCATGGCCCAGATCCTCTACCTTTGTCGCAGGCTGATCAGGAGTATTTCCGCCGTCAGGCCGAGCAGTGAGGACCCTGTTAGTATCCAGTTAGTTTAGTTACTTCCGTACTTTCTAGATTGTTATTGTTTATTGGATCTATTGCTTCCGCATATTATTTCTTGACTCGTTTATTCTGGCTCATGGACATGTACTAGATAGTTTATTCTATTTCTACTGTTCTTGATATCTTATAGACAACCGTAATGTGACTATGGAAGGATGTTTCCTAGCCACAGATAGCATGGTTGGCTCTGTCACGTGCCGATCTTAGCGCACTCTGGGAAGCGGGGCGTGACAACAAATATCAACGTCATGACAATCCTACCTTCCACTGGCCAATTCACAGCGAGTAGACACCTGCTCGGCCCAAACCGTGGATCGGAAGTCCTCTCACGAGGCCGCTAGGTAGCTTTCTGCCTGGCCAATTCACAATGAGTAGACTCCTGCTTGGAAGCCTTCTCACGAGGCCACTGGATAGCTTCCTGGTTGGTCAATCCGTAGTAAGGAGATTCCTGCTCGTCCCAAACTGTGGATCCGAAGCCCTCTCACGAGGCCGCTGGGTAGCTTCCTGCCCGGCCAATTCACAGCGAGTAGAGTTCTGCTCGGCCCAAACTGTGGATCAGAATCCCTCTCACAAGGCCGCTGGGTAGCTTCCTTTCCGGTCGATCCACAGTAAGAAGATTCCTGCTCGGCCCAAACTGTGGATCCGAAGCCCTATCACGAGGCCGCTGGGTAGCTTCCTGCCCGGCCAATTCACAGCGAGTAGAGTTCTGATTGGCCCAAACTATGGATCAGAAGCCCTCTCATGAGGCCGCTGGGTAGCTTCTTGCCCGGTCAATCCGTAGTGAGCAGATTCCTGCTCGGCCCAAACTGTGGATCAGAAGCCCTCTCACGAGGCCGCTGGGTAGCTTTCTGCCTGGCCAATTCACAGCGAGTAGACTCCTGCTTGGAAGCCCTCTCACAAGGCCGCTGGATAGCTTCCTGCCTGGCCAATTCACAGTAAATAAACTCCTGCTCGGAAGCCCTCTTACGAGGCTGCTGGTAGCTTCCTACCCGGCCAATTCACAGCGAGTAGACTCCTGCTCGGAAGCCCTCTCACGAGGTCATTGGGTAGCTTCCTGCCCGACCAATTCACAGCGAGCAGACTCCTTCTCGGAAGCCCTCTCACAAAGCCGCTGGGCAGTTTCCTGCCCGGTCATCCGTAGCAAGCAGATTCCTGCTCGGCCCAAACTGTGGATCAGAAGCTCTCTTACGAATTCGCTGGGTAGCTTCTAATTCACAGCGAGTGGACTCCTGCTCGGTCCAAACCGTGGATCAGAAGTCCTCTCACGAGGCCGCCGAGTAGCTTCCTGCTCGGTCTAAATGGTGGATCCTAAGGCCTCGCTTTCTTTGCCCTAATTAAGATCTATTTAGGTGTTAAGGTAATAATTAACAAAGTGGATTAGTACCATCGGGAAACTAGGTTTCATCCTCTAGGTCCTTGGCCGTCCTTTCTTAACTCTTACCTTAACCTCCATGGAAAATATACACAACCGGTCTTTTTAAACTACGGTATCACCGCTACCTCATGGGATAGGGTGCCGCAGTGAGCGGTGTGTGTATGTATGCATAGAGTCCTATTTAAAATGTGTAGCGGGCAAGAAAGGGGTGAGAGATTTTCATCTCTCAAACCTTTCCTATTCCTAACCCTAACAAGTGAGGAACTACTCACTCATTAGGGAATTGATAAAAGATTTCATTTTTTGTTTGCTTTTAATTTAACAACTAATTATCTAAACTACGGCAAATAAATAAAGTTTATACTAGGGCAGATAAATAAAATTTATACTATGGCAGAAAAGAAATTAAACTAAGGCATGGAAAAGAAAACTTACTTTTTATTTGATGCACTCTTTAAACATTACAGCGAATAAAAATTCTGAATTTGATTAAATAAAAAGAGGTATAGGAAGAGGCATGCTCCACAAAGAGTTTTAGGGTTCCTATTTATAGATTATAGAAACCCTAGGGTTTACATCCGATCCCTATCTACATTTACAAAACTACCCTGAGAAGCCTAGTCAACGCACCGCCAACACCGTCGATTTTTGCATCGACACGTGCTCACCATGGCCGCGGAACCGCGGCCATATGCCCTATTTGGCCGCGGATCCGCGGCCATATGGTAGGGTCTTTGGCTGGATTTTTCTGGGCTGCTTCTTATTGCATTTGGCTTCTGGTTCTTCACTTGGTTTCTCAGAATTTTTTCTAGTTTCTTCCAGATTTCCACAGTGCATAATGTCGTGGACTTTTACCGTTTGCTTCGTGTCGAAGTCTTGAACCTTGCGCTTGTAGGGTGTTTTTCGTCACCCCATTGAGATGGGAGTACGCACGCGCTTGTCAGGCGTACTACAGATTCCCCCTGCCTAGGGTAGGCCGGGGTTTATTGATTGTGGGGATCCGAATCTCCGGCAGCCGCAGACTAAGCTGCCGTTAATTACCCCTCGCCTTTGGGGCGAGGGAACCTCCGATTAACGGGTTAAACTGGTCATGCGAACTCAATGTGCAGTGTACATGTGTGTTGTTTTGGAGGGGGGTTTGGATATATCGGGAGCCACACAGAATTTTTACGGGGGTCCCGCTACCCAGATAGCGGGCTGGGGGTCAAGGGGGCTAGCAGCCGGCGCAGCGTCCCGGCCCAAAAAATTTGGGGGGGGGACAGTGTTGTGGAGTGTGTGTATCTGTACATATATATACATGTATATATATAAAAAAAAAGGGAAAAAGCGCCCAAAGGACGCGTGGGGTCAGCGCCTTGAGCGCTGTGTGCTTAGGTGCTGTGCGCCTAGGCGCTAGCGCGCCACGTGTCGGCACGAGGGCGCTTTGCGCTCGAGCGCAGGGCGTTGGAGCGCAAGCGCACCACGTGTCGGCACGTGGACGCTCTGCGTTTGAGCGCTTGGGCGCCGGCGAGAAAAAGAGACTTTTAGCCCCAAAAGTTCTCGAAAGAGAAATCATAGTGGAGTTAAACTCCTAAGATATATTGGGTTGATGAAAGGGGTTCTTCTGCTTTCTCCTCTGGTTGCTGGATCTTGAAGATCAGGAGATAGGAGATTTTAAAAATCTCTTCTTTTTGAGATCTAATGGAAGATCTGAGTTCCCCTTTATGGGTTTTGTGGTGAAAAACTATTTAGTTTTATAAAATGAAGAGTAAAACTCTTGATTTAATTCAAAAGAAAGAAGAAGATTTTGGAACCTTGAAGAAGGAGAAAAGATCTCAGATCTAAAAAATTTTTTGGAGAGAGAAAAGTTGTTGGGATATTTTCATTATCCTTGCCTTTATAGGCTATACACTTTACACATAGCCCCTTGGGCTTCACAAAATGGCATTTTGCCTATCCCATGGCTCATGTGCCATTTCTTTTTGCACATAAGCCATGAGCTTTACAAAATTTTGGCTTTATGCCCATTTTACATACATTCATGCATAAAAAATTACATAAAAATTATTTATTACATGATCTATATTTAGGCATGGAGGAGGCTGGCCGCGGGATCGACTTGGGCATGGGCCCGTTTGACCTGGGCTTGGGCCCACCTGGCTTGGGGTTGATCTTGACTTTGACTCGGTCAACCAGGGTGCAAATTTTGACCCCAACAGCGCTGCCTTTGTACTTTGTGAAATTATTCATTGATCTTCATTTGTCCCTCAAACTGTAGGCATGATCAAGATTCTTCTATTTGTTGGTCGTAGTCTCACTTTTGTATCGTCTTTTCATCATTTTCACTGTTTTATTCCGAGAACCTGTAACCCGCAACTATGTAGCAGACATGGATCAAAAGCACCTGTTTATTTGTAAAATGAATAAGAATGGGGAATATAATAATGCAAAATTATGATATGAACAAATACCCCCAAACTTATCTTTTGCTCGTCCTCGAGCAAAACTAGTTTATTCTCAAAAAAGACCTAATCTCACTTTCGCAGGGAAACGCGATTGCACTGAGCTCGTGCAACAAGCCGTTAAACCTCTAGGTGTTCCTGGTAGGAGGAGTGTTGTCTTCTGAGGGTTTTCAGCGGATACTACCCACAAAATCCTATCAATTTGGCCTATTGACTTTCATTTTTCAATTCAGTTTTTCAGCAAGAAATTCTATCATCTTCAACTCAGAAATTATCAACCCGTATTTTTCATGCTTCCTTATCATTTAACTTAAGATTATATATGTTCTGTAAATTCACTTAGCTTTTAGTATCTTTTGAATTTTCCTTCTAAGGTTCCATCTCAACTTATGAATTTTTATCATCTCTACTAAACATATAAGTCCTATTTTCATTCCTATCTCTCATCCAAACCCCAATTATATACCCCTACGTGTGTGTATGTATCACCCCTACACTTGGAAATTCAATTCAAGCTCTTATACTCTTGTCCATCGTCCAAAGTACTTTTAGTTGGTGAATTTTAGATGAAATTGCTCACACATCCTTCATGCGACCGTTAATACTTGTTGAGGTACTAACGACCGATTACAAAATGTGTTTGCATATTAAGGCGTAATTTCTAGTCTTGTAACACCTAAGGCTTTAGCAGTGACTCCCAAACCAGTTGGTCTAAGGCACTAGGTGATCAAGCACCCTCGCTATATATTTTTTTTATATTTATGCAGCCTTAAGTAATTACAAAACCAGTGTTCATTTTTTTTCCTCTTTATTCACACTTGTACTTTTATTTTATTTTCCTTCATACTAAGGACTTAAGACAAAAGCATTTCAATGTCTCCTCTACTATTCCAAGTTTCAAGGTTCGTGTTTGTGCAATTTGTAGGGTATATATTTTCAGAATTTAGACTTAAGTTTCGGAATTATTTTTCAGACTTATACTTTAATAAAAATATCGATACGCTTCCCTTATTTTTGACTTAGCCCAAGAACTGAACTCAAAATTTGCCTATTTCTAAGTAAACTGCAAAGACATATATTTTTCTACCGTTAAATTTTTAAGAAAGGTTATTTTTATGGTTTTTAATTTACTAAGTCTAGGATCTAGTTTTTCCTAACTAGTTAACCGTCTTGTCAAACTTAAATCAATTATGGCCAAAATTGAATTTTTAAATTTTTAAATTTTTAATTTTTTTCAATTTTTATGAGTTTTAAAATAAGTATGCAAATGCAAAAATATACATATGAATGCGAAGGAAGAAAGCTTTACCGAGCACACCCCCAAACTTAAACTTGACAGTGTCCTCATTGTCATGCCATACCAAGAGGGTCAAAATTGTCGGTACTCTTCTGTTTATTTTTTATTTTTATTAAAACTGGAAATTTACAAAACTACCCCAAATTTTTTTTATTTTTATATTTACAAGTGGTAGTACCCCCAATCATATGGTTGGCTAAAAATCACTTCCTTTCTAGAGCCAACAAAATCTCCCCCAAACTTGAATTAAACAATGTTACAAGTCAATGCTAAGCTTTGCAAAGGCCAAAAGTCAATATCAACCATTCGAAGAATTTATCAGTGTAACGTATAGATCGGTGGAAGAACATGTTATATAGAGCCAAGAAGAAGTGGGGAAGAGATAAGCGGCGTGGACAGGGTTTGCGTGAACATGAATGTGAGGAGATAAGAGGTGATGATAAATAAAAACGAGAATGTGAATGATCAGAAATGAGTGGAATATTGGCATTCTCGTATTTTATGAGAAGAAAAGGTGGTGGTTCAACTTCTATAGGTGGAGGTTGATTAACAACAAAATCCTCGAGGTGTTTTTGTGGATCCCTTACTGGCTTGGCATCATCCATCATATGTACATGATGTTCAATTATGAGGGAACTAATCCTCTCGATGTCCGCCATAGTCCAGCCAAAAGCTTGCCGATTGTTTTGCAAGACCATAAAAAGGGCATTCTCTTGCTCGAGAGCTAGAGATACAGAGATGATAACAAGAAGGGTCTTATTCTCACTTAAGTAAGCGCATTTAGAGTGAAACGGAAACAACTTTAGTTTGAGTTTTGGAGGTGGTAAAATTGGTGAAACTGTCTCGAACTCGAAGGATTCCATCAATAGTTCGAAATGACTGTAATTATGTATAAGGTATTATGAGCTCCTCAGCTGTACAAAATCGCTACAAATTGCCCGAAGGCTTACAAAAAGGGGATAGGGGAGAGAGCAGAGAGAGCGGCGACTTCAAGTTATTTTCTCGATCAAGGTCTCTTTACTGTCCACCAGCCTGCTAGCCACCTCCGCCAGCCTGCTTGGCGCCTCCGCCCTTTGGCTCTTCCTCCAGGAGGGGGTACCTCGCGCGGAGCTCCCGATCATCGAACCCGGACATCATCTCCTTAACGCCTTTGAGGGCGTTATGCTACCTAACGTCCGCAAAGTCAGCGAGGTCGACGTAGAACCGGTCGGACATCTTGTAGTCCTCCACGGCTTTCTCCGCCCTCTCCTCAGCCCTTTTCGCCCCCTCGTTGGCCGCCTGGGTGTCTCCCTTGAACGAGTCTCTTTGCTTCCTCATGGCATCAAAGAGCTCATTGACTTCATTGACCTAGGCCTGGAGGGCTTGGTTAGACTCGGTCAAGGCCCGATGGAACTCATTCAGTCTCGTGGCCTTCACACCCTCCGAGACCAGCCTCGACTCGAGGGAGAAGGCGTTGTCCTCGGCCTCCTTCAGTTTGGCAAGGAGCTCTTCCTCACGCGAAGAAGTTTCCCTGGTCTTTTTTTATCGCCGGGGCAACTTCCTCAACCTCCATGACGGTTAAGAGGGCGCAATGTTGAAGGACCTGCAAAAGAAAAAAAGAGCAAACAACATTCGTTAGGGACTGAATAGGGGAAAAATCACTTGAAAATTTATGGAAAGATCACCAACCTAGACGACCTCTTGAGCTATCGCCGCAACCTGGGTCTTCATGGTGCCCCGAGGTATCTTGGCCCCCGCCGCTTTCTCCATATTCGCCAACAAGCTGTCGGCCATGGAAAGCCACGATGGCACCTCGATGCAGAAGTCACCCTCATGCATGTGTATCCCTGTCGGAGGTGGCCGGGAAACTACCTTCTCGAGCTTCTTGGCCGGAGACTTGGCAGAGGAAGGCGCCTCTGGCCTCACCCGGGGACCCTGTTCTCGGGCTTGTTTCTGCCCTCCACTCCTCGGGGGCAGGCAGAGCGGCGGCAACCTTTGTTGAAGGGCCCTGGCGGGGCGCTGCGCTCGACGCAGGTTTGGACGAGCCGCCGCCACCACCCTTCCTTCCCTGTACCTTGGCGGCCAAGGCGGCCATGATCTTCGACCGGTCTATGGGCTCTGCGGAAGGAAACAAAAAGGGTTAGCAACAGAAACAATGAAATATACCATATATAAATTGATCGGTTAAGACCTAACTTACCTATGAAGCTCGCAGGACTGAGTCCCTCCCAGCTCAGGGCCTGCTCGGAAAGTAAGGCGGCACGCTGGATCGGCTCCCACCGGGACACGATCCCCGCCTCTAGGGCATTTGACTGCTTGGCTTTTAGGCAATCTTCCCTATGCCACTTGGTAGGCACCGGCCACTTCTTTCCCTTCGGAAGACCGACAAAGACGAACTTCTCCTTCTACTCATGGATGGAAGAAGGGACGACCACTATCCCCGACCCAGCCGTCTTACCCTTATACTTTTTAAAGAAGAAATAAACCCAACTCGGTTCATCCTTATGAGTACCCGGATGGTTCTTATAGCAGAGAAAGGACATGAGAAGACCTAGGTTAAAGGGGATCCGATCAATTTTAAGCCGGACCAGGAATCCGAGGAGAATCCTCCAAGAATTCGGTGCTAGCTGGCCCGGGGCGAGTTGGAAATAACAAAGGACGACACAAATCTCGAGTGAAAAGGGCAGACGCATCTTTACTTGGAACGCTTCCAAGTATAGGGCAATCTCATTACCTTATATCTAGTCTGCCCGTTCACCCTCCTTAGCCAGACAGAGCGTATAGCTAGAGAGAATATGGAAACGAGCCCGGATGTCAGAAAGCCAGTCTGACCTGTTCAGTATCGAGGTGGCATCACGAGTATTCTTGATATGCACATTAGGGGCCTTTTAGCCCCCGACGACAGGGAACAAGGGAATCACCACCCTTTGGGGGCGAACCCGACTCGGAGTAAGAAGAACTTCCTCGGCTATCTGAAGCCGAGGAAGATGAGGAAGACCCACTAGACTCGGTTTTGGAGGTCGAAGCCTCATCGCCTGACTCTATCCTAACTGCATCTATTAGAGGATTTGAAAAAGACATCTGACTTGATTCAAGGGAAGAGGAGCTGAAGAAGGATTTGGACTGGGGATCCGACTTAAGAGTGAGAACGCCGAGCAATCCACGGACGTCAGAAGGCAGGCGAAGCAAAGATATTTCCTAAGGATAGGCCATCTCTATTTATATACTCAACAAAGGCCATCTAGCGGCCCAAATCCGCTCCCACCAAAACGAAGCATCATGCCCGACGATCCCGATGGCACCATGCGGTGGCTAACCATTGGGCGCTTCCCCCTTTACGGGGATCCAATCGGCGGAAGCGACGTCTCACAATCCGCCATCCGGTTATGGCCACGTAGCATGAAATCGACGGTCCGAACAGGCGAAGCAACGTCTGCATTATGGCGCTGCCCTCTTAAGATCCGCTAACGTCATCAGGGATACGCGCGAAAATTAAGTCGCACGGTAAAACGCTACGTGGACTCGGAGATCGAAGAGACAACCGCCAAACGTCATATCGTTCCCGGACGATCTACCACGAAGAATCCTCGGCGCTAAGCTGAACAGAGAAAGCTGAGCAGACCACTCTCGACCATACCCATTAATAGGTTGGAACGAAAACGGGGGGCTAATGATGATGCTCATAAGTGGGAATTCCCCATATCTCGACACGTAGCAGATGACGTGCCGTATACGTAAGCCCACTAAATCTTGGAGGCTATGGAGTCAGAACAGGTATGATGCAATAGGGACATTGGCTCCTCGCCTCCGAGGTAGCACCCGACCTCACGGGGCCTCCCATGGGTGCATTCCTTCTTCGACCAACCACCGGTCAACATCTCGTCTCTAAGCTATCCTATGGCTGAGTTTCCTCAGCTCCTTTTGCCGTCCCGACCAGCTCAGGAGCGGTAGCACAAAGCCCGAGTTTCTTCAACTTCCCTTTACTAAGCTTCCTTGCTCATCTCCGAGCTATCTTATAACTGAGATTCCTCAGCGTCCCTGTTTGACCGGGAGCACGGAGCACGAGCGCCCACGTAACGGCTCCGTGTATCTCGCCACGACGAGCTCTCCTCCACTCCACATCCCGCATCCCGCGCTAGCATATCTCGCCGTTAATGAGCGTATCTCGCCATCAACGCAAACGTGATGTAGGGACGAAACAGACGACGAATCTCGTATTGGCTCGCTCCAATGCGACCCCTATATAAACCCTCCTCCAGACGATTCAGGTAATTCGAACTCAATCCAATACGCCGCCACTCTGCCCAATTGTTCCTCGGTAGTTACTTGATCATCGGAGGGTCCTACGGTGGTTTCCTACCCCGGGACCTCTTTTACAGATAGTACGACGTTAACATCCCCATTGGGATCCACACGCTCATCCTTCACCACAAATTTCCACCGTTCATCCCCACTGGCCACAAGATTGACGGAAGTCAACATCTGAAAGAGATCCCGGCCTCTATCAGTAACCAATTTGATATCAAATCTGCTAAACTTTATATTTGACGAGCCAACTATCAGATAAGACTATACTTTTATGTTTCCGAAAGGATTGTCAACCGTACATGCTAATTTCCGTGTTGTATAACTCCCATCTCCACTTTTCATGCTTCCACATTTCTTTATTAAAAGTGTATGCACTTTCTTTTTTAGGTTACATGGAAACTTAGGTCCCTAGATTAATATTTCAACATATATAGGACAGAGAAAGCTGACAGGGATAGACCAACCTTTCACCTTTTGCCTTCATTGCCTTCATAATTTGACCCATAGTAAAGTAATTTGCGGATAATTCGACAAATTCGAGAATAATTTATGAATTTTTGATTGGCCGATTAATTATCCGATTTAATCGTCAGTGGCGAACGCTTTGAATAATTCAAATAAATAGCGAATAATTTACAAAAATAGCGAATAATTCGCAATATCAAAACCCAACGCCTCATATATTAATTTCTTACTCGAAATCTTTCTGTAACATTTCCCGGATAGTTGCCCAATTTTTCCCTGGATTTTTTCCGAATAGTTTCAGGAATCGGAATTTTCAAGCTTTCCGTATAATCCCCGTTGGGCGAATTTGTCACTGTGATTTGATCCCTGATCCCGTAAAAAGCTCACTATGATTTGTGACTGAATCTAAATTGAGTCCAGACTCGAATCTCTTTCTCTGTCCTCTCTCTCTCTCATCGATCAATGACGGCAGTGGCGTCAGGGCCAAGCGACTACGAAGGCGAAGGGGGCGCAGGCGGGCCTGAGGACGCAGTGGCGTTCGTTGGGATCTCGCTGGTGCTTGGGATCGCATCGAGGCACGTCCTGCGAGGGACGAGAGTTCCGTACACCGTCGCGCTTCTTGTTATTGGCATTGGCCTCGGATCTTTAGGTCTGATCTCGCCTCTATAGCTGAATTCAAGCTTAATTTCTCGTAGTTTTTTGATGATTGATTTCAAATTTATGTTTTTTCTTTTAAAAATGTATTTTTTATTTTATTGGGATGAATTAATTAGTGGTGTAGCTGTTTTTGGTGAGGCATGCTTGTGTGCTTTGGGAAAAAAGTAGCTTTTTTGGGCGGTGATGGTAAATTATGCATCCCCTTTTTGTATTTTAATGGCGTGAATCTGTAAGTGGTGTTTTGATTAAGTAAAAATACCCGTAATTGTTCAATGATCTTGTTCCTAGCTTAAAACTTACTCGGATATTTATACGAAACGAATCGGGATTCATGCAGCTGATTTGGATAAAGGCTTGTTGTTTTATTACTGGATTTGAAGTAGGGAATACAATCTTTTTCTTCGTTTCTGTTTTTTTTGAACTAATTGCATCAGATGGTAGAAGTCCACGTTATGTAAGATTGATCCGAAGCCTATAGAAGAGATTTTTACTATCTAACATAATTTACCCAAGCTTTCTAAAGCTAATTGCATAGAAATGGTTGTCTTAAAATAGCAAATTGGTTGATATTTTGTTTCTTGTCGAGGGGTGGATTCTCATTCTTACCTCGTTAACTTGTAATTCTAACTTTTCTCATTTTATAGCATCAATTAACCGTTTTATTAGGCTAGGAGGGTCTTATTGACCCTTTCAAAAATATAAAAATAAAAATTGAAGTTGATGGAAATAAACTGAAGGGAAATAAGATAGTAAATTGTTTGTAAATTGGGAAAATCTGACTGCTCATATATCGATCGATCGATCCTATGCTTTGAAAAAAAATATTACAATGGCTCTTTTGAATAAAAGGCTTACTCTCTTTTCGCTGGACTATAACTCCTCGGACTAGTTTGCCGTACAACTTCATAGTTTGAATATCCGCTTGGTCCATAACTTATTCTATATCTAAACGCCAAAAAGAAAAGAAGAAGAAGAAAGAAAAAAAAATCTCTATCTTCTAGACATTGGGAAAATGTTAGACTTACCTTGGCTGCTGTACGAGGTCCTTCTCAGTTTCAAATGAAGGACAGTCTCATAATTCCCAAGGACTATTAGCATCTTCATGGAGTTGTAATAGTCTTGTAAGCTTTTGGAAGGTGCTAGTTATCTAATGGATCAGTGTTGCATGAAAAAGTTAATCTGGCTACCCTAGTTGAGAGGTTAAGCCATATTAATCTGGCTATCCTAGTTGACATTAGTAATGTCGTACTCTTGACTATACTTTGAGAACCTCCGCATCTTCTATAGACTCCAAACTGCTGGTGTGGTAAAAGCGATATGCCCTTGTGTTCGTACTAGACTTTGTAAGCTTTCCTACAATGCCATTCCGCAGGAATGCAATATAAAAAGGTTATACTTGTCTCAGTGGTGGCATAATGCAAATAATCTATGGAACTCGAAAGGATTTGGTTATCCAGGTGAAAATATGGTAAATATCTTAGATCCTAATAGATGCTTTATAGACGTGAGTCTGGAGGCATGATATAGCTTTGGAAGCAGATCCTGCATCCTCAGCTGTAATGGCCAACAGATCTTATATGAATTATAAGAAGTCTGTTGTAAATTGTATGATTGTTTTTCTGGTTTCATATATTTATTTTGGTTGCAACCATGTAAATTACCTCAGCACACACCATTGGTTTTGTATTTAGAAGAGGAATTTCATTTATAATTTAGTTTCTTACACCCTGGCCAATTTTAGTGCAGAAAACCCAAGGAGGATTCAAATTATATTTGATTTTTATAATATAGAAAAACAACCTGCATTTGCTTTTTCCAAATGTCTGTTCAATTATTCGTTAATTAGTGAGAACATGTATTTTTTCATCTTTGGATGTTTAATACCAGCTTATGAGATAACAATTTTAAAAGTTGCCTGTGATATGGTTTGCAGAATGCAATTTCATGCATATTTTAGTTCCTTGGCAGTTGCTAATCACTATATGCAATGTAACCAGCAAATGCCTAAAAAATTCTTATGGCTTCTCCTGAAAGAAGCAACTAGCCATGCACTTTTCCAAGTATCTCTTCATAGTACTCCATGGAGCTATGTATTCTGCTATCAATATATGTATGTGTTAGACGCTAATTACAACACTAATACTGACCTTTTCCCCAATATTGAATATAATCTAAGAATTTAACTTTCTTACAGAATATGGGACGAGCCATGGATTGGGGAAAATTGGGGCTGGAATTCGCTTGTGTAAGTTTGCAGCCTTTAAGCATTAGCAGGGTTTAAAATTGTATCGATTTTTCTTTCTACAAGAACTGAAAATTTTATGTCATGTCTTATAATACTCGGTGCTACCACTGTGCAGGGTCGAATATCAACCCTGACCTTTTATTGTCCGTTTTCCTTCCTGCTCTTCTCTTTGAGAGCTCATTTGCCATGGAAGTACACCAAATAAAGGTACATTACATTCAAATCTAACAATGAATAATATTGCTGCTAATGCCATAATCAACAAGTTTTGTTTTCTTTTTGAGCTATAAGGTTGGACTAATATTGGACCCACCCTTGCCTATTTATTAAACTAACAATGCATATGTAAAGCATTTTGCGTGCAGATCATAAAATACTATAATTATGAAAATGTTAAGTCTAGATAAAAATCTTCATTATATACATTATACATGTCTGAATAAATAATTTTTAAGAGCTTTTAGACTATCTGAATATTTTCATCTTTACCTTTTCTATTTAGATATATTGTATTTTTAGAACATTGAACATTTGAAACTCGGGATGTTTGTATGGTTTAAAATAACATCATATTAAGAAAAAAATCCTAGCTATAGGATGAAAGTATTTAAATTTTTTGTAAGCAAGGAAAGAGAGTGAGAAGAGGAAGCATTCCACCTTTTCATGGGTTATGGTTACTTGAAAGAATTTATTAGAACACAAAATTATTCACATTAAATCCATAAATACAAAACTGAAAAAACTTATGTTGCGATTATTTAAGTAGTTTGTCTTCTTTATGTTCCTTTCTTTTCTTTTTTCTATTTTTATTTTCCCTCTATTTTAGCTCATATCATGTACCTTTTTTTTATTTTCATTAAATGCTTCTATTAATGTACATGCATTCCTATAAAAAATTAATGTAAATTTACACTAAGACTTGGTTCACTCTCACTACTATGACTATATTTATTTAAGATTCAACTAATTAATCTCCCATTACTTCATCCCAAAACTTGACATAAATAACCGCAACGATAACTCCAATTCAAACATACAAAAACTTACCAAATCCATAGATCCTATAATGCATCATCATATACATTAATTTAATATTAAACCAAATCCAACATACGCAGATACTTTCCATACCATTTTAGATGATTTCTTTTTATAAACTCCCACAAAAGAAAAACGCCACAAGTAGCCAAAAAATAATGGCAGTCTGAACCAATCTTTTCATAAAACCTCACAAAAAAATATAAAATAAATAGAAAAAGATATTCGCAAATAAGATTTTTCTCAATTCAAGAGATAGTGTAAATATCATAATGCCCCTCACCAAGGTGCCGTGCTAGCTAATATTGATGACTGCATATTCGAGAATTTCAAAAATCTGGACTATCTCATCAACAGTAGAGTCATCACAAGTCCCACAAATTTCTCCCTAAGATTCATCGACCTCTTGTTTTATCGATTCTTTGTAGTGTCAGACATGCAACCGCTGAGGCCTCCAGCACCGTCTCGGATGTGGTTGCGGTAGTCGTTGGCGAGAGCGTCTCATTGGTGAGGGTTTCGGTAGACACCTACATTGACTTAAAGAAGCCGATGCTGGAGATGGTAGATGCATGATAACGGGTGTTGACCATTGGATTATGAGTTTTTAGAGGATTTGTTAGGTTATTTGCAATTGATTGAAAAGAATGCATGCATGTATATTTAGGATGCTTGTTGATTTAATGGAATATACGACGTGATAGTACGAAGATGAGGGGGATAATGGGAAAATGAAAGAAGTGCGGCGTTATTTTCCGTTGACAAGTTATTGGAGAAAGATATAAATGTAATTGTTAAAGATTTTAAGAACATTTTATGAAAATTTTATTTCTTTAATTTCTTATGAACCGTCTATTTTTTTCTTTCTCTATAATTTTTGCAATCCAAAAGCTTTCAAAATATTAGTCATCCATTTAAAATTACGATTCATAATTTTATAATCAATATTTGACACTATTTTATTAAGAGTTGTCGATGGATCATTATCATTCATTTGCAATTAAATCTTTATTAGATCATGCTATGAAGCCTTGTTTGATAGAAAAGATTTAAAAGATAGTGCTAAATTTTAAAATATCTGTATTAATGTAGGGAAAGTAAAATGAGAAGTGACAAAAATTCAAATATATCTTTTTGTATTTTTGTTCTAGATTTAAACAGAGTAGTTTAGTTTATAATACACACATAAATTTACGATAGTTTTTTACTAATTTATCCATGGGTTTATTTATTTTTAAAAAAATTCTCTGGCTTCTAGAATTTTGATGTTAAATTCAAACTATTGTAGGTGCATTCTTATTAGGCTTATAACAGAATTAATCTTTCATTAAGAATACAATACGAGTTAGCTTGATAAGAGTATAAAAATAGAATCATAAAAATCGTAAATATTTCATTGAAACTTTTCTTTCAGTTTGACCGAACAACGATGATCCAAATTTATGGATGAAACTTAAGTTCGATCATGCACATAATGTATGAGTCTCCTGTAAGTTAAAGAATTGAAAGGAAGAATTTATTTTAGGAACCATCATGATCTCCAAAGCATATATAAAAAGAAAATAAATCCAAAGAATTAATAGAAATCCATATTAAATAGCAATTAAGTAAATTTAAACAAAATTGTTCGGTAGAAAACTTCATTTGGAGCAACATCTTAGTAATGATAATAGGATACTATATTGAAAAGAAGCCATGAAATATATTGTTTCTCATTGAGTATAGTCGATACTTTTTATCGTTTCTTTATAATTTGTCATCCAAACATAATTGATAGAAATTGAGAAAGAGTAGGCAGATCTAAAGGATGAAAAAGGAAAGAAACAGAATAAGAGAGGAAATATAGAGAAATAACATGGTTTCAAAGATGACTATGATATAAGATTTTTAATATCAATTTAAAATCTATGTAGTTATAATCGAGAAAGAATAAATTTTTTATATATTGATAACAATCTATCGAAAAATGATTGATGGCATGACATTGAAAATTATTATTAGGTTTACTAGTTTATTTGCAATTTGTGAAGTTCATGATTAATTGTTATTTATAAGATTAAGGTATTTATATGAAAAATCGTATAAGTCTAGGGTATTTTAGTGAAATTTAATCAAAATAGAGGCACAAGAAAGAAGAAATCACAATATACCACGCAATTCACAATTCTCGACATAAAAGAATTTAAAAAAAAGCAAGGAAAGTCATGCAGACATCGATTTATGTGATATATGTTAAATGTTGATTGCCTTTTAATGCCTTTATCTTTTTTTCTTGCTAACAAAAATCAAGAAACATGAAAGCCATACTATCCGAATTACTTCCCAACACGATACCATATACCATCATCCAAGTCAAGGACAAAGTGAAAAGAGATATGTCATTGACGGTGAGATATACTCAAAGCAGAGATGAATATTCCAAATCCAAACCCAACTTTGTATTATAAGAAGGATATGATTGGTTTCTTCTCCCTTTCTATTGGTTGCATGCCTTGAGCTTATGATCTATTCGTTTCAGTTGTCATGCTCTACTAACTCTCCCAACCTTTGGAATGTGAGTTTCAGAGTTGATTGTGCACATGATAAAAATTGGTCCTCATGGTCTGATGCATTTATGAACAGTTAATATGTTTAAAATTGATGAACCTTATGGCAAGGCTATAAGAAGCATTCCTTACATGACCATGCAAATATGCCAACATGGTCATAATTTTTGTTCTAGTGGGGGTAACCTTATGTACGATTTGCTACATAAATTTCAATATGTTGAATATGGGTTGGAAATAATATACTAGTGTTTTCAAAATATTATGTGTAGACATTCATGGAGAGTTGAAGGAGAAATCATTCTATTGACATATCTCTATCCTATGCGAATTCACTCTTTTATCACTTCAAATTTAAACGAAACAGAAAACTTATTGAGATTTTGCTTATTACTTCTGATTATCATCAATTTTACTATATCATCCGTTGCTTCTCAGTTTCCGGTTTACAATCTGATAAATTGTTGTATTCATTATAACTTCAATATGCGTTATAAGCTGGTTTTATTAAAATGATCAATTATATCTCGATTATGTATCTAGAAAGAGTTAGCTGAGTCTTCAATAACACATTACACCCTCGATTTTATATTGTATGGATCTGTCACATCTTCTTCCTTGGAAGGTGTAATGTTCTCGATCTGTCGAAACGTTCTCTGCTAGATATTTAATTAATTTTGTTGGGGGTTTTTTGTTTTGAGGAAGCGGCAATGTCTTATGATCTTTTTAGCAATCTTTCTGTCTTGGGTATATTGGATGCATGCTAATCCTGGAGGGATACTTGGTATTGGAGTTTTGCCAAGATAAGAAAGTGATGGAAATATGACTATGATGGAACAAATGCCAACATGAAAACCTGCAATATGATCATACAAAGATAGGTGCTTGCTTTAATAGCGGAGCAAAACGGCTGTAGCTCTCTTGTTCATGAATTAATGATAACCAAATTGGACAGAAGATGCAACAGCATTATGCATGCCCTTAATTGGAAAGATTACTAGAGAAACATTCACAAGTCTGAATTAAATTAGCTGGTCAGCTTTCATAGTCAATGGTCAATTTGTAGATTGCACTAAAAAATTCTTGTCATAATCCTTTTACATTTCTTTATTGATCAGTAAAATTCTATTTTTCCTTGCTACATGGCATTCTTGTATTGGTGCAGAGATGCATGGTGCAAATGCTGCTACTTGCTGGACCTGGTGTTCTCATATCGACCTTTTGTTTAGGATCAGCTTTAAAGGTATGCATTTAATTATTAATTCTCTCTGAGTGTTGGGAATTAAATTTGTTTGTAGTTTGTACTGATCATGACATTGAACAATACTCGAATAGTTTGCTTTTCCCTATGGCTGGAATTGGAAGACATCATTGTTGCTAGGGGGGCTTCTCAGTGCTACAGATCCTGTTGCTGTTGTGGCTCTGTTGAAAGAACTTGGAGCAAGTAAAAAGTTGAGTACGATAATCGAAGGGGAATCCTTAATGAATGATGGGTAATTATTTGCCTTTTGTCTTCTCTTATGGTACTACTTGTTGTAGATATTATTGTTTTAGTTAAAAGGTTAGACACATGCAAGAGCCATCCTTCCCTTGATAAATAAGTTACTTTCCTTTTCCCCTTGTGTTGGTAGGGCATATCTATGTTATGGTCAATAGTCTTAAATTTAGTGTCTGACAGTATTTCCTGGTCTCTCTAATTAATGATCTTTACATTTTCTGAAGAATAACCAGAAAGATCAACAGTAAAGCTGAAAGAAATCTAAGATCTCTCGCAGAAAAAGTTTAAGTTTGATCCAATTCTTTGCTGTTACTACTTACTTCTAGATGCAGCATGAACAAGGAGTTCTCAAGGGAAAGAGGACAATTCTTTAGAATCTTAAAAACCAACGTGTAGTTCTGGTGGAGCTGTAATGAACAAGATCTTTTGTTTTTTTATTTGGGTGGTTTCAGCATTTGTTACAATTTAGGAGGACATTCCGTCGATAGCAGGAACTACCTCCTCTCAAGACTCCTTTGAGTTGATAAATGTCGGCTCTTACCAACTCTAGAACTTTTCATTGATGTAGGGGATACATCTATTAGATTTCAGACCCGAACAAATATATATCTAATAACAATAATTGTTTGAAACAAACACCCAGCTTTTGGTACACCAAGTTCCATGAATAAGTTGAAGTTTCCATTTGATCCTAAAACAGTTGCACTTCCTTATAAGATTTAGATACAGGATCATATTGAGGATCCGAGCCTATAACTATAGTTACCTGGTGCATACATATAAGGGTACATAATTTTATTCATGTAGTTATAACTAAATCGTCCTTCTCGTAAACAATATATGTAAGACTATCTTTGACATACCTGATAAAAAAAAAGAATAAGCATGCACATATAAGCTAACATATTTTGCCACTTTCTATTTAATTTACAGGAAGTTTGCACATATCTAGAGAAATATTCAATTTGGATAACTCGAAATCCACATTTAAAAGATTGTTGGGTTTGGACTTTGGATCCCCAAGTGGGTTTGAAGTTCTCTAAGTGGGTTGTCAGTACCAATGGATCCAATAGCTTTATACTGGATCCTGTAAAACCAATACTAATCTCTAGCTTGCAGTGCTTATAACTTGGAGAAGAACCATGATGGAAATATAAATATTTCTTTACATAGGGATATTAATAAAGCAACAAGTATGCGCTTAATAGTTGTCAAGTATATACTCCATATTTGTTGTATAATACATGAGAAGTCAGCAATTCATTGCACATTTCTTGAACCTTTGCCTTATGTGAGAAAATTATGTTACTATTCCCAGGACTGCTATTGTTGTGTATCAGCTGTTTTACAAAATGGTTCTTGGGAGCACCTTCAGTGCAGGAGACATTGTGAAATTTCTATCTCGAGTTTCACTCGGAGCGTATGTACCTAAGTTCTTCTGTACATATAAACCATGAAAGTATGATGATGCTAATAATGAAGTCTTATTTGTCCCAGTGTAGCCGTGGGTCTAGCTTTTGGAATAGTATCTGTGTTGTGGCTGGGATTTATCTTCAATGACACAGTTATAGAGATTGCACTAACTCTTGCTGTTAGCTATATTGCGTACTACACTGTAAGAAACCCTTGTATACTTAAATTCTTTTTATTTTTAATTGATCACTGTTTTTTTGATTTTTTCATTGTTCCAAATGATTATATAAAAATTTATCAATTATTTACCATTGTCTGAATTATATCTTTCTCATTCTTCTTCTTCTTCCTCATTTTTCTTTCCCGAATTTATTGGTTGAAACTTCTCCGCGCAGCTTCCATTAAAGATCTTATCATGAAACAAGGTTCAAAATAAAAGAAAATTCGAAAGGAAGAAAATAAACAATACCAGCATCTTCAAGAGATTCATCATGCATGAACTTTTTCCTCATAGCTTCGACCAACCAAGCATACTATAATTAGTAGAACATGTTCCAAAAGCTAATTCAGACATCATCCACTCCACTTCATGTTTATTTCATTGTTTCTTTATGGGAAAAAGCTATATTTCTTCCATGTGCCCACATTTAACACTTAATTGATCAAAGTTTTGATTGTCAGGCTCAAGATGCAGTAGATGTTTCAGGTGTCTTGACAGTGATGACTTTAGGAATGTGAGTGATTCTTGTCTTGCTAGCTCTTGTATTAACTGGATTAGCGAAATTATTATAATGACTTTTCCTTTCATGGGCAGGTTCTATGCAGCTGTAGCTAGAACAGCTTTTAAGGGCGATGGCCAACAAAGTCTGCATCACTTCTGGTATATCTTTGCATTTCCATGTTTTATTACGGGCCTAAATTCTAAAGTTTATCTGATTAAACAAATGCTACATTTGTTGAGGTTGTTAGCATATAAATACATTTCCTCTATACACAGTGCTTGTTGGCTATAGTATCCTCAAGACAATTATTGTAATCGCAGGCAGGCGATTATGATGATTGAGAGAGCACCTATACGGGTAAAACAGTCTTACTCGAGATGATAGTATACTATATGGTTCATCTCTATCATCATGTACATGTATTATGTGGTATTACAGATCACTATTACATATTGATAGAGCCTATAGGATTCTTGCTTGACTACCAGCATTATGATGACGATCACATACGTGTGAGCTGCGTGGTCTATAAGCACATCCTTAAATATCCCTAGTCGAGAGAGTATCGAGACTAGGCATCGATACTCCGGAGTGGACTAGTGTATACATTTTGAGACCCCGACGAGGGGCGGTGACCGGTCTCACAAGTCATCGGTGTCAGTTAGTCACCTAAGATAGTATCTATGTGCTCGTTGGGCTATGAGTTACACTGGACGGACTCGCCGGGGACATGGTAGATGGTATTATACCTATTGTCAAATAGCAGTTCTCAGGTGACATGAGTACATGTTAGTTTGTCGACCTGCGATCGTCATTTGTCTCGTGTGAGTGCTCACTGTGCTTTGATTACTACCCTACCACGGCTCAAAGGAGTCATGCAAATAAGTTTTAGTTGGGTATAGTCCCGAGTCACATGGAGGCAGTGAGCGGATTGTCGGGGATTCGTCTCTCCCGGTATTGGGGGTAGATATCGCGTTGTTCACGGATGACCATCACCAGAAATCCTTGGCTAAGGTGGATGACAATTACTGATTTGGATATGTAGTTTCTCAGTGGGTGATGGGCTTCACTCCGACACGAAATATCACGTTATTAGGGGTCTGACTTTATCTATCCCTTAGACCCGATATACGATACTATTAGACGAACAGATCGGATTGTACGGAGATTGTCACAGACAGGCTCAGTAGGGATATGGATGAGTTTGCTCGTCGGCCTTTCTTTCGCTTAATATCTGGGTAGCCGTTACGTACAGCTAGTGCCACTGACGTACTTGTGGTTAAACCCACTGCCAGCGTATTGACGAATCTTTAGAGTCCTACACAAGGGTTTTCCCGGTTCAGGTGATATGATTAGATGAGTATGTTGGTACATACAGGTGTCCGATTAAATATGTCTACAGGCTACACGGACTTTAATCGGATGGTTGATAATACCAGCGGCTTAGGATTAAGCCGGATTATTAAATCAAGTTTTGATTTAATAATTTATATATATATATATATATTTAATACATGTATTCTAGTATTATTGTTCACTATTCATTCTCTCTTGGCTATTCGTATTTTTATACAAATACGCGTATATGTATTTTGATACGTATACCCGGTTGTATTTTGTATTTATACGGAATATCTTCTGGAAGATGAACACCTCATTATATAATTTTCTTTTTAGAAAATCATTTGCAAATAAGGTGGAGAGTGAGGTGGCATTAGCATGGTTGGAGGTATGTAGAGAAAAATTGATCTTTATTTGTTTATTGTAAAATGTTATGATATTTTTTGCATGGTTGTAAAAATGATAAAGCCATTCTTATTACATACTTCACATTCTCTATTCTTTCAAGACTTTTGCTCATTTTTGCTCATGGCCACTTCTTCACCTCCTTCTTCTTTAGTTGCTCACTTGAGATTTAGAAATGAGAGAAAAAGATAGTGGAAAATTTCTACATTCTCACTCTCCATTCCTAACGACCTTGGAGCTTCGGTTGCTTCGCTAGGCGAAACTAGAGTGTTCCCCTCCGAAAGACGGCGCACAAGACTGCGGTGTCCTGACGCTGAGATTCGGGGCAGATGCTATTTGGTTTTATCCGTCCACCTCTCCGATGATGCCAAGTTGATTTATGGCACCGTGTATCGGAGGTTTAGACGGATGCGGCCGATGTAGCAGACTTCGTCAGATTCCCCCTCGTTTGAGGGGTTTTTGATTGTGGGGACGCTCTTCTCTGCAGGCGCAAGCCCCTGCAGTTAATTACGCTACCGCATCGCGGTAACAACTTTCTCCTTCTCCAGAATTTCACTTCGTGTCGTGTGTGTTTGTTTTGTTTGTGGTTGCCCGTGGATTGTATACGGAGACTGAGTAATGCCGTCGCCCGTAGGACGTGGATTAGTCCAAATCCGTATTTACTTAGATTTGGGTTTGGTGTTTTTAGTTTAAGGATACGTTAGTCGCGTTGCGGCTAAGATCAACTTAAACGTTTGTCAAGGATACGTTAGTCCTGTTTGAGACTAAGATCAACTTAACGGGGTGATCTATTTAATTTATGGCCGCCGGGACTCGTCGTCTCTCTAACGTCGTTGAAGGATTACAACGGCAGATGTCAGAGGAGTTTGGAGATGTACCCTTGAACCAAGGTCGATTTGGAGTTTTATAGTCCGTTTAAGTGTTTAAGGATACGTTAGCCGTGTTTGGGGTTAAGATCAACTTAAACGGGACCGTTTAGATCCGGCAAAAGAGCATTAGGAGGCTCTATTGTTCCAGTTTAGGGACGTGGTGGTCCATATTCTAGTTTAAGGACGTGGTGGTCCAATATTAGTTTAAGGACGTTTCGGTCCATTTTCCAGTTTAGGGACGTGATGGTCCATATTCCAGTTTAGGGACGTGGTGGTCCATATTAGTTTAAGGACGTTTCGGTCCATATTCCAGTTTAGGGACGTGGTGGTCCAATATTAGTTTAAGGACGTTTCGGTCCACGAGTTTAAGGACCCCGCAGTCCACATTGATGTGTGGTCGTTGGGACCCGTCACCTCTTTGACGTCGTTGAGGAATTACAACGATGGATGTCAAAGGAGTTCGGAGATGTACCCTCAAACCGGATGTGAATTGATTTAGGAGGAGCAATCTTGCTCAGTCAATTTAATTTAAGGACTTACGGCCAAAATTGGGCTAAGTCCAGTTGAGAATATTCAACGTTCCGTTTGCATTTGGCCTGTTAGGCCTTTTATTAGGACTGCTCATTTATTTTGGGCTTTGCTCAAACAGAGTATTAATTTAAATGGGGACCTGTCTTTTTTATTGCTTTGCAATTTATTTAAACCTGTTAGGTCTTTTTGACTTGGGCCTGGCCCTTTAAGTAATGCATTGCATTTGTACAGAGCACTGAGAATCTTTGTAGATTCAAGAAGTGCAAAGCACTTTTTATCCCTTGATCTAAATTTGGATCAAAGAAAAAACAAGTTTTTTCTTTTTCTTGTTTCAGAGAACCAAAGGTTCATAGCAAGTGCAATGTACTATTTTTATTATTTTTATTTATTTATTTATTTATTAAAGATCACTGATCTTGTTCTTAGATCAATGATCTATTTCTAAGAGAATTTTCTCTTATTTTAAAGGTTTTTTTACCTTTTTTTTGTATTCTCAAGGAGTTCTCCAGAGTTCTCTTCTCTTTTCTTTTTTTTTTCCGATCTCTATATGAATTTGAAATGAGGCCTGGGGTCCTTTTTATAGTGCTCATAAATTAGTTAGATTTGTTATATAAATCTTTTTCTGAGTGATTTGGGGAATTTTCCCCACCGTTGGATCTTTGATCCAAAGGCCCTTGCCTGATACAAGAAAATCTTCCTGTTTTAACAAGATTTATTCTGTTTTGCGCAAGAATCCCCAGTGCGTGACACGTATCGCGCAGTGAAGCGCTTGCGCAGCCGCGCTTGCGCAACTGCGCAGACACGTGGCGCGCAGCGGTGCACTTACGCAGTTGTGTTTGCGCAACTGCGCAGACACGTATCCCACAGCGCAGCGCTTGCGCAACTGAGCGTTTCTTTTGTTTTTTTAAAGAGCCTTGCTCTGATTGGACGCACTGCCTTGGGCGTTGTGCTGCCGTGTCAATTTCTGACACGTGGCGCGTTGCGCGCAGCTCACGGGATCTGAAGCGTTGCTTCAAAAATTTGAATTTTCAAAATTCAAACAGAGCCTTGCTCTGATTGAGGGAACAAATGCCTCCCCCACCGTTGCGCTCACGTGGCGCGCACGTGAGTGCAGCGGTGGCAAGATCCTAGCCGTTGGATCAAGGGGGTCAGTTGAAGGGGCGCAGGCGCCTATAAATAGGACCCTTGGTCCTTGGTAATTCTTTACCAATTTCAAGAATTTGAATTTCAGAGCCTTACTCTTGCTTAAGAACTTCCAGAGCCTTGCTCTTGTGAGAACTTCAAAGTTCTAGTTTTAGAATCACTTTAGGTAAAATTAATTAAATTAAATTAATTTAAATTAAATTTAATTAACAGAGCCTTGCTCTTATAGATCTTTGATCTAAAGGAAAATCCTTTTGGGGTTTCTTCAACAGAGCCTTGCTCTCAAAAAATTTACAGATTTACAGAGATCTGATCCATGGGTTCTAACCCATGAACAGAGCATTGCTCTTAGATCAAATGTAGATCTTTTTAGATCTGATAAACAGAGAATTTTTGTTTTATAAGTTTTCATGGATTTTTCAAGATTCCCAAAACTCTAAAGATAAAATTGATGGATCTTTCCACCATTACCATAGAGCTATGCTCTTTTAAGGAATCTTGTTCCCCTGAGACCAGAGTTTGACAAATGTCACTCTGTGACAGAGCTTTGCTCTGAAAGAGAATATTTCTTCTTGTCTCTAGGGATTTCCCATCAGTGAGGATATTCTTTTGGGGACCTTTTCATTAATTGACAGTCTTATCTAATGATGGGGTTGTCTTATTAAATGATGTACCGTCATCCAGATTTTGTGGGTCCCTCTTTTTGTCCCCTACCCACTACATCACAGTGTGGAGTAAGATTTTAAAATGCCAAGCGTCAACATTAACGGTTATTTTTTGTCTTTCTACAGGAAACATGTCTGACGACTTGTCTTTCTTCTTTGTTCGCTCGGAAGGAGGGTTCCCTCATTCGCCGGTGGACCGGGTGGCGTTTGCTCTCATCAAAGATCATGACCCTGAGTGCAAAAAGCTCCACCTGTGGGGAAGGTGGTACAGCCAGATCATCCAAGGCCGTCGCAGCTTCAGTTCCGCCTCGCCGTCTGAACCTATAGTCACGATCCCCTATGCAGACGAACCCCCGGTGAAGTATGCCGTGGAGGTTAAAAACTGGAATTCTGATGACCTCCTCCAGCCTGCGATCGGTGCCATCCCAGTGCAGCCGCCGCCGGCAATAGACATTCTGGGGAGGCGAATCTGTCAGGGTGAAGCACGCCCTTGGGGACAGGCTTACAATATTGGACTGATCCCGCGACCCCCCGCCGGATATTTGCAGTGGGCCCGATACATCTTATCGGCGAAAAGGACTCATCTAACGAGGATTGGTTTATATCCAGCCATTTACGTTTCGCTTTTCGAGTATCCCTCTCCTCCAACGTGGTGGATAAAGGCCTTTATTGAACAATGGAATATCCCCACCCACACCTTCCTGATGGCGGATAGGGAAGTCTCTATCTCTTTGGAGGAATTTGTTGAGATTTCGGGTCTACCAATGAGGGGGGAGCACTACGAGGAGCTGCTTCCTCCTGACGAGTACGTCTTTGCCACCAAGCAGTTGGTGTTTGACTTAACTCCGGAGAATGCCATTCAGCATCAGCATCCGGGCTTGGTGAAGGTGTTGGAGATCTATGAGGAACTCTATTTGGAATCGGGCGACCGGGGCATCAGTTTCGCAGATTTTATTGCTCGCTTTATTCGCCCGGAGTTCCTATCAGAGCAGGGCGAGAAGTTCGCTCAGCTTGCTGACCCTTTTGGTTTCGGCTTGGACCGCCGACCTATATCGGAAAATGACCAGCGGGATTTTTATCTCCCCGGCACTGCCAACGTCCCTTTCTCAGAAATCGCCGTTCCTGGCATGGACGAGGAGACCTTTTTTATAGGGTTCTTGGGTTTATGGTTATGCAGCTTCGCGCTTCCTATGCACCCCCGCCTCATGCGGTCCTCTGTCTTTTACCCAGCGCATCGGATGGTGGCTGGTTTACAGTTATCGGTAGGAATTGCCGGGCTGGCTTACCTTTATCATGGACTTAGCGTAGCGGCGGACGCCAGTGAGCCTGGGGTACAGCCTGCCAACTTCCCGATGCACTATTTCACTTCTTGGATGGAGATGCACATGCAAGGGGTGTTTGGTGCCCATAAGACTCCTCCTTTCTTTGAGAAATGCAGACTTCCGAGAATCATGCGGTTGGTCGGGGCTTCAATTGTGGTTGCATCCCCGCGGGATTCTAGGGAACTGCTCCTGCGTCCACGTCTGGTCGGAGCAAAGATTGCTTTTGTGGATAAGGTCATAACCATAGGCTCAGAGACCACCAAGTCAGTGGTGCCCCTGCGTGATGACTTCAAAGATGGGGCTTCTGTATTGAAAGCTCGGGAAATCCTCCATCTCTACTCCATCCGGCCGGGCTATCTAGTGTTCAGGCAGAATAAGACAGCCTTGTTTATGAGATATAACCCACACCGATTTGCCCGGCAGTCAAGCTACAACCAAGGGATCCCGCTGGAAGCTTTCTTGGAAACGCCCGTGGTCGGCCCAGAGGGGATAAAGAATGCGATGCATCATTTTACACGGCTTAACACAGCTTCCTATTTCTTCATTAGTGAACCCAGCTGTGCCCCTAAGATGCTTAATTCATATGTGGCCTGGTATGCGCACGCGATGGGCCCAATTATCTTAACGGAGAAGCGTATGCTGGTTGACCGTAGGGGTGCGCCTCCCGGCGGTGATCGCAAGGCCCCTTTGCAGCCAAGGCTCCCGGTCGTCCCTCCGCTAAAAGATGCTGGAGTCGATCGACCACGCGTGTTGAGCCCCCCGCGGGGATTGCCGCTGCCCGCTACGGTGGATGCACCATCGGCGCCCCGTGCTCCCACGAAGGCGGCTAATGTAGTATCGCCAGAGCCAGGCGTAGGAGCAGATATTGGGACCCGCCGCCCTAAAGTGACTGCCAAGCGCAAATCTACTCCGGGTGGATCTAAAGCTGGCGAACAGAAGAAGAAGAAGAAGTCCACCCTTTCCCTCGATGCGATCCTCAGCTTAAAGCCTACGGCTCCTCCCACCGAAGGCATATGCGAATATGGCAGCAACGAGGGCTTCTTGGTAGACCCTGCGGACACCAATTTGGCTGCCGCCATTGCAGCTTCGGAGCGATCGGCGAGGCTCGAAGTGATGTTAAGCAAACTCGCTAAGTCAGGTAATCATCAGCCGCTTTATTTGTCATTTTATTGCACTTTTTATTATTATCTTTAACTAATATTTGCTTCCTTTTCAACAGGTGTCTCTACTGAAGAGGCTATTGCTGCCTCTTTGAAAACCTTCCAAGAGGAGGAGGAGAAGCGCGCTTTAGCAGGCGTTGGTATGTCTCATCCCTTTCTCTTTTATAAGGAAAGTTTGTCATCTTTTCTGATGGTCGACCTAACCTTCTTTTGTTTCTTTGCAGGGGTTGTATCAATTGATGCGGGGATCCTTCCCAAGGCCGTTACTGAAGTCCCGATCTCGTCGAGGCTGCTGCAGGAGCCTCGACTTGACAAAACGACAAGGGATGCCCTGAAAAATCTGGAGGCATCCCTATTCACGGACGAGGACGCCTCAATTAAAGAAGCCCTTGTGGCATCCGTCTCAACGGCTCGGGAGGAGCGGAAGCGGTTGAGACGCGAAGCAAAGGCGCGCAGAGCTGCTTTGGCCACGGGAGCGGGCCCTAGCACTATTCCTCGCGCCGACACTCCTTCTGAAGAGGCCCCTGCCGCCCTATCTACTGCTCATAGGCAAGTAGCGCGCGGCCCGAAGTGCAAACGATAAATCCTTTTCAGGTAGCATTTCTTTCAGAGCCTTGTTGTAAGAATTATAAAGCCGTTGGCTCATATGCATTCCACATTGCAGGGCCAAGTCCGGCTGAGGGGGAGGCGGAGACCATTGAACCCAGGGGAGCGGAGGAAGCGGTACTTGCCGAACCCGAGCCGACAGTGAGCAACGTCGTCGGGGCCACGGGGCCTGAAGCAGAGGTTGAGGGATCCGCCGCTGAGAGGGTCATTGATGCCGCACCTGAAGTGGCGGCAGATGAGATGATTGTCTTAACCGAGCCGAAGGCAGTGGAGGGTGAGGCGGTTGAGGCTGGAGACCTCGTGGTGTCGATGGACGAGACAACCGCGACCGCAGAACCCGAGGGAGTATCGGGTGAGGCGGCCACGATTCCTGAGGAGGAGCTAACCGCTCTTTCCCAGGAATCTGGCAATACTCCAATCATAGCCCTCCCCGCGTATGGTTCCTTGCCGTCTCCAGGGCTTGCGAGCACAACCACGGTTCCCATCGAGTCGGGTGATGAGGCTACGGGCGGTGTTCTCATGTCAACGGAGGAGGGGATTGCTTCAGTTTCGGCTGGCAGCTCGTCGGGTAAATTTTGAGTTACCAGCGTTCTTTTTATATATCTCGCGATCTCTTCTAACAAGTTTGTCTTTGCAGGTGCGGCCAGTGCCGACGCTCCATTGCTCGAAGGAGCACCGTCAACTACTGCTTTGGCGGTGGTCACCTCCCCGCCTTCCCTTGTACCATCGCGGATGTTGGAAGGTATGGAATTACGACTCATGCGTTAATCTTTTAAACGTGTAGCTTTTGTACTAACGTTATACCACTGTGCCCTTTCAGGAGCGTTCTTTGATTATCTATACCAAGTGTTGCTCCCACACTTCTCCTTCCCATCCAACTCGCTTCTCCCTCTAGTAGTGCCGGTGAGTGTTATTCCGATATCTTTCGAGGGAGTATAGGATCATTTCTGACTTTTCCTCTTCCTGATTGTAGTGCCACGAATCAAAGGAGGGGACACAAGACCTGTCACGCCACCGGCCCTTCCGGCTTTGTCGTCCGTTGCAGCTGGTATAGTATATTCCTCCCCTCTTTTTATATGATCCTTCAGCATCTTTTCGAATCATTGTTTAACCATGTTTCATTTTGCAGCTATTGTTCCAGCTCCGATCTCCCTTGAGTCTCGTGTTCTCTCACCAGCGGGCCCTTTCTTGAAACGTCCATCTTCAAAAGGTGCCGTGATGAGTTTGGGCATGCTGAGCGGGTATATCGAAGAGCTTAACATGGACGCTCTCCCTTCTGTCGTGGATTTCGCAATGGAGGTTAACCCGATGTTGGCGGCGCTCGTAAACTTTCACAATGAAGGCGTCATCGAATCTTGGGTTAACCACTGCAGAGAGATTGAGGCCTGCTTGCATCGGTTGGAGACGACGCGCCCTTCTCTCGAAGTTTTGGCCATGAGCACCGAACGGACAGCCTGGCTCGAGCAGAGCGCTTCTTATCTCCGCCATTTGGAGCAGGAAGCAGCTTTACGGTTGAAGGAGCGTCGGGAATCTTCAAGCGCAACCGCTCGCCTGCGCGCTGAAGTTAGGACGAATGCTGCTGAAGTGAAAGCCGTGTTTGAAGGCCTCCTGGAGCGTATCTCTAATGGGCTAGCACTGAGGCGGAAGCTTGATGCCGCCGAGCGTGATGCCCGAGGCTGTGAAGCAGCTCAGCAGGTTGTTGGGGAACAGCTTGCATCCTTCAGGCAGCAGCGGGCTCAAGCAGAGGCCGAACTGGCGATGGCAGCTGATCAAGAGAAGGCGTGGAAGGAAGTATGCGAGCAATTGCTAAATCTATGCAAGACGCTTCCTTCTCAATAATTCTCCTTGTAAAATAGATGTATATACATTTTTTATTCTTTAGCGCAATGTATCCTGTACTCGATCAATATTTATGAATAAAAGGTGCACATTTTGTAATGTCTTGTGTCATTTCTCCGCCCCCCCTTTTTTGCATGATATCTTTGATGAACCTCATTGGCCGATAACTTCATTTCTCCCAGAGATAGCGATGGCTTAGGCCGCAGGTTCAGGTCTACCGCCTAAGACTTTTCAACTCTATGAGCCATGAGGGTCTCATAGAGGCTTTTCTCCCTACGGATCGAGAGGATCTCGTCGGTGGGTTTTCTCCTCAGGAATCGTAAGGATTCCTAAGTGTGGTTTTCTCTCATAGGTCGTAAGGATCCTACAAGAGAATTTTTCCCTCTTATGAGTCGAGAGGACCCGTAAGTGGTTGTTTCCCTTCTTGTCGAAAATCGACTTCGGAGAGTGAGACCCGTGAATAGTATGCAAGAGACCATTTCGGATTGACTTGTAGGGCCCCATTTTTCAGGAAGCAAGTTTTCCCACCTCTGCTGCCTGAGGCTTCATCTTGCAAATTGATAAGCAAGTTCAATTTGCTGAAGAAATCCCTTTTCTGAATGATTTGGCGGAACTTCCCCCACCGTCGGATCTTTGATCCAAGGGCTTCTGTTTTACAGAAGAAAGTCTTCTTGTTTTAACAAGAACGGAAAAGATTTCTTCAGAACTTTAATTTTGTTTGGCCCAAATGCTCCATAGTATGATACATGTCGCGTGGCGCAGCGCAATTGTGTTAGCGCATCTGCGCTGACGCGTGTCGTGTAGCGCACGGCGCAGCGCAACTATGCTACCGCATCTGCGCTGACACGTGTCGTGTAGTGCACGGCGCAGCGCAGCTGAAGCGTTGCTTCCTTAAATTTTGCTTGAAATAGAGCTTTGCTCTGATTGGGTGCGCTGCTTTGGGCGCTGCGCTGATGCGTCTGCGTCAGACACGTGGCACGTTGCGCAGCGCAAATAATCTGAAGCGTCGCTTCATCAAATTAATTTTCAAGACAGAGCTTTGCTCTGATTGGGGGAAGACGAAGCGTTGCTTCATCTCCCGCCTCGGAATTTGAACAGAGTTTCGCTCTGATTAGGGTAAACCGCCGTGACAACTTTTGGAAGTCGAAGAGGCACTTGATGCCTATAACTAGGACCTTTGGTCCCCCACAGATACTTATCATCTTTCAGATTTTTATTTTCAAAAACTTCAGAGCTTTGTTCTTGCCTTCAAGAACTCCGGTGCCTTACTCTCTTTTCCAACGTTCTTAGAGGAACTTCAGGTAACACAGATTCTTGGATTAACTCTTATTAATCCTAACCAGAAGAGCTTTTAAAGAAAACTTAGCCCTCTATGTATATTGTTTTTTCTTCTGCCGCTAATCTTCCGTAGTATTTCCTTCAGGCATATGGCGGTGCATCTATACAGTTTGCATGAGTTCATCACCTACGACGATATCCGCGCGCAGGGTCGTGAACAAAACCAGGAGTTTACAGACGCTCAATGTGCAGAGATCATGGCTCGCTTGAATTCCAGCGGTGGCTGGCTGCTACCTCGTCGTTCGGCCCTTTTGAAAGTCGTGCTGGGGGCAATATGGAGAGCACTCCCAGGTTTTCACGAGGCCTTACCGCTCAATGCGCTAGATGATGCCGAAGACAAGGTGCATTCAGTGTACCTGACGGGGCTGATTTCGAAGAAACGGCGAAACAACCTCGTTGACATCCTACATCAAATCTTTCAGCAGACGACGATCGTTGCTGCTTATCGAAGGCCGGAAGGGCTTGCCGATGATATCGACACCGAGGAGCGCGAGAGGCTGCGCATAAGAATAATTAGAAAGGCCAGAAGAACTTTGGACAACCTTACTTTTGAATTCCTCAATCCCTGCCCCGGATCTGAAGTCATTCCATTGTAATAATATTTTCCTTTTACTGCTTTTCATGATTGTAAGAATTTTTGCCAATATGAATGGAAACTTTTTATTTCAGCTTCTCTTATTTCTCGTCCTGAGTTTTCTGCCCGTGCATGAACGAGTATGTCTCGAATGCTTAATCAGATGTGAATCGGATGTTCCTTCCCCCCTTTTTTTTGGTCTGCCATCTTAATAAACATGGTCGACGGATAATAGAGCGCGCGTCTTGGCTTCCTTAAGAAATGGCGATGGCTTAGGCCGCAGGTTCAGATCTGCCGCCTAAGACTTTTCAATTCTATGAGCCGTGAGGGTCTCATAGAGATCTTTCTCCCTACGGATCGAGAGGATCTCATAGGTGGATTTTCTCCTTAGGAATCGTGAGGATTCCTAAGCGTGGTTTTCTCTTATAAGTCGTAAGGATCCTATAAGAGAATTTTCCTCCTTACGAGTCGAGAGGATTCGTAAGCGGTTGTTTCTCTCCTTGTCGAAACTCGACTTTGGAGAGTGAGACCCGTGAATAGTATGCAAGAGACCATTTTGGATTGACTTGCAGGGCCCCATTGTTCAGGAAGCAAGTTTTTCAATCTTTGCTGCCCGAGACTTCATCTTGCAAGGTGGGACGAACAGTGGATTTTTCCCGCGGAGACAGTGGTGGCTCTGCGAGTTGACGTGGGTCAGGAGGCTCTAGTCACGGAGTGTTTGTATCCGTGAGTCGAGGAATTTGCTAGGGATTATTTGTTTCCCAAGCGCCAAGGATTATTTGTTTTCTTGGGTTTGAAACGAGTCGAGGGTTCCCACGGAGGCACTGGTGGCTCTGCGAGTCGACGCGAATCAGAAGGCTCTCGTCAAGGAGTGTTTGTATCCGTGAATCGAGGAATTTGCTGGGATTATTTGTTTCCCAAGCGCCAAGGATTATTTGTTTCCTTGGGGTTTGAAACGAGTCGAGGGTTCCCACGGAGGCACTGGTGGCTCTGCGAGTCGACGCGAATCAGAAGGCTCTCGTCAAGGAGTGTTTGTATCCGTGAGTCGAGGAATTTGCTGGGATTATTTGTTTCTCAAGCGCCAAGGATTATTTGTTTCCTTGGGGTTTGAAACGAGTCGAGGATTCCCACGGAGGCACTGATGGCTCTGCTAGTCGACGCGGATCAGGAGGCTCTCGTCAAGGAGTGTTTGTATCCGTGAGTCGAGGAGTTTGCTAGGGATTATTTGTTTCCCAAGCGCCAAGGATTATTTGTTTCCTTGGGGTTTGAAACGAGTCGAGGGTTCCCACGGAGGCACTGGTGGCTCTGCGTGTCGACGCGGATCAGGAGGCTCTCGTCAAGGAGTGTTTGTATCCGTGAGTCGAGGAGTTTGCTAGGGATTATTTGTTTCCTAAGCGCCAAGGATTATTTGTTTCCTTGGGGTTTGAAATAAGTCGAGGATTCCCACGGAGGCACTGGTGGCTCTGCGAGTCGACGCGAATCAGAAGGCTCTCGTCAAGGAGTGTTTGTATCCGTGAGTCAAGGAGTTTGCTAGGGATTATTTGTTTCCCAAGCGCCAAGGATTATTTGTTTCCTTGGGGTTTGAAACGAGTCGAGGATTTCCACGGAGGCACTGGTGGCTCTGCAGGTCGACGCGAATTAGAAGGCTCTCGTCAAGGAGTGTTTGTATCCGTGAGTCGAGGAGTTTGCTAGGGATTATTTGTTTCCCAAGCGCCAAGGATTATTTGTTTCCTTGGGGTTTGAAACGAGTCGAGGATTTCCACGGAGGCACTGGTGGCTCTGCAGGTCGACGCGAATCAGAAGGCTCTCGTCAAGGAGTGTTTGTATCCGTGAGTCGAGGAGTTTGTTGAACACACTGGCTTCTTCGGTTGAAACGAACCGTCGAGGTTTGACTTCGTCTCTGACGGAGTCTGTTGGGAAAGTATGGTTCCCCCTTTGTTTACGCCCTTGGATTGTATACAGAGATCGATGTGATCTTAACTGTAGGGCCAAAGTTTTATCGTCATTTTTTGTTTTATTTCTGCGATGCTCTATCATTTCAGCTTTTATATCGCGAAGGTCGCGATTGCCCAATCATTTCGGCTATTTTTCGCGGTGCCCAATCATTTCGGCTATTTATTTTATCTTTACTCGCTGCTTTTTATTGCGAGTTGCCCCATCATTTCGGCTATTTCGCATGCATACATTTTACTTGCTGCTTTTTTATTGCAAGTTGCCCCATCATTTTGGCTATTTCGTATGTATGTGCGGCCTAACGGCTTTTTGCCGTAAACCTAAAATTGGACACTGATTTCGGCATCAGCACCGCTACAACTGGGATATCGCCAGGAGCGAATCATCATTTGCCTCTGTTATTGTCGAACAAAGGAGGCTTAGCGACCAGGGTTAGGGTCCTGTCGACTAAGGCTTTTGACTTTATGAACCGTAAGTGTCTCACAAAGCTATTTCTCCCTACAAGTCGTGAGGATCTTATAGGTGTATTTTCTCCTTAGGAATCGTGAGGGTTCCTAAGTGTTTTGTTCCTCTGTAAGTCGTAAGGATCCTACAGGAGGGTTTTCTCTTTGTAAATCGAGAGGATTTACAAGGGTTATGCGAACATATCCCCAGTCACGGGTGGACCTTGGTTAGAGAAATGTTTATTCACGCCCGTGGATTGTATACAAGGGTCAGTATTGAGCCACTTGTAGGGCAATATCGGAAGTTGTGGGGGTCGCTTAAGCACAGGTTTAGGTCTCTGTAACTTAAGACTTTCAACTCTTATGAGCCGTGAGGGTCCCATAAGAGAGTTCTCCTTACGAGTCGTGAGGATCTCGCAAGTGTATTTTCTCCTTAGGGATCGTGAGGATCCCTAAGTGTTGCTCCCTTGTGAGTCGTAAGGATCTCACACGGGTGGTTTCTCCTTACAAGGTCGAGAGGATCTTGTAAGTGTTCTTTAACGAGGTTGCGCCCTTTCGGGTTTTCACAAACACTCGCCGGTAGCCCTGCTGTTTTTACTCACGGAGCCCTTTCGGGTTTTCATCCGTGCCCATTTTGCTTATGGACATACCGTTTTTTTTTGTTTTTTTTTATATATTTTTTTTCTTTTTTTTTTATGAGGTCGCGCCCTTTCGGGTTTTCACGAACACTCGCCGGTAGCCCTGCTGTTTTTACTCACGGAGCCCTTTCGGGTTTTCATCCGTGCCCTTTTTGCTTGTGGACATACCATTTTTATTTTATTTTATTTTTATATGTTTTTTTTTATATCTTGTCAGCCTAAAGATGCTGCGGTAGTAGTTTAAAGACGTTTCGGTCTGCTATTAGTTTAAGGACATTTCGGTCCGCTATTGAGAAGCTGGCTACTGCTTATAAAGCTTGAGCTTAGGAAGATAGCGAGCGGACATAGTCGTCGTCATCTATCGTTGACCTAGGCTGTGGCTCATTAAGCGTAGTATTTCTTTAGGAAGCGACCGTTTATTGGTCTGAAAGGCCTTTCACCGTGCATGTCCATGAGTAGATAGGCCCCACCCTGGTAAACTTTCTCTATGATGTATGGGCCTTCATAGTTCGGCTCGAATTTTCCCCGCTTGGCGCGATTGGGGATCATAGGCCTTTTGACCACTAGCACGAGTTCGCCTTGGCGGAATGTCCTAGGTCGGGTCAATCTTTCGTATGAGCGCATCATCTTTGCTTTTATAAGCTTCCAGATTTTGCTGCGCTATGAGCCGGGTTTCATCAAGAGCATCCAGCTCTTCAAACCGTAGGTGAGCATTTTCTTCATCCGTCAGCTCGTAGTGAACTGCCACTCACAGAGAGGGTAATTCTATCTCGGGGGGGAGTACTGCTTCCGTACCGAACACCAACGCGTACGGCGTTGTGTTCGTGGCCGTCTTGAATGTAGTTCGATACGCTCAAAGAGCTTCTTGCAGTCTTTCGTGCCAATCTTTCTTATTACGGGACACCGTTTTCTTTATGATTTTTGTCAATGTCTTGTTGAAGGCTTCAGCTAGTCCATTGGCTCGCGGGTTATAAACCGAGGAATATCTCCAGTCTATATTATGCTGTTGCGCGAAGCGACTGATCTTGTGGCTTCTGTAAGCTGGCCCGTTATCGGAGATGATCCGTCGCGGAGTTCCAAACCGATATATGACATGCGTCTTGAAGAAGTGGAGGATATTTTCCGTCTTCACCTCTCTTAACGGTACTGCTTCTGTCCATTTAGAAAAGTAGTCAGTCGTCGCCAGGATGAAACGATGTCCCCTAGACGATGCTGGTTCGATAGGGCCAACTATGCCAGTCCCCCACATTTCGAATGGCCAGCTAGCCACCGTTGGATGCAACGGATTTGGGTGCTGGTGGATGAAGTCCCCATGAATCTGGCATGAGTGACATTGCTACGCATATTCGATGCAGTCTTGAATCATCGTGGGCCAGTAATAGCCCATCCGTTTGATCTTCAACTTCATCTTTGGACCTGCTTGGTGAGAACCGCAGATTCCGTCGTGAACCTCCTGAACGACTCTTTCCGCTTCTTCCGGTCCTAAGCATCTCAGCCACAGAGAATCGAATGACCTCTTGTATAGAGTATCATTAACGACGGCGAAAGACAGAGCTCGTTTTATGAGCTGATGTCTTGCGGACGCATCTTCGGGCATTTGGTGGGACTTGAAGTAGTCTATAATGACTTCCCTCCAATCCTCGACCTTCTCATGATCTTTTATTTGCAAGGTCGCTTGTTCAGTCACTCCCTTCTCTTCGGGTGATTCCGAAGGTATTTCTGCGGGGGCGAGCACCCGACGACTTTGTACCATAATTCTAACGTCATCGAGGTTCTCGTCAGCCATTTCTTTAGCAAGTTTGGCCAACGCGTCCGCTTTGCTGTTATCCGCGCGTGGTATGCTCTCCAAAGTATAGGAGGGAATTTGGGTTAGCAGTTGTTGCACCTTTTCACCGTATTTTACCAATTCCGGTTTGCATATTTGGTAATCGCCGTTTACTTGACTAACGACCAGTTGAGAATCTCCGTATATGAGGAGGTTTTCAATTCCCATGTCAATGGCGATCTCGAGGCCTGCTATCAGAGCTTCGTATTCAGCTTCATTATTCGTTCTTGGTTCTGTTAAGGAGAAAGCGAAGCGCATTATTCCTCCTTGTGGAGTTACAAAAATGAGGCCTACCCCCGATTTGATTATAGGGGTGTTTTGTTTGCGCTTCTTCATGGAAGATGCGCCATCAAAATAGAGTTCCCATCGGGTGTCACCACCGTCGATTGCATCAAACGCATGTTCGTCTGGAAGATCGCAATTTAGAGGAGAATCGGCGGGTATGGGATGTTCAGCGAGAAAGTCGGCGATGGCCTGGCCTTTTACTGCTTTGAGAGGTCGATACGTTATCGAGAACTCCATTAAGAGCAGGGCCCATTTAGCGAGTCGTCCCGTCACTATGGCCTTTGACATTAGGTATTTGAGAGGGTCCACCTTTGAAATGAGATGGACCTCATGTGCTAATGCGTAATGTCTAAGCTTTGTTATTGCGAAGATCAACGCCAAGCAGTGTTTTTCAATGGGGGAGTAGTTGCTTTCTGCCCCCAGCAGAACTCGACTTAAGTAGTAGAGTGCTCTTTCTTTTCCCTGGTCATTCTCCTGCGCCCATAACGCGCCTAAAGAACCTTCGAGAGCAGTTGTATAAAGAATTAGAGGCTTTCCCTTAACCGGAGCAGCCAACATTGGCGGGTTCTGCAGGTATTGCTTGATCTCGTCTAGCGCGCTTTGGCATTTTTGGTTCCAGACGAATGGGGTTCCCTTCTTCATCAGGTGGCTATAGGGACGGCACTTGCCTGAAAGATTGGCTATAAATCGCCGTATGTATGCGAGCTTCCCTTGGAGAGACCGCAACTGCTTGAGAGTCCTCGGCGGAGGCATTTCCATGATTGCCTTGACCTTGGACGGATCTATTTCGATACCTCGGTGTCGAACAATGAATCCCAGGAATTTTCCTGAGGAAACTCCGAATGCACACTTGAGCGGATTCATCTTCAAGTTGTATTGCCGAAGACGTTGAAATACAGCCTTCAGATGCTCGAGATGTTCCTTATATGATTTGCTTTTAACAACGAGGTCGTCGATATAGCATTCGACGATTTCGTGTATAAGGTCATCGAAGATCTTCGTCATGGCCTTTTGGTAGGTGGCACCGGCGTTCTTTAAACCGAAGGGCATCACCTTGTAACAGAATATTCCCAAAGGAGTCCGGAAAGCCGTATGTTTCTGGTCTTCAGGATGCATTTTTATTTGATTATATCCTGATGAGCCGTCTATGAATGAGAAAATCTCATGCGTGGACGTATTGTCTATCATCAGTTCGGTGACTGGTACTGGGAAATCATCCTTTGGGCAGGCTTTGTTGAGATCCCGAAAGTCCACGCATATGCGCACTGTTCCATTTTTCTTCATCACTGGGACGATATTAGCAATCCATTCAGGGTATTGAACCTCCTGGATAAAGCCGGAGTCTATCAGCTTTTTGACTTCAGCGTTGATGCTCATCTCGAGCTCGAGCCGCATTCTTCTCGGCGCTTGTTTGACTGGCTTGACACCCGAGGATATCGCCAGTCTATGTACAGCAACTTCTGGATCTATTCCCGGCATCTCTGAATAGTTCCATGCGAAGCAATCTTTATGCTGTACAAGGATGTCTTTTAACGCAGCCACCCTCTCTTCAGACAGCAGCTCGCTGACGAATGTCGGTCGCGGATCGTTTATCGTCCCCAACTCAATTTTCTTGAGGTTATCTGCAGTGGTATGTATTCCATCCTCTAGTTCTTTCGGAGCTGGGGGAAATTCTGAGATCACCTCATCATTGCTGTTTTCGAGGCACCAGGGAAGGCTGTCCATGTTCTCGGATTCTTCTTGTAGTATTGTTATCATGTGACAGGTACGAATTCGCTTCCAATCCCAATGTGGAACTGGTTTTTCTTTCGTGGCCTTAGGCTCGTGCTTTTGTGGTGGTGCTACCCTTCAGTTGTTGGACAGAGCGAATTTACCAAGCTGATATTGATTTTCGACCCAATTCTTGAAGGTGAAGCAATCTTCAAGAGGATGACCTACTACTCGATGGTAAGAGCAATAGTCCGGGTGTGAGGCTTCGCCTGCTTGTTCAGGGTGTTTAGACTTCGGCAATGTAAGCATTTGATGTTTCAGGGCGAGATCAAGTATTTTCTTCGTCTTGTCCCGAGGAAACGAGTATGCTCGCCCCATTTTCTTCATAAGGGATAGATTAATAACGCTCGACTCCCGTTTGCGTGGCTTCTTAGCCCTGCTTTGTTGTTGTTGAGTGCCCTTTTGGCCTTTCGACTTATTTCTGCTTTTGAGCTGAGCCTTCTTTATAACAGGTTGACAAGGAGCGGCATTTTCATCCTTTACAGCCTGTTGGAGAAGGCGTTGCGTCTTGGCTTTCTCGTAGATGGCCGTCTCACGGTTGTGATCATCTTGGACCTTTTGACCAGCTTTCTTTATAAGTCTGTCCATTTGTTCTTCGAACGACGGACTGGGCTCTTTTGCATCTGGAACCTTCAGTAGCTTAGGATTAGCGTCCTCCCATTGAGCATCCGTTTCTTCATCAAGGTCATACACGACGTAGCAGCCGGGTAGTTACTCTCGTTTCTTTGACCGGATGTATCCAAGCCCTCTCGTTTCCATTCTCCCATTAGGCAGTTTGCGTTGAGTCCCGGGAACGTTCCAGACCCTGTCATAGAATTTGGCCTCTCTAACGGTCTGTTTGAAGGATATCCCCTGGCGTTTCAGCAGCTTCTTCAAACCCTCTGTATAATATCTGGGAAGACGGATAGGCTGAAGCCTGTCGAGCGCAGGATCTGCGCCATGCCAGATTTCTTTTTTCACATTGGTTTCTTCAGAGCGGTAAAACAGAATTGCTTTCTCGTTTTCTCGCCTGGGAGGGATATAGAATGTCCGCAGCTCTTCTACACTGTAGATATTAAGTGCATCCAGTTCTTATGATGTTTAGGCGGCACCATGGCGACTTGCAGATTTTGCTCTTCATCAGCGGAAGCTTGGATTGAAGGTCGAGCAGAGAATACGACATGGACCTCATCCTCCGAATCGCTACCAAAGACCAATGTAGGAGTGGACGGTCCTGGCTTGTTATGTTGGGGCGGACCCGAATACACTATCTCCTCTTCTTCCTCGGTGTCACTGCCGAAGACAGGGATGGTGGCATTAGTTTTATTCTCCGGCTTGTGACACTTCTCCGTGTCTTCGAAATCCGGCAAGAAGTATTTGGCATCTTCGTATTTGCGGAGCTCGTTCACAGAGAACGGGTTCAGTTCTCCCGTCACGGTATACTCGAAACCATCCTTAAAATACTTCATACACTGATGTTGTGTAGAATGGATGATGTTGTATTCGTGTAACCATGGTCGGCCGAGCAAAGCGTTGTAGCATGTCTTGGCGTCTATGACGTGGAACTTAATGTCCGTGACGAGTAGCCCGAAGCGTAGCGTCAGTATCACAGATCCAAGAGTTTTTGACGATTGGGAGTCGAACCCGGAGATGGTGATCTTGTCCCGAGCAAGGTGCTGGACGCTCATGCAGATTTCCTTCAACACCCGCACGTTGAGTAGGTTAACAGACGACCCGTTATCGATCAGGATTTTGCCTATCTTTATATCATGGCAGTATCCCGAGACATAGAGAGGGCGATTGTGTTCGCAAGTCCCAAGTAGAAGGTCTTCATCACCAAAAGTAACATCAGCCGTGTATACTTCCTCTAATTCATCCTTCATCTTTTCCTCGGCCAGGCATGCTTGGAATTGTTCCGGGTCTTGGAGCGCCTTAATCAATGAATCTCTCGCCTCTTTTGATAGCAAAAGGGCGTCAAGAATGCTGAGCTGTGAGGGCAGCTTCCTCAGATGTGCTAAGACGTAATCTACCTTATTTCTCTTCGGCGGGTTCTTGGCGTTTAACTCTTCCGTCACTTGGTCATCTAAGATGATATCTTCAGAGACCTTTTCTTTTCCTTTATCTTTTCTGTTCGAGGGTCCGAGGCTCTTTTCGGGCAGCGTGCGATTACGTAGCCGGATATTTTCGCAAACCTTTGGTTCTTCTTCTGTTCTCGAAGCGGACTCTTTGAAGAGAGGGGCAAGTTCTAGTTCTTCATCAGAATCACTCCCGAATGTAGGCACTTGTGATCCACCGGTGTTAACCACGCAACAATCGCCAGCAGTTCTTTTAAGCCTCTCGGTCATATTTCTTTGCTCTCGATGAGCTTTACGCTTTTCCCGCTTAAAGTGTTGTCGGTGAGCAACGTATCCTTGCCACCATCTATCGAAAGCTTTGCACTCTTGAGTGGGGTGCGAAATCTTTTGATGATTCAAGCAATAAGACGGATGCATTTTCGCTTCACCGGTAATTTCTTCTTCGGAGGATGGTAGCTTCATACCCATTGACATGGCCTTAGCAAACTTCTTTTTTATCTTGAATTGGCTTTTGTTGGTAGCGGAGATGTTCAGCTCCAACGGGATCGTCTCAGCTCCTTCATCAAGTCGCTGGCGCTTGGCCCTTTCAAATATAACCGCCTCACGCTCCCGATCAGCTTTACTTTTCAACCGAGCCTCATTAAGGAATGCGTTAATTAGTTCATCTGATGGCCCCAGAACTTTTGGTTCAGAATCTGTCCCCAGCGTTTCAGTACAAGGGGTCTCCTCATCGTTCGTGATCGAATGGGAAATCATATGACAGCTCGCCATGCATTCTTCAGCTCCATCTGACGAACTTTCTCCCTCACCTTCCTCTTGAAAGACGTGGTTGAGGAATTCTTGGAGCGTAATGGGAGTCCGCGCCTTTTGGTTGTATTCTTCCAACGCGTCAATTTGTTTTTGTAAGTCCGTGTGTTTGCCACCAGGCTTCACGGGCTTCTTAGATTTCTTCTTCTTCTTTTTCGAAGATTTTGACGGTTGGCTGCAAGTGCTTGAACCGCCACCATCGGTCCTTGGAGTTGGACGTGGCTTCAACATCCCTTCAATGACCTACGGTTCCAACGGGTTCTTCCACTCGATCGCTGGACATGTCTGAAGATCGTTTAGCATCCTCTTTGTCTTGGGTGATAATACGACCTCCCAAGGAGCTTCTTCAATGACGGAGCATGTTGCCCCCGGCGTATTCGTCCCCTTAGCGGTGTGGGGCTGCGGGGGATTCACCTTCCATTTGTCAGATAACACGAACTTGCCCTGTCGATACTGGTTTTCAAGCTAATTTTTGAAAACGTAGCAATCTTCGATCGGATGGCCTAGTACTCGATGATAAGGACAGTAGTTGGGCTCGTTGATGTCACTTGGTTGCAACGGACGTTTTGGATCCGGCAAATTTATGAGTCTGTTGCGCAACGCCAGCTCGAATAACCTCCTTGTTTTATCACGGGGAAAGGAATAAGAACGTCCCATCCTATCCTCAAGGGGCACGTATGGTCGCGTATTATTTTGACGAGCAGCCGGCTTCGAGTCGCTCAGTTGTTGTTGAGCATTAGCGACGACGATCGCTTTTCCCTTCCCTTTGTCATTTCGGGTGTCTGGCCTTGGAAGAGGGGGTTTATGGCCCATTTGATCCATTTGCGCTAGTTTGTCAATCAAGGTCTGGAAGGTAGTCGGCTTGAAAAACATCATAAACTGCGAGATGGTTGCTTGTGGATCGAGGGTTCCCACAAACATACCCACTGCGGGAGCTTCTTCAATACGCTGCTCGCATTTTGACCATAAATTACGCCACCGTATAGCGTATTGGACCCACGTCTCACCGGGTTTTACCCTGGCGTTAATCAGTGCTGTCATCGGGGTACGTTCACTAGCGCTTGCAAAACGCTGAGTAAACAACAGCTCCATCTCCGCGAAGGTTTTAATAGAGTCGTTCGGGAGCTCAGAGTACTATTCGAACGCCGTATCCGATAAGCTTCCAACAAACTGACGAAGTAAAAGCTTGTCATCTCCACCGGTATTGCCGCAGAGTGCCCTGAACTGGGCAACATGCTGGTGAGGATTGCCCGTACCCTTGTAGACATGGAACTTGGGAATCATATAACCTGGCGGGTATTTGATTTGATCGTACCAGCTCGGATATGGTCTTCCCGTTTTCACGACCTGGCCGGCTGTTTCGGTTGCATGATGAACCCTTATTTGCTGGGCGATGTATTCATCCAAATCAGCTTTGGAGATTGTGTCCTCTTTAGCTGTGGACAGAACTGGTGGAGGATTCGACGTCTCTCCCCTATCGTCTTCAAGGATGATCGGGGGATCTTCAGTAGGTGGATCTTGTTGAATCATCATACCCACCATATCCTGGAACAGGAGGGCCATCTTCTTTATGTTGGCTGCCTGCTCCGCAGCCTCTTTATCCTTCTTCTCTAGTACGCGATGAAGGAATTCAGCGTCCGTTTCTTGTTCTTGACGCTCGTCCGAGAACGTTTCAGGGGTTTCTTTTGGCCCTGTAAGTGCGGCCATAGCGTTCATCATCTCGTGGAGCTTCTGCTGCTGCTCCTGAGCCTTGGTCACTGACCTCGTGTGCGGTCTATGACCTGTTGATATGCGGCTATCTTCTTTTCCCGATGCCATATAAACCGTATGAACTGTTATGCCCCCTGACTTGGGGCGTTTAGGTTCACCATTTTTAACTTTTGCCGCTGACGCGGGAGTTTTCTCTGGCCTCCTTCTTTTGTGGACCGTTGAAGTGGGCATCCTAGCAATTGTTGCCCCCTGTTGTTTAATGGGGCGGTTTTTGTCTTTTTCCGCCTTTGCCTTTTTCTGGCGATGAAAGTGGTCCGGGTCAATCACGGAGTCTTGAACCCTCCGCCAAACTTTATAAATTTTTGACGACAGCCGTTGAGGGGGCTGTTCCTGCTTTGTCTCTGGAGCTTTCTCCATAGGCGGAGATCTTTTCAATGTAGCAATTGGAGAGTTCTTCCTCACTTTCCTCAGCAATTCAAAGCTGTTCCCAGTTGGAACAGCAGCGTTGACCTCCACCATTGGAGCAGGTGGAGTTAGCCCTGAGGGGGAGTTGCCCCCTGCTTTCCTCACTCGTTGCCAATGGCGACGTCGCGCAGACGAGCCATCGGGATTGGTTCGGAATTTGAGATAGTTTCTTTTTGCCCCCTGTTTGAATGTGGGGTGACTGCCAATGTCAGCCTATTGAAGACTGATGTCCTTTGACCAATAGGGGCAGGAGTGGGAATCGTCAATCTCGCGAAGACCGATTCTTTGATGGGAGAAACCGCTTTAACGTCTTCCGGAGCAGCGGCCGTTGCCCTCTTTGGGACGGCCACTCTATGGTTCTGATCTAGCCTGGCGAAAACGGAGGCTGTCGGTTTGGTAACGGGCGACCCGTTGACAGGGGCCGTCGTAGCAGTGAGCCGGTCGAAGACCGACTTTTTGCTTACTTCCAGTGCAGGTATTGGCGCAGAGAAGCTTGTAGGTGGGATCATGGTCCCGAAGAACAAGCCGGTGGTGGCTTGGGTCACCTGGTCTACCGGCAGAGCGAGGAAGGAAGCTGCTTGGGGCCCATATGCTACACCTCCTGGTGAGGTAGAGCGTCCGTTGCAGTGGCATTTCGAGCAGTTGGTGCAGTTAGAGGCCATTGAATCTTGAATTCTGCGCCAGGTAAAAGACCAAATCTTAGTAGCTTGAAATCCAAAGACAACCATTTAACAAACCGCGATTGGTTCGCGAAGACGACACACGAAGTGTGGAGTGGAAAGAGGAAGAGGTCCCACCGGGCGTGCCAGAATCTGTTCCCCTCCGAAAGACGGCGCACAAGACTGCGGTGTCCTGACGCTGAGATTCGTGGCAGATGCTATTTGGTTTTATCCGTCCACCTCTCCAAAGATGCCAAGTTGATTTATGCCACCGTGTATCGGAGGTTTAGACGGATGCGGTCGATGTAGCAGATTTCGTCAGATTCCCCCTCGCTTGAGGGGTTTTTGATTGTGGGGACGCTCTTCCCTGCAGGCGCAAGCCCCTGCAGTTAATTACGCTACCGCATCGCGGTAACAACTTTCTCCTTCTTCAGAATTTCACTTCGTGTCGTGTGTGTTTGTTTTGTTTGTGGTTGCCCGTGGATTGTATACGGAGACTGAGTAATGCCGTCGCCCGTAGGACGTGGATTATTCCAAATCCGTATTTACTTAGATTTGGGTTTGGTGTTTTTAGTTTAAGGATACGTTAGTCGCGCTGCGGCTAAGATCAACTTAAACGTTTGTCAAGGATACGTTAGTCCTGTTTGAGACTAAGATCAACTTAACGGGGTGATCCATTTAATATATGGCCGTCGGGACTCGTCGCCTCTCTAACGTCGTTGAAGGATTACAACGGCAGATGTCAGAGGAGTTTGGAGATATACCCTTGAACCAAGGTTGATTTGGAGTTTTATAGTCCGTTTAAGTGTTTAAGGATACGTTAGCCGTGTTTGGGGCTAAGATCAACTTAAACGGGACCGTTTAGATCCGGCAAAAGAGCATTAGGAGGCTCTATTGTTACAGTTTAGGGACGTGGTGGTCCATATTTTAGTTTAAGGACGTGGTGGTCCAATATTAGTTTAAGGACGTTTCGGTCCATTTTCCAGTTTAGGGACGTGGTGGTCCAATATTAGTTTAGGGACGTTTCGGTCCATTTTCCAGTTTAGGGACGTGGTGGTCCATATTCCAGTTTAGGGACGTGGTGGTCCATATTAGTTTAAGGACGTTTCGGTCCATATTCCAGTTTAGGGACGTGGTGGTCCAATATTAGTTTAAGGACGTTTCGGTCCACGAGTTTAAGGACCCCGCAGTCCACATTGATGTATGGTCGTTGGGACCCGTCACCTCTTTGACGTCGTTGAGGAATTACAACGATGGATGTCAAAGGAGTTCGGAGATGTACCCTCAAACCGGATGTGAATTGATTTAGGAGGAGCAATCTTGCTCAGTCAATTTAATTTAAGGACTTACGGCCAAAATTGGGCTAAGTCCAGTTGAGAATATTCAACGTTCCGTTTGCATTTGGCCTGTTAGGCCTTTTACTAGGACTGCTCATTTATTTTGGGCTTTGCTCAAACAGAGTATTAATTTAAATGGGGACCTGTCTTTTTTATTGCTTTGCAATTTATTTAGACCTGTTAGGTCTTTTTGACTTGGGCCTGGCCCTTTAAGTAATGCATTGCATTTGTACAGAGCACTGAGAATCTTTGTAGATTCAAGAAGTGCAAAGCACTTTTTATCCCTTGATCTAAATTTGGATCAAAGAAAAAACAAGTTTTTTCTTTTTCTTGTTTCAGAGAACCAAAGGTTCATAGCAAGTGCAAGGCACTATTTTTATTATTTTTATTTATTTATTTATTTATTAAAGATCACTGATCTTGTTCTTAGATCAATGATCTATTCCTAAGAGAATTTTCTCTTATTTTAAAGGTTTTTTTTACCTTTTTTTTGTGTTCTCAAGGAGTTCTCCAGAGTTCTCTTCTTTTTTTTTTCCGATCTCTATATGAATTTGAAATGAGGCCTGGGGTCCTTTTTATAGTGCTCATAAATTAGTTAGATTTGTTATATAAATCTTTTTCTGAGTGATTTGGGGAATTTTCCCCACCGTTGGATCTTTGATCCAAAGGCCCCTGCCTTATACAAGAAAATCTTCTTGTTTTAACAAGATTTATTCTGTTTTGCGCAAGAATCCCCAGTGCGTGTCGCGCAGTGAAGCGCATGCGCAGCGGCGCATGCGCAACTGCGCAGACACGTGTCGCGCAGTGAAGCGCTTGCGCAACAGTGCTTGCGCAACTGCGCAGACACGTGGCGCGCAGTGGTGCTCTTGCGCAACAGTGTTTGCGCAACTGCGCAGACACGTGTCGCGCAGCGGTGCACTTGTGCAGTTGTGTTTGCGCAACTGCGCAGACACGTGTCCCGCAGCGCAGCGCTTGCGCAACTGAGCGTTGCTTTTGTTTTTTAAAGAGGCTTGCTCTGATTGGACGCACTGCCTTGGGCGTTGTGCTGCCGTGTCAATTTCTGACACGTGGCGCGTTGCGCGCAGCGCACGGGATCTGAAGCGTTACTTCAAAATTTTGAATTTTCAAAATTCAAACAGAGTCTTGCTCTGATTGAGGGAACATAGAGCTTAGATCGTTTTTCTCAGGTGGATCATCTTCGGCAAAAGAGGACAGGCTTGCAAGCGCGATTCAGAGGACTTGAAAAAAAGCTTGAGGATGTGAGTATTCTACACATAGTAGATTAATTTAGCTCACAAGGTTTTTGTATATAAATTCTAGCTCTTAAGTTCTAGCTCTTTAGTTCGATTCATGGTTTTGGAACTTTAGCAAACTAGAACTTTTTGAAATCCATGTTGCCATCTTTTAAAATTAGTTTGCTATGTACCTAAGTTCTCAGCCGTGGTATTAGAGCTAGGCTAAAGGCTAGATTTGTTTGCACTAATTTAGAGTTTCGATCGATAGAATTTTCTGATTCACCTTTCTAAATTCTTGCTTGCTGTTCGAGTTTCAAAGTTCAAATTTTTTTCAGGTTGCATTAAAATTATGTGCAGGCAAAATTAGAGCCAAGAAAAAAATTTGGGCATCTACGTCCAAAATTCGACCGCTGATCCGCCGTCAAATGCGCCATTTGGCGCTGATCCACGGCCCAATTTTGGCTACAGTGTCTTAAATTTTTTCCGGGGCTATAGTTTATGGAAATGTGATTTTTGGAATATTTGGTTTTGGTCCAGATTTGTTTGTGTACTGGTTTGTACTTGGGGGCCAATGCGGAAAGTTTTAATCGATCGAAATTTTAAACTTTTGTTTTTCTGAGCATTTGTTTTTGCGACCGTGAATATCATAGCGCGGTATAATCCGACTGGTTGCTATATGTACAATCAGACTGGTTTACGAACATGATATTCGCGTTGGTATTCTGTGTTGCTCTGTTGAATATAGTTAAGTTGGATTTGTCGCGATGGATAGCCCGGTATACGTAGTATTAGATGTAGTTCTCTGTGATATAATGTATATTCATATTGCGTGGCGAGCGTCCGACATATGGACTGTCGTTACCGTGGCTTGTATTATTCTTTGGGGCACGTCCAGGTTGCGGACATAGCCACTGCTGTATATTCAGTTTTTATTACATGCATTAGGATTACCCCGTGGTGAAGTGCTCGAGTAGCCGGGCCCTAGAGGGCAACAAGCCTCCATCTCATGGCGTTGAGACCGGAATGACTTACTCTAAAATTGGCGGGCTATTCACCGCACTCATAGGGGTATAGGATTGACCCGTGGAGGGGTGCCCAAGTCACCGGATTTCGGAAGTGTTGGGTAGCTCACTCACTTAATTAATTGGGGTTGCCTCGCTTTTGAGATTGGCGGGTGGCTTGCCGCACTCGTAGGGGTCCAGGGTCTTATAATTCGGGCTATCCACAAGACCGGGAAAATTGTATTTTATATTTGGCTCCATTGAAATGTATTTTTCCTAGTTTATCTGTATTTCCATATTGTGTTTGCTTCCTCTATGATTCTGCTGTGATGCTTCTGTGATGTTACTTGATATCATGCATGAGACGAATGTTCATATATATATAGTAGACGTTATATTTGTTTTGTATCCGCGCTAGTCCTGGTCCCGCCCTGCCGTAAGTGAAGTAACCTTACGGTGAAGATCTGGAACCCTTTGGCGTATGCGGATGGTATATATGTGCGTGCTTATTTTCGTTTCTTTCCGGTATGATATGTTTAATTGATGGGACTGCACTAATTCTGATTAATGTAAGGAAAACAAATTTATATGATGTTGTCGGAACCAAATTTAAAAACTATTGGTGTTTATTTTTGCTTTGCATCGAGATATTCATCCTGTACCTGAGAAAAGTGCCTAGATCCCTTCATAGGGAGTGATCTTTTTGGTAAAAGTTTACGTGACTATAAACTACCCGGTTTTCTTCAAAACCACCGGTTTTCTTTATTTTTGCTCTGCGTCGAGATATTCAGTTAGGAATATCCTGCACCTCATTCGATGAGGAAAGAGTCTAGATCCCTTCATAGGGAGTGATATCTTCGGCAAAAGTTTACGTGACTACAAACTACCCGGTTTTCTTCAAAACCGCCCGGCTTCCTTCAAAACCCCCTACAACAATATCAAGTTCATTACGTTAAAGGTTTTTTTGCCAAAAACCAGCCGTAGCCTTCCGTCATTTCAGATTAGTATTGCTTAGTATTCGTGCCGCGTATGTTGACCTAGTCAAGGCGTAGTGTTCGGTAGCTCTGTAGTACTTTTTTGAAGCATGGTAATGCGATTGGTTAGGACAGTCGTACGGTCATTTTGACATAGTCAAGGGCTCATATGGGTGGGTCTAATCAATCCAGGGTAATGACGGGTTGAACTTGATTTGTGACTTATGATATGTTGACCTAGTCAAGCTCATAAGTCGTTTGGGACAAAAACCATATCGACAGTTTCAAATATAAGGAAAACTTGCCAGGCATGCGCATACCTTCTGGAGAGTGATGACTTGAGTAGTTTCTATCAAGTTATCACGCGATAATAGTTGGATCCCGATTCCCACTGATGAGTAGGTGTTACTACTCGGGTGATTTTCAGATGATCCCGATTAATTCTCTTTTTAGAATTTGAAGAAGATTTTGAGGAAACAGTCGGAGCCATCATGATTAGATAAAGTGATTAACCAATCTAATCATGATAGAGTGCACGCTGAGTGTTTCTTCTCTCTTTGGCAGCGACCGTGACCTGATCTTAAACTAATAATACTCATAAACCAAGTTAACCGAACCTTCTTACACATTTTGGTTTTGGATTGTCATGATTCACGATAAAGTCGCATTTATTTCTGCCACTCCTACTTTCCCTTTGCATTTCTCCAGAACACTCCGTATCACTACAAAGATCCATATTGCTTGGGTATGCCATCGGATAGTTACATACGAACTCGAGGAAACTTATTTTCTGTTCAAGAATGGATTCCGGTTCTGCAGAAATTGATTAGGATTATTTGGTTGTCTTTTCCCTTTACACTCTCAGGTTACGAGAGCTCCTAGTATTAGGAGAGTACACCTATTATGATTATTGGATAGTCTTCTTCTGAACCTTTGGCAGGTATCGAAAGGTAGGGAAGAAGAAAACCAATTAGCCTAAGTATGGTATACAGAAGGTAAGAAGTAAAAACATATAAAGGGATTGTAGTGAGGGCAAGGAAAATTGCGATTACTGTCATAAATCTAGAGAGTGGAAGAGGCATTACTAGGAATACTCGGACATCCCCTCGAAACATTTTCATGTTTCAGTTTTACTGTGCGGTGTTAATTTGAAAACTGCTTTCACAATTAGATTCTGATTTCAGAGTATGTATTTACCCGACTTGATTCTTATATCTGTATGGCGTTACAGATGCTGAGTGGGAGTAAAATATTGGATATTGGGTGATTAGATTCTCAATATCAGAATTCTTTGTAATTGGTGATATTGTAGGGTGTTTTTCGTCACCCCATTGAGATGGAAAATACGCGTCGCTTGTCAGGCGCATTACAGATTCCCCCTGCCTAAGGTAGGCTGGGGTTTATTTGATTGTGGGGATCCGAATCTCCGGCAGCCGCGGACTAAGCTGCCGTTAATTACCCCTTGCCTTTGGAGCAAAGGATCTTTCGATTGACGGGTCAAACTGGTCATGTGAACTCATTGTGCAGCGCTTGTATATATGTTTTTGGACGTATCGGAGGCCTCATAGTGTTTACGGGGGTTCCGCTACCCGGACAGTGGGCTGGGGTCAAGGGGGCTAGCAGCCCTCTTACGGGGTGCGGGGCAGCGCCCCGTTAGAAAATTTTTTCTAACGGGGGAAAGTGTTGTGGAGTGTGTATATATTAAAAAAAAGGGAAAATAGCGTCCAAAGGACGAATGGGTGCCCGCACCTCACGTGCCAGGCACGCGGGCACTGGGCTTAGCCCCTGCATTAGGAGTTGTACTCCCGATTGACTTTTGAAGTTAACTCCTAAAAGAAAGATTTATTATATATATATATATTTTGTGGAGTAAAACTCCCAAAAGATTTTCGGAGATGATGAAAGTGGATCCCTTTCTTCTCCCTTGAACTTTAGATCTTCTCTTGAGCCTGGGATCTTCCCAAAGTGGGGTTTTTGGAGATGAGTCTCTTTCTTCCTCCTTTCTGTTGGCTGGATCTTTGAGAAAAAAGGAGTGAGACTTAAAAATCACTCCTTTTGGGGATTTAATGGAAAATCCGAATTTCCCTTCAAGGGTTTTATGGTGAAAAAATATTTCTTTTTGGAAAAAGAAAAGTAACTCTTGATTTAATTCAAAAATGGAAGGAAGGTTTAGAACCTTGAGGAAGGAGGCACAAACACCTTAGCTTTTGAGGGAAATGAATTATTGTTTTATTTCATCATCATGTTGTCTTATATAGGCTTACAAATTCACACAACCTCTTGGGCTTTACAAAATGACATTTTGCCCATCTCATGCCTCATGTGCTTATTTCTTTTTGCACATGAGTCATAGACTTTACAAAAATTTGGCTTTTTGCCCATTTATTTTACATTCATGCATGAAAATTACATCAAACTTATTTATTACATAATTTTCTTCTTGGCATGGGGGACGCCAGCCGTTTCATGTTCGGGCTTGACTTGGTCATGAGCCCACTTGGCCTGGGCTTGGGCCCGTTTGGCTTAAGGTTGACTTTGATTTTGACTTGGTTAACCGGGGTGTAAATTTTGGCCCTAACAAAGTGCCCCTCATCAATAAATGCACACCGCGTATATGGGTTGTGTGCATGAAATTGATGAATCTTCTTTCGCGTGGAGGTGACTTGATTTAGTTCCCGCTTTCGGGAAGGCTGGCATTGCCCTTTTTACGACATGGACGGTCGATGCTTGACGAGTCTCCAAGACGGAGTGTTGCTGGTTGACGTGTCCCCAAGACGGAGTGTTGCTGGTTGACGTGTCCCAATTCGGAGTGTCTGTGTTGGACGTTTCCCCGAGACGGAGTGTCTGTATGTGATGTTTTCCCGGCCCGGAGTGTCGTTGGTCGACTTATCCCCGAGACGGAGTGTTTGTTTGACGTTTTCCCGGCACGGAGTTTCGCTGGTTGATGTGTCCCCGGCATGGAGTGTTGCTGGTTGATGTGTCCTCGAGGCGGAGTGTCTGGTCGACGTGTCCCCGACACGGAGTGTTGCTGGTCGACGTGTCCCCGAGGCCGAGTGTCGCTGGTCGACGTGTCCCCGGCACGGAGTGGCGCTGGTCGACTTATCCCTGAGGCAGAATGTCGCTGGTCGACTTATCTTTGAGGCGGAGTGTTTGTTTGGCGTTTTCCCGGCACGGAGTGTCGCTGGTTGATGTGTCCCCGGCATGGAGTGTTGCTGGTCAACTTATCCCCGAGGCGGAGTGTCTGGTCAACGTGTCCCCGGAACGGAGTGTCGCTGGTCGACGTGTCCCTGAGGCCGAGTGTCGCTGGTCGACGTGTCCCCGGCACGGAGTGGCGCTGGTCGACTTATCCCCGAGGCGGAGTGTCGCTGGTCGACTTATCTCTGAGGCAGAGTGTTTGTTTGACGTTTCCCAGGCACGGAGTGTCGCTGGTCGATATTTTCCCGGTACGGAGTGCCGCTGGTGACTTATCCCCGAAGCGGAGTGTCTGTTTGACGTTTTCCCGGCACGGAGTGTCGCTGGTTGACGTGTCCCCGGCGACTTATCCCCGAGGCCGAGTGTCTGATTGACGTAGAGGCCGTTGTCGGAATTGGTTGGCCTGATTTGTTTTGGGGAGGTTCCAATCTGTCCGGCAGGACTTTTGGCGCTTCCGGATGGGACTTTAGTTTGATTTGTCCAATTCCTGCCTTGTTTGGCGGGACCCTTGAATTCGAGGCATTGCAGCGTGGGATTTGGAATTTGGATTTTTGTTTAGCATCAGCATCGCTACACTGGAATGTGGTACCGGAAGCGAATCATCATTTGCCGTGAGAGAATTTGGGGATTTTGGTTTTGGTTTGGCATCAGTATCGCTACACTGGAATGTGGTACCAGGAGCGAATCATCATTTGCCATGACGGGATTTCCCTCGTTCCTAGTTTAACGACTTACGTGTCATCTGTTCTCAGTTTAACGACTTAAGTTTAATGACTTAGGGGTCTACTGATCGAAATTTTGGGGTTGGGGTCGGCATCAGCGTTGCTAACACTAGAGCACAAATGCTAGGAGCAATTCATCATTTGCCTTTTCCTGTTGGGGAGCGATGGTTTAGGAGATAGGTTTAGGTCCCTATTATCTAAGGCTTTTCAATTTTATGAGCCGTAAGGGTCCCATAAAAGCATTTTCTCCCTATGAGTCGAAATGATCTCGTAAGTGTATTTTCTCCTTAGGAGTCGTGAGGACCCTAAGTGTGTTTTCCCCTCATGAGTCGTAAGGATCCCACGAAGGTGTTCTCTTACGAGTCGAGAGGATCTCGCAAGTTTTGTTTTCCTCATGTATCGTGAGGACGCATGAGTGGATCTTTCCTAAATAGAGCTTAATTCCATGGACGGAGACCGGCCGCGGGGCTTGTGATTGCGGTGAGGTATGGGTGTGATGAAGATTATTTGATCCCGTGGATTGTATACGGTAGTCAATTTGTGGACTGGCCGTAGGGTTGAGAGAATTTTGGTTGGCGTCTGCACGCCATTTGGAGTTTTTTTTAAAATTTTTTTTCCGCGATTGCTCTATCATTTCAGCTTTTCTTATCGCGTGGGCCGCGATTGCCCTATCATTTCGGCTATTTATTCGCGGTTGTCCCATTATTTCGGCCCCTTTTTTTTATTTATTATTTATTATTATTTATTTACACAATTTTTTACATCCCCGGTTTAACGACTTAGGTCGAAGGTTCCCAGCTTAACGACGTGGTGGTCCTTATCGTGCACTTATTCAAAAATCCTTGGACTTTGATCTCACGGCGCTTCAATGCTTTCTTTGTCATTTTGGAGAGACGTTCACGTGTGTCCCGTAGAAACTGCGATGAACTGGGTCATTTACTGGAGCGGGAGATTGAGCCGTTTTCCCCCAGAGGGTTTTGGTCTTTCGTTCGAACGGAGCGAACGCTCGTAGCTTGGTTTTCTGCTAACGCGTTTTTGGCTAATGAGACCACTTCCTCATTGTATTGTTTTTCCACTCAATTCTTGAAAACAAAGCAGTCTTCAATGGTATGACTCACCATTCTGTGATACGGGCGGTACAAAGGATCTTCAGTCATGTTTGCTTCATGTGGTCTTTTTGATTTAGGAAATTGCAGACTGTTTCTCAGGGCGTCCTTGAATATTTTATGGACTCCGTGCCTTCTGAAAGAATAGACCTTATTCAATTTCTCTTCCAGGAGCGATTCTCCTCCCTTCCCAACACTGGTTTTCGAGACTGGTCGGCATTAGGCATGTCTGCTCTTCGCCTGCTTTGGTCGGCAGATACATTAGAGAATTCAGTGTCCTTGGGAGGTCCACCTTTGCGGTTGTCGTTCTCCGGATATTTGGACTTGTTATATTGGTAGTTTGGAAGAGATTCGGGACCCGCATGTTCCAGCATCGGGACTATTTTAAGAAAGTCCTGGAGAGTTTCGGGATCCACGGATGACTTTTCCTTAATTCTGTCCCGTGTCAACTGGTCGCAGAAATGCGTCAGGACTTTCCTGGGGGCTAGCCGCCTTCGACTTTCATGAATGTATTCCGCTCTTAGACCAGAGGGAATAGCTGTTAGCTGCTTTGGGACATCAATCTCTGGTTCATGGACCAAATTTTGATTTTGTTGTGATTGCATTTGAAGGACTCGGGTTGCGAGATTTTCCATAACATTCACTAGATCGTTGACTTTGGAACGGATCTTGGCGAACTCCCTATCACGGTCCTGAAATTGCTCTTGAAGCCACTAGAATAACGCTTGTTCTGTAGTTTTGGGGATGATGACTGGGCTATCCTCATCGCCTGAGTTTGATTCCCTAAGAACCATGGGCTCTTTTTGCTTAGCAGCTCGAGCAAGGCCCTCATCATTATCTGAACCGAGCCAATATTGGGCGGCGTCAACCATATCATCACCATGGCTGTGAAGCGTAGGAGGGTTTGTTTCTCCAGGTCCGACCATGTAGACCGTATGGATCGCGTATCTGTTTATTACCCCCTCATCATCAACGTTAATCGGCGGACCTTTGGATTATCGCCGTGGTTTGCCCCTTTCAGGGAAGGGTGAACAATTGAGAGCGGTCGGTTCCCCAAATATCTCGGTCTCTGTATAAAATTGGCGGTCGCGACTTGATCATTTGTCAACACGCCATTGGACAATGATATTTCTTCCGTCTTGTATTGTTTCTCGACCCAATCCTTAAAGATGCAACAGTCTTCAATAGTGTGTCCCAGCACTCGGTGGTATGGGCAAAAGTTGGGATGATCAGTCCTGTTCGCTTCACTTAGCCTTTTTGGTTCTAGTAGTCGCAGGCCATTCTTCATAGCATCTTTGAATATTTTTGTGAACCTTGTCTCTTCTGAAAGAGTAGACCTTATTTCTTCTTTCCTCCAAAGTTGGCTCTCGAGATTTGTTAATTTTGGCTCCGCCCGCTCTCTGCTTATTTAGAGAATCGGTGCTATTGGAACTTTCACTTTTTCGGTCGTCGTCCCTCCGATGTCTCGGTATGTTTGTGAATTGGAGATTTTGAGTGGACTCGGGCTTTGAGCATTCCAACATTTGAACCTTCTTGGTCAGTCTTGGAATGTTTTGAGACCCGCGGTGCATAGAAACGGGGTCATCCAATTGTTAAGATTTCTGACAAGGAGGCTGATAGATTGGTCCTGCTCTATTGGCGGTTCATATTTGACGGAGATATTGCGCCATCGGATTATAAAATCCGTGCTGCTTTCGTTGTCTTTTGGCTTGGTCCTTATTAGGTCGGCGATGGTGATCTTATCGCTGACACTCATGAACATTTGTCGAAACAGAGATTCCATTTGGACGAAAGTAGTAACGGAGCCATCCGGTATGCTCGCGTACCAGTCGAAAGCGACATCGGTTAAGCTATTAACGAACTGGCGGAGGAGAAGCGCATCATTGCCCCCAGTATTCCTGCTTGAGGCTTTAAAGTGGGCGATGTGCTTATTCGCATTTCCCGTCCCACCAAATCTTCCGAATTTGAGGATGACATAGCCGCCAGAAAACTCTACCAGATCATACTGAGCAAGATATGATCTCTCACTACTGCTGATATCTTTTTGCGCTTCGGTTTCGGTTACCAATGTTTTGACTTTGTTGGCAACCAAATCCATGATTTGATCTTGAGTTAGCGGGTTACTGTCATCGGTAGCCAAAACATTTCCCGAGATAGGATTCGGCCGACTTTCATGCGGCTCGTCCACCTTTGAATATGAGGGAATAGGCGTCGGTTGCCTTGGGACACTGTTTCCCGGTTCATGAGCAGAGCCCTGTGCTTGATTGGGCGGCTGAGAGGCAAGTTTGGCCGTGAGCTGTAAGACGACGTTTGTTAAGTCGTCAATTTTTAAGTAAAGCTTGGCCATCTCTTTGTCTTTGCTTCTGAGCTGCTTCTGGAGCTCTTGGAGAAGTTGCTGCTCTGCGGTCTTAGGACGGAAGATTAGCTCCTCTTCGCTTTCCGAGCCCGACTCCTTATGAACCGAGGGATCTCTCTGCTTGTCAGTCTCACTGGAAGGGTTTTCATTACCTTCCAGAGGAGGTTGGTCTTGGAAAGTGGCAGCTTTATTCACACCAGATTGGATTTGAGATGTGGTGGCCCTATCCTTGCTCTTACCGTGAAGGTTGTCGCTGTGACGCGTGCCCGCCATATAGACAGTGTGGACCACATATCCAGCTATCTCTTTATCTTTGGCGGCTGACTTTTCGATCCATCGTCGTGGCCCTTCCTATTCTGGAAAGGACATACGATTGAAGACGGTTGGTATGACTGGGTCCTTGGGTGGCGCTGTCTGGCTCGCAGTTTTCTTGACTCTTGCGGTCATGCATTCTTCTGGACCAATTTCAGTGGTTCAAAAGAGTTACGAGCTTTATAGCCGATTCAGCTGTTGTTGCGGGGTAACTCTGTTCCTGGAACCTCATGAAGTTCAGCCTAGCAGGAGCCTTAGCCCTTTTGTTGGCTTTGTATCTGAGACTTTTCTGTCTAAGCTTCTCGATTTTGAGGGCTTGACAGGCGTTCGTCATCCAGAAAGCCATCGTGAGTCGATTGATGGGGAGCTTAGAGAAGATACCCGATTGAGCAGTTGTCAGGGGCACCGCTGGAGCATGCCCGAGATGCCTTGTTGCTTTGTTGGTGTTGATGGCCTTTCCCCCGGCTGGGGCCAAGGAAGGTCGTTCAAACACTGACTTACGTTTAGGTAATGGTGCCCTCGAGATCACCACATTTAGCCTCCTGTCTTTCGAGGCCGGTCTGTCTATTACTGGAGCTTGAGGAGCTGCGATGACGTTAACCGGTACTAACAGAATAGAGCTAAATGGTAGCGGCGGCTCCTCCTATTGTTGCCCGAGATTGGCCGGGAGGACCGTCATGGCGTCCATCTTCATCATGTAGGAGACGGGAGCCGTGTTGAGAGCCGAGCTTGTCCTTGGAGACATTTTGTTGCGTCCGAATATTGGAATTGGAAATTGTTAATCTGCGCAAAGAAGCATTATTTCAGTACATGCAATCGACGTATATGTTGATTGAGTTCGTAGAACGTTTAACCCGAAATATGGGAGGAGAGAAATGGTCCCACCGGGCGTGCTAGAATCTGTAGGGTGTTTTTCGTCACCCCATTGAGATGGGAAATACGCGTCGCTTGTCAGATGCATTACAGATTCCCCCTGCATAGGGTAGGCTGGGGTTTATTGATTGTGGGGATCCGAATCTCCGGCAGCTGCGGACTATGCTGCTGTTAATTACCCTTCGCCTTTGGACCGAACAAACCTCCAATTGACGGGTCAAACTGGTCATGCGAACTCAATGTGCAGTGCTTGTGTGTGTTTTTGGACGTATCGGGGGCTTCGCAGAGTTTACGGGGGTTCCGCTACCCGGATAGCGGGCCGGGGGTTAAGGGGGCAAGCATCCCCCTTGCAGGGTGCGGGGCAGCGCCCCGTTAGAAAATTTTTCTAACGGGAGAAAGTGTTGTGGAGTGTGTATATATTAAAAAAAAAAGGAAAATGGCATCCAAAGAACGCGTGGGCTCCAGCGCCTCACGTGCTTGGCACGAGGGCGCTAGGCGCCAGCGGGAAAAAAAGGGGCTTAGCCCCTACACTGAGAGTTATACTCCAAATTGACTTTTGGAGTTAAACTCCTAAAAAAAGGACAAAGAGGCTTAGCCCTTGCACTGGGAGTTGTACTCCCGGTTGACTTTTGGAGTTGAACTCCTAAAAAGAAAGATTTATTATTTTATATATATATATATTTTTTTTTTTGTGGCCAAGAGATTTTCGGAGATGATGATAGGGGACTCCTTTCTTCTCCCTTGAGCCATAGATCTTCTCTTGAGCCTTGGATCTTCCTAAAGTGGGGTTTTTGGAGATGTATCTCCTTCCTCCTCTTTATTGGCTGGATCTTGGAGAAAAAGGGGGTGGGACTTAAGAATCATCCATTTTGGGATTTGATGGAAGATCCGAGCTCCCCTTCAAGGATTTTATGATGAAAAACTATTTCTTTTTGGAAAAAGAATAGTTAAACTCTTGATTTAATTAAAAAAATGGGAGGAAGGTTTAGAACCTTGAGGAAGGAGGAGACACAGAAACCCTAGCTTTTGAGGGGAATGAATTATTGTTTTATTTCATCATCATGTTGCCTTATATAGGCTTACAAATTTACACATAGCCCCTTAGGCTTTACAAAATGGCATTTTGCCCATCTGATGCCTCATGTGCTTATTTCTTTTTGCACATGAGCCATGGACTTTACAAAAATTTGGCCTTTTGCCCATTTATTTTACATTCATGTATGAAAATTACATCAAACTTATTTATTACATAATTTTCTTCTTGGTATGGGGGAGGCCGGCTGCTTCATGTTCGGGCTGGCCTTGGGCTTGGGCTCACCTGGCCTGGGCTTGGGCCCGTTTGGCTTGGGGTTGACTTTGATTTTGACTTGGTCAACCGGGGTGTAAATTTTGGCCCCAACAGATATTTGAGGAAATCACATGGGTTTTGCCTAACGGCAAATATTTGGTTTTGAATATCCGTTATGCATCAATTTCAAATTTATATATTTATACGCTTATTTTATAAAGTGAGATATAACATTTTGAAATTATGTTTATGACATTTACCTTTATTAGTTGATTAGGTAAGGTGCATTCAATAACGGTGTAATTCTTTTTAACCATAATACAGTCTTCAACCTACGACGCACGGGGTTTGAGTTATTAAACTCAGAGTGCAAATACAAAAACATTGTATGTTGTCCGATGTCCATTAGGACAAGGGGTTGGTACTTGTACTATATTCCGTTTACTTATGACTTCTCTGGTTCTAGACATGTATTTCGTTGAAATACAAGGTCCAAATTTTGAGAAGTTATAGGTATAAGAATAAAGTAGAGAACCATACGTTGCAAGTATCAAGATTCTTCGAGGTGATTGAATGTGTAGATACTTATACTAGATATTCCGTCGTAAGTAATATATTTGAGAATTTGCTTCTCTCAGGTTACTCATCCTTGGGTGCGTTCCTTGATGAGTAACGCTGCTTGGTTTTCTTTCATTTAGTTCAGATGCACTGGAAACAGTTGTATGTTTTTTGAATCCGGTTCCAATTAAATTATTGCCTTTGTTTTCTATATTGGATATAGAATGAATTCATATCTTAACGATGTTAAGTTATAAGGAGTTGTCCGGCTTATGCTTAAAACCAGAATCCGGATAAACTCAAGGCACGTTTCGGTAATGACAGTTTGTGGGTTATCCCAGGCTTTGACGAGGGTTAACATTCTACCATTTGGAGGATCAATAGTTATATTATTCTTGACTCGCCATCCGTTTTAGTAAAATGAATTCTTTTTAGAAAACATTAGTGGGAGTATAGTAGAACTAGAAGTGATTTCAGAACCACAAACGATTACTGAAAATTTAGTAGAAACCTAAGAATTCAATTGGATTCGACAATCCATTAGCCACTCCGCAGATATGGTGGGTAATCTCAGCCACCCGAGAGATATTTCGGTCTCCTCAAAGACGGTGACAGGAAGGTTTTGATGATCCAAGCTTGCCACTACTGTTGTCCTAAACTATGAGATCTGACAGGTGGATGACTATAACATTGTTCTAAATTATTTTTAGAAGTGCACGTATATATAACTCTGCCAGAGAGTAGTTGTAGTCAGTGGGAGCAGCGGAAGCATGGTGGACAAGTAGATTATGTCTATTTATAGACTAAAGCAAGAATAGCGGAGATAGATCATCTATTTTGATGTGATAGTCATGGAGTTTGACCTCCTCAGAACAACAGATGGATCTGGTAAGAAAGTAGTAGGGAGTGATGTCCTGAAATTTGGATGACGCACTTCTGATAAGAAGTCATCTTCTTATACTACGATCGGTTGTACTGTGGTTGTCACAAGGTGTTTCTCCATATAGGATCTGGACAAAATATCAACGATTCTGGTGACTAGATTTATGGTTTTAGATCTAGATTTAGGAAGTGTCCCAATTCGGGTACTTTGACACTACTCTAAAGTGTTAGAATGGACGATTCCTGGCGTGGTAGTGTACCCGTAAGTGATGGAACCACCCTCTTTAAAGAGATATCTTTTAGACTGATAAGGACATGGATTTGCATGAATGACATATCACTTGCTTAGGTAACTGAGCTAATCATGAAATGTCAAGTACCACTCCAGATATTGCTTTTGCACTAGCTGCAATAAGCATATATTAATCCAATCCTGGAGAAATATTAGGAAGCAGTAATGAATATAAGAGAATGTTCTTGCTATATGGTAACAGCCGTTTCCTTCAGGAGGCGGTTATCATTTCAGGCTTTCAAGGTGACATGCATGACAGGGTGACTGTCAGAATTAAAGTTAACCCTCTTTTGAGGGGCAGTATGTTGGACAAGAGGTCCAAGCGGATATTGAGAAAGGTATGGCGCATGATACTGATTAAATTCAGTGGAAAATACAGTTTAAGAAGTTTGTTGGATTTGGAGTTCATTTATGAACTTAGTCCCATCAGATATCCAGAAAAATTCTAAGACAAGTATTACTCATTTCGGGAGAGAGTCTTTCTCCGCGAAATTGAGATATAGAGAGATAAAGATAGAAGCACCGGAGCAGATCCACTTACTGAGGCTATTTCTCGAATGCGATAGTTTCACAAACAAGCTTTGCCAGACTGATTAGTAGAGAAGTTGGGTGTTCGGTATCACATGGGCTGAGAGTATGCGACACCGCAATAATTAGCCTTAAATGCAAGTGGGAGATTGTTGGATATAGTGTCCTCAAAGCAATTATTATAATCGCATGCAGAGGATTATGATGATTGATGGAGGACCTATACGGGTGAAACAATCTTATTCGAGATGATAGTATGCTATCTGGTTCATCTCTATCATCATGTACATGTATTATGTGGTATTATAGATCACTATTACATGTTGATAGAGCTTATAGGATTCTTGCTTGATTACCAGCATTATGATGACGATCATATACGTGGGAGCTGGGTGTCTATAAGCACATCCTTAAATGTCCCTAGTCGAGAGAGTATCGAGATTGGACATCGATACCCCGGAGTAGACTAGTGTATACTTTTTGAGACCCCGACGAGAGACGGTGGCCGGTTTCACAAGCCATTGGTGTCAGTTAGTCACCTAAAATAGTATACAGGTGTTCATTGGGCTATGAGTTACACTGGACGGACTCGCCGGGAACATAGTAGATGGTATTATATTTATTGTCAGATAGCAGTTCTCAGGTGACATGAGTATATGTTAGTTTGTCTACCTGAGATCGTCATTTGTCTCGTGTGAGTTCCCACTGTGATTATATTTATTGTCAGATAGCAGCTCTCAGGTGACATGAGTATATGTTAGTTTGTCTACCTGAGATCGTCATTTGTCTCGTGTGAGTTCCCACTGTGATTTGATTACTACCCTACCACGGTTCAAAGTAGTCATGCAAACAAGTTTTAGTTGGGTACAGTCTCGAGCCACATGGAGGCAGTGAGCAAATCGTCGGCGATGCGTCTCTCCCGGTATTGGGGTAGATGTCGCGCAGTGCACGGGTGGCCATCACCAGCAATTCTTGGTCAATGTGGACGGGAATTACTGATTTAGATCAGTAGTTTCTTAGTGGGTCATGGGCTTCACACCGACACGAAATATTGCGTTATTAGGGGGTATGACTTTATCCACTTTCTAGACCCGATATGTGATACTATTAGATGAACCGACCGGACTGTACCGAGATTGTCACAGACATGCTCAGTAGGGGTACGGATGAGTTTGCTCGTCGACCTTCCTTTCGCTCAATATCTGTATAGCCGTTACGTACAGCTAGTGCCGCTGATGTGCTTGTGGTTAAATTCATTGCCAGCGTATTGACGAGTCTTTAGAGTCCCACACAAAGGGTTTTTCCGGTTCAGGCGATATGGTGTAGATGAGTATGTTGGTACATACATGTATCCGATTAAATATGTGTACAGGTTACACGGACTTTAATCGGACGGTTGATAATACTAGCGGTTTAAGATTAACCCGGATTATTAAAACAAGTTTTGATTTAATAATATATATATATATATTTAATACATGTATTCTAGTATTATTGTTCACTATTCATTCTCTCTTGGTTATTCGTATTTTTATACGATTACACGTATATGTATTTCGATACGTATACCAGGTTGTATTTCGTATTTATATGGAATATCGTCTAGAAAATAAACACCTTATTATATGATTTTCTTTTTAGAAAATCATTTGCAAATGAGGTGGAGGGTGAGGTGGCATGGGCATGACTGGAGGCATGTAGATAGGAATAAGTCTATTTGTTTATTGTAAAATGTTATGATATTTTTTGCATGGTTGTAAAAAATGATGAAGCCATTCTTATTACATACTTCACATTTTCTATTCTTTCAAGACTTTACTCATTTTTGTTCATAGCCACTTCTTCATCTCCTCCTTTAGTTGCTCACTTGAGCTTTAGAAATGAGAGAAAATGATAGTGGAAAATTTCTACATCCATATTCTCTATTCCTAACGACCTTAGAGCATCGGTTGTTTCGCTAGGCGAAGCTGGAGTTTGGATCGTTTCGCTCAGGTGGATCATCTTCGGCAATGGAGGACCGGCTTGCAAGCGCGATCCGGAGCGCTTGAAGAAAACTTGAGGATGTCATTATTCTACACATAGTAGATTAGTTTAGCTAACTAGGTTTTTGTATACAAGTTTTAACTTTTTAGTTCGATTCATGGTTTTGAAACTTTAGCAAACTAGAAATTTTTGAAATCCATATTGCCATCTTCTAAAATAAGTTTGCTAGTGTGCCAAAGTTCCCAGCAGTGTTGTTCCATCTTTTAGATCTTGAGCAGCACAAAGTACAATTTCTTTTTCACGTAAGGTGGGATAATTATCCCCCCTAAAAAAAAGAAAAGAAAAGAGAGTAAAAAAAGGAGAAAAAGAAAAGAGAAAACTTAAACTATGAATGGCTGTTAAAATCTTCTTCTACACATAACTTCGATAATAAGGAATAGCCACTATAATGTTTGGTAACAAACAGATAAAAATCCTACATTAAACACAAACCCACCAACAAGAATGCGGGGGATTATAGTAGTCTAGAAGTACAAAGACACGACACACCACAAACCGCCATGTTGTCCTAGGTGTTCGCATCATCGTCTTGGTCAGTATGTTCATTCATCTATCTCTACACGCAACAATTTCTAGGATTGCCATATGTTGAGGTCAAAATTTACACCCCGGTTGACCAAATCAAAATCAAAGTCAACCCCAAGCCAAGTGAGCCCAAGCCTAGGTCAAGTGGGCCAATGCCCGGGTCGAGCCCGAACATGAAGCGGCCGGTCTCCCCCATGCCAAAATAAAAATTTTGTAATAAATAATTTTGGTGTATTTCTTTTTTTATTTTATGAATAAATGTAAGAAAAATGGGCATAAAGCCAAATTTTTGTAAAACCCATGGCTCATATGCAAAAGAAATGAGCACATGAGACATGGGATGGGCAAAATGCCATTTTGTGAAGCCCAAGGGGCTATATGTAAAGTGTGTAACCTATAAAGGCAAAGATGATGAAAATATCTCAAGAACTTTTTCTCTCTCTAAAAAATTAGTGTCTGTGTCTCAATCCCCTTCCTCAAGGTTCTAAAATCTTCTTCCCATTTTTGAATCAAATCAAGAGTCTCTCTAACTTTCCGAAAAATAAATAGTTTTTCACCACAAAACCCACAAAGAGGAGCTCGGATCTTCCATTAGATCTCAAAAAGGGAAGATTTTTAAATCTCACCCCCCTTTTCTCCAAGATCCGGCCAACCGAGAGGAAGAAAAAGGAGACCCATTTCCAAAAATCCCATTTTGGGAAATATCCAAGGCTCAAGAAAAGATCTAAGGCTTAAGAGAGAAGAAAGGGATCCCTTTTGACTACCTCTGGAGATCTTTGGGGAGTTCAACTCTAAGATCTAAATTCTCATAGGTATTTAACTCCTAATCCAGATCCTTTAAGAGTTTAACTCCAAATCTAAATCTTTTGGAGTTTAACTCCACTCAAAATTCTCTTTTGGAGTTTAACTCCTATTTCTGGGGGTAAAAGCCCTTTCTTTTCGCCGCGCCCAGCACCCACGTGCCCAGCGTCCGCGTGCTAGGCACGTGAGGCGCTGGCATCCATGCGTCCTTTGGACGCCATTTCCCCCCTCATTTTATACACACTCCACATTAAAAATACCTCCCCCGTTAGAAAAAGTTTTCTAACGAGGCGCTGACCCGCATCCCGTAAGGGGGCTGCTAGCCCCTTTGACCTCCAGCCCACTATCCGGGTAGCGGGACCCCCGTAAAAACTCTATGGGGCTCCCGATATATCCAAAACCTCTTCAAAACACAACACACGCACACTGCACACTGAGTTCACATGACTAGTTGACTCGTCAATCGGAGGTTCCTTCGCTTCAAAGGTGGGGTAATTAACGGCAGTTTAGTCCGCGGCTGCCGGAGATTCAGATCCCCACAATTAATAAACCCCAGTCTATCTTAGCTAGGGGGAATCTGTATACGCCTGACAAGCGCGCGCGTATTCCCATCTCAATAGGGTGACGAAAAACACCCTACAGATTCTGGCACGTCCGGTGAGACCTTTCTCTCTTTCCATATCTCGGGTCAACTGTTCATGCGAACTCATTTTGCATATATGCCGATATTTGTACTGAAATAATGTTTTTTCGTGCAGCAATCAACTTTCAACGACGATGTCTCCTAAGATGAATTCAGCTCCCGACGCGACTCCGATCTCGTACGTGGTCAAGATCAATGCCCGCATGGTTCTCCCTGCCAGTCTCAGCTGGCAATGGGAGGAGCCATCCCGTCAATTTGGTTCCGTCATCATTTACCCTGCCGGAAGCGCTCATCTGGCGGAGGTCACGGCAAACCAAGCGGCCAAACCGACCTCAAGAGGAAGGAGGCCGAACGTTGTGGTCGCCAAAGCATCCCACCCCAAATGCAAATCTGTATTCGAACGACTCTCCACCGTTCCGACTGGGGGCAAGGCCGTCAACACCAATGGGGCCACAAAGCAGCTCCAGCAAGCTCAGACGTTGCCCTTGACGATCAAGCGAGTAGGCATATTTTCTGGACTCTTTGTCAGTCGGTCTACGACGTCGTCCCGAAGGGCCGAAGCCTGCCAAGTGCTTAAAACAGAAAAGTTGAGACAGAAGCGGCTCAGGTATCGAGCCAACAAGAGGGCCAGGACTTCGGCCATGTGGAATCTTGTGTGGTTCTAAGAGCAGGGTTACTCCGCGATGACGGCTGAGTCGGCCGTAAAAATCATCAATTCCTTCGAACCTCTGAAGTGGGTTCAGAAAAATGCCATGACTGTCACAATCAAGAAGACAGCGGCCCGAACGTTGCTACAAAGAGACGTGTCCCAGCCCTAACACAGAAAGTACGACACTGTCTCTTCAAGAGTCTATCAGGCGCTCCGTGCCGTGCGAAAACAACGGGGCAAAGCCAAAAAGGAAGCGTCAGCACCATTCGAGAATCCGGCCAGGCCAGCCTCCTTCAGTCGACTGCCCGTTACCGAAGCAGGAGGGTCAAGACAGCGATCCGTGAAATCAGCCGCCGATAATAAAAAGACAGCTGGATATGTTATCCATACGGTCTATATGGCGGGCGCGCGTCCCAGCGACAACCTTCGCAGTAAAAGCAAGGATGGGGCCACCACATCCCAAGCCCAATCTGGCTTGAATGTGATTGCCGCTTCCCAAGAACAGCTGCCTCCACTAGATGAGGAAAACCCTCTTGATGAGGCCGATAGACAGAAAGACCCCTCAATCCACGTAGAGTCAAGCTCGGACAGCGAGGAAGAGCCGACTTTCCGTCCTAGGACCGCAGAGCAAGAGTTGCTTCAAGAGCTCCGAAAACAGCTCAGGAGCAAAGATAAAGAAATGGCCAAGCTTTACTCCAAAATCGACGACCTGAAGAATGTTGTGAAGCAGCCTACGGCTCAAATTGCTCGAGCGCCTTCCAATCAGGCACATGTCTCAACTCATGAGCCGGGTGATGGCAACCCGAAGCAACCGATGCATGTCCCCTTGGGTCCGAGATTGGGCGAACCGCACGAAAGTCGACCACATTCCGCTTCTGGGGACGCCTTGGCCCTGGATAGCACCATCCCTCTAACACAAGATCGGATAATGGATTTGGTCACCAGCAAGGTTAAAACATTGGTGGCCGAAGCCAAAGCTCAGAAAGAAATTGGTAGCAGTGGGCGGCCATATCCTGCACAGTACGATCTGATCGAGTTCTCCAGCGGCTACGTCATTCCTAAGTTCGGAAGATTTGATGGGACGGGAAACGCAAATCAGTACGTCGCCCACTTTAAAGCGTCGTGCGGAAATACAGGGGGTAATGATGCGCTTTTTCTTCGTCAGTTTGTCAGTAGCCTGACCGGTGTTGCTTTCGACTGGTACGTAAGTATACCAGATGGATCCGTCATTACTTTTGCCCAAATGGAGTCTCTGTATTGGCAAAGATTCATGAGCGTCAGTGACAAAATCTCCATCGCTGACCTCGTAAGAACCAAGCCGGGGAAAAATGAAAGCAACACGGACTTTATTGCCCGATGGCGTAACCTCACGGTCAAGTGCGAACCGCCGCTGGAGCAGGACCAGTCCGTCAGCCTTCTCATTGGGAACCTCAGCAATTGGATGGTCCCATTCTTGTGTACAGTAGGCCTCAAGACGTTTTAGGAGCTGACCAAGAATGTCTAAATGCTGGAACGCTCGAAGCAAGAGTCTATCCCGGACTCTCAGAGAGACAAGACTTGGAAAAGCAAGCGGGACGACAACCGTAAAAGCGGGAATTCCAGCAATACCAATGTTCAATGCGTCCGATAATGAAGACAAGCGAAAGGCAGGCGAATCTAAAATCAACCGGTCTCGAAGCCAGTGCTAGGAGGAGAAGGGCTTTCCCTAGAGGAGAAAAAAAACAAGGTTTACTCTTTCAGAAAGGACAAGGTTCGCAAGATATTGAAAGATGCCTTGAACAATGGTCTACAATTGCCGGAGTCGAAGAGACCCCACGAAGCAAAAATGACCGACAATCCCATGTATTGCCCGTACCACAGAGTAGTGAGCCATGCGATCGAGCATTGCTATATTTTCAAAGACTGGGTCGTGAAGCAGTACAAGACTGGAGAGATCGAGCTGTCGAAGAATGTTTTGGTAAATAATCAAGTTGCAACCACCAACTTTATACAGACAGAAGCAGAAGCTTTCTGGGAGCAGACAGCTGAACTCGCTGCCGTGAGAAATGAAACTGACTCACCGCATCCTCCGTGGAGTTTGCACATATCTGATAAGACGAAGAAGATGCTAAAGTTACTTCGGAAAGAGCCCGGAACAGAATAGGAAGGGCAGAAGAAGCCTACCATTCCATCTGCCAATTCGGCTCCATCAGGCTCAAAATCCAAAATGCTCAAGAAGAAGAAAAGTGTAGCTCGACGTGAAAAAGAGTCTGCAGGGAGATCGCCCATTAAAAAATATATCGATTTTCTCGAAGACTATGAACAGAAGGAAAGAAGTCTAATTCAATTGAAGGAGTTCCTCCCTATAGAAGCGGCTGAAATTCTGGAGGAGTTAGAAGAAGACTCCAATGAAGAGATCCCTATAGTGACCTGCTACGCCATCCATCTTGGCAGCGTCTCTGATGAGGAGCTCTGTTTTTCCAAAGAGGACGAGGAGCTTGCCACAAAGGCCAATCAAATCCAGCTCAGAAGCGGCAGGGCTCTACCGCCAAATCAGGGCAACGCCCCAAAAGGAAAGGAAAAACAGGTGGCTAATGAGGAAGGTGGCAGAGAACCGGCTAATGAAAACTCAAGTCCTTCCTTAGCGTACTACAATGCCTTGGCTCATCTCCGGAAGCTTCCGTCTTTCTTGAGTATCTACGATGCTTTGGTCTTATATAAAGAGCTTAGAGATGTTCTCATTCACGCTCTATAAAACCCAGAGCGGTATCAGGCTCGTTTTGCGGAAATTAATATGAAAGAAGCCCAGTACGCTCTGCATGCTGCCGCAGTCACGTTTAAGGACGAAGACTTGCTACTTGGAACGGCTGAGCATAATCGGCCGCTTTACGTGACCGGGTACAACGACGGATATCGGATTAGTCACATATTGATTGATCCGGGATTCTCGGTGAATATCATGAACTTGCAGACCCTGAAAAGTTTGTCAATGGACGTCCGACACCTGTCAAGGGAAAGGATTGTCATTCAAGGTTTCAATCAAAACTGCCAGCAAGTTCTAAGGTTTATAGCTCCGCCAATCAAATTTGAGGATCTGCAAACCGAAGCTAAGATATACGTGATCGACGCCGACACGTCTTATAAAATTCTCTTGGGACGGCCGTGGCTCCACGATTACGGTATCGTTCAGTCAACTCTCCATCAATGCATGAAGTATACTAAAAATGGCGAAGAAAGACGCATTGACGGAGACATTCAGCCGTTCGGTGTGCACGAAGTCCGATATGAAGATTCTCGGTATTTTGTGGATTCCCAAAATACTGAGCCACGACTGACCAAGGACAGAACGGCTCCGAAGCTCAAAAGCAGATCCGAGCCGGCTATCACTTTCAAAAGCAAAAACCTCTAAGTGCGTCCGCATTTCGGCAGTGACACTGATGTGTCCGTCCTTCCGTAAAACCCGCCCTCACTTCGGTAGCGATACGGACGAGTTTGATACTGAAGGCCTATCCGGCAGCAAAATTCGCCCTCGTTTAGGTAGTGACACTGAAGAATCAGAAGAGGATCCATCTTGCAACAACTATGCAGATTGGGCTCTCATGCAAAAAGCGAAGCTAAGAGAAACCTTCAAAACTACAGAAGGGTCCCTAGCCGTCACAAGGGTGCCGGAGCATATGTGCAAGGAGCTAGATGCATTGTCAGTCTCCACCGTGGACCAGTTTAAAACTTTCTACGTTCCCGAAAGGAAAAGTGGACAGAAGGGCATCTTGTTTTATGGGTCAAATCCTGTCGCGCGTCCGGACGATTTGTCTGTGACATGCCAGCCATACGAGAGAGGCATAAGGGCCGTCCTCAATCCCAGATATTATACGTCCGAGATGCGGGAATATTTCAAAAAGTACGGGTGTCGGCTATATCAAACGGAGTCCGAAGCAAAGTTTATGAAGGGCTATGGCATCCACCTCAGGTCCGAGCACTCATCGATGGACGAATTCCAGATAGACGAGGCATATGTTTCATCCAGCCTGATTCCAAGGCATGCTACATGATCTATGATGGTGAAGCCAGCGAAAGGTCAAATGATGATGACGAGATAGCAGAGCCAGAAGAAGCTCCTTATGAGCTCGAAGATGGCGGACAAGCAACCTTCGATGAGCTAACCGAGATCGATTTGGGAACGCCTGATAATCCAAGACCGACCTACATCAGCTCACTCTTGTCAGAGAAAATGAAAGAGCAGATGATTGCCCTGCTGCATGAGTTCACCGACTGGTTCACGTGGACGTACAAAGAAATGCCTGGCTTTTCTCCTGAAGTGGCCGTGCATAAGCTGGCTGTATCTCCTGATGCCAAGACTGTCAAACAAGCTCCCCGAAGAATGAGAGGGGAGCTGGAAGAAAAGGTCATCGAGGAAACTAAGAAACTTATCGATACTGGCTTCATCAGGGAAGAGAAATATGCAGACTGGATCGCATGCATTGTCCCAGTAAAGAAGAAAAATGGGCAGATTCGGGTTTCTGTCGATTTCAGGGACCTTTACAAGACACGCCCTAAAGATGATTTTCCGCTTCCGGTCATGGTAATGATGGCCGATGACACATCAAATTTCGAGCTGTTCACCTTCATGGACGGTTCGTCTGGATACAATCAGATAAAAATGTCACCTGAGGATGAGAATCATACAACATTTCGAACCCCGATTGACATATACTGTTACAAAGTGATGCCGTTCGGACTGAAGAACGCAGGTGCTACATATCAAAGGGCAATGACCAATATCTTTGATGACCTAATCCATAAAGTCGTTGAATGCTATGTTGATGATCTGGTCGTCAAGACTAAAGCCAAGGCCGATCACATCAAAGATCTTAGGACCGTTCTCACCAGACTGAAGGAATACGATCTGAAGATGAATTCTCTAAAGTGCGCTTTGGCGTGTCATCGGGAAAATTCCTGGGCTTCATAGTCTGACATCGATGGATTGAAGTTGACCCATCCAAGATAAAGGCCATCATGAAGACGCCCCCTCCGAAGAATCTGACGCAGCTGAGATCTTTTCAAAGCAAGCTTGCTTATATACGAAGGCTTATCTCAAATTTATTGGGGAGATGTAGGTTCTTCTCAAAGCTCATGAAGAAAGGAGCTCTTTTTGTCTGAGATGCCGAATGTCAAGAAGCGTTCGAAAGCATCAAACAGTACCTGTTGCACCCTCCAGTGCTTGCTGCCCTTATTCTAAATAAACCGTTGATTCTCTATACTGCCGCACTAGATGAGTCACTCGGTGCACTCCTTTCCCAGAACAACGAGGAGGGAAAAGAAAATGCCCTCTACTACCTCAGTCAAACTTTAGTTGGGGTGGAACACAATTATTTCCCAATCGAAAAGCAATGCCTAGCTCTGATATTCGATGTGAAGAAGCTGAGGCACTATTTGCTTGCTCATCGGGTTATGCCGATCTTCAAGGTCGACCTGCTCAAACACTTAATGACCAAAGCAAGCCTAACCGGTAGAATGGCGAGATGGGTTGTCATGCTGCTTGAGTTTGACATAGTTTATACTCCTCAGAAAGCAATAAAAGGGCAAGCCCTCGCCGATTTCCTCGCTGCTCATCCAATACCAGAAGGGCCGCCGCTAAATTGTGAATTACCCGATGAATAAGTGCTGCACCTCGAGGATGACGAGCCATGTTGGGAGCTCTACTTCGACGGAGCCTCATCAGTCAGGACTTCCAGCAAATCAAGCATCCTACATATAAAAGCAGGGATATGATTGGTGTTCATCACGCCATCAATGGGAACCCTACGACGTTCTTTTGCTCTCATCGAGCCTCGCACAAACAACGAGGCTGAGTACGAAGCTCTGATAGCTGGTCTGGAGCTCGTCATAGAAATGGAAATCCTTCGGCTACGGGTTTACGGTGACTCCCAGCTTGTCGTCAACCAAGTAAGCGGCGACTATAAAATATACAAACCTGAGTTAGCTCAATATAGAAGCCGAGTGGTGGAACTCATGAAACGGTTCACTCACATTGAACTAATGAGAGTCCCTAGAGTGTTGAACGGAAAAGCCGACATACTCGCCCGCCTAGCTAAAGAGCTAGCTGATCCTGACATGGACGAAATTCTGATCACAGTCAGAAGCTGGCAAATTCTACTCCCAGTCTTTCTACGAGTAGAGGAAAGCGTGAAACAGAAGAGCAGTCCTGCCGAAGAAGCTTCGATCGTTCAAGACGAGCCCGATTGGAGAGAGCCTTTCATAGGGTACCTCCGATACGACAAGTTGCCCAAAGGAAAATCTACGAGGATTCAACTAAAGAAGAGAGTTCTTCAATACGTGTTTGTAAATAATACTCTATACCGCAGATCATATGACCGACTCTGGCTCAGATGTCTGTCATCCGTCGAAGCCCAGAAAGTCATGAAAGAAGTTCACTCAGGCGTCTGCGGGACCCTCCAATCCGGCCCCAAAATGCGGCTTCAAATCAAACGGCTTGGATATTACTGGCCTACCATGATAAGAGATTGTGAAGAGCATGCAAAGATGCCAAATTCACGGTGATTTTATTCACAAGCATCCCAATCCGCTGCATCCTACGGTGGTGTCATGGCCCTTCGAAATTTGGGGCACCGACATAGTTGGTCCAATTGATCCTCCGTCACCCAAAGGCCACCGGTTCATATTGGCCGCAACTGACTACTTCTCCAGAGGGGCTGAAGCCGTCCCACTAAAATAAGTCAAGACAGAAGATATTCTGACGTTCTTCCAGCATAATATTCTATACCGCTTTGGTACACCAAGAAGAATCATTTCTGATAACGGGCTTTCTTTCAAGAGCTTCAAAATCTCAAGGTTCGCTACTCAGCAAAAGATAGACCGGAGATATTCCTCCATCTATAATCCAAGGGTCAATGGGCTAGCCGAAGTCTTCAATAAAACTCTATGCAAGCTCCTGAGGAAAAATACTTCAGCCAATAAGAGAGACTGGAATCTCAAACTTCACGAGGCGTTATAGGCATATCGTACCACGCACCGTACTCCAACTCAGTCCACTCTATACTCACTACTCTTCGGAGTGGAAGCAATTCTCCCGCTCGAAGTCGAAGTTCCAAGCCTACGAATGGCCGTCCAACACGAGTTGACGGAGGAGGAAAACGTCCTCGTTCGGCTTGAAGAGCTTGATGCCCTAGAAGAAAAGAGGCTCGCAGTACAGCAAAATCTGGAGCTATACCGAGCCCAAATGTCACGGACCTATGACAAGATAACCCGTCTCCGCGCTTTCAAGAAAGGCGATTTGGTGTTGGTCCTCAAAAGACCAATTATCCCCAATTGACATTCCAAGGGAAAATTCGAGCCAAACTGGTAAGGACCATACGTCATCGAGAAAGTGTTTGATGGAGGATCCTACCAGCTGATAAATGCCGAGGGAAAAAGGCCCATGCTACCCATCAATGACCGATATCTCAAGAAATACTATGCGTGAATGCTCCAAGTCGCTGGTGAATTGAGCATACCGGCCTTACGGTTTGGATCATACATCCTGTAAAACCGTATACAATCCACGGGCGTAAACGACCCCTATCTCTCCCAAGTCCTGCCGGCGAGACTATTTTTAAAGTCCCACCAGCGACAAAAAAACGGTATGTACACAAGCAAAACGAGCACGGATGAAAACCCAAAAGGGCTCCATGAGTAAAAACAGAAGGACTGCCGGCGAGTTTGTGAAAACCCGAAAGGGCGCAAACTCGTGAAATGAGATGAAATACACTCGCAAAGTCCTCTCGACCTTGTGAGGAGAAAATCCCCGCCTGAGATCCTTACGACTCACAAAGGAGCAGCACACTTAGGAATCCCCACGATTCTTAGGGAGAAATACACCTGCGAGATCCTCTCGACTCGTAGGGAGAAAATGCTTTTATGAGACCCTTACGGCTCATAAAATTGAAAAGCCTTAGGTGATAGGGATCTAAACCTGTCTCTTGAGCCATCGCTCCCCAACGGGCAACGGCAAATGATGAGTCGCTCCTGGCATTTCGCTTCAGTGTTGGCGGTGCTGATGCCGACCAAAAACCCAAATCCCATGTCTTCCCAACGGCAAATGATGAGTCGCTCCTGGCATTACGCTTCAGTGTTAGCGGTGCTGATACCGACCCAAAAACCAAATCCCAAGTCCTCCCGGGGCAAATGATGAATTGCTCCTGGCACATGTGCTTCAGTGTTAGCAACGCTAATGCCTACCTTAGCCCCAAAATTCCAAACTTCCGATCCAATAGACCCCTAAGTCTTTAAATTGGGAACAAATGATCTCTAAGTCGTTAAACTGGGAACAGAAGACCCCTAAATCTTTAAACTGGAAACATATGACCCCTAAGTCGTTAAACTAGGAACAGATGACCCCTAAGTCGTTAAACTGGGCACACATAGACCCCTAAGTCTTTAAACTAGGAAAAGATGACCCCTATGTCGTTAAACTGGGAACGAGGGAAATCTCCTCACAGCAAATGATGATTCGCTTCTGGCATTGTTCCAGTGTAGCGGTGCTGATGCCAAACCAAAACCAAAATCTCCAAATCCTCTCATGGCAGATGATGATTCGCTCCTGCTACCATATTCCAGTGTAGCGATGCTGATGTCAACCCAAATCACAATCAGCAAGACAACCAACTTCCCTGACGGAATCAAGCTCCACCTCGGAAACAAGTCAAATCAAACCCCGACACGGTAAGAAGAGGATCAAGTCACCGACCGTCTAAGTCACAAAAAGGGCAGAACCGACCGTCCACGTCGCTAAAAGGGCAGAACCGACCGTACACGTTGCTAAAAGGGCAGCACCGACCGTCCACGTCGCAAAAAGGGCAGCACCGACCGTCCACGTCGCTAAAATGGCAGCACCGACCGTCCAAGTCGTTAAAATGGCAGCACCGACCGTCCACATCGCAAAAATGGCAGCACCGACCGTCCAAATCATAACCATGTCGCAAAAATGGCAGCACCGACCGTCCAAGTCGCAAAAAGGGCAGCACCGACCATCCAAGTCGGAAAAAGGACAGCACCGACCGTCCACGTCGTCAAAATGGGAACTAAATAAATCAACCTCCACGCGAAAGAAGATCCATCAATTTCATGCACACAACCCACATATGTGATGTGCATTTATTGATGGGGGGCAATTTGTTGTGGTCAAAATTTACATGCTAGTTGACCAAGTCAAAATCAAAGTCAAACCCCAAGCCAAATGGGCCCAAGCCCAGGTCAAGTGGGCCAATCCCCGGGTTGAGCCCGAACATGAAGCGGCCGGCCTCCCCCATGCCAAAATAAAAATTTTGTAATAAATAATTTTGGTGTATTTCTTTTTTTATTTTATGGATAAATGTAAGAAAAATGGGTATAAAGCCAAAATTTTGTAAAAGCTATGGCTCATGTGCAAAAGAAATGAGCACATGAGGCATGAGATGGGCAAAATGCCATTTTATAAAGCCCAAGGGTCTATATGTAAAGTGTAGCCTATAAAGGCAAAGATGATAAAAATATCTCAAGAAATTTCTCTCTCAAAAATGCCTCAATCCCCTTCCTCAAGGTTCTAAAACCTTCTTCCCCTTTTTGAATTAAATCAAGAGTTTCTCTTCCTTTTCCAAAAATAAATAGTTTTTCACCACAAAACCCACAAAGGGGAGCTCAGATATTCTATTAGATCTCAAAAAGGTGAGATTTTAAAATCTCACCCCCTTTTTCTCCAAGATCCGGCCAACCGAGAGGAAAGAGACCCATCTCCAAAAATCCCATTTTGGGAAATATCCAAGGTTCAAGAGAAGATCCAAGGCTTAAGAGAGAAGAAAGGGGTCCCCTTTGACCATCTCTGTAGATCTTTGGGGAGTTCAACTCCAAGATCCAAATTCTCATAGGAGTTTAACTCCTAATCCAGATCCTTTAGGAGTTTAACTCCAAATCTAAATCTTTTGGAGTTTAACTCCACTCAAAATCCTCTTTTGGAGTTTAACTCCTATTTCGAGGGCTAAAAGGCCCTTCTTTTAGCCGGCGCCCAAGCGCCCGCATGCCGGGCACGTGAGGCGCTGGCACCCACGCGTTCTTTGGACGCTATTTCCCCCCTCATTTTATATACACTCCACATTAAAAATACCTCCCCCGTTAGAAATTTCAAAAAATTTCTAACGGGGCATTGCCCCGCATCCTGCAAGGGGGTTGCTAGCCCTCTTGACCCCCAGCCCGCTATCCGGATAGCGGGATCCCTATAAAAACTTTGCGGGGCCCTCGATATATCCAAAACCTCTTCAAAACACAACACACGCACACTGCACACTGAATTCGCATGACTAGTTGACTCGTCAATCGGAGGTTCCTTCGCTCCAAAGGCGAGGGTAATTAACGGCAGCTTAGTCCGCGGCTGCCGGAGATTCAGATCCCTACAATTAATAAACCCCGATCTAGCTTAGGCAGGGGAAATCTGTATACGCCTGACAAGCGCGCGTATTCCCATCTCAATGGGGTGACGAAAAACACCCTACACCATATGCATCCGCCTCGTGTTAAAAGCCTAAACTTCTCTCTTATTATGCTAGAAGGGCTTGGCGGCAGTTAAGTAATCTCTATTCTTGAACTTGCACAAAATGCCTTTTAGCTTTTCTTTGAAACCACGTTATATAAAAAAAGATGATCTACAGTCTCTTGTCGAATTTACAGAAAGTACAACCAGTGGGGCCTTGCCACTTGCCACTTTCTTCTGGCGACGTTATCACTTAGTAAGAATGATATTCATAAGTGCCAACCACATAAACGCTTTGGCACAAATCATTTAAATTATATTTACTATGAATAATACCTATGCGATTTTCATGAGTGTTCTAGTTTATTTTGCTTGTCGGCCTTTCTCAGCAGTTGAAAATAGAATGACACAGAGATCTAAAGTAACTATGTCAAACAGAGATTTCTTAGATTTTCATGTTTTAAATTATGGTCAACATACTATGAAGCATGGACACAGACACGGGACATGAAAAATTTGTAAAAAGGCGGACACAAGGACATGGCTATATTATTTATCTATATATTTACTTATATCTATTAAACAAATATAGTAAATTTTAAGAAGAAATATGTATTAATACAACCTTAAAAGCATAATAAAAATAAAAAATAAAACAATGGTTATAAATTTATCCAAAATCATAAGTTTTTTTAGCATAAATAAATACATAAATAAAACTAAAAGTAAAACACATAAGAATACAATCCATAAAAGTGTAAGCATACAATATATTAACCCTTTTTAATTGGAGCGGACTTTCATATATTCGAGCATCAATATAGACATTTACATTTTCTAGTTATAGTCCGTCATGAAAGAAATTTAACCCCCTACACTACTTAGAAATGACATTTACTCTTTCTTGTAGTTCGTCATGAAAGAGATTTAACGCTCCACACTATCTAGAAGTGTCGGGCATGTCCAATATGGGCGGACGCGGCCCAAGTGTGTCCGGTGGAGTGTCCAATATGTGTCGGAGTGTCGGACGCGGACATGACAAGCAAATAGAAGTGTCCGTGCTTCCTAGTTAACATATTAATGGATTACGCTTTGGGTATCCTAGTTTATTTTGCCATTCAATCTTTCTCAGCAGTCGAAAATAGAATGAACTATACTTATGAAATAATGTGGCAGAGAGAGCAATCTTCATATTTCATGTTTTAATTATAGTTTACATATTGATGTGTTTCTTTTTTATCCAAAACCCATGCATTTTGTCACCTTTTTTGTTTTTTGTGTATATTTTAATAGGTCGAACCATCGAACCATTGTATTGATATAGGATTTTAGGAATGATATGTACTCGTGCATTGCCAAAAAATACTAGATATTCCATTGATATAGGATTGTATGAATGACCTATAGTTGTACATGGATTTTATACATGTGTTGCATTTTGTTTTCAGGGAAATGGTCACGTATATCGCCAACACTTTGATTTTCATCTTAAGGTACTAAAAGTGCACCTAACCTGTTCCCAATAATGATTTTGATTCTTTTCTCAAACCTATTGTGCATGATCTTTGAGATTCCTTGTTATTTAGCGAATATTAGATAAAAAATAATTCAAAAATTAGGAAGATGCAAGTAATCAAACGGAAGGATCTTAAAGATCATTAATTGCTCAAGTTTGTTAATTGAACTTGATTATGTGTTTTGGGTACAACATTACCAAACTCATTTTACATGATCTTCAAGTTTCTTGTACCATGGGAAATTTTTTCATTTTTGAGCCAAAAGCTCTTAATATGATGAGCATAATGGTGAGCAAGATACAGTGTATGAAATACAATTCACTACATGAATGGTCCTTCCAAAGAGGGACTCCCTAATCTATAGCAGGTTTTGAAAGGAATTTTTTCCCCAAAATTAAAGGTAAGCACTTTTTTATTTAAAAAATTGAATAGTTAAGCAATGTTTTCCGGTATAATTATTTCACATAAAATGTTTACTACTCCCATTCACAAATAAATATCACTTTTTAATTCATTTATAGATGTGAGATGCTTTCAACTTTAGCGCTCAAAGATTCATGTTTCCTTTTTCATATAGTAAAGACAAAAAGCCAGTTGTGGAAACTTTTGTATTTTGGCATCAACATTTAGCTATTCTGCATGGTTGTTAAACATATTTATTCTTCATTTATCTGTTCTGTGTGCGTGTGAGGAGATCTTGTGACCCGCACGCTGGAGAAGCTGTTTATATTCATACATTGAATCAGTAAATCTATTATCTCTGTCCATTCCATGTTCTTTTGTCTGTATGCCTATATGTCTAGTATAGTGTCTGGTACAGATGACATTATATTTCAGTTCATTGTTTTGTTAAGTTGACTTTCCTGCAAATATCTGTTTACTTCAAGGACTATCTTGCAACTCTCCCATTCTTACATATCATTTTTGTTTTTCCAGTGGTGTGGTTATTGCTGAAGTTATTCTTAGCAACTATGATCACTTTGAAAAACAAGGTATCGTTGCTCAATTTAATTTGTTGACAATAATGTGATTATTTTTTCTTAGCTTGAATAACCTTAGAATTTTTTATGGTTACAAATTTGAACATAGGAACAGGAAGAATATAAAATTATATTGAAGATAAAAAGGGACGATTTCAGTCTTTTGCTATACCATGTCAAAAGTCTCTCTTCTGCATTTGGCACTAGTTTATTTGATGTCATTAGCTTACAGAATTTGGTAGTTCTGTTCCAAGCTACCCCGCTTAATTGGTCATAACATTCAATAACAATGTTAAATCTCAATGTTTCTTTCTTTTTGTCAAAATATTCTATACCATATATTTTATAGAGTAATAATTGCAGGATATCTGCATGTCCGAAACTTGAAGTTTCGGCCAAGTTCTCGAACCATATTAGGAGGACAACTTAATTGTTCTTAGTGGAAAGCAAAGTTCATAGAAAACCCGATACTAGTCAACTAGCATTGATTAACTATATCTACTTACAGGATAGTATTGTGTAGACATGATTAGCGAAGATATATCTTATGTCATTGGGAATATGATAAGCTTGTGAACATGTCGGATTTGCAGATTTTTGTTCAGGTCAATATTTTAATTAAATTGAGTAAATCTTTGAAAGAGACCCATTTACACATTTTGAAATTTTGGCGGTCTTGTGGTAAATTAATTTCTAGTTTCACTAGATTACTATAAAAAAAATAAATCATTGTGTAAGTTTTCTTTTGATAACTCTATATGGTCTCTTTATACAGTGTTGGAAATTACCAGTTAATTATGATTTGCTGAATATATTCTTAACAAATTATAAGTTAGTATATGTATCCGCACATTTATAAAATGGAAATACAGATCAATTTTGGGGAACTGCACAGCGAGGTTAAGCACCTTGCATATTATGCATTGCTCATCTTGAAAGTGGCTGATGTTTTGGATCAGTCTGAGTCAACTTGGGTCTTGAAATTAGTCTGAGATCATGCATTTTTGTACCTTTTTGTCTTTTCAGGAACTTCATGGGGCTATCTTGTTCTTCTCTATGTGTTTGTTCAGCTCTCCCGGATAATAGTTGTTAGCGTTTTATATCCGTTCTTGAGGTATTTTGGCTATGGCTTAGAATGGAAAGAAGCAACCATTCTTGTATGGTCAGGATTGAGAGGAGCTGTCGCTTTGTCTTTATCTTTATCAGTTAACGTATGTTTTTCCCTTGCCATTTTATTTCCCCATTCCTGAACTCTGCAATAATGTTAGCATCGTAATTTGGAAATGGGACTCTCTCTCTCTCTCTCTCTCTCTCTCTCTCTCTCTCTCTCTCTCTCTCTCGTCAAGACAAGAAATTATGACAAAATAATAGTTTGGATTTTATTATTTTCCCTTTAGATTATGAATATGAATGCAAATATGGATATGCAAAATATAGATTCTGAATATGACAAACTAGTAGTTTAGATTGTGAATGCAAACATGGATCCTAGATTTAGATCCATTTTCTTAGAGGATGTGCATATGGATCTGGATTTAGGCTCAATAGTTTGATAGGATGCAAATGAGGATCCTTAAAGTTTTGAACCAAATAAGTCGATTTGTGAATACGAAATAGGATCCTTAGTCATGGGAACCTATCTATTACAAGCCAATATGTTTATAACAATTTCCCCTTTTTTATTAACAGAACTTTGGCAACTTTGACAGACAACTGCACAATGAACTGATTAAAATCAGGGTTAATTCCAAAAAACTACCAAACATTTTAGCTAAACTACGAGAAACTACCAAGTTATTTTAAAATACACATGAAACTACCACAAAACTTTCAAAAACTACGGGAAACCACCACAAAAATTTCAAAAACTACGAAAAACTACCATAAATAAGGTGCCACATCAGCGATAAATTGCAAGAAACTACCAAAAAACTTATAAATTTTTTAACCATGGTAGTTTCTTGTAACCGAGGTAAAGAATTTGGTAGTTTTTTTTAGAATTAAGCCTTAAAATCAACATGTAGATAATATCAATTTCTATTGTTTTACAATGATAATCTATCTTATAGGAAAAAGATGATTAATCTCCATTTGGGACAATCTAAGTAGCATGGATTCGGATATAGGACACGATATGAGTCGGATTCATGGATACACAACCAATTTGTCGGTGTTGTGCATAGACTGTTGATGTTTTAGCCGCGAATACATGTTTGATACATCTAGAATACAACATTAAATTTTAGAATGTGCTAAAAGGAGTTCCACATGTTCTTGACGAATCTGTAAGAATCTGATATGGATACAAATGCAATACATAACCGACACTGCTACATCTCCTCATCGACGAATCTGTGCAACACAGGAGACAATGGCTGCCTACCATCTGAACAGGGGGAAAATATGTCATATGGGAACCATGAGAAACCCAAGTATCCGGAAGTGTGCATACATGCATGCTCTTATCCACCCGTAGTACTAAGCATATACAAGAAATCGTGGCAAGAGAGGCAATAGCTACAATTTATTTTGATACATCCACATGATCCCTTTTGTTTTTGATTGACAGATGGGTTATAAATCCCCAAGCTTCTCCAAATCTTTCCCGTTTGTGTTTGTTGCATGCCCTGAAATTGTGACAGGAAGTTATGATTCTCATGCTCTACCTACTCTTCCATCTTGTGTCTCTTGCTTAATATTTGTCACTCTATTTTCACATTATACTCCTGTTGTTCTTTCGCTTTCCATTTTCGATAATCTCAATTATGTTTAGAATATTTATACATTTTGATTCTATATATTGATATATACCATTTTGTCTTGCTATTCATCTTTGTTAATTATCATGCATGACTTTTTATCTGTCAATATTGGGTTAAGAAGGAATGATAGCAAATGTTTGAGAATCCTAGATTTGATCAGTCTTTTCCACTATATTGTATGTGCTTGAGCTGTCATGTTTATGACAAACTTCTCAATATATTTTTCTACCAAAATTACTGGGAATATAAAATTATTCTTTATATGTGCTTCATTATATTTCAGTTATGCTGAAAAAATTCTTCTGTTTTTGACAGCGTGCAAGTGCTAGCTCGGACCAAACTCATCTCAAACCCGAAGTGGGAGCACTGGTATGTATTTGTGTCTGTACAGGATGTATAGAATGTATAGAATTACATTATGCTGTGTTATGTTACCTATGTATGCCAATGTTATCTGATCCTGAGCATTTCTATAGTTCGTTTTCTTCACCGGTGGGATAGTATTCCTGACTCTCATTATTAATGGGTCGACAACTCAGTTCGTCCTGCATATGTTGGGAATGGACAGGCTCTCAGAAACTAAGGTTAGGGTTCATTATTTATTCAATTTTATTACAATATGTGGCATTTCTGATAAATATTTTACAATCAGTTGATTATATAGTTTAGGTAAATTTGCTATTTCGTCATAAAATCGAAAAAGTAATGGAGATGATCTTATTCTATATACTTTTCTTCACTTGGTTTTAAAATTTATACTGTACTACTTAGAATGCCAGCTTTACTTTACTATGCTCATAAACCACAATTTAAATGTTTGGAAGCTTTTACATATCCATTAGTTTAAAAACAAATGGCTTCAACTTTTGATAATAATGGTAAGTTATCACTGTAAGTATCCGGGCTTTCAATACTTAAATATAACTCTTAAATTTCCGCAGAGAATCTACTACAAACACAGCCCAAAATTCATCAGGTTCATTGGACGACGTTGATGATCATATTTAACTACCCTTTTAACCTGAAATTTTCAAAATACACTATACTTGGGGCGTGCATATCCTGGAGGAAGGGACAGATGAAAACTTCATTATGAGTGGGGAAAAGATAAATAAAGGATTAATAAAACTACTGTTATACTGTTTACAGGATTTATTAGTAAGTATCCCCAGCCAACAAACTCTAAATGGCTGAACATCTAGAGTTTTCTTAACAAATTGACTTCGGAGATGGTATGGGACTTGGTAAATAGGTCAGCCAGTTGAAGAGAGAACTGAATGTGAGGAAGAATAAGAGTCCCTTGCTTAGTGTGAAGAACATTTTAAGTAGAAAGATGTGGCTTCTTTGATGACAATATAATCCGTAGGTGTGAAGTTTCCATACGCTTCAATGTTTGGTCAATAATTATTTGCTAGAAATTGTAAGAATCATTGATTTTGATGCTTCAGCATGCAATTGTTAAGTATGAACAATTTATGACCAGTGTGTACTATCACATTGAGCAAACTTTTTTTTAAGGTATAGAAATTATTCACATGATAAGTTTAACTCCTAGCTATATTTTCAAGACTCAAGTTCTTATATTCTGTTGTGGCGTCAGATCCGGATATTGAACTACACAAAATACGAAATGTTAAACAAGGCATTAGAAGCTTTTGGTGATCTTGGGGATGATGAAGAATTGGGACCTGCTGACTGGTCTACAGTACAGAAATATATCACATGCTTGAATGACTTGGACGAAGAACACACACATCCTCATATTGTATCTGAAAGTGAGCATCATCTGCAGGCTACAAATCTGAGAGACATCCGTGTTCGTCTTCTGAATGGTACATCAGGATAGATTAGAACTCTGTATATATTAGATTAGTATTCAAGTGCGTACATTTGAATATTATTATTTTTCTCTTCTTTAGCGTCGTAAGGTTGATACTCAAAACGATCTTCTGACCCCATTGTCTTCCTTATGACTAGCAGTCACAAATACTATATAGTTACTATTTCCCTCTATGCATAAACTCCGATTACTGAACATCAACGCAATTTTTATTTTACTGCATCTAAATAATTAGTAATTAATAATATGCCCCTTGAGTATATTTCTTCTAACTACTTGAAGAACCAAACTTCTAAATTCTCTTATGCCCCTCTGCGACCTCTCCAGCTTCTTCTGGATTTGTTTCCTTTCCACACAACTTCACTGATAGGCACACTATGACACATCAGGAACTTTTTTATTTAAGCGCAATTTTTTATAGTGGCAATTAAGAAAAAAATAGTGTAAATGGGAAACTTTTGTTTCAGGGGTTCAGGCTGCCTATTGGGGGATGCTTGAAGAGGGAAGGATAACTCAGAACACTGCAAGTCTTCTAATGCGTTCTGTTGATGAGGCTATGGATGCGGTATCTCGTGAACCTTTATGCGATTGGAAAGGACTAAAGTCTAATGTTCATTTCCCAAGTTATTATAGGTTTCTTCAAATGAGTAGACTTCCTCGAAGGTTGGTCACATATTTTACTGTAGAAAGATTGGAGTCAGCATGTTATATATGTGCTGCATTTCTTCGTGCCCACAGAATAGCAAGAAGGCAACTCCATGATTTTATAGGTGCTTATATATCGCCTTGAGATTTATAGATTTTGTCATGCCCTATTTAAATCATCTTCTTTTAATTTATATATTAAAATAATGTAGCATAAGCTTGCTCATGGGTGGAAGCAATAACAACAATTGCAGATATTATGAGCAGCTGTATTAACTTTCCTTGTAACATTAGCTCCTTTATAAGGTAAGTTTTGACATTTTACCGTATGGGTTTGCTCGTCAATAATCTGATAGAGAACTGTACAGTATATGAATCAGACATTTAGATGGTCTGTGTATTATCAAGAAATAGAAATGTCACCGCTAAATACTTATTGGGAGGCTCAATTTATTTAAGGAGAGTTATATAGGGCTATGTTTATGGAAAATGAAGTTCACATGGTCCTATAGGACCAGTGCAGCAATTTGATCTTAATATCTATTGTGACCATTTCCTAAAATTTTACCTTTCATCTGCTAGGGGATAGTGAAATTGCTTCGATTGTTATCAATGAAAGCAAGGAAGAAGGAGAGGAAGCTTCCAACTTCTTGGAAGATGTTCGTGTTGCGTTTCCTCAGGTTTGTAAAATCTTACTGTTTGTTTATAGATACTAGTCTGTCCACATTTTTCTATTAAATATCTCTTCACCATCTAAAACTTTCAAGCTTCAGGATCAACAAAATAATTTCCCTGCTGATCAAATTGGATTTATAGGTTTTATTACGAGCACATCACTTGCCCTATTTTTAATGGTCATGAAAGGTGCATTGTCCTTGGAGTCCTAAGCTCCATAACATTTTTACCGAACGTATTTAATCGGGGATCATGATGATTGTTATTCTTTTAGTCTCAATTCATCCTTGACATGCATTACTTGTCAACATGAATTATTTGTTACATTCAAATAATAATTTCTGACAGCGAGTACAGAGAAAGAATCCAACTTATACCCCCTTCATTTATTTTGCATTTGAGTCTATACCAATGGCCATGTTTACATATCTTGATCACTTTCAGGTTCTGCGAGTTGTGAAGACAAGACAGGTGACATATTCAATATTAAAACACCTAAGTGATTATGTGCAAAATCTTCAGAAGGTTGGCATACTTGAAGAAAAGGAAATGGTTCATCTTGATGATGATGTTCAGGTAAAAACATCATTTAACAAACCTGTCAGTAGATGTATGATTGCTTTACCTATTTTGCTGAAAGAAATAATCTTTAATCGTCATGGCAGACCGATTTAAAAAGGCTTCTGAGAAATCCGCCACTTGTTAAAATGCCAAAAGCAAGAGATACATTGAGATCCCATCCGTTACTGGGAGCTCTGCCATCTTCAATCCGTGAGCCTATTGAGAATTCTACAAAAGAAATTATTAAAATACGTAGCGTAACCTTGTATAAAGAGGGAGCCAAGCCAAATGGTGTCTGGCTAATTTCAGTCGGAGTTGTTAAGGTTATTTTGTACTCTCTGCTGGCTTATTTTTGTTATGCTAGGGCTTGTATTTTTGTCTACTTGTGAATGTTCTAATAATGTTCCCTTTTCATTTGCAGTGGTCAAGTAAGATCCTTAGTAGTAGGCATTCACTGCACCCAACTTTTTCTCATGGAAGTACTTTAGGCCTATATGAAGTTCTAATTGGCAAGCCTTATATTTGTGACATGATCACAGACTCTGTGGTCCATTGTTTCTTCTTGGAAACTGAAAAAATACAGACATTAGTTGCATCAGATCCTTCTGTTGAAGATTTTCTATGGCAGGTATAGATTCAATTCATAGACGTTCTACTCTGTTCTATTCTATCTTTTGGCTACCATCATTGTTTCTCCCTTTTTATAGATGCAATTTCCATCATCACTTGAGTAAGTTGTTTAATATTCATTATGCTTCCATGCGATGGTTGCAAACATAAAAATTTATCAATAATAGAACATTTTACCCCTTAGATCCAAGTGTAAAGGGCAAGGTTCGAGAACTTGTTTCGGTCTCTCAAAATTTTATTAGTTTCGGCGGCTTTCAGTGTGTTTCGCTAATCTCGGTATGGGCTTCGGTTTTGTCGGTAATATATATATATATATATATATATATATATATATATATATATATATATTTGCAACAACCCATAAGCTTTGGGGGAGAGGGGCTGGGCCTCTAGGCCTATGAGAACTTTCTTTACATAATTGATTGAAAATTCCCCTTGTCATTGCAAGTTAGGGGTTTGGAACCCAAGACCTCCCATCAAGTGGGGTAGTGTTATATATAGATATATTAAAGTTATGGGTTTATATCACAATATAATGATCCTAGTGTTTAAAAATCCAGCCATGGCAAGACCTAATGCAAAATATATTGAAAAGTACTTATAGAAGTATTAATATAGGATTTTGGGTTCGCTTTTGTGGTCTTCTCAGGATGAAAATAACCAGACCAGCTGTATCATAAATGAAAGCTATGGTTCCAATCTTGGGTCAACATTTAGTCCAAAAAAAATTAGTCTGAAAACTGTTTCAGGCTGATTAAAATAGGCCTTACTAGCTGTATCACAATCCCTCCTCTCACATCTCTTCCTCCATCTCTATCAGCCCGATGGGTTTTCTTTCTTCTTGTACCTTTCTCAATAGTCAAAATCTATCGTCTTCAGCGACCAAGTACCGACTACTCATTAATGTTGTAAAGAACAGATCCGGAGTTTGTTCGGTTAGCCGGCGGATAAAGAATATCCGGTTTATTCGGTGAATATTCGGTTTATTTAGATTATGCGGTCATCAATATTTTCATATCAATATTGCATATAAAAAATTCAAAAACATATAAAGACATATAAAAAATTCAAGAACATATAAAGATATAGAAAACCAATATACCTGTAGCCTAATGGTAAGGTGTTTGAACTAAATCGGAAGATTGTGGGTTTGACACTCGGTTGAGAAAGAAGAAGAGAAAAATGAGAAGAGAGAGTGTGTGAAATACTAAGTGTGGGTTTCATTTGTTTTAATTAAGTTGTGGATGCTACACTTGATTTTTTAGTTGTGGGTTTTTTGTTTTGGGCCAATTCGGCCGAATATTCGCATTATTCGTTCAAATATCCGTGTTATTCACCCGATTATACGGTTTGTGTGGCGAGTATTCGATTTGACCCCATATTTGACCGAATATTGCAGTGTTTGTTCGTTTTGCTACCGAATCCAAATATTCCTTTTTTTTAAACACTGCTACTCACCATGAAAACATCTTAGACCTAAAGATGAACACCTATAGTGATCATGATGACAACAAAAACGGTAAAAAAAGTTATTTCTGGTTTCAGCCGAAATGATATTGTATGGTTGGTTTCGTATCGGTCTTTACCGAAATCGATACGAAATGACCACGTAGGACGAAACCAGGAACCTTCATAAAGGGTATGCAAATAGTATGCCAATACCTTCTTTGGCCCTACTTGTACCCTATCATTCTGGACAATTCAATATGATCACATTGCTTTCTATTCTAGCATATCAATGTTATAGAAAATTATTTTTGATTCAAGAAAGCAAGCATAATATCCATATTTATGATTTTCATTTATTTTTCATTTTAGTTTTTAGTTTCCTATAAACCGAAATTGTAATGGCAAGTCCAAATATAAGCTGTCTAGACAATTGAAGCAGGAAAAAAACTAAAACTTCAATCAATGGTCTCCCACTGAGACTTTAACTTAGATTTTAAACCTTAGCTTCAACATTTAATTTTATAGGGAAAATAAAGTGGATTTTGCATTTAATCATTTTCTGTTTTACCTATTGTCATTATCATATTCATAAAGAGTTGCAGAAGTGGTTGTATAATGAACTTGGCTAGAAATAGAAAAACATGCTGTGAAAATACGTGGTAGAATCTGTGAATATTTAACTTCTGCTGTATGAATTGTAACGCGACTAACGCCAAAGTAAGATGGGATCTGAGATATGATCCATATTTTGAAAGAAAGTTGATTTAACAGGATTAAATGGTATAGAACCACATCGACGTGAAGAAAAGTGTCTCATAAATAGAAGTTGGGAAATTTTACACACTTGGCTATTCATGAATTATTTTTCTTCCTATCTATTCATTGCTTTAACATACAACCGTGTAGGATCATTTTGTTGCTTCAAATTTTCTTTTTAAGTCCTAGTTTTTTTTGTCTTGTTTTCTTTTCTTTTTTCTTTTTATTTCTTGTAGAAATCTGCCTTCTTTTATTTGAGAGAAAAAAAGTTACAATGAAGGCCTTCTTACAACTAAAAATAGCATTTACATATTTGGATTTAATTTTAATTGGTTTGAATTTCAAGCTCTTTATTTGGTTGTCTCGCTTGTTTGCTTATCAGTGTCCATTCCTTAAATTGTTTTTGCAGGAAAGTGTTATAGTCATAGCCAAACTCTTAGTTCCCCAAGTATTTGAAAAACTATCTATGCATGAACTCCGAGAACTTGTTGCTGAAAGATCAGCAATGAAAGTTTATCTAAGAGGAGAAGTTATACAAATAAGGCCAAATTCCGTTGGGTTTTTGTTAGAGGGATTTATAAAGACAGAAGATCCTCAGCAAGACTTGATCACATCTCCTGCAGCATTGTTGCCTTCACATGAAGATTCTACCCTCCCGCATTTAGAATCTACAGGTTAGTAAATGCTTTAAGTTAGAATATATTATAGTTCAATATCTTCTTGTCTTTCTAAATTATAAAGGCAGCTAAAACATAATATGGATGATCCCACAACTGCAGCAGCAGGAACAAGCCTTCATCCCAAATTTTGGGGTTGGTTATGTGAATCCTTTGCCACCATTCTGCTCTGTTAAGGCTCAACCCCTCAACTAAATTGACGATAAACATATCTTTTTTTATCGGTCTCTATCCATGTTTGTTTAGGTCTACCCCTTATTCCTTGTTGCGTCAATAACTACAATTTGGTCACTTCTTTGAACTGGAGTATTTATGGGACCTTCATTCCACTTGCTCAAACCATCTCAATTGGTTCTCTAATATTATTATGGATGTATATCATAGAAGTCCTGCATCACTGTTACTCATTCACAGTTGAAATAGTTTATATTAACTCAAAGAAATACATAACGAAGGCTATTGGTTTATGTAGTAATTTAGGTGTATATTATATGCAACAGTCGAATGCATATGCACATTAAGTGTTGTAAACGTTGCGAAGGGTATCCTTGTTCATCATAACCAGTTTTTTAGGACACACAAAGATGCAAGGTTTGATATCAACTCATAGCAATGCGTAAGAACTGATTGTCATTAATGAACTAAGCATGTTGTTGTATTTTGTTAAATTCAGGTATTAAGAGTGAAAGCTTCTGTCACAGAGGAGCTTCATATCAGGTTGAAACTAGAGCCAGAGCCATCGTCTTTGACATCAGTGCATCTGAGAATGATGCAGCTCTCTCTAAGAGGTCTATGCCAGGGCTCTCCTCTTTCATTGAACCCCCTCGAAGCCATGGCAGAGAGCATGAAGGTCTATTGAGCTGGCCAGAGAGTTTCTATAAATTAAGACAGCACAAGAGCACAAGTGAAGCCGATAAGCAACCACTTAATTTGTCGGCAAAAGCCATGGAATTGAGCATTTACGGAAGCATGGTTAGTTCAGTAATACTAATCTAAGAAGCATATACACATACACAGACACATGCACAAGATGGAAAAGTAGGACGTGGTAACGTGGCTGTACACGTATTGATAATAATATAAATGCCATGCACTGATTTTCCAAAAGCTTAGGCTATTTGGTTGTGATAACAATATGTACCAAAGGTAACATAACATTGATACTCCCCAAAACATGGGACAAAGGCCCATGTGGAAAGGCCTCATGTGGAAACTGTGGCTTGTAAAATTAGATAGTTGGGATAAGTAGATATATTTTAAATTGGCAATGATGAGGTTTGAACCCAAACCTTTTAGAATTTGTGTGTTCTAATACCATGTCAAGAACCACTTTTTACTCAAAAGATTAAGCTATTGGGTGGGGTGAGCTTAAAGTGCTTCAAGCTAACATAATACTATTAATAAATAACAGTAAGAATAAATAACAATTATACTAATAAAGAATGTATAGAAATACATGCACGTTTTCACATGCAAATGCACACACATATTTCTAATAATGTGATCGTGTATAATGTTTACCTTTATACTCAAAATTAACCTACCATATATTTCTTTTACATTTGTACAAGGAGCAGGCCTTTGCTCTTCAACTTCTTGTGAAATAAATTTAGTGGCTTCCTTTATCAATAGCATTCACTGAAATTGTTTATATGAATGAAAACAAATGCATGTTATGTTATGATATGTATAAATAGTTTAAAAATTGATAGAAGTGCTTAGAAGTGCCAAATTACATGATATTTTATAAAACTGACACATTTGAGATCTTTCCTACATGATGTTCATGGAGCATCCAACATGTATCTGACACAGCTTCACGATCGAAATTTTGTGTTGCATGACTTGGCATTGGTTATCCTAGGGTATATTAGCTTTAGTTATTAGACCCAAGGTGTAGCTGAAGTCGTGGATTCTTGTCCATTATCGTACTGCATTATATGTGTTTTCTGCTAATGGTAAACTCGTGCCAATATTCCTTGTGCTAATTGGTTGAGAGATACATTTTTATGAAAAAAATTGCCAGAAACCTTTCGGACTTTTGCCTGTAATTGTACAACAGGATAGCTCTCTTAATCCCTCTATTATGAATCGCTGCATGTTGCTCCTCTTGTTTGGCAAATATCAACCTTTTCATGTTCATGGGACTTTTTTTTACAGATCCCCATATAAACACAAAAAATATGTACGACAGTGAAAAATGGATATAAAACCGAAAAACCATCGTTTGCCAAATGAGGGGGTTGTATGCTGCAACTTCTAAAAATGAGAGAGGCAATCTGCTATTATGGCAAAAACGAGGAGAGGTTTCTTGCAACTCATCCATTTTAACATTCTAACAAGCTTAAGCTATTTTTTATATTGAACGACAGATGCATGGTGTAAGGAGGCAGTACAAAAGTTATCGAAGCTTTGTAAGCGTTCAGAATAGATCTCAAGTCGAGCCACTAGCACACAGCTCATCATACCCTAGAGTTCCATCAAGAACAAAAGGGGCCCGGCCTCTGCTTTCAGTCCAATCAGAAGGAGGAAGCATGAACAGAAGGCTCAAGTCAAAAGAGCACGCAAAACCACCATCAATTCGTACATTATCTACCCGTAAAAAGAAGAAAGATGAAGACAACTCGAGTGATGAATCGGGTGGCGAAGATTTAGTTGTGAGGATCGATTCCCCAAGCACTCTTTCGTTTCGACACGAAAGTTAGTGATGCTCTTTGATGTAATTGTTTGAAAATAGAGACAAGGAGCATGTTTTTGTTGTTTGCATAAGAACAGTGTCTTGGTTTTGTTTTCCTGGGTACAAAAATAGGGTGTATAGTAATTTTCCAGAATATTTTAATTATTTTTACTGAACTAAAAATAGTTAAAATTTTTGTTTGCATTTGTTTATATTAAGAATGATGCTATAGATTGTTTTCCTTCATACGAAAACAGAAAAGGTTTCAAAGTCAGAAATGTGTGCAGTAATTTTCCAGAATATGTTCATGTCTTTTTATTGGATGGCGAACACTTGAAACTGTTTCATTTCTGCTTTTAATTCTTTTTACTGTAGGTGCCATCTGGAAAGTAGCTTGTAGCTGATTTCATCTCGCAGGTGAATTTGCTTTGAGTTTCTTTGGGTTGTAACATTAGTTCTGAGTTCAGAAGATACAAATTAGATGGTAACTTTGTCCACATATATTGATACCTTGCAGGGTTTTCCCTTGTCCTCCTATTTACTTAAGAAATATATTGTTTACCTATTATCAACTATTCAAGAATATTGATTTTCATATTTTTGCTTATATTGGCAGCTTCAATATATATTTGTCCGGAGTACCATTAAAATAGTAAGAATATCCTGAACTTAATTTGTGCGCAGGAAATTTATTTTGATTCCTCTTCCAATAAATGTGAAAAATATTGGTCTTTTATATTCTATATATTTATACTTTATAATTTGGTTAATTTGAGAAGTCCAAACTTCCATATATGGATCCAAAAGGAGTTGCCTAAGTAGGATATAGATATAGACAGGAAGCATAAACTACAGCAGTAGAGCATCAGACACCATCTTTATCAAACATTTGTAATCGAAAACAGTTAACCCTCTGTCTAGCTTTAGTATATAGTACATATAGATAAATAATAAAACATAGGACGGGAAACCATGCATCTCTCTTCTCTCTCTCATCTATGAATGGCAGCTGTGGTCCCTTCTCTCTCTCATCTATGAATGGCAGCTGTGGCATCAGGGCCGAGCGTATACGAAAGCGAAGGGGTGCAGACGAGCCTGAGGACGCAGTGGTGTTCGTCGGGATCTCACTGGTGCTTGGGATCGCATCAAGGCACATCCTTCGAGGGACAACGGTTCCATACACCGTCGCGCTCCTCATTATTGGCATCAGATCCTTAGGTCTGATCTCTCACCTCTACAGCTGAATTCAAGTTGAATCGATTGCCTGCTTTCAAAATTATGTTCTTTTTTTGAAGGAAAAAAGGTTCATATCTTTTAGAAGGATGAATTTGTTTGTGGTGTTGTTTCAATCTTTCTTTGTATGTTAATGGTTTATGAGTGGTGATATAATTCTGTAATTCATACTAGCAACAAGAAGAAGAAGAAGAAAACTGAAAATTAGAATGGTTGTTAAAATCTGCTATTACATATCCTTGACATAACAAAGAATTAATGTGGGGGCAAATAGTAGTTCAAAAGTATGAGGATACCACACACTGCAGACTGCTGTGCTGTCCGAAGAGTCCACATCATCATCCTGATTAGCCCGTTTATCCATCTATCTCTACACACGGCAATCTCATGGATTGCCATCTTCATCCGTCTCATGGTACCCTCTGGAGCACATCACATCCGATTAGAATCAGAACCATGTATTTGAAAGATAAGAGAATTTAATGCCTTTTTTATATCATAAAAAACTCAGCTCTATGGTAAAAAAAACTCAGCTCTATGGTAAACCAACCCCCAACCCAAACAAAGAAAAAAAGAGAGGAAAAAAGAGGGGGGAAAAGGAATTAAAACCTAAACTGTTTAAACCTAGAGGGACCTGGCGGTATCTAGGCAATCTCTTGTCTTGAACTTGTGCAAAACACCTCTTAGTTTTCTTTTGAAACTGCACGATGTAAAAGAAGACGATCTACAGTCTCCAGTCGAACTTACACAAAGTACAACCGGAGGGGCTTAATTGCCACTTCCTTTCGGCGAGGTTATCGCGTAGAAAGAAATGCAATGACAGAAATCATATAAATTATATTTACTATGAATAGTATCTGTGCCATTTTCATGGGTGTTCTAGTTTATTTTTTTAGTTGGTATTTCTCAGCAGTTGAAAATAGAATGATGCATGGTTCTATAGTAATTGAGTCAAGCAGAGCCGACTTCATTTTTCATGTTTTAATGCCTTCATTTTTCATGTTTTAAATTATAGTTAACATATTGATGGGCTATGCTTTGGGTGTTCTGGTTTATTTTGCTAGTCGATCTTTCTCAGCAATTGAAAATAGAATGAAGCATACTCCTGAAATAAATGTGTCAAAGAGAGCTGCCTTCATATTTCATGTTTTAATTATAGTTTTTCATATTCATATGTTACTTTTGATCCAAAACCCATGCATTCCCTAACGGTTTTTTGGGTTGTAATTCTAATAGGTTGAACTTCTGAACCATAATATTGATATAGGATTCTAGGAATGATCTGTAGTCGTGCGTTATCAGAAAGTACTAGATATTCCATTGATATAGGATTCTACAAATGATCTGTACTGGTACATGGACTACATGGACTTTATACATCTATTGCATTTTGTTTTGAGGGAAATGGTAGCATGTATCGCCGACACTCATTTTCATCTTAAGGTACTGGAAAAAACATCTAACCCAATCCTAATAATGATTTTTGATATTTTTCTCAAACCTATTGTACATTATCTTTGAGGTTCCTTGTTATTTAGCAAATATTCAATTGAAAATAATTCAAAAATTAGGAAGATGCAAGTAATCAAACCAAAAGATATTAAAGAGCATTAAGCACTCAAATTTGTTAATTGAACTTGGTTATGTACTTATGTGCTTCAAGTCCAACATTACCAAACTCATCTTACATGGTCTTCGAGTTTGTCGTAATTTGGAAAAAAAATATTCATTTTTTGAGCCAAAGGGCCTTAACATGATGAGCATAGTGGTGGGGAAGAAGCTACATTGTATGAAATACAATTCACTACTTGAATGGCCCTTCCACAGAATCTGTCTATGTTGTAAGGACTCCCTAATCTATAACTGATGAGGCTAGATACCGGTGTTTCCCCAGATCATGACACGTGACAGATGACGTGTCTCAGGGTTTACGAGAAAGGATTAAGATCCGTACGTTGGAAGCATACCGCGGGCCTTCGACCCGAGGATGTCCCCGACCTTCGATGGCCTTCCAGATCATCCCTACGATCACCTTACAAACGACCATCAGCTCGCCTTGGAGCCCTCCCGCACGCTGAGTTCCCTCAGCCCTCCAGCTTGCCTCCGAGCTATCGCATATCCAAGATGCCTCGGCCTCCCGCTGAGCTTTAGCTTCCTCGGTCTCACCGACCGATCCACAGCACCGATCACAGACGCCTCCATCACGGCTCTGCAAATCTCGCCAGACGCGAGATATCTGCCGCCCATGATCCTGCGTTCCACGCCATCACGATCCCCCATTAACGAGCATATCTCGTCATTAATGAGGAATCCCGCCTATCACGCAGGCATAACGCCAGGGGCGTAACGGCCGGCGTGAATCTCGCGCCCGCCTGCCCATGGCTGCCACTATATAAACCCCTCTCTCAGACGACTCAGGTAAGCCAACTTTACCCCCAATAGGCCGTTACTCTACCAAAATACCCCGTCTAATTTGATCGTCGGAGGGTCCTCGGTAGCACAACCACCCCGGACTTCCTTGCAAGTAGCTCGGCCTCAACCACATAAAACCCATTGAGATCCACATGCTTCAGGAGGCAACCCTCCAACTCAATCTCAGCCATCCATCAGCGCTCGCCGCAGATCCATGGAAAGTAACATCTGAAGGAGATCCATCGAGTACTTCAGCAGCTGGAGTAGGGGTGGTCGCCGGGGAAGCAGGCGGCCGACATGATCCTCAACGCGCCGGATCACCGCCTGCAGCGTCTCCTCGGAGCACAGCTGGTCGTACAAGTACACGTCCTCGAAAGAAATGATCTCGGGGATGAAGAAAGGGAATTCATCCATTCTTACGTTTTGGGGATGGAGAAAGGAATGATCAACACGCCCTCTCTGTTTTATAGCCCCACAGTGCCCCAAGAGTCAAATATTCGCTTCATTTCTTTCAATACTGTACCGCCATGCGGCGGATATCCCGTCTTTCTCGGCAAACCGAAGTCGGAGCGACGCGGCTCTTCTAAACGCTTCGCCTCTCCCCATGCGTTCATGACACGTGTCGACCGCGGCTGATATCCCGTCTTTCTCGGCGAACCGAAGTCGGAGCACGCGGCTCTTCTAAACGCTTCGCCTCCTCCCATGCGTTCATGACACGTGTCGCCCGCGACGGTCACTCTTCCCGATGTTCACAAACCAGGGAAGGTCGAACAGAACCTCGCAAAACCGAGCAGCAACCCTGCTCGGTCCATCCTTAGCAGGCCACTCCATGCCCTCCCATGCTAAGGATCAAAGCCTTCATCAAGAGGCCACCGAGCAACTACCCTGCTCGGTCCATCCTTGGCTGGCAAGCTCTTATTACCCCACGACGCCAAGGATCAAACCTCTCATCAAGAGGCCACCGACCAGCTACCTTTCTCGGTCCATCCTTGGCTGGTAATCTCTTACCCCAAGACGCCAAGGATCAAAGCCCTCATCAAGAGGCCACCGAGCAGCTACCTTTCTCGGTCCATCCTTGGCTGGTAATCTCTTACCAACGACGCCAAGGATCAAAGCCTTCATCAAGAGGCCACCGAGCAGCTGCCCTGCTCGGTCTATCCATGGCTGGTAGTTCACTACCCACCGACGCCAAGGATCAAAGCCCTCATCAAGAGACCACCGAGCAGCTACCCTGCTCGGTCCATCCTTGGCTGGTAATCTCTTACCCTACGACGCCAAGGATCAAAGCCCTCATCAAGAGGCCACCGAGCAGCTACCCTGCTCGGTCCATCCTTAGCAGGCCACTCCATGCCCTCCCGCGCTAAGGATCAAAGCCCTCATCAAGAGGCCACCGAGCAGCTGCCCTGCTCGGTCCATCCTTGGCTGGTAATCTCTTATCCAACGACGCCAAGGATCAAAGCCCTCATTAAGAGGCCATCGAGTAGCTGCCCTGCTCGGTCCATCCTTGGCTGGTAATTCTTACCCAACGACGCCAAGGATCAAACCCTCATCAAGAGGCCACCAAGCAGCTACCCTGCTCGGTCCATCCATGGCTGGTAGTTCACTACCCACCGACGCTAAGGATCAAAGCCCTCGCCAAGAGGCCACCGAGCAGCAACCATGCTCGGTCCATCCTTATCAGGCCTCTCAATGCCCTCCCGCGCTAAGGATCAAAGCTCTCGCCAAGAGGCAACCGAGCAGCAACCCTGCTCGGTCCATCCATGACCGGTAGTTCACTATCCACCGACGCCAAGGATCAAAGCCTTCATCAAGAGGCCACCGAGCAGCTATCCTGCTCGGTCCATTCTTGGCCGGTAATCTCTTACCCCACGACCCCAAGGATCAAAGCCCTCATCAAGAATCAACCGAGCAGCAACCCTGCTTGGTCCATCCATGGTTGATAGTTCACTATCCACCGACGCCAAGGATCAAAGCCCTCATCAAGAGGCCACCGAGCAGCTACCCTGCTCGGTCCATCCTTAGCTGGTAATCTTTTACCCCACGACGCCAAGGATCAAAGCCCTCATCAAGAGGCCACCGAGCAGCAACCCTGCTCGGTCCATCCATGGCCGGTAGTTCACTACCCACCGATGCCAAGGATCAAAGCCCTCATCAAGAGGCCACCGAGTAGCTGCCCTGCTCGGTCCATCCTTAGCTGGTAATCTCTTACCCCACGACGCCAAGGATCAAAGCCCTCATCAAGAGGCCACCAAGCAGCTACACTACTCGGTCCATCCTTAGCAGGCAACTCCTTGCCCAACGACGCCAAGGATCAAAACCCTCATCAAGAGGCCATCGAGCAGCTTCCCTTCTCAACTTCCTGCACGTCTTTTAATAAGCGATCCCCACCTCGACTTCGGGGCCATGGAGACACCGACCTTACACCGGTCTTCGCACGCTTGGCAAATGGTTGAATTCACCTCGACGTGCGATCGCCAGATGAAAAACCGATCTCCGACCTAATGCATCATGAAAACAGTACCGCGCAAATAAAATTTTATGGGCCCAAACAAAGGGAAAATGTGCACGCAGACGACACTGCAAAAAAGTTTTATTCACAAAGCCGGAGGTCTTTACAGAGGTATTATGGGCTCCCCAGCCTTACAAAAAGCACCCGGAGGCTTACAAAATTTCAGCGTAAAAGAAAATAAGGAGGCGGGGAGGTTCAGGCCTCGGGGCCGAGGAGAATCTCGATGAGCTGCGCTTCCACTGCGACAACCCGAGTGGCATCTTGAAGGTCGGCGCCCATCGCAGGAGCCTAGACGCCGGTGGCCGGGGCGACCAACTTTTCCCCAATGCTCCCACCAGGGGCCTCTCCCCTTGCGGCGCTTCCGGGGCATTCCCCTGCGCCTCATCCCCGAGGGGGTACTCACCCCGGAGCTCACCGTCAGGGAACTCCGGCATCAGGGCCTTGACGGCGTCGTGCCAAACGATGGCAGCGGCTCCAGCGAGGTCGGTGTAGTACTGGTCCGACTTCTTGTAGCTCTCCACCGCCTTCGACGCTCGGAGCTCGGCACGCCTAGTTCTCTCCTTCGCCGCCTCGTTCTCCCTCCGGAGGGTGTTCGCCGTCTTCTTCAGGGTGGCAACAAGCACCCTGGAATCTTCAAACTCAGCCTCGGCGGCTCGGGCGGCCTCTCGGCACTTGGCGATCTCCCGATCCCCGGCCGCCACCCGGTCTTCGAGGGCAGCGACCCTCTCCATCGCCGCTTGCAGCTCCAGCCTTAGCTCTCCTCCAGCAAGGAAAACTTTCCCGCGGCCTGCATCGCCGGAGCAATTTTTTCGTCCTCCATGTTGACGACGAGGGCGACGTGCTGAAGGACATGAAGAAAACTAAGGAAGGTTAAAAAGAAAAGAGGCACCCAATCTCGCGAACAAAAATACTGAATGAAGATCCGAGTAGGATGCGAACACTAATCTGCACGGCCTCTTGGGCTATGGCCATCATTTGGGTCCGGAGGGTCCCCTGAGGGATTCTGCCCCCGGCCGACCTTTCCATCTCCGAGAGCAGGCTGTCGGCGACGGAAAGCCCCGAGGGCACCTCGAAACGAAGCTCCCCTTCGTCCACGATGATCGGAGAAGCCGAGGAGTGAGGCGCCGTCCTATGGAACCTCTTGAGGAAAGACGCAAGGGAACCGGTCTCACCTCCCACCTCCAGAGCCTGGGGCTCTTGCTCCCGAGCACTTTTTCGGCTCGGCGCTTGGCTAGACTCCGGGGCCCGGGGCGTGCTCGAGCGCCTGGCTGGGGCGGCCGCCGGTGGGGCCGGAACCGATGATGGGCGAGAGGAGCCGGCGCCTCCGGCCTTCTTCCCCTTCTTCTGTTCGACCAGGGCCGCCCGAAATTTGCCTAGGTCCATGGGTTCTGCATAAGACGAAAATACAAAGGAGTTAGCAATGCCTGAAAAAGTGGAGGAATACACAAGTCCAAACAGGTCGCCTGAAAACTCCTAACTTACCCGCGAACTGGGCTGGGCTGGGCTGAGCCCGACCCAACTGAGGGCTTGCTCAGACAGCAACACATCAGCCCGAGGGAGGGGCTCCCACTCCGACACCGCCACCGCGTCGGGATCATTCGACCGCCTCACCCGCGGGCAGTTGGCCTTGTGCCACTGGATGGGCACAGGCCAATCCTCACCCTCGGACGGCCCAACAAACAAAAATTTCTTCCATTTGTGAATGGAAGAAGGTACTACGACGACCCCCGACCCGGCAGCACTTCCCCGGTGTTTTCTAAAAGAGATGTATGCCCAGCTCGGCTCGCCCCTGCGAGTGCCGGGGTGATTTTTGTAGCAGAGAGAAGAAATGAGAAGGCTCCGACTGAAAGGCATCTAACGTAATTTCAACCGGACCAGGAACCCAAGGAGAATCCTCCAAGGGTTCGGCACTAACTGGCCCGGGGATAATTTAAAACAATTCAACGCCGCACTCACCTCGGGGGAGAAAGGCAGGCGCATCCCGGCCTAAAAGGCTTCCAGGTACAAGGCAATCTCCTTGCCCCGTACCTGGTCTGCCCTCTCCCCTTCCTCGGCCAGACGAAACGAGTAGCCGAGAGGAATGTGGAAACGATTCCGGATGGTGGCGAGCTCATCCGCATGCCTCAGCATGGATGACGCGCCAAGAGCACCCATAACCTACGCTCTGGGGACCGCCCCCATCGCACGACCCCGGGAAGCATGACTAACCCAAACTTCCCGGGGGGACTGCAGAAGAGGAAACTACAAAGGACTCCCCAGACTCTTTCCGGACTATTTCTACAGACTCCTCGGTTGAAGATATCTAATTTGATCAAAAGGATGAAATCCTCGGAAGAGAAAACACAGGGATCCCGACCTAAAGAAAATAACGCCGAGCTGACACCAAAGGGACGAGAAAATTATGATGAGGTATGGACCGTGAAGAGGATCCCACCTCTATTTATAGCAGCCGGCGTACACATCCTACGGCGCCGATCGTCTCCCACCAAAACAACACGTTGCATTCGACGGCCATCGGCGCTTCACTTGTCGCACGCGCATTGGTTGCATCCCATCGGGCGCGGGAACACCTGCGGCCTGTCTCGTCAGTCAACCAGCGCCAGACACGTGGGCTGGCGCTTTGACGAACGTATGCACAAACCGGCGCTTCCTCTTTAATGCGAGATCTCTTCCCTGATCCGCTGGCGTCATCAAGAAAATACAACTAGTTGCCTGGGAATACGCACCGACGATATCTTCAAATAAGAGCTTATCTCGGATGACCGGTCAGACCACTCTCGACCGGACCCATGAATAGGTTGGGACGAGAGTGGGGGGCTAATGATGATGCTAGATATCGGTGTTTCCCCAGATCATGACACGTGGCAGACGACATGTCCCGGGGCTTACGAGAAAGGATCATGATCGGTACGTTGGAAGCATACCCCGTGCCTTCGACCCGAGGATGTCCCCGACCTTCGGTGGCCTTCCAGACCACCCCTACGATCACCTTAAAAACGACTATCGGCTCGTCTCGGAGCCCTCCCGCAAGCTGCCTCAGCCCTCCAGCTCGCCTCCGAGCTATCGCATATCCAAGATGCCTCGGCCTCCCGCTCGTTCCCGAGCCTCCCGTCGAGCTTAGCTTCCTCGGTCTCACCAACCGACCCACAACACCGATCACAGGGCCTCCGCCACGGCTCCACGAATCTCGCCAGACGCGAGATATCCGCCGCCCATGATCCCGCGTTCCACGCCATTACGATAGGAATCCCGCCTATCACGCGGGCGTAACGCCAGGGGGTAACGGCCGGCGTGAATCTTGCGCTCGCATGTCCATGGTTGCCACTATATAAACCCCTCTCAGACGACTCAGATAAGCCAATTTTACCCCAATAGGCCGTTACTCTGCCAAAATACCCCGTCTAACTTGATCGTCGGAGGGTCCACGGTGGCACAACCACCCGTGACTTCCTTGCAGGTAGCTCGGCCTCAACCACATAAAATCCATTGAGATCCACACGCTTCACGAGGCAACCCTCCAACTCAATCTCAGCCATCCATCAGCGCTCGCCGCAGATCCACGGAGGGTAACATCTGAAGGAGATCCAGAGATCCATCAATAACAGGCTTTGATAGGAAATTCTTCCCAAAATCAAAGTAAGCAATTAAAAAAAGAAATTGGATAGGTAAGCAATTTTTTTCTTTTTCGTATTGTTATATCAGATAAAATGTTTAGTACTCCTATTCACAGATAAAATATCACTCTTTAATTCATTCAGTGACGTGACATATTTTCAAATTGGATAGCGATATTGCCAAACCTTTATTTGATAAACCTACATCAAAACTTGTGTATGGACAGAATTAACCCAAATTACATCGGCCTTTAATTTTTGTCTTTTTGTGCTGATGGTTCAATTTACTAAAATACTTCTTTTATAACTTAAAGGAATAGCTTCTCTCTACCCACTCCCTCACAAGCATTACCTCCCCCCTAAATCACATCCCCTTTGCCCCTCCTCCATCCGTGACCCCTAACCCGCCGCGTCATTGCCCTCGACCTCTCCTCCTCCAACCTCACCGGTCCCATGCCCTCCTTCTCCGTCTTCCGCCTCCGCCTCCTTAACATCTCCAACAATCTCCGCCCTCTCCTACGACCCAATCCTCTCGCTACGGCATTCCTCGATCCTAGTGGATCCGCTGGTTAAGATCGGCGGCGTGTTCGGAGACGAAATTGGCGCCGTCAAGTACCAGCTCTCCGATGAGGATCTTGACGTCCTCATCTCAATCTCGTCGCAGGAGGATCTCGACAACATGATGGAGGAGCTCGATCGTGTTGCCGACGAGCCCGCGAAGTTGCGAATCTTCACGCGAGCCTACAGATCTTCATGATCTCAATGACGACGGCCATCCTACGATCGACATGGTATAGTGCTATATCGACGCCATCGAACCGACAGCATAGAAAGACAAAAATTAAAGGCTGAAGTAGTTGGGATTAATTTTGTCTATACATAAGTTTTGATGTGGATTTATTAAATAAAGGTTTTGCAACATCGCAACCCTTCAAATTTAGTGCTCAAAGATTCACGTTTCCTTTCTCCACTAGTAAGGAGGAAAAACCAATTGTCGAAAACTTTTGTGTTTAAGCATGGTGCATTCGTCATTTAGCTAAGCTACTTGGTTGTTAACCTATATATTATGCATTCATCTGTTCTGTGTGCGTGTCCGCTAGACAGCATAGAGGAGAAACTTGTGACCTGCACGCAGGAGAAACTGTTATTATGTGTGCATTAAATCGGTAAATCTATTATCTCTGTTTATTCCATGCCCTTTTGTCTGTTAATTTGTGAATGCTTGCATGCCCATGTATAGTTCTGGTATAGTGTCTGGTATATATGACATTATAGTACAGTTCGGTATTTTGTTTAGTTGACTTTCCTGCAAATATTTATTTACTTGAAGGATTAGCTCTCAACCTGCAACTCTCCCATCCTTGTATATCATTTTTGTGTTCAAGTGGTGTGGTTATTGCTGAATTTATACTTAGCAACTACGCTTGCTTCGAAAAACAAGATATCATTGCTCAATTTACTATATCGACAATAATATGATTAATTTTTTTTAGCTTGAATTGCCTTAGAATTTTTTATGAGTCACAAACTATAACATTGGAACAGGAAGAAGAGAAAATCATATTGGAGATAAAGAGGAATGATTTTAATCTTTTACTATACCATGTCTAAAGTTTATCTTCTGCTAGCTCTATAATTTGGCACTGGTTTATTTTATGTCAAAAGCTTACAAAATTTGGTAGTTCTGTTCCAAGCTATCCCAATTAATTGGTCATAAGATTCAATAACAGTGTTAAATCTCAATATTTCTTTCTTGTTGTCAAGTCCAAAACTCTATGCCATATTTTCCAGAGTTGTAATAGCAGGATATCTGGATGTCCGAAACCTTGAAGTTTCGGCCAAGTTCTCGAATTTTGTTAGCAGGATAACTTATATGTTCTTAGTGGAAAGCAAAGTTCGTAGATAACCCGACACTAGTCAACTAGTCCAAGATCGTGCATTATTGTGTATCTTCGTCTTTTCAGGAATTTCATGGGGCTATCTTGTTCTTTTTTATGTGTTTGTTCAGCTCTCCCGGATAATAATTGTTAGCGTTTTATATCGGTTCTTGCGGTATTTTGGCTATGGCTTAGAATGGAAAGAAGCAACCATTCTTGTATGGTCAGGATTGGGAGGAGCTGTCGCTTTGTCTTTATCTTTATCCGTTAACGTATGTTTTTCCCTTGCCATTTTATTTCCTCATTCCTGAACTCTGCAATAATATTAGCATAGTAATTTGGAAATGGGGGTTTCTCTCTCTCTTTCAAGACAAGAAATTATGAAAAATAACAGTTTGGATTTTATTATTTTCCCCTTAGATTATGACAAAATAATTCCTCCAATATATTCTCCATATGAGGCTATCCATATCATCAGCCTATTATAATATTTTAATTGACTCAGTTAAATCCAAATTTCAAACATCCTCCCTCTTCCTCTTCTCTCTCCACAAATACCTAGACATCAACATCTAAGCAATCTCTATAACTTTATTATCACACCTTAATAATTAAATCACATAATATGTATTCAAACCATAAAATATATTATACATCAACGTAACGTGCATTGTACATGCAAAATACTAGTGTATATCCCTATTACCCTGTTTATTAACATAACTTTGACGGACAATGATGGGTTATTTTTAAGTTCTAATTAATACCGCAAGTGCACGGTTGTCAATTGTAGCAGTTGTGGGTTGATCCACAGAGAAGAGAGCAAATTTTAGTTAAATCTAATGAATTTAAAAGATAAGTTTTTGAAAAGATTTTATTAATTAATAATTATTGTAAAAACCACAAACACATGCCAAAATTTTACAATTTCAAATCCCTACACAAACCTACCTTCAAACCTCTAAATCTATAAATTTATGATGGTGATAAAATTTTCAAAAAGAGCCGCAACATGTGGAAAGTATGAAACTTGTTAATATATTAAAAAAAAGTAATAAAAAAATAACAAATAATAATAATAATAAAATTTAGAATTTGGACGGTGGAAAATTCTATATAAATCCCCACTCATCCATTCCCCTCGTCACAATATAGAACCCATAAAGAAGGAAAAAAATTGTGAGAGAGTGAGGAGATGAAGAAGAAAGAGAAGAAGGAGAAAGTGAACCAATTAGGAGGAAAATCCTAATTACATATCAATTGTATGTAAATTTTTATGCTTTATCTTTAGAATTCTCTTAAGATTAAGAGATTTAGATATCAAATTAACAAAGAATTAAATTTTTCAAAGAAAAGAGAAATACCTGCATCTTAACATTGCAACTAATATCGCCGGAGAACGTCGGATCCGTGCCGGAGCCGCCGTCGCCCCATGGTCGCCGGTGTCGCAACCGCCCATGGTGGCCGACCCGTGGCTTCCCTCTTCCACTCCATAGGTTTTGTAAAAAGAGAGAGAGAGAGAGACAGACATTACGGAGATAAATTATTAGAGTTATGTTGGGTTTGGATATAAATTAGGGATATGTTGGATTTACATTCTATCCAACCCGATCCGTTAACTTAAATATGATAAAAGAAAGAAATTTTATTAACATCTCCGATAATATTATGTTATGGTTTTAGTCCTTTACACATATTTCTGTAAATATCTAAGACCCTAAAAAATTACATTCAAGATCCTATTAATTCCAGATTTCTCTATTTAATCCGAACAGTGAATTAAAATGTTTTATAAGAATTTCACAAATATCTTCAAAAATATTACCATTTTAGATATCTTTAAATGATATTTTAAGTAGTTTAGAACCACTAATTAACTAGTTGGTCTAATAAAATAATTATACACCAAACCCGAGATTATATGATAGTTGTTAACAATATTATCATAATATTTTCATAAATGGTAAATACGGAATTAAAGGCGGGAACTTGGAACCGTAAGAATGTTTAACTTCCTAAATAAGTACTATAAGTGGATTATCATATTTTGAAATTTATAATTCTCTCCTTCGATACTATTGCTATATTCATCGCAATCGTATGAAATTCATGACTCTACACATGCTCATATTGTTATTGAAATATTGTCTTTGTGGCCTTGCATTTGATTATGGATTATTATCTCATCCGTTCGTAAGAGGTATACACCTAGAAATTTAAGTAGCATATAATGCCCGCGCTCCGTAGATATGTCGCTGTAGGCTGCCGCCGTAGACCCCAGGGATTTTATGATATTTGTTGCCACTGTAGACAGGCCGCTGTAGGCCGAACTCACCCATTGATTCATAAGTGAGAGCTTATATGTTATATACCTGCTTAAGTTTTTTTTCCTTCATCATATATACTCATATTATATATCTTGGTTCCTTTACATATTTATTAGCAATATTCTATTTCCATTGTTATATTGTTTCATTCAAATAAGGTTTATAATATATTCACCTGCTGAGCGTCATGGCTCACCTATCTTTTAAGTGGGTGTAAATAAAAATGCAGGATTAGATATATAAAGTTTGGAGCCGGTAGTGAATAAAGCTTACCAAGTATATTTTGGACTTCAATAAGTCAAGACCTTTAGTGAGTAGTATAATATTAGTTAAGTTGATAAATAAACTACACTTTTGTAGACCGTAAGCATGTAATCCGGTATTTTTTAAACTTATTGTATAACTTTGATGTAAAACCTTATAAATATGATAATTTTAAATTGTTGTTTTAAAAATGCAAATTTTGTGTATCTGGAAAATTTAATTTAACATGATGTGAGAATTAGGTCTTGCAGTCTCGCAGGAGCTTGGAGATTGCGACCGGCTGACAGTACCCTCGTTTCTGGCCGTGACAACTTTAGTGGTATCAGAGCATAGGCTATAGGTTTAGAACTTAGCCGTAATCGAATTTAACAAGAAATAAGACTTTATATTTTCCCGTGATTTATTGTGATCTATGGATTGCGGTCTCGAGAGTTGATTAATATAGTAAGAGATTATTAATTAATTTACCTAGTAAGTGAATCATTTTCAACCATACACTCTTACTCGATCTTCTAAGTTTTATATTTTTTTATAACTTTAGGCATCGATGGTTAGGATTGGAAATGCTACTAGAGCATCTCGAGAACGTTCCGCTACTAGAAGGGGAGGTCGGGCAAACCCACCTGCCCCTACTACTTGTGCGAGGCGAACTCGTCATATAGATGATTATTATGCAGAGGGCACTCGGCCTTTTCCTTTCATCGCGGTCCCACGATGTTCGAGATCTCGAAGGGTTGCCAGTGACAACATTGGTACTCCTGCTGATGTTGCAGCTCAAGTTATCCCTACTGATACTAGTGATACTCCTATTATGACTCCAGCCGCTGCTACTACTTCCATACCACTTATTGTTGCTCCTACTGCAGTTGTACCTCATACAGCTCATATTGCTTCAATGCCTATTGTTGAGGCGCTGAATGTGTTCCCAATCGGATTAACACCAGAGGTTATTAATGATGGTAGCGCAACAAATGTTGATGTTCTGTACAAGGCCTTAGATGCGATGTCCCAGATGATAGGATAGCATGGCACCTAGCCTAGAAGAATCCAAGGCTGCACCTTCCCAGACTTTAAGAAGTAGGGTCCTCCTTCATTTGAGGGTGGTCCAGATCTAGATGCGGTCGATACCTGCTTGCAAGAGATCGAGAAGCACTTTGAAACTACGAAGTGTACCGATGAAGAACACGTTTGTTACACCATTTTTTTACTGAAGGGAGAGGTTTATCATTGGTGGAAAACCATCGAAGGGACGGTGAGAAAAGAAGGGGAGATCCTTACGTGGGTAAGATTCCGGGTGATTTTTGAGAAAAAATTCCTTCCAATGTATGCAAAAATTGAGAAGAAGAGAGGGTTTATTGATTTGGTTCATAATGGTATAGTTGCCCAATATGAGACCAAATTTATTGAACTCTCTAAGTGTTCGCCCGATCTTGTTGTCGAGGAACACATCAATATAGATAAGTTCGAGAGAGGACTGTACCCTTGGATTAGAGAGAGGACCACTCCACTTCTATCTAAGACGTTTGAAGATGTGGTGGAAAGAGCAAAAAGAGTTGAAAGAGTTGAAAGAGAATTTGGTAGTTCTTAAAGGAGTTGGAACCAAAGAAAGTGATCTCAATCCATGGACAGTCATAGAACCGGTAGTGGGCCTCCTAAGAGGCCATCATTCAGACATAGGGCACAGTCTCATGTTTCTGCACAGAGGAGCAGAATGCAGGGAAACAGGCCAAGCGTTCAGAGGTATGATAGACCCTGCCATTTCTGCAAGAGGAATCACAAGGGTCAACCTTTTTATACTCTAGGTCTACACTTTGAGTGTGATCGTGATGGCCACTATGTTGGAGAATGCCCGAGCAAAAAAGAATCAACCGGTAGCATCACAGGCTTCAATTCAGATTCAACAACCAAGAACTCAGGGTCGCGTATATGCTTTGACCCAGCAGGATGCTCAAGCATCCAATACCATAGTTGCAGGTACATTTAGTATAATTTCGGCTTCTTCGTCTCAAAAGCATTCATTCGTTAATCATTTTTCTAGACATATATAAAAATTACCTTATAATTAAACTATCCATGTTACACTTTCACGTTCACTTATTATATCATTTTCTCCCATTATAGTATTGTTTGATTCTAGGTCTACACACTCGTTTGTGTCATCTGGGTTTGTACATAAATTGCATATTGTTCCTGAACCCCTAAAACCTGAATTACCCGTTTCTACACCTTCTGCCACCTGTCTAATAGCCAATAAAATTTACAGAGGATGTGAAATCTTGATAAGCGATAAAATTTTGCTGTCGAACCTGGTTCTTTTGGAGATGCATGGTTTTGATGTAATTCTTAGAATGGATTGATTGACATCATATCATGCATCCTTGGATTGCTTTAATAAGCAGATCGTGTTTTGTATACCAGGAGAGTCAGAGTTCATTTTTATAGGAGAGAGTGTTGTCTCTCCTCCACATATAATTTCGGCTATGCAAGCTTATACGCTTATGAAGAAAGGATGTGAAAACTTTCTAGCTTATGTAGTTGATACGGAGAAGAAAGGAACAAAATTCAAGAACATTCTTATAGTTCTAGAGTTTCCTGAGGTATTCCCGGAAGAGCTTCCAGGGTTACCACCAGATCGGGAAGTCGAATTTATTATTGATTTAGTTTCTGATACTGCACCAATATCCAAAGCTCCTTATAGGATGGCCCCTGCGAAGTTTAAGGAGCTAAAGACTCAGCTGCAGGAACTACTCAATAAGAGGTTCATTCGGCCGAGTGTATCACTTTGGGGTGCACCTGTCTTATTCGTGAAGAAGAAGGATGCATCCATGTGGTTTTGCATCGACTATCTAAAACTTAATAAAGTAACGATCATGAACAATTACCTGCTACCGAGGATAGATGATTTGTTCGATCAGTTATAAGGTGCTTAAGTGTTCTCAAAAATTGACTTAAGAGTTACAAGGTGCTTAAGTTTGTCATGGTATTCATCGACGACATTCTCATCTATTCAAGGAGTAACGAGGAGCACAACATCTACTTGAGGACCGTGTTGCAAATCTTGAAAGAGAAGAAAATTTATGCCAAGCTGAGCAAATGTGAATTTTAGCTTGATAGTGTGGCATTTTTGGGACATATAATATCAAAGGATGGAGTTTCTGTAGATCCTAAAAAGGTGGAGGCCGTTGTTAATTGGAGTAGGCCCACAAATTTTACTGAAGTTCGAAATTTCTTGGGATTGGCTGGCTGCTATAGAAGATTTGTTGAGGCTTTTTCTCACATTGCCGCTCCATTAACCAAGTTGACTCAGAAGAAGGCAAAGTTCGTTTGAACCGATGAATATTAAAAGAGTTTCGAGGAGTTAAAGAACCGCATGGTGTCAGCACCGATTCTCCGCCTTCCATCAGGGACATGGGGATATGTAATCTATAGCGATGCCTTTGGTAAGGGGCTTGGTTGTGTCTTGATGCAGCAAGAAAAAGTTATAGCTTATGCATCGAGACAACTCAAACCATACGAGCAGAACTGTTCTACTCACGATCTAGAGTTGGCAGCAATTATCTTTGCTCTGAAGATTTGGAGGCTCTATCTTTATAGTGAAAGTTGCGAAATCTACACTGATCACAAAAGCTTGAAGTATATTTTCACTCAGAAAGAGTTGAATATGAGGCAAAGAAAGCGTCTTGAACTAATGAAGAATTATGACTTGACCATCCATTATCATCCTGAAAAAGCGAATGTCGTTGTAGACGCTTTGAGCAGAAAATCAAGTGCTAATTTAACATCTCCATTAACGACGCAAAAGCAATTACTGAAGGATATGTAACGACTCAAGATAGATGTATATCATCGTGGTTCGGACGCTATCCTGGCTCAACTTAGGTTGCAACCAACCTTGATTGACCAGATTAAGAGTGCACAAGTTGACGATCCCCAGCTGAAGAAAATTCGGTTAGAAGTCGAGTAGGGACTTAAGCCAGAATTTATTGTTCAAGATGGCGTCCTTAAATCCGGATCAAGATTATGTGTGCCTAATGACCTTGAATTAAAGAAGCGAACTATGGAGGAGGCACATTGTACTAGATATTCGATTCATTCAAGCAGTATAAAGATGTATCGGGATCTTCGGGATGTGTTTTGATGGAACAACATGAAGAGGGAGATTGCTAGTTTCGTGGCTCAGTGCCTAACTTGTCATCTGGTTAAGGTAGAGCATCAGAAACCTGCGGGTCTATTACAACCACTCCTATTTTGGAATGGAAGTGGACTAATATTGTCATAGATTTCATAGTTAGTCTACCCCGGTCCCGAAAAGTGAACGATGCCATGTGAGTTATTGTTGATCGTCTAATCAAATCTGCTCATTTTCTCCCTTATAAGATGAAAAATTCAATGGAGAAGATGGCTTCCTTATATATTGAAGAAATTGTGAGATTGCATGGGGTTCCCGAGAAGATCCTTTCTGATAGAGATCGTCGATTTGTATCTAGATTTTGGGCATGTTTACATAAGGCGTTGGGCATCAGACTAAAATTTACTTCATCTTATCATCCCGAGACAGATGGCCAGTCCGAAAGGACCAATTAGATTCTTAAAGACATACTACAAGATTGTATTATGGACTTTGAAGACAGTTGGGAAGAACATTTACCATTTGCAGAGTTCGCGTATAAGAATAGCTACCAGGCAAGCATAGGGATGACACCGTTTGAGGCACTGTATGGTAGGAGATATAGACCTCCAATTTGTTGGAAAGAGGTTTGAGAAAGAAAGCTACTTGATCCTGAGATTGTACAACAAACCACTGAGAAGATCAGATTAATTCGAGAGCGGCTACTGACAACTTTAGTGGTATCACAAAATATACTTGGTAAGCTTTATTCATTACCGGCTCCAAACTTTATATATCTGATTCTGCATTTTTTATTTACAGCCATATAAAAAGTGGATGAGTTATGATGCTCAGCAAGTGAATATATTATAAAGTTTATTTGAATGAAACGATATAACAATGGAAAGAGAAAATTGCTAATAAATCTGTGAGGGAATCAAAATATATAATGAGTATATACGATGAAGGAAAGGAAACTTAAGCAGTTATATAACGTGTATACTTCCACTTATGCACCAATGGGTGGGTTCAGCCTATAACGACCCGCCTACAATGGCAATAAATATTATAAAATCCCCGGGGCCTACGGTAGCAGCCTACAGCGGTATATCTACGGGGCGTTAGCACAACTAACATGCACCTACAATTTTATATGCTACTTAAATTACTAGATGTACATATCTAACGGACGGATAATCGAATCATGAGATAATGGTCCATAACCAAATACAAGACCATAATGGCAATATTTCAATAACAATATGAGTATGTGTAGAGTCATGAATATGATGCGATAGATAATCAATAGTAAACAATATACGATGAATGTAACAATGATATCGAAGGAGAGAATTATAAATTTCAAGATATGATAATCCACTTACAGTACTTATTTGGAAAGTTAAACATTTACGGCTCCAAGTTCCCGTCTTTAATTCTGCGTGTATCCTTTATGAAAATATTATGATAATATTGTTAACAACTATCGTATAATTTCCGGTTTAGTCTATAATTATTTTATTAGACCATCTAGTTAATTAGTGGTTCTAAACTATCTAAAATATCTTTTAAAGATATCTAAAATAATAATAATATTTTTGAAGATTTTTATGAAATTTTTATAAAACCTTTTAACCCACTGTTCGGGTTAAATAGCAAAATCTGGAATTAACAGGTTCCTGTTATTTTTCAGGGTCTTAAATGTTTACAGAAATATGTGTAAAGGGCTGAAATCATAACATAATATTATCCGAGATGTTAACGAATTTTTTTTTATCATATTTAAGTTAACGGATCGGATCGGATAGAATGTAAATCCAACCTATATCTAATTTATATCCAAACCCAACATAACTATAATAATTTATATCTATCTCTTTCTAATAATTATCTCTCTCTCACTCTCTCTTTTCTGTCTCCGGCTCACTCTTTTTTCTTACAAAACCTATGGAGTTGAAGAGGGATGCCATGGGTCGGCCACCATAGGCGGGGAGGCGACACCGGCGACACGGATCCGGTGCTCTTCGACGAGGTTAGTTGCGATGCTAAGATATAGGTATTTCTCTTTTCTTTGAAAAATTTAATTCTTTGTTAATTTGAGATCTAAATCTCTTAATCTTAAGAGAATTCTAAAGATAAAGCATAAATATTTACTTACAATTGATAAAGCATAAACATTTACTTACAATTGATATGTAATTACGGTTTTCCTTAAAATATCTTCTGTTTCTCCTCCTTCCTCTCCTCACTCTCTCACAGTTTTCTTTATGTTGTAATAAGGAGAATGGATGGGTGTGGGTTTATATAGAATCCTCTACAAATATTTAACAGATCTATAATTAACTAGATGGCGTAGTTCACAAAATAAAAGAAAATTGTGTTCTTCGTCTTCAATACATCCTACGCAGACCTCCCCTGGTGCTTTGAAAAAGATGATAACGAGGTGATCTCAGAGTTTCCGCCGGCGCCGAAAGGGCTGGAAGATGGAATACATATTACTGCAGACGATCTCAAGAAAATTGATTTGGGGACGACAAGTGATCCGAGGCCGACATTCGTCAGTGAGCTGTTGTCTGAAGAAAGGGTGGCTACACTAAAAGACGTGCTCATGCAACATAAGAATTGCTTCGCGTGGAACTATTCCGAGATGCCAGAACTAGATCCAGAGATTGCTGTCCACAAACTGGCAATATCCCCGGACGTCAAGCCAATCAAACAAGCACCGAGAAGAATGCGGCTCGAGCTTGAGATGAGCATTAACGCCGAGGTCAAGAAGCTGATCGACTCTGGCTTCATCCAAGAGGTTCAGTATCCTGACTGGATCGCCAACATCGTCCCGGTGATGAAGAAAAATGGGACAGTGCGCATATGTGTGGACTTTCGGGATCTCAATAAAGCCTGCCCGAAAGACGACTTCCCGGTACCGGTCACCGAGCTAATGATAGACAATACGTCCACCCACGAATTCTTCTCCTTCATGGACGGATCGTCAGGATATAATCAGATAAAGATGCATCCTGAGGATCAGAAGCATACTGCTTTCCGGACCCCTTTGGGTATATTCTACTACAAGGTGATGCCCTTCGGTCTAAAGAACGCCGGTGCCACCTATCAGAGGGCCATGACAAAGATCTTCGATGACCTCATACATGAAATCGTCGAATGCTATATCGACGACCTTGTGGTGAAAAGAAAATCATACGAGGGACATCTAGAGCATCTGAGAATCGTGTTCCAACGCCTCCGACAATACAACTTGAAGATGAACCCCCTCAAATGCGTGTTTGGAGTTTCCTCGGGCAAATTCTTAGGATTCATCGTCCGACACCGAGGCATCGAGATAGATCCGTCGAAGATTAAGGCGATCATGGAAATGCCCCCGCCAAAGACTCTCAAACAATTGCGGTCTCTCCAAGGGAAGCTCAGGTATATCCGGCGATTTATAGCCAATCTCTCAGGGAAATGCCGTCCTTACAGCTACTTGATGAAGAAGGGAACCCCTTTCGTCTGGGATCGCAAATATCAAAGCGCGCTGGACGAGATCAAACAGTACCTGCAGAACCCGCCAGTGCTGGCTGCTCCGGTCAAAGGAAAGCCTCTCATTTTGTATACAACCGCCCTTGAATGTTCCTTAGGCGCATTATGGGCATAAGAGAATGACCAAGGAAAGGAGAGAGCCCTCTACTATTTGAGTCGAGTTCTACTGGGGGCAGAAAGCAATTATTCTCCCATCGAAAAACACTGCCTGGCATTGATCTTCGTAATAACAAAGCTCAGACATTATGCATTGGCGCATGAAGTCCGTCTCATATCGAAGGTGGATCTTCTTAAATATTTGATGTCAAAGGTCATATTAACGGGACGGCTCGCTAAATGGGCCTTACTCTTAATGGAGTTCTCGATAACTTATCAGCCCCTTAAGGCAGTGAAAGGCCAGGCCATCGCCGACTTCCTCGCCGAGCATCCAATACCTGCCGATTCTCCTTTGAATTGCAAACTGCCAGATGAGCATGCGTTTGACACGATCGGCGGTATGGCACCCGATGGGAACTTTATTTTGATGGAGCGTTTTCCATGAAGAAGCGCAAGCAAAGCACCCCTATAATCAAATCAGGGGTATGCCTCATCTTCGTAACTCCACAAGGAGGGATAATGCGCTTTGCCTTCTCCTTAACAGAGCCGAGGACAAACAATGAAGCCGAGTATGAAGCTTTGATAGCAGGTCTTGAGATCGCTATCGACATGGGGATTGAAAACCTCTTCGTATACGGAGACTCCCAACTGGTTGTTAGTTAAGTAAACGGCGACTATCAGGCGTGCAAACCAGAATTGGTGAAGTACGGCCAGAGGGTACAACAGCTGCTGACCCAAATACCTTCCTATACCTTGGAAAGCATACCGCGTGCAGAAAATAGCAAAGCGGATGCATTAGCCAAGCTTGCTAAAGAACTGGCCGATGAGAACCTCGATGATGTGAGGATCGTTGTGCAAAGCCGTCGGGTTCTTGCGCCGGCAGAAATATCACCGGAGTCGTATGAAGAAAAGGGAGCGACCGAGCAAACGGCCCTGCAAACAAAAGACCAGGAAAAGGCTGAGGATTGGAGGGAAGTCTTTATAGACTACTTCAAATCCTGTCGGACACCTGAAGACGCGTCCTCAAAACATCAGCTCATGAAGCGAGCTCTATCTTTTGCCTTCATCAATGATACTCTGTACAAGAGGTCATTTGACTCTCTATGGCTAAGATGCCTGGGACCTGAAGAGGCAAAGAGAGTCGTCCAAGAAACTCATGACGGACTCTGCGGTTCTCACCAAGCCGGGCCGAAGATGAAACTGAAGATCAAAAGGATAGGCTACTATTGGCCCACGATGATTCAAGACTGCCTCGAGTATGTAAAGCAATGCCATTCGTGCAAGATTCACGGAGACTTTATCCATCAACATCCAAATCCACTACATCTGACAGTGACCAGCTGGCCATTCGAAATGTGGGGAACTGACATAATCGGCCTCATCGAACCAGCATCGTCCAGAGGACATCGATTCATTTTGGCGACAACTGATTACTTCTCCAAATGGGCAGAAGCAGTACCGCTAAGGGAATTAAAGACGGAGAATATCCTCCATTTCTTCAAGACACACGTCATTTATCGGTTTGGCACTCCGAGACGAATCATCTCCGATAATGGGCCAGCCTACAGAAGCCACAAGATCAGCCGCTTCGCACAACAACACAACATAGACTGGAGATACTCCTCAGTTTATAATCCCCGAGCTAACGGTCTAGCTGAGGCTTTCAACAAGACCTTGACGAAGATCGTGAAAAAGACGGTGTTCCGAAATAAGAAAGACTGGCATGAGAGACTGCATGAAGCTCTTTAGGCATATCGGACTACGTTCAAAACGGCCACGAATACAACGCCGTATGCATTAGTATTCGGTACAGAGGCGGTACTGCCCCTCGAGATAGAGCTACCCTCTCTATGAGTGGCAGTTCATTACGAGCTGACGGACGAAGAGAACGCTCACCTTCGGCTTGAGGAGCTCGATGCCCTTGATGAAACCCGGCTCATGGCGCAACAAAATCTGGAGGCTTATAAAGCGAAGATGATGCGCTCATACGAAAGATTGACTAGGCCGAGGACATTCCGCCAAGGCGAACTCGTGCTAGTGGTCAAAAGACCTATGATCCCTAATCGCGCCAAGCGGGGGAAATTTGAGCCAAACTATGAAGGCCCGTATATCATAGACAAAGTTTACCAGGATGGGGCCTATCTACTCATGGACATGCATGGTGAAAAACCTTTCAGGCCAATAAACGGCCGCTTCCTGAAGAAATACAACGCTTGACGAGTCATGGCCTAGGTCAATAATAGATGACGACGACTATGTCTGCTCGCTATCTTCCTAAGCCCAAACTCTATAAGTAGTACCCAACTTCCTTTATAACGGACCGAAACGTCCTTAAACTAACAGCGGACCGAAACGTCCTTAAACTAACAGCGGACCGGAACGTCTTTAAACTAACAACGGACCGAAACGTCCCTAAACTAATGATGGACCACCATGTCCTAAAACTAGCTGTTGACCGAGACGTCGATAAACTACGATGGATTGCAGCATGCCAAAGCTGATACAAAAAAAAGAATAAAAAAAAGAAAGAAAAAAGAAAACGGTATGTCCATAAGCAAAATGGGCACGGATGAAAACCCAAAAGGGCTCTGTGATCGGCGAGTCTTGTGAAAACCCGAAAGGGCGCAACCTCGTAAGAATAAAAAAAAAGAAAAAAAAACGGTATGTCCACAAGCAAAAAGGGCACGGATGAAAACTCGAAAGGGCTCCGTGAGTAAAAACAGCAGGGCTGCCGGCGAGTTTTGTGAAAACCCGAAAGGGCGCAATCTCGTTAAAAGACACTTGCAAGGTCCTCTCGACTTTGTAAGGAGAAACCACCTGCGTGAGATCCTTACGACTCACAAGGGAGCAACACACTTAGGGATCCCCACGATTTCTAAGGAGAAATTACACTTGCGAGATCCTCACGACTCGTAAGGAGAACCCTCTTATGAGACCCTCACGGCTCATAAGATTCAAAAGTCTTAAGCTACAGGGATCTGAGCCTGTTCTTAAGCAGCCCCCACAACCTCCGATACTGCCCTACAAGCGGCTCAACACTGACCCTTGTATACAATCCACGGGCGCGAATAAACATTTCCCTAACAAAGTCTTATCCGTGACCGGGGGTATGTCTACATAATGAACAACTCTTGTATGTCCTCTCGACTTATTAGAAGAAAACCCTCTTGTAAGATCCTTACGACTTATAGGAGAACATGCACTTAGGAATCCTCACGATTCCTAAGGAGAAAACACACCTATGAGATCCTCACGACTCGCAGGGAGAAATACCTTTATGAGACCCTTACGGCTCATGAAGTCAAAAGCCTTAGTCGACAGGATCTTAACCCTGTCTACTAAGCCACCTTTGTTCGACATCGATTAAGGCAAATGATGATTCGCTCCTGGCAATATCCCAGTTGTAGCGGTGCTGATGCCGAAATCGGTGTCTAATCCCAAACTTGCAGCGAAAAGCCAGCAAGCCATACATGCATACGAAATAGCCGAAATGATGGGGCAACTTGCAAATAAAAAGTCAGCAAGTAAAAATGTATGCATGCAAAATAGCCGAAATGATTGGGCAACTCGCAATAAAAAGCAGCGAGTAAATAAAAAAATAGCCGAAATGATTGGGCACCGCAAAAAATAGCCGAAATGATTGGGCAACCGCGACCTTCGCGATATAAAAGCTGAAATGATAAAGCGTCGCGGAAAAAAATTTGAAATGAAATGAAATTTATGCCCTACAGGTGATATCACATCAATCCCTGTATACAATCCAGGGGCGCAAACAAAGACGGAATCATGCCTTTCCTCCCTAGGTTTCATCAGAAGAAGAAGCCAGATCTCAACGGTTCACAGATGGCCTGGATATCATCTCAACATCCATTTCATTACAACAAACACAACATCAAGCAAAATGGAACAGAGGCAACTCCCAGTTCCATGACTCGGCGGTACACAGATGACCGAGAGTCAAACCCCAACTCCGTGAAACGCGGATAAAGTCAAAAATTCCTGGTTACGTGGAATGCGGCTTATGTCAATCCTGACCCCGTGGGAAACGTCCAGAGTGGATCCTGGTCCTCGTAGAGCACGGCAGTGAACCCGTGTGAAGCATCCAGAGCGGAGCCTAGTCCTCGCCGAACACGGCAGTGAACCCGTGGGAAGTATCTAGAGCAAAATTCCTGGTTACGTGGAACGCGGCTTATGTCAATCCTGACCCCGTGGGAAACGTCCAGAGCGGATCCTGGTCCTCATAGAGAACAGCAGTGAACCCGTGTGAAGCGGAGCCTGGTCCTCACCGAACACGGCAGTGAACCCGTGGGAAGCATCCAGAGCGAAATTCCTGGCTACGTGGAACGCGGCTTATGTCAATCCTGACCCCGTGGGAAATATCAAGAGCGGATCCTAGTCCTCGTAGAGCACGGCAGTGAACCCGTGTGAAGCATCCAGAGCGGAGCCTAGTCCTCGCCGAACACGACAGTGAACCCGTAGGAAGCATCTAGAGCAAAATTCCTGGCTACATGGAACGCGGCTTATGTCAATCCTGACCCCGTAGGAAATGTCCAGAGCGGATCCTGGTCCTCGCAGAGCACGGCAATGACCCCGTGTGAAGCATCCAGAGCGGAGCCTGGTCCTCGCCGAACACGGCAATGAACCGTGGGAAGCATCCAGAGCGAAATTCCTTGCTACGTGGAACGCGGCTTATCTCAATCCTGACCCCGTGTGAAGCATCCAGAGCGGAGCCTGGTCCTCGCCGAACACGGCAGTGAACCCGTGGGAAGCATCCAGAGCAAAATTCCTGGCTACGTGGATTATGTCACTCCTGACCCCGTGGAAAACGTCCAGAGCGGATCCTGGTCCTCGCAGAGCACGGCAATGACCCTGTGTGAAGCATCCAGAGCGGGGCCTGGTCCTCGCCGAACACGGCAGTGAATCCGTGGGAAGCATCCAGAGCAAAATTCCTGTCTACGTGGAACGCGAATTATGTCACTCCTGACCCCGTGGAAAACGTCCAGAGCGGATCCTGGTCCTTCCAGAGCACGGTAATGACCTTGTGTGAAGCATCCAGAGCGGAGCCTAGTCCTCGCCGAACACGGCAGTGAACCCGTGGGAAGCATCTAGAGCAAAATTCCTGGCTACGTGGAACGCGGATAATGTCAACCTTGACCCCGTGGGAAACGTCCAGAGCGGAGCCTGGTCCTTGCCGAACACGGCAATGAACCCGTGGGAAGCATCCAGAGCAACTCCTGACTCCGTGAAATGCGGATAATGACAACTTCACCCATCACTTGCGGGTCCTCACGACTCGTAAGGGAGTAAATTCTCTTGTGAGATCCTTAGGACTTTCAAGAGAAAACACACTTAGAAATCCTCACGATTCTTAAGGAGAAATTACACCTACGGGATCCTCTCGACCGGTAGGGAGAAAATTCTTTATGAGACCCTCACGGCTCATAAAATTGAAAAGTCTTAGGTGACAGACACTAACCCTGTTTTCTAAGCCATCACCACTCTACAAAGAGCCCAAGATTGACAGCTATATACTATCTACATACCGCACTTGCTAAAATCACATGGCAACAACATAGCAAGGAGAAGAAAGCGACAAGGAGAACATTTGATTCGCATTTAATTAAGCGTCCGAGGCATACCCGTTCATGCATGTGCAAAAGATTTAATACGAAAAATAAAACAAGCTGAAATGAGAAACTTACCATTCATACTACGAAAAAGTTCTTACGATTGTGAAAGCAGTAAACAAAAACATTATCAAAATAATTACAATGGAAAAACCTCAGATCCAGGGCATGGATTGAGGAACTCAAAAGTGACTTTGTCCAGAATTTTCCAGGCCTGGCAAATCATCCTAGTATGCTTTCTTTCGCGATCACAAGCGTCGGGATCCCCACGGATGTCCTCCACCCTCCGATAGACAGCAAGTATGGCCGACTGTTGAAAAGCCTGGTGCAGGAGATCGACAAGATTTTCTCGCCTTCTCTTTGAGATTAGGCTCATCAGATACACCGAGTGCACTTTATCCTCGGCGGCATCCAATGCCCTAAGCGGCACGCCGGTACAGAATAAAGGAAGCGCTTCCCAGATCGCTCCCACAATAAACTTCAGGAGCGAGGAACGTCAAGGAAGCAGCCGACCATTGTATGCGTCAAAGCGACCCATAATTTCGGCACACTCGGCATTTGTGAATTCTCGATTCTGAGAACGTCCGAGTGAGCGGATGTCTCCGTAAGAGATAATCTCGTCGAGATCATACATATGAGCGTCCATTACTCCTGAAAAAGAAAATCAACAAAAAAAAATCAGCGGACAGACTGATTAAGTGAATTCTTATTAAAACAGGCACAGGGAGTTAAACTCCTCGAGAGCAATGCTCTGCAGACAGGAGTGACACCTGTCAAAATCAATTATGAGGGGAATTTAAAGAAATTCCCTAAGAACATTGAGAGCCTTGCTCTGAGAAGGTGATATAATTCATCAAAAAAATAAAATTCCATTTTTAAGCTTCAAGATCCATGAAAAAACTCTTAAGAGTTCTTCTATATGATTTGAAAGGAGCAAAGCTCCATTAATGAATTAAGAAATCATAAGTAAAATCCTTTTAGAGAGCAAAGCTCTATTAATGGAACCCTAAAAGGGTTCTCTTTAGATCTCTTTAGATCTATGGAGCAAAGCTCTGCTAGTGAAACCATAAATGGGTTTTCTGAAGATCAAAGATCTATTAAGAGCAAGGCTCTATTAATGGGTAAAACCCTAACTCATTAAGATTTATTAAAATTTTACCTAAATTTGGAAAGAGTCTCTTTTTGCGTTTGAGAAGTTCTCAAACAGAAGAGCTTTGCTCTGAACAAAATTCTCAAAGAAGATGATAATCATCTAGAGGACCAAAGGTCCTAGTTATAGGCGTTAAGCCGCCTCTTCAACTTCTGAGTTGATCCAAAGGCTCAGATGTTGCCACCGCTGCGCTCACGTGTGGACCATGTAAGCGCAACGGTGGGGGGCATTTGTTTCTCCCAATCAGAGCAAAGCTCTGTTTTAAAAATGAAGCAACGCTTCTGCTTCCCCTAATCAGAGCAAAGCTCTGTTCAAATTCTAAGATTTGGAATGAAGTGACGCTTCCTTTCCCCCAATCAGAGCAAAGCTCTGTTTTGAATTTCAAAATTCAAAAATTGAAGCAACGCTTCAGATTCTGCGCGCTGTGCGCCACGTGTCAAACGCAGACGCGCCAGCGCCAGGAGCGCTGCGCCCTAGGCAGCACACCCCAATCAGAGCAAAGCTCTGTTTTAAAATTCAGAATTTAAAAGTTGAAGCAACGCTTCAGATGTCACGTCCCGAAAGTACGGAATATGACCGGCACTTAAACTACGAACGTCTCGAGGTGTACGTAATCTAAGTAAGCCGAAAACCCAGAAATACAAACCAAGAAAAATAGTAGAGTGAAGGAAAACCAATTTAAAACAAGTGGTTTCAATAACATAAGCCGAATTATGCGGTTTAAAAAAACATCAAACATTTCCTGAAAATTTCGGCAGAGTCTCCTTTGTAAATACTGGCCCCCAAACGGGATACAACATGAATAGTATACGAAATCAATAAAAAGGCATCCCCAAGCGGGAGCTAGCTCTTCGTCAAACGACGGTCACAACCACACAAGCAATATAATATACAACGCCAACGGCGAGGATCAAAACTCAAAAGGAAACTCAAACCACAAGAAAACCACAGAGATATAACGCGCGACTCTAAGGTCGAAGGAAAAACATCACTGGTCTCTACCTCAAAACAAATACATGTTTGGTTGATGGAACTTCTAGATACAACAGAATAATGATATACAAGATATATAATGGGGGTACGATACAAGTAAACCCACCTACTAGCAAATCACCCGAAGGAAACTATGCCCGCAAAGCCGTAAAGAAACCTGTACGGCAAACCTGCAAGAAACTGGGGCACAACGGGGGTGAGTTGCCAACTCGTGAATAGAAAAACATCTACGAAAAGAAATCGCATAAATAACGCAACCTGGGTCAATGATCATAATATATCCTCAAATATATGTATAACATGCAGCCTATAACAATGGCTAGGGTAATATCTAACCGAGTGTGATCTCATGTGCCCGTGTCAGTGCCTCAGGTAGCAATATATCATATGGATGATGTATGAATGCATGAAACAGAATGCATGTACTGAATAAAACTGGTTTCATAAATCAGTGAGATTTCTGTATTTTAAAGAAATGAGGTACCATATATGAAATCAGCATAAAACAGTGCCCAGTATCGACACAAAACAAGTGTCCAAATACCTCGAAATCTTTGTATCACAATCTATGTACCTCAGGTCTCAATCTCAATATCTAGGGCGCCGTCAGTCCAGACCGGCCCCTACCATCCATCTCAAGACCACGACGGTATCCTCCGGATATCCGACGCGTCGGGTAATATTACCGGTAGGTAGTGCTCCCCTGCCAGGCTCACATCGTCATCATCACGCGCTTCTTGCCCCGGGATACCTTACCGGGTCCACCATGTATCCGAAACGGTTCATCCGTCTCCTCGAATCGGGTCTCGAAATCCATCAGCAAACTCATGGTGGACGACTCATACATCATGGGAAAACCGCACTTTTTATTTTAAAAGAGAGAAAAGGTTTATTTATGTTTTTGCGGTTTTCCTCCAAATCCAGAAAATCTCATGGAAATCCGAATCCGAAACCTCAATAACACGTAAAATAGTGAATATATGCATGAGATTCCATGAATGCGGCATAACAATGAATAACAGTATGCATGAAGTAGCAGGTAATAACTACAATGTCTAAACTAACATATAAGGCAAGTACGCTAATATCATGTCTAAACTATTAGCTAACATGCTATGTCAAGAAATAATATTTTCTAAGGTGTACGTGACATGGCAATTACCGATGAAGATGTGTGTGAGCCGGCAAGTAAGTGTACGTGGTACATACGCATCATCGGTAATGGTGCTGGTGTCCTAACAGCATGATATCAATAATGGAGTATGAAACATAATATAAGCATGCGATGCGAAGCGAACCACAATAATGAGCGGGAGCTGAATACTAGACGCAACTATAACTAATCTGCATTAATCTAATATAAGTCCTACAACTGGTGCCTTTTGAAATAACACGAATCATGGGGTTTTGAAAATAGGGCCATGGTGTTTTTATGAAAAGATACGTCTTTTGAAATATCCGTAGGATCCCTTGGGCTGTCTTTTAAAATACCCACGATTCGTTAGTTTTGAAATAGGTAAGAATCGAATCTAATCTAACAACTAAACTAAACTAAAGGGCTAAGCTGACAAGCTGGACTACAGGTAAGAAAACCGCCTATCATCTGAGTCGATACATATACATACCTGTATATGTATAGTCGGTGATCCCGCCTCAATAATATCATATCCATAACCAGACATCCCAAGTCAAGAGTGCGGATCAATCATCAAAATATAGCTCGTACGTAAATCCGTCGTACGGCATCCCCAAATTTGGGTACGGATCAATATCACATTCATCATACTATTCACCTGGTATCCTCTTTATCAAATATCATGATCGGGGTACTGATCTACGTCTAGTACAATACTGATACCGCCTAAGTATGCATGGACGTGTGTGAAACACTACGTCAAGGACCCGCTACAACGTCATGTCGTATCTCAAATACGAATCCTGCCATATCACCGAAGTCACAACCTCAATACAAATCTCATCGACTCACCTCAAACCCAAGCCTCAAATCCGTATGTGAACACACAGCCCCATACCCATATGAACACATAACTATATATTCCCGTATAAGCACAAATGAAAGAAGAAAGTATGCAAGTATGGGTTGATGTGTGCATGTGTAGTGCGACCACTACTCTAGGGTTTCGGGACACTAAATCATCCAAGAACACCAAATATCCATATTATCATCAATATACTGAAACAATATATAAACAATATATATATGTGTGTATACGTATTCGTATACATCACCACGAACTGCGGGGGTGCTATACGCCATTCACCCGACTTCTCCCCGTAGATATAAATCTACTCACCTGGTCTTCGCTTGCCGGTGCCGACGTCGCCATGCTCTTGCTTGTCGTCTCGAAGTCCACATGGGGTACTTACATATCATAACGCACCGTATCGCATTAAAATCCGACTCATGACCAAAACGACAAACGAATCCCACATAGGTCAAAACCTATGGTTTGCTTTCCCAAATCAACCCAAAAACCCTCGACATCGGTGTACAAACGTCGATTGATCAAGAAAACACCAAACATACCAATCATGGTTTCAAAACTCACTAACTGCATAAGAAATAAGGTTTAGTTCGTCAAAACCATACAATTAAACCAATCGTTTTGTTTTCCAAAAACCTAGTTAGCACAAATTCCCATTTCGGCTAAAAACTTGATGTTTTAACCAATCTACCACTTTTAACGATTCCAATGGCCAAAATGCTCATTAAATAACATAATTAGGTCATACAATCACTTTCATAAAATTAAACTCATCAATTTGTATAAATTCCAAATTCCTATTTTGCAAAAATACCGATTTTAACTCTTTTTAAAGTGAAATTCACAATTTTTACAATTAAGCTTGGTTTTGCATATACTAAAACATTAAACCACAATTTATAATGTTAATAATGCCATGAAACCCTAATTAGAATTTTATCTCACCAATATATATATATATATATATATATATATTTTTAAAACCTAGTTTGCCATTTATATAATTATTACAAATTTAAATTAACAAAAATGCAAACTAGAGACTAGATAAATTTTAGCAAGCAATTATATGTTAATCTACCCATCACAACCCTAATCCAATGCTCAAACCCTAATCTTCATTCAAAACCATACACTTGAAATTTCAAACTTCAATTCAAAACCCTTTTTTTTAAACACCTAATTAAACACTTAATTAACTTAGATTAAGCAATATAAACAACAAATTCTATATAGGGTCAAAGTTTATACCTCCCAATTTTTGAGATCTAGCTTGAAATCTAGCCATCCAAAAAGCTCTCCTTTCACCACAGTCCATGCATCGAAGGCTACACTAAAATGGGTAAAAGCTTGATTTAGATTTTTGGATTTTTTTGATGGGTATTTGATGAATTTTTGAAGCAAAAGAGATAGGAAAATGAGGTCAAGAAAATGGGGGGGCTGCTTGAGGGATAGGCTCGGCCAGATTTGAGGAGGGGGAGAACAGAGGGTGTGGGGGTGTTTGTAAAGTCAAGGAAAAGTCCAAGTCAACATTATCTAACACCATACCTCTTTATTTAATATTTCCTTTATTCTTTTCTCTTGATTTTCTTTTCTTTTATCAAAAGAAGTGGGGACAATTGATGGGGCTGCTGAATTCAGCCAAGGGAGGGAATAAATGAGGGTGTGTGAGTGTGGGTATGGGTGTGGGATGATGAAAAATGATAAATACAATACCCCAAACATCCATTTACACTAAAAAAAGCCTTTTTTCTTCAATAATTTCTAAACCGTTTTGGCAAACGATTTCGTTTCAAAAACCGCGTGATAAAATTTTATTTAATGTTTTATGATGCACAAAATTTGTTTCAATTCATTCCAATTTGTAATTTTCCCTAATTAAATATATTAGTGACGGCTTAAAATAATATTAAAATAATTAATTTCGGAAAATTTTTCAGAAAATTTGAAATTTCACCAGTGGGTCAATAAACACCAAATACTAGCAATTATATAGCTAGAATATGTATATTTAATTTTATAATAAAGATATTTGTATTTTGACTTTTTACCGAAAACCCCTTATTTTACCGTTTTTTCGAAATTTCACCGAAACGATTTTCAAAACGTTACATCAGATCCAGCGCTCTGCGCTGCGCGCCACGTGTTCAACACAGGTGCGCTAGTGCAGTTGCGCTGCGCTCTGCGCTGCGTGCCACGTGTCAAATATGGGTGCGCTAGCGCAGTTGCGCTGCGCTCTGCGCTGCGCGCCACGTGTCGAACGCAGGTGCACCAGCGCAAGGTGCGCCAGCGCTGGAATTAAAAATTTCCCACCGTTAGATCAAAAGATCTACTAATAATAAATTATTAATTAATAAGAACTAAAATTCTGTTATGGAAAGATTTTTCAATCTTATTGAAATAAGAAGATTATCTTCTGTAAAACAGAAACCTTAGGAACAAAGATCCAACGGTGGGAAATATTCCCAAATCAATCAGAGAAAGATCTCTTAAAACCGATTCAACAAATCATTTGGCCCTATATAAAGGCCCCTAGACTTTAAGTCTAAAGGATAAAAAAAAAGATAGAGAAAACCCTCTGCAAACTTTGAGAAAACTCAAAGAGAGAGAAGAGCAAGCTCTCAGAAAAAATAAGATTTTTCTTCATCTTCAAGGTAAAGAACTATGTTCTTGAATAACAGAGATGAAACCGTCTCATAAAAAGAAGAACCATCTTCTAAAAAGATCATAGATCTGAAAAAAGACCAATGTCTTTAATAAAAAGAAAAAAAGATCTAATCATAAAAAAATAAAAGAAGTATTTTACTTCATTCATAGATCTTTGATCTATAAAGGCAGAGCCCTTTTGTAAAAACAAAAACTTTTGTTCTTGAATCTTGAGGCAAAGCCTCCTTTAAGAAGAACATAAAATCTGTTCTTTGACTTTAAAATTGATCAGATACGCTTTGCGCTATTGAAAAGTGCCTTACACTTATGAATTGCGCTCTTGCGCTCCTTAGATCGTCGCTCAGCGCCAAAACATGCCACGTATCAATCATAGACACCACTTGCTCTTTGCGCTTTTAAAATAGCGCACTGTGCTCATGAGCTGGCGCTCAGCGCCAAGTGCGCCACGTGTCACTCACTGGCGCGCCAACAGACTAGCGCAAAGCGCTCATAAATTAAAAGCGCAATGCGCTAATGAGCTAGCGCTTAGCGCTAAGCGCGACACATGCCCTCTTCGTGTGCGCTACCAGACAGAAGCGCAATGCGCTCTTTGACTGGCGCAAAGCGCCTGGCGCGCCACGTGGCACATTGTCAGAACATACTTTGTTCTGATGAAGACAAAAGATGTCAGAACTCAATGCTTAGAATTATTAAAAGGGCCGAGCCCAAATAAAGGCTTAATAACCAGAACAATAAAAATGTTAAACATTTTTAATTGGACTTAGCCCAATTCTGGCCATAAGTCCTCAACTTATATTGAACTGAGCACATCTTTTCACAAATATTTAACAGATCTTAGTCCCAAACTGGGCTACAGATCTTTCAAACAATTCATACTGGTTCGAGGGTACATCTCGTTACTCCTCTGATATTTATCGTTGTAATCCTTCAACGTTTTCAGAGAGGTGACGGGTCCCGGCGACCACAGATTTCCATGGACTGTGGGGTCCTTAAACTCATGGACTATGATGTCCTTAACCTCGACCGTGATGTCTTTAAACTAACATTGGACTGTGGGGTCCTTAAACCCATGGACTATGATGTCCTTAACCTCGACTATGATGTCTTTAAACTAACATGCGACTGTGAGGTCCTTAAACTCACGGACTATGATGTCCTTAACCTCGACCGTGATGTCTTTAAACTAACATTGGATTGTGGGGTCCTTAAACTCATGGACTATGATGTCCTTAACCTCGACCGTGATGTTATGATGTCCTTAACCTCGACCGTGATGTCTTCAAACTTACATTGGACCGTGGGGTCCTTAAACCCATGGACTATGATGTCCTTAACCTCGACCGTGATGTCTTTAAACTAACAGGCGACTGTGAGGTCCTTAAACTCACTGACTATGATGTCCTTAACCTCGACCGCGATGTCTTTAAACTAACAATGGACCGAAATGTCCTTAAATTACCAATGGACCGTAATTTCCTTAAACTAATCAACCGCAATGTCATTAAACTAAACAATAGAGCCCAATTGCTCTCTTATTGGATCTAAATGATCCCGTTAAGTTGATCTTAGTCTAAAATGAGACTAGCGTATCCTTAACAAACGTTTAAGTTGATCTTAGTCTCAAATGAGGCTAATGTATCCTTAAACCCAAACCCCAAACCCAAATCTAAGAAAATACGGATTTGGACTAATCCACGTCCTACGGGCGACAACATAAATTAGTCTCTGTATACAATCCACGGGCAACCATAAACAAAACAAACACCCACGACACGAAGTGACCATCTGAAGAAGGAGAAAGTTGTTACCGCGATACGGTAGCGTAATTAACTGCAGGGGCTTGCGCCTGCAGGGAAGAGCGTCCCCACAATAAAAAAAAACCCTTCAAACGAGGGGGAATCTGACGAAGTCTGCTACATCGGCCGCATCCGTTTAAACTTTCGATGCAAGGTGCCATAAATTAACTTGGCATCTTCGGAGAGGTGGACGGATAGCACCAATTAGCATCTGCCCCGAAATTCAGGTAAGACGTTCGCTGCGTCTCCGCCGCGTCTTTCGGAGGGGAACAGATTCTGGCACGCCCGGTGGGACCTTTTCCTCGTTGTTAGTCCATGGGAGATAGAAAGTTATTTTGCATCAAAGAATTTGGCCTTTTAAAGTTACCTCTCACAATTTTCTTAAAATCTTGCTAGGGTTAGGTTTAGGTTAAGTTTGGAAAGTCAATATTTCTCACCGCTTTCTATGCCCTAATTAAGATCTATGAGGTGTTATGGTAATAATTAATAAAGTGGATTAGTACTATCGGGAAGAAACGATGTTTCTTCCTCTAGGTTCTTGTCCTTCCTTTCTTATTTCTTACCCTAACCTCCATGGAAAACATACGCAACCGATCTTTTATACTATGGTATCACCGCTACTTCGTGGGATAGGGTGCTGTAGGGAGCGGTGTGTGTATGTATGCATGGAGTCCTATAAAAAGATGTGATGGGCAAGAAAGGGGTGAGAGATCTTCATCTCTCAAGACTTCCCTATTCCTAACCCTAACAAATGAGGAACTACTCACTCATTAGGGAATTGAAAAACATGTTCTAAACTAATTAACTAGGGCAGATAATAAAAATTAACTAGGGCGGATAATAAAAGTTACACTAGGGCAGATAATAAAATTAACCAGGGCAATGAAAAGAAAACTTACTCTAATTTTTATTTGATGCTCTCTTCCAACATTTACATGATCTGAATTTTGATAAATACAACGAGGCATAACCTAAAAAAAGTTTTAGGGTTTCTATTTATAGAACATAGAAACCCTATGGTTACAATTGACTCACATCTGCAATTACAAGTATACCCCTAAGAAGACTAGTCAGCGCACCGACTTCACCGACACGTTTTTCCACCGACACGTGTCTAGCACGGCCGCGGATTCGCGGTCGTAGGCCCTGTTTGGCCATGGATCCGCGGCCAATTAGTGGGGTCTTGGGCTGCTTTTTTCTGTACTTCTTCTGTTTGTATTTGTCTTCTGTCTGCCTCAGTTGGTTCTTCAGAATATTTTCTAGTTCTCTTCCAGATCTCCACAGTGAATAATGTAGTGGACTTTACCGTTCGCTTCGTGTCGAAGTCTTGAACCTTGCGCTGCCTTTGTACTTGGTTATTGATCTTCGTTTATTCTCCAAACTGTAGGCTTGATCAAGATTCTTCCATTTGTTGGTCGTAGTCTACTTTTGTATTGTCTTTTCATCTTTTTCACTGTTTTTGTTCCGAGAACCTGTAACCTGCAACTATGTAGCAGACATGGGTCAAAAGCACCTGTTTATTTGTAAAATGACTAAGAATGGGGAATATAATAATGCAAAATTATGATATGAACAAATACCCCCAAACTTATCTTTTGCTCGTCCTCGAGCAAACCTAGTTTTATTCTCGAAAAAGACCTAGCCTCACTTTCGCAGGAAAACGCGATTGCACTGAGCTCGTGTAACAAGCCGTTAAACCTCTAGGTGTCCCTAATAGAAGGAGTGTTGTCTCCTGAGGGTTTTCAGCGGATACTACCCACAAAATCTTATCAATTCGGCCTATTAACTTTTATTCTCCAATTAGGTTTCTAACAAGGAATTCTATTATTTTCGACTCATAAATTATCAACCCGTATTTTTCACGCTTCCTTATTATTTAACTTAAGATTATATATATTCTTGTGAATTTACTTAGCTTTGGGCATCTTTTAAGTTTTCCTTCTAGGGTTCCATCTCAACTTAGGAATTTTTTATCGTCTCTATTAAAAATACAAGCCCTATTTTTCATTCCTATCTCTCATCTAAACCCCAATCACATACCCCTACGTGTGTGTATATATCACCCCTACACTTGGAAATTCAAATCAAGCTATTATACTCTTGTCCATCGTCCAAAGTACTTTTCAATTGGTGAATTTTTTGGTGAAATTTGCTCACACATTATTCATGCGACCGTTAATACTTCTTGAGGTACACATTAAGGCGTAATTTCTAGTCGTGTAACACCTAAGGCTTTATCAGTGACTCTCAAACCAGTTGGTCTAATGCACTAGGTGATAAAGCACCCTCGCTAAATATTTTTTCTATTTATGCAGCCTTAAGTAATTACAAAAACCAGTGTTCATTTTTTTATTCACACTTGTATTTTTATTTTATTTCCCTTTATACTAAGGACTTTAGACAAGAGCATTTCAAGGTCTCTTCTACTATTCCAAGTTTCAAGGTTTGTGTTTGTGCAATTTGTAGGGTATATATTTTCAGAATTTAGACTTGAGCTTAGGGATTATTTTTCAGACTTATACTTTAATAAAAATATCAATATTTTTCCTTTGTTTTAACTTAGCCCAAGAAGTGAACTCGAAATTTGCCTATTTTTAAATAAACTACAAAGACATATATTTTCTACCGTTAAATTTTAAGAAAGGTTATTTTTAGGGTTTTTAATTTCCTAAGTCTAAGATCTAGTTGTTCCTAGCTAGTTAACCTATTTGTCAAACTCAAGTCAATTAAGGCCAAAATTGAATGTTTTAATTTTTATAATTTTTAAAAATTTTCAATTTTTATGGATTTTAAAATAAGTATGCAAATGCAAAAATATACATATGAATGCGAAAGAAGAAAGCTTACCGAGCATATCCCCAAACTTAAACTTGACAGTGTCCTCACTGTCAGGCTACACCAAGAGGGTCAAAATTGTCGGCACTCCCCTGTTTATTTTTTTTATAGTTTTTTTTATTGCTAAAAGAAAAAAATATATATATACAAAAAGGTCCCCCCAAACTTAAGTTAAACGATGTTACAAGTCAATGCCAAACTTTGCAAAGACCAAAAGTCAACACCAACCAGTTGAAAAATTTATCTGTGTAGAGTATCGGTCGGTGGAAAAACATGTTGTACCGAGCCAAGAAGAATTGGGGAAGAGATAAGTGGTGGTATGGAAAGTGTCTGTATGTACGTGGAAGTGAAGAGATAGGAGGTGATGATGAATCAAAACGAGAATGTGAATGATCAGAAATCAGTGGAATATTGGCATTCTCGTAGCTTATTAAAAGAAAAAGGGGTGGTTCAATTTCTAAAGGAGGAGGTTGATTATCCACACAATCCCCGAGATGTTTCAGTGGATCCTTTATTGACTTGGCATCATCCATCATATGCATATGATATTTAATTATGAGGGAACTAATCTCCTCGATGTCCACCATAGTCCAGCCGAAAGCTTGCCGGTTATCTTGTAAGACCATTAAAAGGGCTTTCTCTTGCTCGAGAGCTAGAGATGCCGATATGATAACGGGAAATGTCTCATTTTCACCTAGATAAGAGTATTTAAGGTGAGACGGTAAAGGCTTGAGTTCGAGTTTCGGAAGCGAAACAATTGAAGGTAAAATTGGGGAGGCTATCTCGAACTCAAAGGATTCCAACAATGGTTCGAAATCACTGCTAACAACTGAATCAGATGGTTCAACTAACTCATCCAAAAATTCAAAGGACTCATACTCGGGCGGTGAGTCGTCAAAATCGTCCGAAAAAGTGAAACATTCGTAATCATTATCGGTTGTGCAAACTATGTCAGATCCAAGGAGGGACACACTAGTGGCGTCAAAACTGTTGTCATCAAACAGAAAATTTTCAAGCTCGCAGTCCTCCTGCGTGATTTCGTGAATCGAGCAAACTTCTCGTGTACTAGTTTTAGGCACGGGGGGCAGACTTCCTATCTTGTAAATATTGAACTCACTAGACATCTTCCCGAAAGATAGAGTCATAGAGCCATTGCGACAATTTATTACGGCATTGGAAGTGGCCAAAAATGGTCGACCGAGGATCACCGGAATTTGGTTCCGTGGGTTAGCAACAGGTTGTGTGTCCATAACAATAAAATCAATGGGGAATATGAAGTCCCCTACTTTGATCAACACATCCTCTAACTCACCCCTAGGATGGGTGATTGATCGATCGGCCATTTGGAGAGTACAACGAGTGAGTTTCAACTCTCCAACACCTAATTGCTCGTACACGTAGTAGGGAAGTAGGTTAACACTAGACCCAAGATCTAAAAGTGCGCAATTGATGTTCTTATCCCCAATTGATATTAAAATTGTAGGACAACCAGGGTCCTTTCGTTTTTGGGGTAAGGGTTGAGGTTGGTTAATAGTATTGCTCACGGCACTAGCTACTAGCACTTTCTTGGGTATCTGAGATTTTCTCTTCGAGGTGCATAAGCCCTTTAAGATTTTCGCGTAAGAAGGGACTTGCTGGATTGCATCCAAGAGAGGTATATTTATGCTAACCTGTTTAAATAACTCCACAATCTTCTCCATTTGGGGAGTTGGTTTATTGGATCTCAACCTGTTTGGAAATGGAACATTTTGAAAATCTGTTGAGTCCAATTTTTGTGGATTAGATTGCGGAGTTGGAACGGATCCCAGTGTTGGTGTGTTCGTGAAGTGAGATGTGGGTCCGTTCAAATTAGAAGAAGTAGAGCCTTGTGAAGAATGAAGAATAGGCTCTAACGGAGGAGATGAAGAAGAAGAAGAAGAAGAAGATGAAGAAGCACCACCGGCAAGGGTGTCATTATTAATACCCACGTTATTGTGCAACACTTTTCCAGATCTCAACGTGGTCATAGCATTTACATTATGATTTTGTTGTTCATATGCAACATGTGCGTTGTGTGTGTGACCGGGATTTGGCAATGGTTGAGATGGAAGCTTTCCCTTTTCTCGCTCTCTTAACGCAGCAGTTAGTTGTGCAATTTGGGCCTCGATTGATTTGATACTTTGATCATGTGAAGTATTGTGTGTGCACCAAAGACTGAATGGAAGTCTCCAACCTGGATGCGGATTGTGTAGATTGTTTTAGAAACGCATCTAGACTTCTTTCTAGCGAGGTAACCTTATCATCATTTGGTTGAACAAAATTGTTTTGAGGGTAAAAGTTGTTAGGCAAAAAATTGTTCATTTGGTTTGGGTAAGGTTGTGGTTGGAAAGGTTGCTGGTATTGAGTTTGTTGGGGTGCTTGTTATTGTGGAGGAGGAGGCCTTTGAAAGTTGTTGTTTCCTTGGAATTGTTGATTTTGACTCCAAGCAAAATTTGGGTGAATCCTCCAACCCGGATTATAAGTCGAAGAGTATGGATCATTTCTTTGTCTTTGCTGAAAGGAAGCATTGACTTGATCTTGTCCTTGAACATGTGGATTGTAAGGACACTCTTCGGTAAGATGTGATGTATCCGAACAACAAGCATAAACAGTTCGTGGGGGTAAGGTAGGGGCAGGAGAAGGCGATGAGATTTTGGTCTCAATTGCTTCTAGCTTTTTCGTAAGTGCGGCCATTTCGGCCTTCATTGCAATCGACATATCTAATTGATGTATTCATGCCCTAGACTGACCAACAGAAGAAAATGAGGTGGTCTTAGTGCTTTCCCACTGAAGTGTTTGTTCAGCAAGATCCTCGAGAAACTGCCAAGCTTCCTCACTAGATTTAGTTAGAAAGTGACCTTGACAAATGGTTTCCAGCAACTGCTTCGTTGCTGGGTTCAATCCCTCGTATAAAGTTTGGCAAAGTTGCCAATTTTCGATACCATGGTGAGGGCATTGAACAAGTAGGTCTTTGAATCTTTCAAAACACTTCCAAAAGGGTTCGGAAAGAAGCTGGGAAAATTGAATAATCTCATTGCGAATTCTCGCGGTCTTGTTATGTGGATAAAACATTTTAAGAAAAGCTTTAACAAACTCTTCCCAATTTTTAATTGAGTGTGATGCTGTGCTGTATAACTACTTCTCGGCCAAGTCACATAAGGTGAAAGGAATGACCCTTAGCCTTATAGTATCATCTGAAAGTTATGTTGTTTTCATCATTGCGCAAACGTTTTGGAATTTGTTTATGAAGATATAGGCATCTTCGGATTCCAGTCCGTGAAATTTTGGCAACATGTTGATGAAGTGGGGTTTGATCTCAAAATTGTCCCCATTTGCCGGTGGGAGTGAAAGACAGGTAGGTAAGGCGGTGTGGATAGGGTAGAAAAGATCCTGGAGCGCGATTCGTTGAGGCGCTTCAACAGGCGGGTGTTGTGGGTTATTCGCACCTAATGGAGGTGGAATCAGTCCCGTGGGTAAGGTGTTGTTAGGTTAAATCCCGACATTTCCTTAGAAGACGAAGAATGTGAAGGTGAAGGTAAATGAGTGAAAGGAATTTCGACTTCGGAGTTGAAAGCGTCGTCGGTCGGTACCAACGAGACACGGACTAATCGGGCACTAGTGTCCCTAGTCCAACCGGACATAGACTAAAGAGGTAGTGTAGTCAAAAAGTGAAAAACAGAATGTGGGGGTAAGAAAACGTCAATGGAAAGAAAGTGGGTGTAAGTGGGGTGCACGGATTTCTTAGCGACAAGTTGCAAGTTTTTTTGTAAATTTTTTTCGAAGCTCTGAATGAAGTGATGATTAAAAACAAATATCCACTACCGTGCATCGATGAGCTTTTCGATCAGTTAAGTGTATCTTGTGTATTTTCGAAGCTAGATCTTCTTTCGGGTTATTATCGGGTGAAGGTCAAAGAGTCCGACATTCCGAAGACGGCGTTTAGGACTCGCTATGGTCATTATGAGTATTTCGTAATGTCATTTGGAGTGACCAATGCACCTACCATCTTCATGAATCTGATGAACCAAGTTTTCCGAGAGTACTTAGACATGTTCGTTGTCATCTTCATCGACGACATCCTGGTGTATTCAAAGAATCGGAAAGAATACGCCGAGCACTTACGGATTGTCCTGGAGACATTGTGACAACATCAACTCTATGCCAAGTACAAAAAGTGTGAATTTTGGCTAGATCAAGTCGGATTTCTCGGACATATCATTTCAGGCGAAGGAATCTCAGTAGATCCAGCTAAGGTGTCAGCTGTCAGCGAATGGCCGACACCAAAGACGGTGAAGGATATACGAAGTTTCTTGAGATTAGCAGGATACTACCGACGATTCATTGAAGGCTTTTCGAAGATTGCGGCACCCCTGAACAAGCTCACACGCAAAGATGAAGCATTCGTGTAGTCATAAGCATGTGAAAAAGATTTTGTAGAACTCAGGTCAAGATTAACTTCTGCTCCTATTCTCATAATACCGGATCAATCTAGAGGATTGCGATGCATCCGGTAAAGCATTAGGATGCGTTCTACACCAATATGGGAAAGTTGTGTCTTTTGCATCAAGACAACTGAAGGTTCATGAGCGCAACTATCCAACACATGATCTGGAGTTGGCAGCCATTATCTTCGCACTTAAGATTTGGCGCCACTATCTCTTGGGAGAACGAGTAGATATATACACTGACCACAAGAGTCTGAAGTATGTATTTACTCAGAAAGAATTAAACATGTGGCAGGGAAGATGGCTAGAACTCATAGCGGACTTCGACATCAACCTACAGTATCATCCTGGGAAGGTGAACGTAGTTCCTGATGCATTTAGCCGCCAGCCATTAGCAATGAATCTCACCACTCAGTGGAAGCTACAGCAGGAATTGCACAGATTGGCGATCAAAGTAGTTATGCCAGGTAACGATTCGTATTTGATGAATTTACAAGTCCAGTCCACTCTTTTCAATTAGATCAAGGCAGCTCAAGCAAATGATGCCAAGTTACAAAAGATCCGAGAATGAGTAGAAAGTGGATTTCGAACTGACTTCATCATCCACGAAGATGTATCTTTGAGATATGGAAGTCGATTGTGTGTACCAAACGGCCCAGTTCGAGAAGAGTTGATGAAAGAAGCTCATAGCTCTTCTTATTCTGTATACCCCGGTGGTACAAAGATGTACAAAGATTTACGACAACACTATTGGTGGCATGGAATGAAGCGCGGAGTATCTAGAAGCGTAACCAAGTGTTTGGTGTGTCAGCAAGTGAAGGCTGAATATCACAGAACTGCTGGTCTAATTCAGCCGTTATCAATCCCAGAATGGAAATGGCAGCACATTACCATGACCTTCATGACCGCCCTTCCTCACAGTATGAAAGGTAAAGACGCAGTATGGGTTATTGTGGATCGACTCACCAAGTCGGCTCACTTTATTCCATTTCGAGTTGGCCAATCTACCGAGACGTCAGCAAAGAAGTACATGGAGGTAAGCATAAATCAAAAGTAAGATTTAAACCTTCAAGGTGTACTATATTTGATACCTATGAACTCATGCAGGAGATCGTGAGATTACATGGAGTACCTGTTTGCTTCGTCTCCGATGGTGATACAAGATTCCGATCACAGTTTTGGCAGAGTCTTCAAACTAGCCTGGGAATGAGTCTAAACTTCAGCACGGCTTATCATCCACAAACGGACAGACAGTTCAAGCGAACAATTCAGATTTTGGAGGACATGATAAGAGCTTGTATGTTAGACATCGGAGGTTCGTGGGAAGATAACTGTCATGACCCGAAATAGCACGTGACTGGCACTTGAATCATGTGAAGTCTACAGGACCCCACCTAATTCAAGTAAGCCAAAAGCCCATAAATCTATACCATTTTTAAGTAAGAAGTGAAGAAAACTTATTTTAAAGCAAGTGGTTTTAATAACATAAGACGAATATGCATTTTAAAATCTCAAGTCTTTTCTGAAAATTTCGGCAGAATTTCCTTTATAAATACTGGCCCCAAACGGGGCACAACATGAATAACATAGACAATCGATAATAAAAAGGCATCCCCAAACGGGAGCTAGCTTTTCGCCAATTGGCGGGCAAAACCACGCAATGCAATATAATATACAACGCCGAAGAGCGAGGATCAAAACTCAGAGAAAACCAATATCCACCAGAAAACCATAATAATACAAGCGCGACTCTAAGTTCGAAAGAATATACACCGGTCTTCCATCTCTATCAAAAATACAAGTCTGGTTGATGGAGTTTACTAGATACAACTGAATGTAAAAGTACAATGGTGGTCGCAATACAAGTGAACCCACCAACCAAAGCAATCATCCGAAATGGAAGCAGTGTGCCAGCAAAGCCGTCAAGAAACCTGTACGGAAAAACCTGCAAGAACTGTGGCACAACGGGGGTGAGTTGCCAACTCGTGAGTAGAAAACATCACAGAGCAGAAATCGAATGTATGACTCAATCCTAGGTCATACGATCAGTAATATCCTCAAATAAAAATATAGTCTGAAGCATCTAATATTGGCATGGGTAAACATCTATACATGAGTGTAATACCAAGTGCTCGTGTCAGTGCCTCAGGTAACAACATATCAGAAATACGATGTATGAATGCATTACAAATGAAAACCGAATACATCATGAATGAGAAAACTGTTTCCGTAATTTAATGAGATTTCTGTATATAAATAAATCGAGTATCATCAATGAAATCAATAGAGAATCAGTGTCAAGCATCGACATAAAACATAAATCTCAGTATCTCAGTGTCTCAATATCTCGGGCTCCGGCAATCCGGACTGGACCCCAAATCCTTCTCTCTCATAACTCCGAACGGTATTCTCCGGATATCCGTCGAGTTTCCATACGATCACCGGTAGATAGTGCTCCCCTGCCGGGCTCATCGTCTACAACTCGAGCTTCTTGCCCCGGGGTACCATACCGGGTCCACCATATACCCGCAGACGGTTCATCCAACTCCTCGAATCGGGTCTCGAAAACCATCTTAGAACCGAGAAAACATCATGGTGGACAATACTCATCATATCAAGGAAAACCGCATCTTTCTCTTTTAAATGAATCATCAGTTTATAAAATTTCACATGCGGTTTCCAAATCCAGAAAATCTCAAGAAGAATCCGAAATCATCAAAATCACAATATCAGTAAACAGTGAATGCCGGCATAAATCTCCATAATACTGTATGACCAATGAATATATGAATGCATCTGATATCATGCAATGAATGCAATAGTTAAACTAGCATATGAAAGCGACAACATATTGCAACTATCAGCTAGCAAGCTATGTCAATAAAATAATATTCTCTAAAATGTACGTGACATGGCAATTACCGATGATGATGTGTATGAGCCGACAAGCAGGTGTACGTGGAACATACGCATCATCGGTAATGGTGCTGGTGTCCTGTCAGCAGGGTTTCATAATAATTACAGACAACACATGTATAAGCATGCAATGCGATGAAACATCATGAATATACGGGAAGTGATGTAGTAACAGCAACACTGAACAATATACATATCCAATATACGAGTCATACAGTTTAGGGTATTTAAAATACTCACGATTCGCTACCTTTGAAAACAAGTATGACTCGAGCCCAGTCGAAAGGGTAAGGAAATCCACCTAAGTCTGAGTCGACCTATATATATCTAGTAGTCGGCGATCTCGTCTCAAAAGTATCACATACGATACAATATATATAATATGACATCCTCGAGTCAAGAGTGCGGATCTATCATCATAATTATATCCCGTACGGTAAATCAATCGTACGGCATCCCAAATCTGGGTACAGGTCAAATATCATATTTATCTCATTACTTATCCGGTATCCTTATTATCATATATCATGAACTGGGGCACTGATCTAAGTCTAGTACATACTGATACCAACAACAAATATATGTGCGTGTGTCTGAAACACATCGCCTAAAGATCCGCTATACTATCATGTCGTATCTCCTAATACGAACCAAATCACATTGCCGATCTCACGGCATCATGCCCAATCACAACGAATCATCTCATTGAAAGGTTCCTAGGCACTCTAGTGAGGTCTCACAAGGCATCGAACATGCCAATTTAAAAAAATTGGTGCCGAGAAACCCTAGACTACGGATCTTAGACTAGATGTTTAGGCGAAAAGATAATCTAACTAACTACTTAACTAAAAGTTAGATTCTACAACCTTTGTAGATCCGGATATCCACTTCCTTAGCTCCACGTAGTGCTCCTCTCGCTGTCCTTTTCCAATCTTAGGCTCGTTCATCGGTTTCATCGGGAAAGCGAGCGGAATAGGTCGTCGGCTTCGTGTCAAAGACGATCTACGTCGAGACATCACAAGTTCAAGCTCCGACTTCACAAAGTTGTGAAACTTGTGAAGAAAACACCCAAAACAACTTGGCAAGAGGTAGAGGGTGAAGAAATAGGAGGTGGGTTCACTTTAGAATTGGATTTCTCACTTTAGAAATCAAGTTGCCATTGATGGCATCAAGCTTTCTCCTTGAAGATGAAGATGAAGAAGAAGAAAGAATATGATAAGTGTTGAGATAAAATAAAATTAAATCAATACTTATCATAAAGAGAACCATAGTTAAGTGTAGAGAGTTAACTAAGGTTAGAAGAATGGTTAGGGTTTAGTGTGAAGACAAAATGGTCACAAAGTCAAAGCTTCATGAAGCTTCAACAATGTTCAAGAATGAAAGCAACCATTTTGTATTCTTATCCCATTCTTTTTCCAAAAATGAATAAATAAAAGAATGGATAAATAAAAACCCTAATCACTTTCTTAACCTAAGTTTAATTCTATACACTTAACCAAATGAGCATGCATCATCAAACATGATACAAACATGTGCACAAAAATATATCACATATACAATTTGCACATCAAGTGAGAATATCCATTTAAAGTGAACCAATACTAGTTAATGCAAAGTAATATATCAAATATATAATTATACATTAAATCATTAAATCAACATTTGATTCAATGATCCGGTCATGTCGCACATAACCGACTAGAATCCAATGTATCGATTTATCGAATCTATGATTCGATAACTAGGTCATATCGAATATCACCAATCGAAACATATATCGCGAGAATGAAATGCGGTATCACATACACGCATTATTCTCGGTCCTGCACATATCTCATATGCGCTCCTATTTCGTTTCGCTTGAGCCAGGAAACCTCTGTGTAGGACTCTAAAGACTCGTCAATACGCCGGTAGCAGATGATGATCATATCAAGCACCCACAAGCCGCAAGCGGTCTGCTAAACGTAACGGCCACCCGGGTATTGAGCGATCAGAAGATCGACGAGCTAGCCCGCTCACACTCCTGTGAATCCAACCAGTAACACTTACCGTACAGTCCGGTCTGTTCGTCTGATACGTCGCATATCAAGTCTAGGGGTGGTAAACGTCAGACCCCAATACTCGATAAGTCGTGCCGATGTGAGGCTCATAACGGGTCGAGAAACTACTGGTAACACTTACCAGCAAATCTCTGATCAGCCCTGGCCAGGGACTTCCCTGTTACGGCCAATCGAGCACAGCGCAACATCAACCCCCAATACCGGGAGAGACGAAACCCCTCCTATCGCTCATTGCCTCCATGTGACTCGGGACTGTACCCAAAGACCACCGTTTTGCACGCCCTCATGGACGTGGTAAGGTGGAGATCAAAGCACAGTGGGAATCACACAAGACTCTATGACGATCTCGGGTCTACAGACTAACCTGCACAAGTGTCACCTGAGAACTGCCATCTGACGTGAGGTATAATACCATCTGGGAGTTCTCGGCGAGTCCGTCCAGTGTACCCAGTCTCCACTGAGAACCCGTATACCATCTCTGATGTCAAACACCAATGGATATGGGATCATCCATCGCCCATCACATGGGTCGAGAAGCATATACGCTAGTCTACTCTGGTATATCGATGCCCCGTCTCGATACACCCACGACTAGGGACCTTGAAGGATGTACTTATGGACTACCATGTCCCCACTAGTATGATCTGCATCATAGTCCAGGTAGTCAAGTACACATCCTAAGGGCTTTACCAACATGTAACTACAAGACAGTATAAAGAGACTAGTGTACATGTTAAGATAAAGAGTAACCAGATAGCATACTATCATATCGAGCAAGAAAGTCATCTCTATATATGTCCAAGCATCCAATATAATATACAACATCTGTACAATACTGGCCTCTAGGGCATACATACAACTAACACTCACAGTATCATATACTATTCTCATCATCCGTGTGTGTGTGTGTGTGTGTGTGTGTGTGTGTGTATAAACCCACGCATCCACATCTATCTATATACATATAACATATACACCCAAAACCATATCCCGTGCGTGTATGTGTATGTTTAACAACCTTACTCTATGGTTCGGGACTAAGAAACCAACTAAATCACCTTCCTCAAATCTCGCTAACACTAACCCATGATCTTCTAAAGATTTCTTGCTAAGTGCTCAATCTCTTAATAACATAGGAATGCATATCTATATCACATCACATCATTTCTTATACTTTGCGGGGGTGCTATGCACCATCTACCCGACTTCCCCCGTAGATATATATATCTACTCACCTGATCTTTGCTTGCCGATGCCGATGTCGCCACGCGCTCGCTTGTCGTCTTGAAGTCCTTGTGAGGGTACCTACATATTATAACATATTATGCCGCATTAAAATCCAATTCAAAACCAAAATGACACATGAATCTCACATAGGTCAAAACTTATGGTTTACTCACACCAATGAGCCTAAAAACACTCGATATCGACGTACAAACGTCAAGTGACCGAATACAATACCAAATACTGAAACCAAGAATTTAAAATACGTGAAACATAACCCCGAATCAAAACAGCAACTCAAGAAAGTAGTCCCAGATTTTGGTTCAGGTGAAATAAAGGTGCACAAACAGTACTGGGATGATGTACAGGGTGTATATGACCTATAGAAAGAACCTGAGCCCTAACCCTCACCACATGGCCAGACACATGCCACCAAAACCCGACCTCCTCGGTTTTCTAGGCTTGGATGGGGTTCGTTTTCATAGGGTGGTCTCGTAGTGGTCCAATTTGTTCTCTAGAGTTGTTTGCTTTTCTAGTATTGGTCTCGGGTCACTCCAGATTTCCCTGCACCCACTATATATTCACAAAACCGACATGACAAGTTTTAAATTTGGGTTTCAGGTTTTAGTTCATGCTTGGTCTGGGTTTCTAACATCATGGGAGGGGGTCTAAGGTCACCAATAAGGTTCAATAGCACCATCACAACTCAAGAAAAACCCTAACCCTTTCTAGGAATTTTCAATGTTCACTAAACCGAAATAAAACACTTATAAACCAGTATAGGTGCTAAAGTAATCGAAATACCATACTAATGGTGCGGAAATTACCTCATTTGGAAACTCAAGAACTTTCTTGAGTTGCCCCAAGTGCTCAAAATCAAATTTTGCTTGGTCCAAAGTGCTTGTGAGGAGCTTGTACATGTTTTTTGTGAAGTGGAGATGGAGTTTTGAGTTGTTTTGGGTGTTGAAGTGAAGAGGTAGAGGGGGATGAAGGAGAGGGCGGCAGCCATGGAGGTGAAGGGGAGAGAGATGATGAGGGTGATGAAGTGAAGAAAGAATGGCCCAAGTCAAAGGTAACCCCTCTCTTTCTCTCTCTTGCCCATACCTCTCACCATGCCCCTTTTAAGACCTTTTTCTTTTTCTTTATCTTTTCTCTTCTTATCTTTTCTTTTCATAAAAACAAATCCATGCATGAAAAGAAGAAAGAACCATGGTGAACCAAAATGTAACAAGTATTTGTAAATGTGACATGGTGCACAAAACAAGCTTAATACACGATTAACGATATTTAATCGCGATTAGCATTAAAATAGTGTATAATTAATTATAAGAGTTTGTAATTTGCATAAATCACATAAAACACCCTCATTTCAGTAATTCCAATAATTTTCTAAATTTTTCCCAATTTATCGGTATTTAATTTTTAACGCATTATTAAATATTCGTAATATTTATTATTAAATTATAAAAATTCCCAAAAATAATATTTTATTTTTCTGAAATGTTACAATGACCTACACCTTGTGGAGTTTTCATACAACAACAGCCATCAGGCAAGCATTGGAATTGCATCATTCGCAACACTCTATGGACGGAAGTGTCGTTCACCATTAAGTTGGGATGACGTCGGAGATTGTGAACTCCTTAGACCAGATATGATCGTGTCAATTGTGGACGTAGTTCGCACGACCAGGGAAAGAATGTGCATAGCGCAAGACAGATAGAAGTATTGGGCAGATGCAAAGAGGCGACATCTGGAGTTTCAACCTGGAGATCATGTTTTCTTAAAGATCTCTCCAAACAGAGGAGTGGTCCGTTTTGGAAAGTGGGGTAAGCTAAGTCTAAGATACATAGTATCGTTCGATATACTCGAACGATTTGGAGAAGTGGCATACCGTTTAGCACTACCACTCTCATTAGATGGAGTGCACAATATGTTCCACATATCCCAGCTATGACGTTATGTGAGCGACCCCAGCCACATACTTGATCTCTCCGAGCTCACAATACAGACAGACCTAACTTGTGAGCAACAACCCGTTGAGATCCTGAACCGAAAGGTAAAGACATCGCGGAACAAGGAATTAAACTTGGTCCGAGTGATGTGGAGAAAGGATTGACCAGGAGAATCAACATGGGAACGAGAAGAAGATATGCGTGCAAGATACCCTTACCTCTTTGAAAATTAGTCCATATGTAATTGTAAATTTCGAGGTCGAAATTTTTATAAGGAGGGGAGAATATAACGACTCTGAATTTACTTTACTGAATTTTCCATTTTAATGTACAGAAATGAGTTTACAGTCTGAGTTTGAGTTATAAGTCAATTTTGTTAAATAACAGCAAAAAATAACTTGTAGCTCGCCGGTAAAGTCTTACACTGCTGTGACGTAGCCCCTGTGTTCGATTCTCATTAGACACAATATTTTTTTTGTAATTTTCTTTTAACTTTTTGGAAGCCTAAAAATTGTACGTGCAATACACAGGGAAAGGAAAAGTCAGAAAAATCAAACATATGCAAAATGGAGTAAACACTGATTTAATCTCGTAGCACGAATCTCGAAGTCAGATGGTAAAAATCGATCGGCGGAAAGCTCAAGAAGACCGGCGGGGACGATCGGATATTGCCCAATGAACCCTGGGCTTTGCACACACACCTCTTCACCTACCCTTAACTCCCCTGTACTGTTTGATTTCCCTGCAATCAAACATAGACCCTTCATTTCATAATAAACCATCATTTTAATGCTTTTTAATCCACCGTTTTAATTCCAAAACCCTAATTCTCCACTATATATACCATCCCTAGCATCATTCTGAAAATTATAGCAAAATTCTCTCAAAAAGTTCCTAGTGTAAGTGAAGTAAAAGAGGAGTTAGCAAGCAAGCAAGATCCGGCGAAGATTGAAGCAAATTCGGGTGCTCCTGCGACGCCACGATGATCCTTCCATATTTCTAACCCTTTCCTTGAGCTTTCAAAACAGTAAGTCTCTTCCAAACACCCTTTCTCTTCATTGAAATTCCATTTCAAAACTTATATCGGTAAGTGGAGTTAATACCGATATTATTGTACTAAACCCTAGAAACCCCTTCTCCTTATTCTTTGATCAACCAAGTTTTTACTACATCACTTGTAACCTTAAATCCTAATATTTAGAATCAAATTTCATCAAAATCCCCATGTGAAATAACAATAGTAACACTTTTTCATTTAAATACCATGAACTTTATAAACACCTATTTTAATATTTGTTAAAACAATACCTTAGAAAAAATTCACGGGGTAACGACCTATCCCACACGCACACTTGGTTTCATAGCATGATTCTCATTGTATGTATTTTCGTTTCGAAGAAAACTTTACAATAAAATACCACATAACTTTAAAAAAACCGGATTTCTTTTAAATCGGTATTTTCTATCCTTTGCGAATAAGAATGTACAACTCTCTTTAGGCGACCCGCTAATAGATGGTACGAATTATCATATATCTTTGGAATAGTAGAATGAGATGCAGACCTCCTTACGGAGCATTCGATCTTGAAAGGATTTAAATACGATTTTTAAGAAATACAGATTTTCTAAATAAAATAAAATTATTTTTAAAATTAAAATTATATAAAATTATAAATCCCTATTTTCAAAATATAATAAATCTATATTTTTTTCAAAATTGAAAAGTTTAACAAATGACAATAAAATACCATCAAGATACTTACAAGGCAAGTTTTTCAATAAAATACCATGAACTTTCCAAAGCTAAGTATTCATCACTAAAATACCCAAAATACTTAAAATCCATGCTCATGACAATCTCAAATAATACTAACCACCCTCGAGGTTTACTTTTAAACCATATTAAAATATTTTTCATAAAACCCCCTCGAGATATATATAAAACAATATTAAGGATTTAGTAAATATAGGTTTAAACGGGACCAGTTCTCTTGAGCCCCATGGAGCCTGAGAAAGTGAGTGCTTGCCTATTTAAGATAGAAAACTTAACGGAGTTATCAATGATAATTGTCTTGGAAAAAGACACAAATCCTGTCGTCCATATGCAACAGTTACCGATAACTTCCGAACCTAATTCAAGAGCTAAATCTGTTTACAAGTGTCTGACTCAGTTTGAGTCTAATTCAAATCTGAATCTAAAATCAAACATGAATACTTAATCATGAACATGAATACTCAAATCCAAACATGAATATCAAACATGTATAACTTGACTTGACTTGACCGAACCATGGTTATAACTTGACTCGACTGCTTGAATACTTGACTACATCCTGAACATGCATACCTGAACAATTTGTATCCATGGTTTTGGCAAAACTTGTAATTATAATCTATACAATAAATTACGCGAGGATAAAGGGGTAGATTGGTACAGAACGTATATCGTGGCACGAGAGGTCATTTAAAAAACACATACATGAATTCTCATGCCGTTGTCCCATGGGTTATAACGGGGCCTTGTACTACATGTTACCATAGTCCACGGGGTAAGATGGACTTCTCTCGTATACATGAATACCTTCTGTATCAAGCTACAAACAACCATGGTATAATAACCATCATACCTGTACAACTCATCTGTTTATTTCACATTACTTGTTATATTCTCTTTCTTCTTTGGGACTTACCGGGCGCTAGTTCGCTGACGACATTCATTTCTATTTCTTTGTTTGGAATGTTCGTCAGGAGGACATGACTCTCAGGAGATCGAGCCTATCCAGGAGGACTTAGACCAGCTTGCGGCATAGCCTGACTTCTAGTTCCTTGTACTTTCATTTCTTGTATGCCACTATTTAGGTACTGCTTATTATCATTGTATCTTTTCATTTTCAAACATTTGTATGTAAAGATGAATGTAAATAAAGTTGCTTTTTTATTTTAATACTCTTGTCATTCTTGTACATGTTATATATTGCTTAATTACGCTTAACGTATTTATTTCTTAGTAAATGCATTGCGGCCTGCCACGTCACTGTTTCTATCTACTGGGAAGCGGGGCGTGGCATGGGGATGTAAGTCTACGGTAACCCCCCGGCCGTCAATCCGAGGCCAAAATGCGGAAACAAAAACTTTTTCATAAACTTGAAACTGGTGCTATCGTATACTTTCACCCGGATCGAACCATTAACATATAACTAGCAATCTAGAAGAAATTAGGAAAGGCTATACCGATCGATCCATGTCCTTCGGTCTTTAGCCATCGTCTCCAGCTCCTCGCAGCATCTACGATCTCGATCGATCCTCGGTCTCCTCATCGGAAAGAGCACCACATCTTCGGATCCTTTTACGGGCTCCCGCTTCGAACCGAAGCAACTCGGACACGAAGTTTGCTAGCCGACGTGTCCAAGGTTGATGTAGAGGAAGTGTAGAATGCTCTGTCTCGGGGGTTAATCGAAGTTGCCTTCTTGGAGTGAAGATGAAATGAGCAAGAGGAATGAGCTTGGGGATTTTTTGCATGTGAAATGAATCATCACCCCAAAAGAAAAAATTGGGGCAGCCACTAAATTGTGCTCGGTCAACTTAGGAAAATGCTTGCTGGAAAACTAAATTGGGGAGGTGAGTGTAGGAGCAAGTAAGGTGACCATAAGCACAAGAAAACCTCACTTCAAATATCCAAGTCAATCCAATCACAATTAATACAAACCTTGAACCAAGCACACCTAGAACCCTCATGAAACATCCACATGCTGCTGGAGAACCCCCCACCACAGAAAGCCCCCTCCCTCCACTAATTCGAATTTTGCAAGAAACCCCCTCCTCACAAAAATTAGCCAAGAAGAATAGAAAAGTAATTTGGCCAAAATGAGAAAGCAAGCTGGCAACTTCAAAAAGCGATCTTGTAACAAATTACGGGATAACCCCGTGACTGTATATACATACCCGCATTTGTATTCCGACCGAATACAAATGCAATGAGACAAAATCTACACAGTATAATACTAGGATCCGGCTTAAACCAAAGCCCGCTAGTATTATCCGTCCGAACCATGACACGTGCACAAGTGCACGCGTATGTTCGAACCCTGCCATAAATCCATACGGCCTCTACAATGTTTCGCCCGAAACTTGAGAAACTGTCTGTGGGGGACTCTAAAGACTCGTTAATACACTGGCTGTGGATTTAAGCACTAGCACATCAGTGGTACTAGCTGTACGTAACGGGCCACCAGGTATTGACCAAAAAGGAGGTCGATGAGCGAACTCATCCTGACACCCTACTGAGCCAGTGACAATATCCGTACAGTCCGGTCCGTTCGTCTATGAGTATCGCATGTCGGACCTAGGGGGTTGGTAAAAGTCAGACCCCCAAAAGCGGTACAAGTCGTGTCGGAGTATAGCCCAGAACACCCTGAGATACTACTGGAATACCTACCAGTAAATCTCCTGCCTTGGCCAAGGACTTCGTGTAATGGCTCTCCTAGACACAGCGCGATCTCACCCCCAATACCGGGAGAGACGAAACCCCTGCCGATCCGCTCACTGCCTCCATGTGGCTCGGGACTGTACCTAACTAAAACCTGTTTGCACGACTCCTTTGAGCCATGGTAGGGTAGTAATCAAAGCACAGTGGGAACTCACACGAGACAAATGACGATCTCAGGTCGATAAACTAACTTGTACACATGTCACCAGGAAACTGCTATCTGACGTCAGGTATAATACCAACAAGCATGTTCCCGGCGAGTCCTGTTCGGTGTACTCATAACCCAATGAGCACCTGTATACATCTTAGGTGAACCAACTGACACTAATGGTTTGTGAGACCGGCCACCGCCCCTCGTCGGGGTCTCGACTGTATACACTAGTCTACTATGGAGTATCGATGCCCTGTCTCGAAACTCCCTCAACTAGGGACCTTTTAAGGATGTGCTTATAAACCCCAGCTCCCACGTATATGATCGCCATCATACCGTTGGCAGTCAAGCAAGAATCCTAAGGGCTCTATCAGCGCGCTATAGTGATCTGTAACATCACCTAAAGCATGTACACGATGATAAAGATAAACCAGATAGCATACTATCATCACGAGTAAGACTGTCCTACCGGCATAGGTCCTCCCTCAATCATTGCAATCACGTGCCTGCGATCCAATAATTGACTTTGAGGGCACTATATCTAACAATCTCCCACTTGCACTCAAGGCTAATTATTGCGATGTCGCATACTCACAGCTCGTGTGATACCGAACACCCAACTCCTCTACTAATCAGTTTCACAAAGCCCGTTTGTGAAACTATTGCATTCGAGGAATAGCCTCAGTGAGTGGATCCGCCCTGATGTTTGTTTCTATGTCTCTCTTGATCTCAAGTTCGCGGAGAAAACCATCTTCCGAAATGAGAAATACCTGTCTTAGAATATGTCTGGATATATGATGGGACTTAGTTCATAAATGAACTCCAAATCCAAATTTCTTAGACTGTATCGTCGACTGAACTTAATCAGTATCCTGCGCCATGCCTCCCTCTGTATCCGCTTGGACTTCCTGTCCAAACTACTGCCCCTTGTCAGAGGGAAAACTATAACTCTGACAGTCACTCTGTCATCCATGTCACCTTGGAAGCCTGGAATGATAACCGTCTCCCGAAGGAGGCTGCCGTTATCAGATCCTTAGAACATCCACTTATGTTCTAGAACTGCTTCCGAACGTTTCTCCAGGATTGGATTAATATCAACTTATTGCATCTCGTGCAAAAACAACATCTGGTGTGGTACTTGACATCTCATGATTGACTCAATTTCCTAAGAAAGTGATATATCAATCATGCACATCCCTCTCCTTTTTAGTCTGTAAGACACCTTTAGAGAGGGTGACTCCATCACCTGCAGGTATACTACCGTGCCAGGAGTCGTCCATTCTAAAACACCTTTAGAATGCTGTCTAAGTACCCAGATTGGGAAACTACCCAAATCTAGATCTAAAACCATAGACCTATTAACCAGAATGTCAGATATAATATCCAAGCTCTATGTAGAGAAACCACTGTGTGACAACCACAGTATAACCGATCGTAGTGTAGGAATTTTACTTCCTACTCTGCGTATGTCATCCAAATACCAGGACATCACACCCTACTACCTTCTTAACAGATTCATCCCCTATTTTGATGAAGTCAAACCCATGACTGTTACATCAAAAATAGATGATCTATCTCCGCTATATCTGCTTTAGTCTATAAATAGATGTAAGCTACTTGACCACTATGCTTCTGCTTCTCCCACTGACTACGACAACCCTCTGGCAGAATAATATACACGTGCACTTCTAAAGCCAGTTCAGAACGACGCTATACTCATCCTCCTGCCGGGACTCATAGCCTGGAACAACATTAGTGTCAAGTCTGGGTAAACAAGAACCTCCCTGTCACCGTCTTTGAGCATACCAAAGTACCTCTCAAGTGCCTGAGATTACCCACCTTATCTGCGGAGTGGCCAATGGAATGTCAAACCAGATTGAATCTTTAGGTTCTTATCAAATTTTCAGTAATCGTTTGCGGTTCTGGAATCACTTCCATTTCTACCATACTCCCACTACTGTTTTCTAAAAAAATCCATTTTTATTAAAACTGTGGCGAGTCAAGAACAATATCACTATTGATCTTCCAGATGGTAGAAAGTCAACCCTCGTCATAGCCCGGGTCAACCCGCAAACTGCCATTACAGAAACGTGCCTTGAGTTATCCAGAGTCTGGTTTTAAGCATAAGCCGGAAAACTCCCCGTACCTTAACAATGTTAAGATATGAACTATTCTATATATAATGTAGTAATAGAGGCACTGATTTAATTGGAACCAGATTCAAATCATACAGCTGTCTCTAGTGCATGTCAACTAAATGGAGAGAGGCCGATCAGCATTACTCAACTTAGGAGTGCACCCAATTATGAGTAACCTGAAGGAGAAACAAGTTTCTCAAAACCATTACTATCAACTGAATACCAAACATAAGTATCTACATCTTCGATCACCTTAAATAATCTCGATACTTGCAACACCTGGTTCTCTACTTTACTCTTATACCTATAACTTCTCAAAACTTGGACATTGTGTTTCTACGAAACACTTGTCTAAAAACTAGAGAAGTCATAAGTAAACCGAATATAGTACGAGGACCAACCCCTCTGTCCAAATGGACACAGGACAATATACAATACTTTGTATAAGTCCGCTGAGTTGAATAACTCAAACCCTGTGCGTCGTAGGTTGAAAACTGTACTATGGTTATGAAGAATTACATCGCTGTTGAATGCTCCTTACCTAACCATCAACTGATATATGTAAATGTCATGGACATAATTTCAAAAAGTTATATCTCACCTTATAAAAATAAACGTACAGATAAAACAATTTGAAATTGGTGCATAACAACGGATATTCAAAACCAAATATTTATCGTTCGGCAAACAACCCAGGTGATTTCCTCAAATATCACCAATTACAACGAATCCCGATATAATGAGGATGATCACCCAATTCCCCAAAAGTTACTCCTACTCATCATCTGTAAAACCATACAGATGTGAGAATCATACCTGGTAAATACATACCGTGGAGTAAGTACCTAATTGGGAAATCAGTTTTCTACTAACAATGCACAGTGAAACTGAAACATGAAAATGTCTCGAAGGGGTATCCGGGTATTCATAGTAATGCCACTTCCATTATCCAGATTCATGACTGTAACCGTACATTTCTTTTCCATCTCTCCAAAACCCTTTATTTATCTTTACTCATTACCTTCTGTACACCCTCTTAGACTAAATGGTTTTCTTCCTTCCTTACCGTTCGGCACCAGCCTATGGTTTGGAAGAAGACCATCCAATAAGCGTAATAGGTGTACTGTCCTAATCCTAGGAGCACTCGCAACCCGAGAAAAGGTAAAGATAAAAGACAACTGAATAAACCTCATTCCTATTTTTTCTGAACCAGAATCCATCCCCGAACTGGAACAAGTCCCTTCGAGTTCATATATAACCATACGATGGAGTATCCAATAAACTGTGGATCTTCGTAGTGATACGAGGTGTTCCGAAGAAATACAAAGGTGAAGTAGGAGGGGCGATGAAATACTTGGTTCGGTCATGAATAGCAGTCGCAATTTACTTTGCCATCTTTCTAATCCCTTTATTTGTCTTTACTTATTACCTTCTATACACCTCTCTTAGGCTAATCGGTTTTCTTCATTCCCTACCTTTCGGCACCTGCCTATGGTTTGGAAGAAGACTATCCAATTGGCGTAATAGGTGTACTGTCTTAATCCAAGGAGCACTCGCAACCGAGAGAAGGTGAAAGGAAAAGACAACTGAATAGTTCTATTCATTTTCTCCAGAACCGGAACCATCCTCGAATCTGGAACAAGTTCCTTCGAGTTCGTATATAACCATACGATGGTTTTATCCAATGGAAGTGGACGTTCGTAGTGACACGAAATGTTCCAGAGAAAAAAGGGTAAAAGTAGGAGTGGCAATGAGGTATGCAACTCTGACAATCCAAAAGCCAGTGTTTTAAGAAGGTTCAGTTAACTTGGTCACTGAGTCATAGTCTAGGGTCAGGCCATGGTCGCTGCCAAAGAGAGAGAGAAAAGAAACACTTTGCGTGCACTCTAACCTAGATCAGAATGGTTACCAATTTATCTAATCATGAAACCTCCCACTGTATCCTCAAATTCTCCTCCAAACCTGAAAGAAGAATTAGTCGGGATCACCCGAGGAGTAAACCAACTCATCAGTGGGAATAGGGATCCAATTATCATCGCATGATAATGTGATGGAATCCACTCACGTTATCACACTCCAGAAGGTATGCGCATGCCTGGCAAGTTTCAGTTTCTTTAGAAACTCCCGATGTGATTTTTACCCCATGCTCTTATGACCATGACTTTGGCCAACAAATCATAAGTCGCATGTCAAGTTCTACCTTTTATTTTCCAGGTTAATTTGAACCCACCCGTACCTACCCTTGACTTTGGCCAACAAAGCAGTACGACTGTCCCAAACCACCGCATCTATCTATGCAACAGAAAGGTAACACATAGCTACCATACACTATGCCTTGACTTTGGCCAACAAACATAGCATGAATACTAAGTGATACCCGTCTGAAATGACGGAGGGCTACGAATGGTTTTTGGCGAAAAACCTTTAACGTAATAAACTTGATATCGTTGAAGGAACCGAATAGCTTTTTATAAAAATATAGTGGCGAAAACCTTTGCTAAAGAGGTCACTCCCGGTGAAGGGATCTCGGCTCTTTCCCCGTAGAATGAGGTGCAAGATATTCCAACTGAATACCACGATGCAAAGCAAAATGGCAATCGGCTATAGTGAAGTTATTACCCTGACACAAACTTCTGTCCAAGGGGTCACTCCGGGTGAAGGGATCTCGGCCCTTGCCTCGTCGACTGAGGTGCTGGATATTCATAACCGAATACCACTGTGCAAAACAAAAGAGAACGTCCTTGTAATAACAGCCTTTTTTTTTGAAAATTGTTCCAACAACATCAAATAGGTTTGTTTTCCTTGCATTGATCCGAATCAATGCAGTCCCATCAATTGATCACACCAGAAAAGAACGAAAATATGATGTACGTATATGCCACCCGCATTCGCCACTGGGTCCCGTCATCACCCGTTAGGTTACTCAACTAACGACAGAGCGAGGACTGGACTAGCGCGGATGTAAAACATATACAACATCTACTAGTATATATATCAATATATAATAATCGCTCAAGGCGTGATAAATGCAATATCACAGAAATGTAATAAGTATCATAGAACAATACAGATAATCTGGGATTCCCGGGTTTCATAGAGCCGCAACTGAAACCCGACGTTCCCCTGGTCGTGTGGATAGCCTGTGCAATAAAATCCTAGACCCCTACGGGTATGGCAAGTTACCCGCCCAAACCTGAAGTGAGGCAGCCCCCTTCAACAAAGTGAATGGACCACCCAGCACTTCACGGAATCCGGTAATTTGGGCACCCCTCCTTGGGTCAACCTATACCCCCTACGAGTGCGGCGAATAGCCTGCCAATTCTAGAGTGAATCCCCCTCTGTCTCAAAGCCATGGGATGCGGGCTCGTTGCTCTCTAGAACCCGGCTATCCATGCACCCCACCGCGGGGTAATCCTAGTACAGAAAAAAAAAATACAACGGGTACATCGACCTCAGCCCGGTCGTGCCCCAAAAGAATAATATACAAACAGGAAGTGACGGCAGTCCACATGTCGGACGCTCGCCCCACAATATCAAATGTACAATTATAACCAAACTGTACTACCATTGCATCCTGGCTATCCACCACGACAAATCCGCAACATCACAGCATAACACAGAACATCAACGTGAATGTCACGTTCGCAAATCCTTCTAAAAGGGCTATGGCAATTAGACAAGATTTACCGCTCGAATGACAATCACGGTCACAGATAGTAATGTAAGTACTGCGAACTAACTTATTTAAAATTTCGATCGACAAAATTTCCCGAAGTGGGCCCCAAGTACAACTCCAACACTCAAAATAATCTGGGCCAAAACTAAAAATTCTAGAAACCATATTTTCACACAAAAGACCAGCACAAGAAAAATGGTGCACTGAAGCCACATAACAGCGGCGGAACCGCGGCCAAAACATGGTTATTGCCGCAGTTCCGCGGCGTTACTGTGGATTCACGCTACCAAATTTCTACAGAGGTCTTAAAAAAGCCTGCCTGATTTTCTGACATACCCAAAATAATTTTTCGATCACAAAAAAATTTCGACAGAAACTCAGAAAATGAAAATGCGGTTTCGGAAATTTTGATCGATCGATATTTTAAACATGTTAGAACAAACTAGTAAAGGTTAATGGCGTGGCTCTGATACCATGTAAGTCTACGGTAGCCCCCCGGCCGTCAATCCGAGGCCAAAATGCGGAAACAAAAACTTTTTCATAAACTTGAAACCGGCGCTATCTTATACTTTCACCCGGATCGAACCATTAACATATAACTAGCAATCTAGAAGAAGTTAGGAAAGGCTATACCGATCGATCCGTATCATTCGGTTTTTAGCCATCGTCTCCAGCTCCTTGCAGCATCTCTGATCTCGATCGATCCCCGGTCTCCTCGTCGCAAAGGGCACCACATCTTCGAATCCTTTTACGGGCTCTTGCTTCGAACCGAAGCAACTTGGACACGAAGTTTGCTAGCCGACGTGTCCAAGGTTGATGTAGAGGAAGTGTAGAATGCTTTGTCTCGAGGGTTAATCGAAGTTGCTTTTTTGGAGTGAAGATGAATGAGCAAGAGGAATGAGCTTGGGGATTTTTTTCATGTGAAATGAATCATCACCCCAAAAGAAAAAATTGGGGCAGCCACTAAATTGTGCTTGGCCCACTTAGGAAAATGCTTGCTGGAAAACTAAATTGGGGAGGTGAGTGTAGGAGCAAGTAAGGTGACCATAAGCACAAGAAAACCTCACTTCAAATATCCAAGTCAATCCAATCACAATTAATACAAACCTTGAACCAAGAACACCTAGAACCCTCATGAAACATCCGCATGCTGCTGGAGAACCCCCCACCACAGAAAACCCCCTCCCTCTACTAATTCGAATTTTGTAAGAAACCCCCTCCTCTTAAAAATCAGCCAACAAGAATAGAAAAGTAATTTGGCCAAAATGAGAAAGCAAGCTGGCAACTTCAAAAAGCGATCCGGTAACAAATTACGGGATAACCCCGTGACTGTATATACATACCCGCATTTGTATTCCGACCGAATACAAATGTAATGAGACAAAATTTACACAGTATAATACTAGGATCCGGCTTAAACCAAAGCCCGCTAGTATTATCCATCCGAACCATGACACGTGCATAAGTGCACGCGTATGTTCGAACACTGCCATAAATCCATACGGCCTCTACAACGTTTCGCCCGAAACTTGAGAAACTGTATGTGGGGGACTCTAAAGACTCGTCAATACACTGGCTGCGGATTTAACCACTAGCACGTCAGTGGTACTAGCTGTACGTAACGGGCCACCAGGTATTGACCAAAAGGGAGGTCGATGAGCGAACTCATCCTGACACCCTACTGAGCCAGTGACAATATCCGTACAGTCCGGTCCGTTCGTCTATGAGTATCGCATGTCGGGCCTAGGAGGTTGGTAAAAGTCAGACCCCCAAAAGCGGTACAAGTCGTGTCGGAGTGTAGCCCAGAACACCCTGAGATACTACTGGAATACCTACCAGTAAATCTCCTTCCTTGTCCAAGGACTTCGTGTAATGGCTCTCCTAGACACAGCGCGATCTCACCCCCAATACCGGGAGAGACGAAACCCCTGCCGATCCGCTCACTGCCTCCATGTGGCTCGGGACTGTACCTAACTAAAACCTGTTTGCACGACTCCTTTAAGCCGTGGTAGGGTAGTAATCAAAGCACAGTAGGAACTCACACGAGATAAATGACGATCTCAGGTAGATGAACTGACCTGTACACATGTCACTAGGGAACTGCTATCTGACGTCAGGTATATTACCAACTAGCATGTTCCCGGCGAGTCCTGTCCGGTGTACTCATAACCCAATGAGCACCTGTATACATCTTAGGTGAACCAACTGACACTAATGGCTTGTGAGACCAGCCACCGCCCCTCGTCGGGGTCTCGACTGTATACACTAGTCTACTCTGGAGTATCGATGCCCTGTCTCGAAATTCCCTCGACTAGGGACCTTTTAAGGATGTGCTTATAAACCCCAGCTCCCACGTATATGATCGCCATCATACTGCTGGCAGTCAAGCAAGAATCCTAAGGGCTCTATCAACGCGCTATAGTGATCTGTAACATCACCTAAAGCATGCACACGATGATAAAGATAAACCAGATAGCATACTATCATCATGAGTAAGACTGTCCTACCGGCATAGGTCCTCCCTCAATCATTGCAATCACGTGCCTGCGATCCAATAATTGACTTTGAGGGCACTATATCCAACAGGGGAGTGAGTGGATATTTATACCAACCACAAGAGTCTGAAGTACTTGTTTACATAGAAGTATCTCAATATGCGGCAGATGTGATGGTTAGAGCTCATGGAGGATTATGACATCAACATGCAGTATCATTCAGGGAAGGTAAACGTGGTTCCTGATGCCCTATGCCGACAGCCATTGGCAATGGAGCTCACTTCGTAGTGGAAGTTGCACCAGGAGATACATGCGATGGATATTGAAGTTGTGTTACCGGGAATCTTTGCATCATTGATGAACCTGCAAATCCAGTTGTTGCTTGTGAAACAGATTAAGGCAGCCCAGGCAGGTGATGCTAAGTTACAAAATATTAAAGAACAGGTTGAGATCGGCCACCAAACGGATTTCTTAGTACACGAGGATGGGTCCTTATGCTTCGGGAGTCGTTTGTGCGTACCATCAGGATCAGTCAGGAAAGAGTTGATGAAGGAAGCCTATAGCTCTCCGTATGCGGTACAACCAGGTGGCATGAAAATGCACAAGAACTTACGGCAGAACTACTGGTGGAATGGTAAGAAGCGCGAGATTGCTCGAAGCGTTTCCAAGTGCTTGGTATGTCAGCGGGTGAAGGCTATGCATCAGAGATCAGAAGAGCTACTCCTGCCATTATCTATTCCGGAGTGAAAGTTGTAGCATATTACCATAGACTGTTAGTTGTGTGTATGCCCTAGAGGCCAGTATTGTACAGATTATGTATATTATATTGGATGCTTGGACATATATAGAGATGACTTTCTTGCTCGACATGATAGTATGCTATCTGGTTACTCTTTATCTTAACATGTACACTAGTCTCTTTATACTGTCTTATAGTTACATGTTGGTAAAGCCCTTAGGATTTGTACTTGACTACCTGGACTATGATGCAGATCATACTAGTGGGGACATGGTAGTCCATAAGTACATCCTTCAAGGTCCCTAGTCGTGGGTGTATCGAGACGGGGCATCGATATACCAGAGTAGACTAGCGTATACGCTTCTCGACCCATGAGATGGGCGATGGATGATCCCATATCCATTGGTGTTTGACATCAGAGATGGTATACGGGTGCTTAGTGGAGACTGGGTACACTGGACGGACTCGCCGAGAACTCCCAGATGGTATTATACCTCACGTCAGATGGCAGTTCTCAGGTGACACTTGTACAGGTTAGTCTGTAGACCCGAGATCGTCATAGAGTCTTGTATGATTCCCACTGTGCTTTGATCTCCACCTTACCACGTCCATGAGGGCGTGCAAAACGGTGGTCTTTGGGTACAGTCCCGAGTCACATGGAGGCAATGAGCGATAGGAGGGGTTTCGTCTCTCCCGGTATTGGGGGTTGATGTTGCGCTGTGCTCGATTGGCCGTAACAGGGAAGTCCCTGGCCAGGGCTGATCAGAGATTTGCTGGTAAGTGTTACCAGTAGTTTCTCGACCCGTTACGAGCCTCACATCAGCACGACTTATCGGGTTATTGGGGTCTGACGTATACCACCCCTAGACTTGATATGCGACATATCAGACGAAGAGACCGGACTGTATGGTAAGTGTTACTGGTCGGATTCGCAGGAGTGTGAGCGGGCTAGCTCGTCGATCTTCTGATCGCTCAATACCCGGGTGGCCGTTACGTTTAGCAGACCGCTTGCGGCTTGTGGGTGCTTGATATGATCATCATCTGCTACCGGCGTATTGACGAGTCTTTAGAGTCCTACACAGAGGTTTCCTGGCTCAAGCGAAACGAAATAGGAGCGCATATGAGATATGTGCGGGACCGAGAATAATGTGTGTATGTGATACCGCATTTCATTCTCGCGATATATGTTTCGATTGGTTATATTCGATATGACCTAGTTATCGAATCATTGATTCGATAAATCGATGCATTGAATACTAGTCGGTTATGTGCGACATGACCGGATCATTGAATCAAGTGTTGATTTAATGATTTAATGTATAATTATATATTTGATATATTACTTTGCATTAACTAGTATTGGTTCACTTTAAACGGATTTTTCTCACTTGATGCACATTGTATATGTGATATGCTTTCGTGCACCTTTTTGTATCATGTTTGATGATACTTGATCATTTAGTTAAGTGTATAGAATTAATCCATGGTTAATTTGATAATTAGGGTTTTGCATATTCATTTATTTATTTATTTGTTTAATTATTTATTTGAAATGGATTATGATGAGAATGGTGGCTCTTTTTGTTTTAAGTTGAAGCTTCATGAAGCTTTGACTTTTGTAACCATCCTTATCTTCATGCTTAACCCTAACCCTCTAAAGTGACCATGGTTTATTCTCTACACTTGACCCTAGTTTAGTTATGATAAGTATTTGATTTTCTATTTCTTTTTATCATAACTTATCATAACTAGCTCATTTTTTCTTCTTCTTCTTCAAGCTTGCTACAACAATGGCAACTTGAGATCTAGTGAGATAAATCCAATTCTAAAGTGAACCCACCTCCTATTTCTTCACCCTCTACCTCTTGCCAAGTTGTTTTGGGTGTTTACTTCACAAGTTTCACAAGTTTGTGAAGTCGGAGCTTGAGTTTGTGCAACCTCGACGTAGATCGTCTTTGACACAAAGCCGACGACCCATTCCGCTTGTTTTCCCGATGAAGCCGATGATCGAGTCGAGGATTCATGATGGACAGCGAGGACATGACCACGTGGAGCTAAGGAGGCGGAAATCCGGATCTACAAAGGTTGTAGCATCTCAACTTTAGTTAAATAGTTAACTAGTTTTCCGTTTCGCCTAAACATCTAGTTTAAGATCCGTAGTCTAGGGTTTCTCGGCATCAAAAATTTTAAATTGGCATGTTCGATGCCTTGTGAGACCACTATAGGGTGCCTAGGAACCTTTCACTGGTATCAGAGCCTAGCTAGAGCCTTAGGCGAAGCGTAGACGGAATTTGAAGTCCGAACGACCCAAAACCGAAACCCAAAATATGCTCTCTGTACTTTTTTGAAAACAGTGGATTTTTCCAAATTAAAAATTGCTAAAAAATTCAGCAGGAAAAAATAAGAATTACGGTGCAAAAAGTTTCTGGTGAACAGTGTTTTTCGCGGCGGATCAGCGGCAGAAGCATGGCTTCTGCGGCTGATCAGCGGCCAATTGGTGACGTCAGCCCACTTTGTTTGCACAGTAACTCCTGATAAATTCTGCTGAGTTTTCTGGGAATTTTTAATATTGATTCAAGAGTTGAATTTTCTGCAATTGTTTTGGGGATTCGGTGTTTCGATCGGGGTATCAAATTTTGTCTATTTGGCTTTCCGGATAAATTTTAGAATATGTTAAAAAGTTCGACCGGAAATAAATACCCAATTTTTCCCCTGTCGGGAAATTTCCAAGTGTTGGATTTTTCCGTAGTTTAACGACGTTCTAAGTAGTGCAAGTAACTCGATGGTCCCTCTAGAAGACAACAAACCTTAACTCGATTATGTGACCGTCTTGAACTGCCCTTTGAACCTTCGGGTTTGGGGCAGTACGGCGTGCCACATGTGAGGCGTTGGCTTGACCCTTCTACGGCTGGACCGTTGGTACTGAGGTACGAACTGAATGTTGTTAGACTTATTTCATGTGTTGATCTGTATTGGGAAAACTTGGGTGTTCGATTGTTCGATCGGAAAGTTTAACATTTTCTGTTTATCTGGAATGTGATACAATAATTGGAATTCACAAGTAGTTATGAGATAACTGAATGAATGTTATAAATCTAGCAATTTAGTCCCATATGATATTGAAAAGAGTTTTCGATAATGAGACTAAAATGCGGGATTTATATCTGATTAGGCATGTGATGTCTAAAGCAGTTGCGGATTCCAATTGTTGTAGTTTTACACTTTCTTTTCTGTGACCGTAAGTGTAGTATGTTCATATCGCCGGTTTCGTTGCTATACGTCAACGACAATTGGGGTATGCATACTTACTTACGTTGATGACATGTGATGTTATGTGTTGCTGGATATGTTATATTGGATCGTCGTGTTTGAATAGCCGGGAGTTTTTATGTGAGATGAGTGTTTTTCATTTTCATTCATGTATAAAAACTTGTATGTAATATTCTTTCTTTTGGGGCGCTTCCAGGTAGCGGAAGTTGTCACCCTTTGTATATTATTTACTTTTCCGCATTAGGATAGACCCAAGGAGGGGAGCACAAGTAACCGGGTTCTGGGGTCCAGTGGGAGACCAACTCGAGGAGTCGAGTCCGGGTCTCCTAACCCTAGAATTGGCAGGGTTGCTTGCCGCTCTCGTAGGGGTCTAGGGGTGTGGGATTGGCTATTCATCACGACCATGGAATCCGTGTTTTATACTGGCTCGTATTGAAAACACGGACGTCCTAGTATATCCAATATTTCATATGTTTATTCTGCTACGATATCTGTGTTGTGACTCTGTGATGGATATAGTATATAGTATATATGATATATTATATAGACGTTACTTATGTTTTACACCCGCGCTAGCCCTGCCCTGCTCTGTCGTTAGTTACCTAACCTAACGATGCACGAGGGGACATCGAGGCGAATGCAGATGGCATAAGTGTACGTCATATCTATCTGTGATGTTTAGGTATTTAAATGATGGGACTTCATTAATGTGATTAATGAAAGATAAGAAACCTAAGATGTTGTAGAATCAGATTTTAAAACAAAACAGGTAGCTACAGTTCTTGCTTTGCATAGCGGTATATATGATATACCCCGCACCTTATTCGATGAGGAAAGGACCGAGATCCCTTCACCGGGAGTGACTCCTTTAGCAATAACTGGCAGATGCTACACACTCGGTTTGCTTTTGACTGCTTTTGGGTTTTTTGCTTTGCACAGCGATATATATGATATATCCCGCACCTCATTCGACGAGGAAAGGACCGAGATCCCTTCGCCGGGAGTGACTCCTTTAGCAAAACTAGAAAAGCCTCAAAATCACTCCATTTCAAAACTTCATTTGATTCTACAACGATATCAAGTTCAATACGCTCATGGTTTTCAGAAAAACCTGGCGTAGCCCTCCGTCATTTCAGATGAGTAGTAGTTAGTATTCGTGCTACGTTTGTTGGCCTGCGTCAAGGCGTAGTGTGCGGTAGCTAACTAGTATTTATCTGCTTATGCATATGATGCAGATTGGATTAGGGTAGTCGTGCGACTTTGTTGGCCTGCGTCAAGGGTCGTACGGGTGGGTTTAATTCAATCAGGAAATGACGGGTTGAACTTGACTAGCGCACTATGGTTTGTTGGCCTGCGTCAAGGTCATAGCACGCTAGGGGCAAAAGCATTATCGGGAATTTCAAGTGTTGAAATTTGCAATGAGATTGCATACCTTCTATGAGATAGTTGGATCCTGATACCCACTGCGAGTAAGAGTTACTCCTGGGAGAGTTTTACACATTGCAATTAGCCGATCAAGTAGGTGTCTAGAAAGGTGTCAACGGGGTTAAGCCTCTGGGAAAACGAGGTTTACATTAATTAGGTTCGTGCGAAAGCACGGGGGACCTCCCTCAAAGTACCGACACTGGCCTGGCTGAAAGATTGGCGAACCTGTAGTGTGTAATTAATCCTGGCTAGTCTTTCCTTTTAGGGTTTGGAGGAAGATTTGATAAAAAGCAGTGGGAGCCATCCTGATTAGATAAGATAATAACCAATCTGATCTTGCACGAGCATACGCTAAAGTGTTTTCTTCTCTCTCTCTCCAGGTAGCGACCGGTTCATGCCTTAATCAAGATAATAATATGGATGTATTGACCGAACCCGCATGTTATACTGTGCTGGGGAACGTTGGTTCCGTTCATTCTTATAAGAGTTATAGGAATGAACAGGATATAGGGAAATACCAGAATTCCCATGCCACCCGAATGAAGAAAGTACATGTTGATGCATTTTCTTCGGGTGTGTTCGTTACTGAGAACTGTTTCTCTATTTGCTCTACGTCCTGGGTATTAGATACCGGGTCAGGATCCCATATATGTAATCAGTTACATGGGCTTAGAAAAGGTAGAGAACTTGGAGAAGGTGATAAAGACATAAGAGTTGGAAATGGTGCAATTGTTGCAGCTAAGACTGTCGGGGAATATCACCTAGTATTACCAACTGGTGATACATTGGTTCTGAACGAATGCTATTACATGCCGAACCTGATATGCAACATTATATCGGTTTCTTTACTGAGTAAAGAGGGATATAATTTTGTATTGCAGGACAATGTTATGAACATTTTCCGTGACCAAAAGTTGGTTGGATCAGGCACGTTATGCAATGGCATTTATGTTCTAAATCAATCAACAGTTCTGAGCATAACAAACACACACAAGAGGAAGAGTTCAGAACTGAACGAATCCTTCTTGTGGCATTGTAGACTGGGTCACATCAATGTGACACGACTAGCTAAGTTGCATAAAGATGGATATTTAAATCCGTTTGAATTTTCATCTTATGACACTTGCCAGTCATGTCTCAAAGGCAAGATGACCAAAACTCTGTTTACGGGACACGGAGAAAGAGTTACCGAACTCTTGGGACTGATACATAGTGATGTATGCGGTCCCATGTCTACACATGCCAGGGATGGTTCTTCATACTTCATTACATTCACTGACGATCTCTCTAGGTTCGGGTATGTGTTCCTGATGAAACACAAATCAGAAGCTTTTGAGAAATTTAGGGAATATAAGCAAGAAGTTGAGAACCAAACCGGAAAAAGTATTAAAATCCTTCGATCTGATCGAGGAGGAGAATACTTAAGCAATGAATTCCTGGACTTCCTAAAAGAGAATGGGATTCTCTCTCAGCTGACTCCTCCATATACACCACAGCACAACGGTGTATCAGAACGGAGGAACCGCACCCTATTAGATATGGTGCGCTCTATGATGAGCACAGCTGAGTTACCTATTTCCTTCTGGGGATATGCACTGGAAACAGCTGCAGACCTATTGAATATGGTTCCCACCAAAACCGTGCCGACCACTCCATATGAGATATGGAAAGGAAAGAGACCATATCTTAATTATGTTAAGATATGGGGTTGTCCGGCCTATGTAAAAACGCAAAATCCAGACAAACTCGCGGCAAGGTCCATTCTGTGTAAGTTTATTGGATATCCCAAACATTCGCGAGGGTATATCTTCTACCACCCTGAGGAACAAAGAGTGTTTGTTTCTCGGCATGCCACCTTTTTAGAAAAGGAATTTCTTGAAAAAGAGATTAGTGGTCATGAGGTAGAACTGGAAGAGGTTCCAGCTGCACAAGCTACAACAGAAGATCTGGTGGAACCAGAGGATTCCATAGTTCCCGATGAACCCCAGCCTCTCCGCCGATCTAGTAGGGTTTCTCGTCCACCTGAGAGATACTACGGTTTTCTCATTGACGGTGGAAGCGAGGATTGCATCATGGAGGATGATGACCCAACTAGCTTCGAGCAGGCCATCACGAGTGGGGACTCAGTGAAATGGCTGGATGCTATGCGGTCTGAGATGGATTCCATGTACACCAACAAAGTATGGACTTTGGAAGTTGCTCCTGAAGGGGTAAAACCCATTGGGAGCAAGTGGATCTTCAAGAAGAAACTTGGTGTAGATGGGAAAGTGGAGACTTTCAAAGCTAGACTTGTAGCAAAGGGTTTTCGTCAAAGACCAGGTGTGGACTATGACGAGACCTTTTCTCCAGTGGCTATGCTTAAATCCATCCGGATCATGCTTGCCATCGCTGCTTATCATGATTACGAAATCTGGCAAATGGATGTTAAGACCGCCTTTCTAAATGGTGATTTAGAAGAGTGCGTGTACATGACTCAGCCAGAGGGCTTCGTAGACAGTGGGAGCAGCGGGAAGGTGTGCAAGTTGCTTAAATCCATTTATGGATTAAAGCAAGCATCGCGGAGTTGGAACATCTGCTTTGACGTCGTTATCAAAGAGTTTGATTTCGTCAAAAATCCAGATGAACCTTGTATCTACAAGAAGGTGGCAGAGAGTAAAGTTGTCTTCCTCGTATTGTACGTGGACGACATACTCTTGATAGGAAATGATATTCCTATGCTGCAATCGGTCAAGCTCTTCTTATCACAAAGATTCTCAATGAAAGATCTTGGTGATGCCTCCTGCATATTGGGGATCAGGATCTATAGAGATAGATCCAAACGGATTTTGGGATTGTCCCAATCCAGGTACATTGACACCATACTAAAGAGGTTTAGTATGGAAGAGTCCAAGCGTGGGAACTTGCCCACGATCTCTAGAGTCACTCTCTCCAAAGAGATGTCTCCTAAGACTGATTTGGAGAGAGCTCGCATGCAAGGGATACCCTATGCTTCGGCAGTAGGCTCTATCATGTATGCGATGCTATGTACCAGACCCGATGTAGCATACTCACTAAGTGTAGTGAGCAGGTATCAAGCTGATCCTGGAGAGAGTCACTGGACAGCTGTGAAGAGCATTCTCAAGTACTTGCGAAGGACTAGAGATATGTTCTTGGTGTATGGTAACGGAGAACTCCAAGTGGAGTCCTTTACCGATTCGAGCTTCCAGAGTGATAAGGACGACTCTAAGTCGCAGTCGGGCTTTGTCTTTACCCTTTATGGAGGGGCGGTTAGCTGGAAGAGTTCCAAGCAGGAAACCGTGGCAGACTCGACGATGGAGGCTGAATACATCGCTGCCAACGATGCTGCCAAAGAGGCTGTCTGGATCAAGAAGTTCATTACTGAACTTGGAGTGGTTCCATCCATTGAGCATCCAATACCTTTGTATTGCGATAACAATGGAGCGGTGGCTTTGGCCAAGGAACCTAGGTCCGATCAGCGATCCAGGCATATTCTGAGACGGTATCACCTGATCCGGGAGATAGTTGATCGCCGGGAGATCGAGGTCAGGAGAGTTGACACGAAGAACAACACGGCGGATCCACTCACGAAGGCCATTCCCCAGATACAGTTTGAGAGACTCTTCGGGATGCTCGGTATGAGATACTACAGCAGCTGGCCCTAGTGCAAGTGGGAGATTGTTAGTTGTGTGTATGCCCTAGAGGCCAGTATTGTACAGATTATGTATATTATAATGGATGCTTGGACATATATAGAGATGACTTTCTTGCTCGACATGATAGTATGCTATCTGGTTACTCTTTATCTTAACATGTACACTAGTCTCTTTATACTGTCTTATAGTTACATGTTGGTAAAGCCCTTAGGATTTGTACTTGACTACCTGGACTATGATGCAGATCATACTAGTGGGGACATGGTAGTCCATAAGTACATCCTTCAAGGTCCCTAGTCGTGGGTGTATCGAGACGGGGCATCGATATACCAGAGTAGACTAGCGTATACGCTTCTCGACCCATGAGATGGGCGATGGATGATCCCATATCCATTGGTGTTTGACATCAGAGATGGTATACGGGTGCTCAGTGGAGACTGGGTACACTGGACGGACTCGCCGAGAACTCCCAGATGGTATTATACCTCACGTCAGATGGCAGTTCTCAGGTGACACTTGTACAGGTTAGTCTGTAGACCCGAGATCGTCATAGAGTCTTGTATGATTCCCACTGTGCTTTGATCTCCACCTTACCACGTCCATGAGGGCGTGCAAAACGGTGGTCTTTGGGTACAGTCCCGAGTCACATGGAGGCAATGAGCGATAGGAGGGGTTTCGTCTCTCCCGGTATTGGGGGTTGATGTTGCGCTGTGCTCGATTGGCCGTAACAGGGAAGTCCCTGGCCAGGGCTGATCAGAGATTTGCTGGTAAGTGTTACCAGTAGTTTCTCGACCCGTTACGAGCCTCACATCAGCACGACTTATCGGGTTATTGGGGTCTGACGTATACCACCCCTAGACTTGATATGCGACATATCAGACGAAGAGACCGGACTGTATGGTAAGTGTTACTGGTCGGATTCGCAGGAGTGTGAGCGGGCTAGCTCGTCGATCTTCTGATCGCTCAATACCCGGGTGGCCGTTACGTTTAGCAGACCGCTTGCGGCTTGTGGGTGCTTGATATGATCATCATCTGCTACCGGCGTATTGACGAGTCTTTAGAGTCCTACACAGAGGTTTCCTGGCTCAAGCGAAACGAAATAGGAGCGCATATGAGATATGTGCGGGACCGAGAATAATGTGTGTATGTGATACCGCATTTCATTCTCGCGATATATGTTTCGATTGGTTATATTCGATATGACCTAGTTATCGAATCATTGATTCGATAAATCGATGCATTGAATACTAGTCGGTTATGTGCGACATGACCGGATCATTGAATCAAGTGTTGATTTAATGATTTAATGTATAATTATATATTTGATATATTACTTTGCATTAACTAGTATTGGTTCACTTTAAACGGATTTTTCTCACTTGATGCACATTGTATATGTGATATGCTTTCGTGCACCTTTTTGTATCATGTTTGATGATACTTGATCATTTAGTTAAGTGTATAGAATTAATCCATGGTTAATTTGATAATTAGGGTTTTGCATATTCATTCATTTATTTATTTGTTTAATTATTTATTTGAAATGGATTATGATGAGAATGGTGGCTCTTTTTGTTTTAAGTTGAAGCTTCATGAAGCTTTGACTTTTGTAACCATCCTTATCTTCATGCTTAACCCTAACCCTCTAAAGTGACCATGGTTTATTCTCTACACTTGACCCTAGTTTAGTTATGATAAGTATTTGATTTTCTATTTCTTTTTATCATAACTTATCATAACTAGCTCATTTTTTCTTCTTCTTCTTCAAGCTTGCTACAACAATGGCAACTTGAGATCTAGTGAGATAAATCCAATTCTAAAGTGAACCCACCTCCTATTTCTTCACCCTCTACCTCTTGCCAAGTTGTTTTGGGTGTTTACTTCACAAGTTTCACAAGTTTGTGAAGTCGGAGCTTGAGTTTGTGCAACCTCGACGTAGATCGTCTTTGACACAAAGCCGACGACCCATTCCGCTTGTTTTCCCGATGAAGCCGATGATCGAGTCGAGGATTCATGATGGACAGCGAGGACATGACCACGTGGAGCTAAGGAGGCGGAAATCCGGATCTACAAAGGTTGTAGCATCTCAACTTTAGTTAAATAGTTAACTAGTTTTCCGTTTCGCCTAAACATCTAGTTTAAGATCCGTAGTCTAGGGTTTCTCGGCATCAAAAATTTTAAATTGGCATGTTCGATGCCTTGTGAGACCACTATAGGGTGCCTAGGAACCTTTCATAGACTTCATGACTGCACTCTCTCGTAGTATGAAGGGCAATGATGCAGTTTGGGTGATTGTGTATCGACTCACCAAGTCAGTGCATTTCACCTGTTTTTTTTTAGGTCAGTCCACTGAGAGTTTGATATAGAGGTATATGGAGGAAGTCGTGAGATTGCATGAAGTTCCGCTCAGCATCGTATAAGATCGAGATACCAGATTTCAATCTCAGTTTTAGCAGAGTCCGCAAGACAGTTTGGGGACGAAGCTCAGTTTCAGCACAACCTATCATTCACAGCCGGACGGTCAGTCTGAGCAAACTATTCAGATCCTAAAGGACATGCTTTGAGCATGCATGCTCGAATACACAGGATCGTGGGAAGATCACCTTCATCTCGTAGAGTTTGATTATAACAACAGTTATCAGGCCAGCATTAGGATGGCTTCGTTCACAGCACTTTACGGTCGACGAAGTCGTTCTCCTTTAAGCTGGGATGACGTAGGGGAGAGAGAACTGCTGGGTCCGGAGATGATCGTGGTGACAGTTGAGTTTGTGCGCACGATTCGTTAGCGACTATGCATAGCCCAGGATAGGCAGAAACATTGGGCTGACACAAGTGTCAACAATTGGAGTTTCAGCCGGGAGATCATGTGTTTCTGAAGATTTCCCCTAACCGAGGTGATCCATTTCGGAAGACGTGGGAAGCTCAGTCCCCGATATATTGGACCTTTCGATGTCTTGGAGAGAGTGGGAGAGGTGTCTTATCGCTTGGCCTTGCCTCCATCCTGGGAAGACGTGCATGAGGTCTTCCACATATCCCAGCTACACCGGTATATGAGTGATTCCAGTCACATACTCGACCACTCGGAGTTAACTGTCAGTGCCGATCTGACTCTTGAGCAGCGGCCAATCAAGATCAAGGATCGGAAAGAGAAGACCTTAGGAAACAAGGTCGTTCAGCTAGTTCGCATAATGTGGAGAAAGGATTCCCCAGGAGAGTCGAAGTGTGAAAGAGAAGATGATATGCGTAGCCAATACCCACACTTTTTTTGTCTTATGACAGTTACCCTCTAAAAATTTCGAGGACGAAATTTTTATTAAGGAGGATAGATTGTAACGATTGTGTCCCCTTGTACCCCCTTGCTTGTACCTTCGTTTATTTTTTTTATAGTAGTTCAATTGATTCCTTCTTTGTTTTTGTTATTAGTTTAAGTATTTTTCCATTTTGAAACAAGAAGTCTTTTGTGCTGAGTTGGTTTCAGTATAAGAATTCTAGCCTACAGGTCACAAGTTCAAATCCCAATGACATATTTCTTTTTGTTCTTTTTTAATTTTTTGACTTTAACTTGGTCTTTGAGGCCAAGTCAATTTTTTTTAATGCTAAAGTGTGCATACATATATTAATCCCTTATTTTTTTTCTTTTCACTTCATATTTTCACAAGTCCAAGTTATTCTTCTTCACCTTCTTCACTTGAGAACTCTGCTGCCCGAGATCCATCACCCCTTTCCGCTGCTCCATAAATCACCGAATACACGCCAGGACGTCAAGCACAACTCCTTCTTTTCGGTTGTCTCGGTTCTTCAAACCGAGCCTTCTTCATCTTCTTTTCACTCGTATTAGTACAAGTGGGAACTGTATGTCCCACATTCTCTCTATTCTCACCTGACGCTTCTTTATGAACTCTACCTAGTCCTAATCAAGCATAGCTTGAAATTCTATAACTAAAAACCCAAAGTTAAAGGTACGTCGATGAAATTGGCTAGAAAATTGGTGAACATGTTTGCTTGCTCTTTAATAAACGCGTAATTACTTAGGTCTGTTTCCCCCTAATAAGAGAGCAAGGCTCTGTTCAAAATTTGAACTGAGGCAGCTCCTCACGTGCAAAGCACAAGAGCGCCAGCGCTCAGAGTTAAAAAATTCTGAGGCAGCGCCAAGAGTTAAAAAACTCTGAGGCAGTGCCTCACGTGCAAAGCACGAGAGCGCCAACGCTCAGAGTTAAAAACTCTGAGGGCAGCGCCTCACGTGCAAAGCACGAGAGCGCCAGCGCTCAGAGTTAAAAACTCTGAGGCAGCGCCTCACGTGCAAAGTACAAGAGCGACAGCGCCAAAACTAATAGTTCTCCACCCTTGGATTAAAGATCCAACGGTGATTCAAAATCACCAAGTTACAGAATTAAATTCTGATTGAGGAAATACTCCTCAAATCTTTCTAAACAAGAAAGATTGCGCTCTGAAAATCAGAGCACCGTTGGATCAATGATCCAATGGTGATTAAAAATCACCAAGATACAGAATAAGCTCTGTATGGGAAAGTATTTTCCCAATCTTGTTAAAATCAAGAAAAATGTCTTCTGTAAAACAGAAGTCCTTGGATCAAAGATCCAACGGTGGATAAATTCCCCAAATCAATTAAAAATCTCTTAATAAGAGATTTCCTTAACTGAATCAACAAATCAGCCTCTCCTATATAAAGGACCCAAGACTTCAAGTCTAAAACAGAGAAACCCCCCCTTAAACTTGATGTTCTCAGAAGAAAAAAGAAGAGCAAGCAATAAGAAGAAGAATTCTCTTCGAAGAAAAACAAAAAGGTAATAGAGATCAGAACATCTCATCTGCAAGGGTTTAACTCTCATAAAAAGAACATAGTTCTTTTCTCAGATCGGAGATCCATAAGACAAGTCTCCCACAAATGAGAATTTAATTCTTACGGGGATAAATTTGTTCTTAGGGATCGAAGATCCGAAGAAGAACAAAGAATTGAACTTTGCAGAACATAACACAGAAAGAAAAACCTAGTGCCAAGCGCCGCAAAATAAAGAGTGCTTAGCACTCAATGGTTGGCGCTCAGCGCCAAGCGCCTCACGTGCCCCTCTCGTGGACGCTATTTAATAAAAAGTGCTCAGCACTCAAATGCTGGCGCTCAGCGCTAAGCGCTCTACGTGCCCCTTAAGTGGGCGTTGCTTAATAAAGAGCGCTTAGCACTCGGTGGTTGGCACTCAGCGCCAAGCGCCTCACGTGCCCCTCACGTGGGCGCTGCTCAAAATAAGAAGTGCTTAGCACTCAATGGTGGGCGCTTAGCGCCAAGCGTCTCACGTGCCCCTCATGTGGGCGCTATTCAATAAAAAGCGCTCAGCACTCAAATGCTGGCGCTCAGTGCCAAGCGCACCACGTTCCCCTCACGTTGGTGCTGCTCAAAATAAGAAGTGCTTAGCACTCAAATGCTGGTGCTCAGCGCCAATCGCTCCACGTGCCCCTCACGTAGACGCTACTTAACAAAGAGCGCTCTGCACTCCTCAAGAAGAGCCTAACGCCATAAAGAGTGTTCATCACTCATAAAAAAAAGAAAGTGGGAAAAGCAAAGCAAAGTGTGAGTGTCAGTACTCACATAAATGTTTAGTATTATGTGCATAGAGAAAGGACTGTGTCCTAGTAAGTGTCTAACACTTTATTGAAATAGGAAACGACAGAGATTCAGTGGGCTGAGCCCAACTTAGCCAAATTCCTAATCAACCGAGCCCACGTGCTCTTTATTTTTCCAAACTGGTCTTAGTCCCAAACAAGACCACCGATCTTTTGACGAATATCCATTGGTTCAAGGGTACATCTCTCTACCCCTCTGATATATGTCGTTGTAATTCTTCAACGTCTTCAGAGAGGTGAGGGTCCCAATAACCAATAACCCTTGGTATACCCCCCAAACCAACAAACCATAAACCCTGCGGACCGCAACATTCTTAAAACTAACGTGCTCTTTATTTTTCCAAACTGGTCTTAGTCCCAAACAAGACCACCGATCTTTTGACGAATATCCATTGGTTCAAGGGTACATCTCTCTACACCTCTGATATATGTCGTTGTAATTCTTCAACGTCTTCAGAGAGGTGAGGGTCCCAATAACCAATAACCCTTGGTATACCCCCCAAACCAACAAACCATAAACCCTGCGGACCGCAACATCCTTAAAACTAAATTGCGGACCGCAACGTCCTTAAAACTAAATTGTGGACCACAACGTCCCTAAAAACTAAATTGCGGACCGCAACATCCCTAAAAACTAAATTCTATGGACCGTGATCTCCCTAAACTAAATTCCATGACCATAACGTCTTTAAACTAAACCCAGTGGACCGCAACGTCCCCAAACTAAACTCCATGGATTATGATGTCCTTAAACCCAATGGACCGCAACGTCCCTAAAAACTAAATTGCGGACCGCAACGTCCCTAAAAACTAAATTCCACGGACTATGATTTCCTTAAACTTCACACCGTAATGTCCCTAAACTAAATTCCCGGACCGTAACGTCCTTAAACTACTGTGGACCGCAACGTCCCTAAACTAAACTCCACGGACTATGATGTCCTTAAACAAGCTAAGGACCGTAACGTCTCTAAACTAAACTCCATGGACTATGATGTCCTTAAACTACGGACTGTAACGTCCCTAAACTAAAACGATAGAGCCCAAATGCTCTTTCGTTGGATCAAAAATAATCCTGAACCCCCGTTAAGTAGATCTTAGTCTAAAAATTAGACTAACATATCCTCAACAACCGTTTAAGTTGATCTTAATCTCAAACGAGGTTAACGAGCCTTAAATAAACCAAACCCAAATCTAAGAAAATACGCATTTAGACTAATCCACGCCCTATGGGCGACAAAATAAATTAGTCTCCGTATACAATCCACGGGCAACTAAAAATAAAACAAACATACACGACACGAAGTGAACATCTGGAGCATGAGAAAGTGCTTATCGCTACGTGGTAACGTAATTAACTGCAGGGGCTTGCGCCTGTAGGGAAGAGCGTCCCCACAATCAAAAAACCTTCGCCAACGAGAGGGAATCTGACGAAATCTGCTACAATGGCCGTATCCGCCCAAACCTCTGATGCACGGTGCCATAAATCAGCTTGGTATCTTCGGAGAGGTGGAAGGATAAATCTAAATAGCATCTGCTCCCAAATTCAGGTAAGATGTTTGTCTTCTCGGTTTTCGGCGGTAAACAGATTCTGGAACGCCCGGTGGTACCTTTTCCTCTTTCCACTCCACACTTCGTGTGTCATGTTTCGCGAACAAATCGCTGTCTGCTATGGTTGCCTGTGGATTTGAGGTACTAAGATTTGGTGTCTTGCTCCCGTGCAGAGAAAAGAAGATCAATGGCTTCCAGCTGCACCAACTGCAACAACAACTCCCGCTCCGTCCTATCTGGAGGAGTAACTTATGGGCCCCAAGCGGCCTCCATCTTCGCAATGCCAGTGGAACAGGTGACACAGGCCACCACTGGGTTGTTTTTCGGGACCATGATCCCGCCAACAATCTTCCATGCTCCAGTGCCGTCATAGGAAGCTCCAAAGAAGTCGGTCTTCGATCGGCTTGCAACTACCGCGGCCTCTCTCAGTGGGTCGTCCAAATCTACCACCTCAGTCTTCGACAGGCTGAACCTAAGCTCAAATGGGCCCGCGAAGAGGCTCGCAGTACAAGAGAAGGCTATCCCAACTCCTGCTGCGGGTAAAGTCTTCCAAACTACTTCCCCTACTCGAAAGTCGGCCTTCGACAGGTTGACCATGCCTTCCCAGCGGATGTCAGTCTTTGACAAGCTGGCGCCAATAACAGCATCTCCTCAGAGCAGAGGGCATGACAAAGCTACTCCCACAACAGAGGTGAGCCCGGCTGCACGACATACTCGACGTCACCACCGGCGCCGAGTGAGAAAAGCTGGGGGAAATTCCCCTTCCGGACTTACCCCACCAGCTCCAATGGTGGAAATCGATGCCGCTGTTCCAACTGGGAACATTATTGAGCCGCTCAAGAGGGTGCGCTAGAACTCTCTAACTGCCGTGTTGAAAAGTCTCCTCCACCTGTGGAGAACATTACAAAGGCAAACCCGGAACAGCCCCCTCAGCGGCTGCCCTCCAAAATCCATAGGGTCTGGTGAAGAGTCCAAGACTCTGTGATCGACAAAGACTACTCCCGCCAACAGAAGAAAACGAAGGTCCGGCAAGTAGAGGATCACCCCGCCGCCATGCTACGGAAGGTATCGTCTGCACGGGTGCCTATTGCAATAGTCCTGTAACATTTCTGAAATCGTTATGCAAATTTTTCCGTTTTAGGGAAAAATAGTCGATATTTTCCGTTTTAACCCGATTGTGATCAAACCTCTGTACAGACTTGACTGCGCCTAATTTAACTATAATAGTGCTAGGCGTGGGCTTTGGGGGTCAATGGGAAGTTTTGGTTCACATAGAATTTTTTCCTAATTAAAATATTATTTTAATGTGTTATTTATGCACTTAATTAATAGTTTCCATTGTGCATTCTTTTTTGGCCAAAATTTCCTTTCTTCATTGTTGGCCGAAATTATCATTCTTGAGATGAGGTTGCATTGTTTTGTTTTGGATGAGTGTGGTTGCTTCTTGATTGCATGAGTCATTTTAGTGAGTCACAAGTTCAATTAATGTTTTTTGTATTGCTTAAGATATTATATGTTGATCTTTTGTGATTATATGTGATATGGTCACCTCATTCTTTCCATATACTTACCCTCCCCAATCAAGTGACCTGTGAACAATTTCGAGCACATAAGATTGGCAGTGAGCTTTCTTTTGTGATGGCTGAATTTTGTTTTTGCATACACAAAATTTCCAAAGCAAAAATTCCATTGCTCATTTCATCAAAGTTCCAAAATGGCAACTTCATATACCTTGAGACAAATTGTTCTACACACTCTTTACTTCAATTTTGGACATGTCGGCTAGCAAACTTCATGTCCGAGTTGTTTCAGTTTAAAACGGGAGCCGTATAAAGATTCGTTGATGTGGTGCCACTCCGACGAGGAGACCGGAGATCGGAGATGCCGCGAGGAGCGTGGAATGATAGCTAAAGACCGAAGAACACGGATCGATCGGTATAATTTCTTATACCACTTTACAGTTTACTAGTTAGGGTTTTGATGTGTTAAATGGTTAATCATGAAGTGTAGATTTGGAAAACTTAATCAATTTGTGAGAATGATATTTGTTAAATTCCTATTTGTCTAATTGAGATAATTAGCAAGCTAGGTTTTACTAAAACATGTTTTGAGTGAGATTAAAATGGTAGTAAGGTTTGGACGACTTAATTAAGCCTCTTTATGATGATTGCGATCACTAGAATTGTTTAAACATTTAGCTTTGTGCTAAAATGATATAAAATGTTTACTAGGTTTTCGGTAAAACTTAGACGTGAGTTTTAATGGATGTGTGTATGACGTGAATATTATTATCTACGATAATTATATGTGTTGTGAATGAGTATTAGTACGATTGGGTTTTTGGCGTAGTAGTTTTCATGTATAGAGACCCTAGTGAGGGTTTCAGCTATGTTTTCCGGTATTTGGATTTCTTGGTTTTGCGACTGGATATTGTATTTGGGCGTTGGACGTTTGTACGTCAACGACGAGGGTTGTTTGGTTGTTTTGCATGCGTAGGATATAGGTTCTAACCTATGAGCGCACCGCGTGCCGTTTTTGGATTTCGGAATTTGATATTAATAGCTTTGTGTATTCCTATTGATTGTAGGTACCTTCGCATGGATTCCGTGACGACGAAGCGCATCGACTATGGCTAAGCGAGGAGTTTAGCAGGTGAGTAGATTTATATCTACTGGGAAAGTCGGGTGGATGGTGTATAGCACCCCCGCAAATATTGGATTGAAAGATCATTGATTATTATATCCTGATAAATGATATGCGATGGACATGATTGTAGGAATTGCAAGATAATGTGATAGAAGTGGACACTAGTGAACATATTGGTTTAGGAGAATATGAAATGATAAGTGAATCATGATAGGTATGAATTAAAAGAGAACAAGTGTGATGTTCAGTTAATGTGATGCGAGATATTAATGTGATGGACGAGTATACGATGTGATTATGATGGCTTAGTGTGATATGTCATTATATGGATTCGAGTCGATACGTGATTGTTGATACCTTTGTAGGTCCCCTGATACGAGATTGACATGGATGTGACCCGAGAGATAGGTATATATATTTATATGGATAATGATTGCATAATGAGTGATATGCCGTACGAGACTTAGATCCGTACCCCCGATGTTGGATAGGTTGATAGAATCCCTATTTGTTAATGCCGCTGTACGTTAGATTACCGTACGCGATAATTTTTACCAATTGATTTATCCATACCCTTGATTAGAGGATGTCATACGATGGATTGTACCGTACGTGATCCTGTGAGGCTGGATGCTGATTAATAGATTCACCGACTCGGTCTTGTTGATATGTATACCTTATAACATTTGATTCACTATATGCATTGTGCTGCATTCATGCTATTCTCATTGCATTTCTTATACCTGTGCTAGTACACCTACACCATTATCGATGATGCGTATGTTACACTTACACAGATTGCCGGCTCACACACTTCATCATCGATAATTGTTATGTCACTACACAGTAGAATTGCTACATCATGCTATGATATACTGCCATGTTCACATCACTGTTCCACGTTGCATGATATACTGACATGTACACCCACATACTCTGCTACAGCTACACGTACATCATGCCTACATACTGACATATACACTCACATATCTTGCTATAGTTGCATATACCCTAAGTGGTATTGTATTGATATGGGATTTTGAGACATGAATTATTGTGCTATTGCACTTATGAAATGCATCATACATACTTACTTACATGTAGATACTTATACCTTGCTACAGTTACATGTACACCTCATATGATGCTGCACTTGTTTTTTGGAGAATTTGGGAACCGCATGATATATTTTAAAGCTGGATTCAATTAAAAGAGCGGTTTTCCCTTAATATGCTCATATTGTTGTTTTATGTTGCATATATCAGTTTTCATGGATTTACGCATTGAGATATGGATTTCATGAGATTTATGGATTTGAGAACCGTGGGGGTATTTCAAGAAATTATGTGTTGTTTGAAAACCCAGTTTCTCTTGATATGATATTTCAGTGCGTCCACCATATGATTTCTTGGTTCTGAGATTGGCATGTGAAACCCGATTCGAGGAGCGGGAGGCACCGTCTGTGGGTACATGGTGGACCCGGTATGGTACCCCGGGACGAGAGATGATATCATGGTGTAGACGATGAGCCTGGAAGAAAGACCACTACCTACCGGTGATATTATTTGGACTCGGCGAATATCTGGGGGATACCGACCGAAGTCATGTTCAGACATGCTACGTGGATTTCGGATGTCGATGTGGACACTCAGGTTCCATGAGATGTACTGACAGCAGGGCCGGTCATGGTGACGGCGCCTGACAGACGGGGATTTACGTGTCGCTGCTGGACACGGGTTTCATGATGTTTCGAGTGGTCGACTTTAGACACTCCGGTTCCATGATTTGATGTGTCGTTGATGGACACACATTCTTTGATATCCTCGTATTTACCTGCATATACTTTTATGATATTTACATGCAGGAGTTGTTGTGTCAGTGGTTGACACGTGGACGAGATCTACTGCATACATGCATTGATTATATTGTTGGACAAGATCCACCTGCATACATGCATTGATTATATTGTTGGACGAGAGCCACCTGCATACATGCATTGATTATATTATTGGATGATATCCACTTGCTGTTAGGCATTTATATTGTGTTGGCACATATGCAGATACGGTCATCCTAGATATCATAGTATTACCTTTATGATATAGTTGACCTAGGAATCGTTATTTATTTCAATTTCTACCTGTTGATTTTTTCTACTCATGAGTTGGCAACTCACCCCCGTTGTGCCACAGTTCTTGCAGGTAGACAGCTTGGATCAGTAGCGGCATCGCTGGCACACAGCTTGTTTTCGGGTGTTTTGCTTTGGTAGGTGGTACATGCTGGATCGTGCCCCTCTCGTACTTGTTATTCATATTGTATCCAGTCACTCCATCAAATCAGAAACTAGTAATTGTATATGTTGCAGACTTAGAAGACTTGAAGTTGCGAGACTTGAGCGATGGGTTTTTTATGTTCGCTTTTGGGGTGATGTCTTGCTTTACTTTATTTCTTATTGTGGATCTTCGCCGTTGGGCGTCGTATACTTGTTACTTATACTTGTGGTGTTGTTTCCTCCGTTGGGCGTGTTTTGCTCCCGTTTGGGATGCTTTCATTATATTCTTTGTTGTACCCATTTTCGGGGCTAGTTTTTACAAAGGAGGTGCTGCCGGAATTTTTATGAAAACCAAGGGAAAGAGTTAAGTGACGTTTTAAGGATTTTTATTTAAGTTTCTAAATGTTGTAAATGTTTTCTTTACTTACTTCTATTGTAAGGTTTAGATTTCTGGGTTTCGGCTTACTTAGGTTACGTTAAACCTGTAGACGTTGCGTAATTTAAGTGCCGGTCACGAGCTGATATTTTGGGTCGTGACAGGCCCTCTCAACTTCGACCGACCATAAAAGGAGAAGGCCGGAGAAGATCCCCGTGTCTACGACAAATCTCAAGGGAACTGAACCCAAACGCCTCAAGTCTGGGGGCATGGTAGTGCATACCGTCTACATGGCTTCCGGAAAAGAGGAAAGCCGTACTTCTAGGGGTCATCGACCACTTACATGATCAGTAATTAAGGCTCAAGAGCAACAGCATAAAATCCAGGAGATGCTGACGAAGATGGCCTCACTTACTGGGCAGAAAGAAAGCCCGGAAGTATCGTCGGATCAACGCCAGGAGCAGGAAACCGACGCCGAGTTCCTTCGAAGAATGCTCGAAAAGAAAGATAAAGAAGCCGCGGAACAGGCGGCTAATATAAAATAAATGGTGCTCCTGTTCCAAGATATGGTGGGGATGATGATCCAGTCAGAGCCTCCAGCCGAAGATCCCCCAATAATCATTGAAAACGATAGAGGGGAGACATTAAACCCTCTTCCGGCTTTATCAGCAGCCAGAGAGGATACGATCTCGAAAGCTGTGCTTGATGACTACATAGCTCAGCAAATACGAGCTCATCAGGCAAGTGAAGCAACTGGCCAAGTCGTCGGAACTGGGCGACCCTACCCAAGCTGGTATGATCAAATTAAATACCCGCCAGGATACACAATCTCTAAATTTCATGTGTATAAGGGGATGGGCAATCCCCATCAACACGTCCCTCAGTTTAGGGCTCTATGCAATACTGGAGGTGACGACAAACTGCTGCTTCGCCAAATCGTTGGCAGTTTAGCGGAGACGACATTTGAATGGTACTCGGAGCTTCCGAATGACTCCATCAAAACATTCACGGAAATGGAGTTGCTATTCACCCAGCGTTTCGCAAGCGCTAGCGAACGCGCCCCGATCACGGTATTGATCAATGCCAGGGTGAAGCCAAGAGAGACTTGGGTTCAGTATGCAATTCGGTGGCGGAACCTATGGTCAAGATGCGAACAACGCATAAAAGAAGCTTCTGCCGTCGGCATGTTCGTGGAGACCCTGGATCCACAGGCAACCATATCCCAATTCATGATGTTCTTCAAGCCGACCACTTTACAAGCCCTGATCGACAAGCTGGCCCAAATGGACCAGATGGGCCATAGACCGCCCTCCTCGAAAACGGAGCTTCGAAATGAAAAGGGCAAAGTGAAAGCTACCTTCGTCGCTAACGCTCAACAACAGCCGAGTGATTCGAAGCCAGCTGCTTGCCAAAACGATAAACAGCGATCACTCGGAGAAAAGCTGAGACGTCCTTACTCATTCCCTTGAGATAAAACAAGAAGACTGTTCGAACTGGCAGTGCGCAACATGCTCATCACTCTGCCGGATCCGAGACGCCCACTGCAACCAGGCGACGTCAACAATCCCAATTACTGTCCCTACCATAGAGTAGTGGGTCACCCAATCGAAGATTGCTACGTTTTCAAAAACTGGATTGAGGACCAGTATCAACAAGGCAAATTCGCGCTGTCTGAAAACTGGAGGGTGAACCCACCACAACCGCACGCTCCTAAAAAGATGGACACGCCGGGGGCATCATGCTCATTTACAGAGGAAGCTCTATGGGAAGTTGTTCTATCTTCTAAAACTAAAAAAATGCTGAAGGATCTTCAAGCATGTCCGGCGATCAGGTGGAAAAGCCCGCTAGAGCCAGAGATTATTGAAGAGATGCTGAAACCGCGCCCAACACCGAGAATTGGTAACGATGGGCAAAATACTCGGGCCCAGCCGTCGAAGTCTTCGAAGAAGAAGAAGGCCAAGAAGCCCGTGCAGCCTGACGACAAGTGCGCGGATCTGCGTACTGGAGGAATATAACCAGAAGGTGCGAACTCCGGTCACACTGTAAGAGTTTCTCAACTATATCCTTGAGAGCAGAGATAATGACAATGATGAGGGAGAAGACTCGTCAGAAGAACCTGAGAATTATGTGGAAAGTTGTCACATGATCTTTCATTCACCAATAAATGACGAAGAAGCTCACTCGGCATCAGATGATAATATAGAGGAGCTGGGGGCAGGATCGGTACCAAAACCCCTGGAATAGTCAGACGAGATGATTGACATGCTGCTGAACGAAGCCCGTCAGAAGAGCAAAGCCAATCAAGAGCGTGAAATGGCCATATTCGAAAGAGCCAGGCGTCGGCATCAAGCTGAAAAAGTCATGGTAAGAATTAGTTGCAAAGTATTCCAACCGGATCGAAGCACGCCTACAGCGGACAAAAACAGGCTTAAGACAAGGAAACGGTTCGCTAAAGCCCTGTCGATGGAAATGAAGCCGCCACCTTTGAAAGAAAATATTCCCGAGGATACGTACTTTGACGAAGAGGACGTTCATCCGAGCTACTGCTTGTACCATCGGAAGGTTACACATCCCACTGAAGAATGCAATGCCTTCAAGAAATGGTGGCAAGGATACGTTGCTCACCGACAATATTTCAAGCGGATGAAGCGCAAAACTCGTCGGGAGCAGAGAAATGCAACAGACGAGCACAAAAGAACTGCCAGCAATTGTCACATGGTCGATACCGGGGGATCGCAAGTTCTCACCTTCGGAAGCGATTCTGATGAAGAAGTATCCCTTGGCCTTCTCTTCAAGGAATCCACCTCAGGAAAAGAGGAAGAGATAAAGAACCGTGAAAACATTCAGCTGCGTAATCGAACGTTTCCCGAAAAGAATCTCGAACCCACAAACAAAAGATCGAACAAAAAAGATAAGGGGAAGGAAAAAGTCCCTGAGGATATCGCCCTCGATGATCGAGTCGTCGAAGAACTTGCAGCCAAGGACCCGCCTAAAAAAGACAAAGTGGATTACAATGTCCTGGCATACCTGAGGAAGATACCCTCACAGCTAAGCATTTTAGATGCCCTTCTATTGTCTAAAGAGGCACGAGATTCTTTGATCAGGGCCTTACAAGAGCCCGAGCAGTTTCAAGCTTTCCTCGCCGAAGAAAAGATGAAAGACGAGCTGGAAGAAGTGCACACAGCTGACATCACTTTCGGCGATGAAGATCTCCTCCTCGGAACGTGCGAGAACAACCGTCCCCTGTATGTCACCGGGTAATGCCATGACATCAAAATAGGGAGGATCTTAGTTGACAACGGGTCCTCTGTCAACCTCCTAAATGTGAGGGTGCTAAAAGAAATCTGCATGAGAGTTCAGCACCTCGCTCGGGATAAAGTCACCATCTCCGGGTTCGACTCCCAGTCATCACGGACGCTTGGGTCTGTAATACCGACGTTACGTTTTGGGCTGCTCGTCACTGACATCAAATTTCATGTCATTGACGCCAAGACCTGCTACAACCCATTGCTCGGCAGGCCTTGGTTACACGAGTACAACATCATCGCTTCTACACAACATCAGTGTATGAAGTATTTCAAAGATGGTCTCGAGTATACCGTGACGGGGGAACTAAACCCTTTCTCCGTAAATGATGTCTGAAAATACGAAGATGCAAAGTATTTCCTGCCAGACTTTGAAGACACGGAAAGATGCCATAAACCAGAGAATAAGCAAAAAACTATCACCACCATTCCGGTCTTCGGGAGCGATACCGAGGAGGAAGAAGAGATAGTCTATTCGGGGCCGCCCCAATGCAACAGGCCGGGACCATCTATCCTTATTCTGGTCTTTGGCAGTGACTCTGAAGATGAAGTCAACGCAGTGTTTTCGGTCCGTCCATCAATGCAGGCCCTCAATGGGGATGATCAGAGTTTGAAAATTGCCATGGTTCCACGGCAGCACTACAGAGAGCTTGATGCGCTTGAGACATATAGTGTGCAAGAGCTACAGACATTCTACGTCCCTCCCAGGCGAAGAGGTAAAGGGGCGATCCTATTCTATCGACCCACAGAGACTAAAGTCGAAAGAGAAGTCTGGCATGGTGCCGATCCTACGCTCGACAGACTACAACCCATCCATTTGCTCAGATACTACACGGAGGGATTGAGAATGTTATTAAGATGCCAAGGCATACCTTTCAAGCAGACTCCTCGACAAGCTCAGTTCTTCAACAGGATTTGGAACATCCTCGGAACTCAGCGAAAATTGCCCAACAGAAAAATGGAAATGGTTGGGCTTGGATATGTCCAGTCCAAGAAACGGGAGCAATTCTATGACTGCTATGCCATAAATGATCTCGATGAAGAAAGGGGATGCTCTTTTAAAAGACGCTGACGTTGAACCAGAACGAGGTCCTGCCATAAAAATGCCGAGCCCGTCGTTTGAGGAACATATTGACAAGCTAATAAGATAAGCAGGTCAAAGGGATCGGGATGACCACAGCCGCGAAATGGCCATTTACGAAAAAGCTAGGATGCAACGTATCATTCAGCAGGCTACGGAAGATGACAATGCCCTTCATCGTCAGCCCGCCATGCATTCCCAAGACAAGAAAAAGGCCCGACGCAGAGGCAAAAACAAGTTAAAGAACGGAAAAAACGTTCGACAACGGCAAAATAGATCCAAAAGGCCACGCAATCGAGAAAAGGTCAGCCGAAATCCATCACTGATGAGGAAGATGGATCGGGAATATTCCTTCCCTCGAGACAAGATAAAGAAGATATTCGACCTTGTCATGAAATATCAAATTATGACACTCCCGGAGTCTCGGCACCCCGATCAAGCAAACAGGGTTCATCATCCGGATTATTGCTCCTATCATCGAGCAGTAGGACATCCTCTTGAAGACTGCTTCACCTTCAAAAACTGGGTCGAAGACCAATATCAACTCGGCAGGTTCGCTCTATCCAACAGTTGGAGGGTAGCCCCACCGCAAAGGCATGTGCCAAAAGCAACGTGTACAGCGAGAGTAGAACCAGATCAACATCGGTCTTGGAAACGAGCTCGTACATGTCACGTGATAACGCTGTCGGAAGAAGGAATGCACAAGAATATGGATGACTTCTCCTGGTGCTTCGAAAATGAGGATGAAGATGAGTTGATCTTAGAATTCTCACCGGCACTAAAAGAATTGGAAGATGGGATACACACCACAGCGGACAACCTGAAAAAGATCGACTTGGGGACGGCAAACGACCTGCGACCAACATTCATCAGTGAGCTGCTGTCTGAAGAATAGTTGGCTACACTAAAATGCATGCTCATGCAGTATAAAGACTGCTTCTCCTGGAACTATTCCGAGATGCCGGGCCTAGATCCAGAAATAGTTGTGCATAAATTGGCGATATCTCCGGACGTTAAGCCAGTCAAACAAGCACCAAAAAGAATGCGGCTCGAACTTGAGATGGGTATCAATGCCGAAGTCAAGAAGCTAATCGACTATGGCTTCATCCAAGAAGTTCAATACCCCGACTGGATCGCTAACATTGTCCCAGTAATGAAGAAAAATGGGACGGTGCGCATCTGTGTGGATTTCCGAGACCTCAACAAAGCCTGTCCGAAGGATGATTTTCCCGTACCGGTTACTGAGCTGATGATAGATAACACGTCCACTCATGAAGTCTTCTCCTTCATGGACGGATCATCGGGGTACAATCAAATAAAGATGCATCCCGAAGACCAGAAGCATACCGCTTTCCGGACTCCTCTGAGCATATTCTGCTACAAAGTAATGCCTTTCGGTCTGAAGAACGCCGGTGCTACCTACCAGAGTGCCATGACGAAGATCTTTGATGACTTCATACACGAGATTGTCGAATGTTATATTGACGACCTCATGGTGAAAAGCAAATCGTACAAAGAGCACTGGGAGCATCTGAAGATAGTATTTCAGCGCCTTCGGAAATACAACCTGAAGATGAACCCTTTGAAATGCGCATTCGGAGTCTCCTCAGGAAAATTTCTAGGGTTCATCATACGACACCGGGGCATCAAAATAGATCCATCGAAAATCAAGGCGATTATGGAAATGCCCACTCCAAGAACTTTAAAACAATTGCGGTCTCTACAAGGAAATCTCGCGTATATCCGACGGTTCATAGCCAACCTCTCCGGAAAATGCCGTACCTACAGTCACCTGATGAAGAAGGGAACCCCGTTCATTTGGGATCGTAAATGCCAAAGCGCACTGGACGAAATCAAGCAAGCCCTGCAGAATCCGCCGGTACTGACCGCTCCGGTCAAGGGAAAACCTCTCATCCTGTACACAACCGCCCTTGAAGGTTCTTTAGGCGAGCTATGGGCACAAGAAAATGACCAAAGGAAGGAGAGAGCCCTCTACTATTTGAGTCGAGTTCTCCTGGGGGCAGAAAACAACTACTCCTCCATCGAAAAACAGTGCCTGGCGTTAATCTTCGCGGTAACAAAGCTTCGGCATTATGTTTTGGCGCATGAGGTCCATCTCATATCAAAAGTAGATCCTCTTAAATATTTGATGTCAAGAGCCATACTAACGGGACGGCTCGCTAAATGGGCCCTACTCTTAATGGAATTCTCGATAACATACCGACCTCTCAAGGCAATGAAAGGTCAGGCCATCGCTGACTTTCTTTCTGAGCATCCGATACCTGGCGACTCACCTTTAAATTGCGAACTGCCAGACGAGCACGCGTTTGACATGATCGACGGGGAGAAAGAAGGGAGTGATATTCGATAGGAACTCTATTTCGACGGAGCAACTTCCGTGAAGAAGCGACAGCACAATACCTCCATAATCAAATCTGGGGTAGGCCTCATCTTCGTGACTCCACAAGGAAGGATAATGCGCTTTACCCTTTCCTTAACAGAGCCGAGGACAAACAACGAAGCGGAATATGAGGGTTTGATAGCAGGTCTTGAGATCGCTATTGACATGGGGATCAGAAACCTCCTTATATATGGAGACTCTCAGCTGGTCGTTAGCCAAGTAAACGGCGACTATCAAACATGCAAACCAAAGTTGGTAAAGTACGGCGAGAGAGTGCAACAATTGCTAACTCAAATTCCCTCCTACGTCCTGGGAAGCATACCGTGTACAGAAAATAGCAAAGCGGACGCATTAGCCAAACTCGCTAAAGAACTGGCTGACGAAAACCTCGACGATGTAAGAATCGTTGTGCAAAACCGTCGGGTTCTCGCACCGGCAGAAATATCTCCGGAGTCGTCTGAAGAAAAGGAAGCGACCAAGAAAACAGCCCTATAAATAGAGGACCAAGAAAGGGCTAAGGATTGGAGAGAAGTCTTTATAGATTACTTCAAATCCCGTCGAACACCTGAAGATGCATCCTCAAGACATCAGCTCATGAAATGAGCTCTGTCTTTTGCCTTCGTCAATGATACTCTATATAAGAGATCGTTCGACTCTCTATGGCTGAGATGCCTGGGGCAAGAAGAAGTAAGGAGAGTCGTCCAAGAAACTCATGACGGACTCTGCGGTTCTCATCAAGCCGGGCCGAAGACGAAGCTTAAGATAAAAATGATGGGCTACTATTGGCCCACAATGATTCAGGATTGCCTCGAATACGTGAAGCAGTGCCACTCGTGCTAAATTCATGGCGACTTCATCCACGAGCATCCAAATCCGCTACACCCAACAGTGGCTAGCTGGCCGTTTGAAATGTGGGGAACCGACATAATCGGGCCCATCGAACCAGCGTCATCCAAAAGACATCGATTCATATTGGCAACAACTGATTACTTCTCTAAGTGAGCAGAAGCAGTACCGCTAAGAGAAGTGAAGACGGAGAATATTCTCCATTTCTTCAAGACACACGTCATCTATCGGTTCGGTACTCCATGACGGATTATCTCCGATAACGGGCCAGCCTACAGAAGTCACAGAATCATCCGCTTCACACAGCAACATAACATAGACTGGAGATACTCTTCGGTCTATAATCCCCGAGCTAACGGTCTAGCTGCAACAAAACCTTGACAAAGATCATAAAGAAGACGGTGTCCAAAAATAAAAAGGATTGGCACGAGAGACTTCATGAAGCTCTCTGGGCGTATCGAACTACGTTCAAAACGGCCACGAATATAACGTCATTCGCGTTGGTATTTGGCACGGAAGCAGTACTCCCCTTGGAGATAGAGCTACCCTCTCTATGAGTGGCGGTTCATTACGAATTAACAGATGAAGAGAATGCTCATCTTCGGCTGGAGGAACTCGACGCCCTCGATGAAACTCGTCTCATGGCACAACAAAACCTAGAAGCTTACAAAGCGAGGATGACGCGCTCATACGAAAGATTAACTAGGCTGAGAACATTCCGCCAAGGTGAACTCGTGTTAGTTGTCAAAAGACCTATGATCCCTAATCATGCCAAACGGGGGAAATTCGAGCCAAACTACGAGGGCCCGTACATCATAGACAGAGTCTACCAAGGTGGGGTTTACTTGCTCATGGATATGCATGGCGAAAGACCCTTTCGGCCAATAAATGGCCGATTCTTTAAGAAATACTACGCCTGACGAGTCACAGCCCAGGTCAACGATATATGACGACGCCTATGTCCGCTCGCTATCTTCCTGAGTACCAAACTCTGTAAGGGCTATCCGGCAAACCTCGCCGCAAAAACTCGACATGGACCGAAACGTCCCTAAACTAACAACGGACCGAAACGTCCCTAAACTAATGACGGACCGAAACGTCCCTAAACTAACAATGGACCGCAACGTCCTTAAACTAACAATGGACCACAATGTCCTGAAACTAGCTACGGACTAAAACGACTTTAAGCTACTACGAATCGCAACATCCTTAGGCTGACGCGGCAAAAAAAAATGGTACGTCTATAAGCAAAATGGGCACAGATGAAAACCCGAAAGGGCCCCATGAGTAAAAGCAGCAGGGCTACCGCCGACTTTGTGAAAACCCGAAAAGGCGCAGACTCGTACAAAATTTCATGCACACTTGCAAGGTCCTCTCGACCTTGTAAGGAGAAAATACCTGCGTGAGATCCTTACGACTCACAAGAGAGCAACACACTTAGGGATCCCCATGATTCCTAAGGAGAAATTACACTTACGAGATCCTCACGACTCGTAAGGAGAATTCCCTTATGAGACCCTCACGGCCTTAAGCTATAGGGATCTAAACATGTTCTTAAGCCATCACATTCCCCAGATTTCCCTACAAGCGGTTCAATATTGACCCTTGTATACAATCCACGGGCACAAATAAACGTCTCCCCCATCAAGTTCCATCAATGGCGCGAAATGTCCTCATATGGTGAGCGACACTTGTAAGTACTCTCGACTTATAAGGACAAAACACTCTTGTAAGATCCTTACGACTTATAAGAGAACATGCACTTAAGAATCCTCACGATTTCTAAGGAGAAAACGCACCTACGAAATCCTCACGACTCGTAGGGAGAAACACCTTTATGAGACCCTTACGGCTCATGAAGTCAAAAGCCTTAGTCGACAGGATCCTAACTCTGTTTGCTGAGCCACCTTTGTTCAAATCGACAAAAGCAAATGATGATTCGCTTCTGGTAATATCCCAGTTGTAGCGATGCTGATGCCTAAATTGGTAACAAATTCCAAGTCCTTTCACGGCAAGAGATGATTCGCTCCTGGCAATATTCCAGTCGCAGCGATGCTGATGCTAAGATTGGTATCAGATCTCAAGTTCCAAACTCACAATAAAATCAGCAAGCCAAAAATGCATATGAAATAGCCGAAATGATGGGACAACTTGCAATAAAAATCAGCGAGTAAAATATATGCATATAAAAATAGCCGAAATGTTTGGGCAACTCGCAATAAAAAGCAGCGAGTAAAAAGAAAAAAATAGCCGAAATGATTGGGCACCGCGAAAAATAGCCAAAATGATTGGGCAATTGTGACTTTCGCGATATAAAAATTTGAAATGATAGAGCATCGCGGAAGGAAATAAAAAAATGATGAAAGAATGAAACTTTTGCCTTACAGGCGAGTCCATACCGACCCCTGTATATAATCCATGGGCATAAACGAGAAGGGAACCACATTTCCCAACAGATTCCGTCAAAGAGAGAATCAGATCTCGATGGCAACATCTGCATCCCAGAAGTCAACGCCGAGACCGCAGAAAGCGGAGCAAGTCAAACCCCGATACCGCAAAAAGCGCAGCAAGTCAAATCCGACACCGCAGAAAGTAGGAACAAGTAAGCCAATGACCTCCCTGCCAGATCAATGCTCCGTCTCGGAAACAAGTCAACCAATGACCTCCCCACCGGATCAATGCTCCATCTTGGAAACAAGTCAGCTCACGAACCTCTCGACCTCAGGAAAATCAGTGTCCTTAGCGAGAACCTCTCGATTCGCGTCGGCCCGCAGGGAAATCAGTGTCTTTGCAAGAATCTCTCGATTCGTCTCAACCCCAGGGAAATCAGTGTCTTTGGCAAAATCTCTCGATTCAGGAAAATCAGAGTCCTTAGAGAGAACCTCTCGATTCATTTCGACCCGCAAGGAAATCAGTGTCTTTGCAGGAATCTCTCGATTCGTCTCGACCCCAGGGAAATCAGTGTCCTTGGAAAACACTTCTCGATTCAGGGAAATCAGCGTTCTTGGCGAGAACCTCTCGATTTGATTCAACCCGCAGTGAAATCAGTGTCTTTGTAGGGATCTCTCAATTCGTCTCGACCCCAGGGAAATCAGTGTCCTTGACAAAAATCTCTCGATTCAGGGAAATCAGCGTCCTTGGCGAAAACCTCTCGATTCGTTTTGACCCGCAATGAAATCGGTGTCTTTGCAGGAATCTCTCGATTCGTCTCGACCCCAGGGAAATCAGTGTTCTTGGCAAAACCTCTCGATTGAAGGAAATCAGCATTTTGGCGAGAACCTCTCGATTCATTTCGGCCCGCAAGAAAATCAGTGTCTTTGCGAGAATCTCTCGATTCGTCTCGACCTGCGGGAAATTAGTGTCCCTGCACATAAAGAAAATTCTCTTGTGGGATCCTTACGATTCTCGAGAGAAAGCACACTTAGGAGTCCTCACGACCTCTAAGGAGAAATTACACCTACGAGATCCTCTCGACTCGTAGGGAGAAAAGTCTTTATGAGACCCTCACGGCTCATAAAGTTGAAAAGTCTTAGGCAGCAGACATGAACCTGTTTCCTAAGCCATCGCTACCCTAGAAGGAGGTTAAGATGTACTGTTATCTACTATCTACAGACCGCATTTGCTAAAGTAATATGCCAATGACACAGCAAAAAGAAGAAAGCGATAGTACAAAAAGAATGTGTCTTTTATTCATGAATTCAATTGAGTACAAGATACATCGTATAAAAAAAAGAATGAATGCATGTTATTTATAGATTACAAATTTTTAGTCGATACAAAGACGACTATTGAGGAGGAGGCATTTTCAACAAATTAGCCAGCTGCTCGCGCGCTCCTCTCAATCCTTTCTCGCAATCGGCCGCCGCGGCCAACTCCGCTTTGACTCGGGCCCGCTGTCGCAGACATGACGAAAGCTTTTCATCGGTCCCCGGCATGACAGCTTCGCAGTCTTTCATGACCTGCTCCGCAGAGTCAAGCGCCTGTCTCAGCGTCAACCTATCCGAAATGCATCACTGGAGATTGTCAAAGGCAGCTTTCAACTGCGAAGCATTCACTTCAACCTGGGTGCGCAACCGGGCGGATTCGCTTGAAGCTACTTCATGTTCCTTTCGCCTCAAGGTCATCTCTTATTAAAAATGGCGGATGAAAGGAACACTTTGCTCAACCTACGCAGCCCGCTGGGAGTTGAAACCTGATACTTCAGGAGCGGGACGCTTGAGCTCAATTTCATGCAGGCAGGCCTCGATCTTTCTGCAATAATTAACCAAAGACTTGACGACACCTTCGTTATGGAAGTTCACGAGCGTCGTCAGTATAGGATTAACCTCAGCAGCAAAATCTGCAGTGAATGCGAGGGCCTCGGCGTCAACATTCTCGACGAATTTGCTCAACATTCGCAGGCTATTCGCAGCACCCCTGGAAGATAGGCGTTTAGCAAAGGGCCTTGCCGGCATTAGGATGCGAGACTCGAAGGGAGCTGGAGCCGGTGCGATTGTTGCAAAATGAATTACGGTTAAATGCCGACTCACGAAATAAAGAAATCACATGGTCGATAAAGTCTATTATACCAGCTGTGACAGGCGGTAGGAGGGGGAGTGTCGGAGCCACGGCTATTCCTTCGCCTCCTCCTTCGACCCGTGACGCTATATTCAATATGAAGAAGAATTAGCGACGACATGGCTACCCGTAAAAGAAAGGAAAGGATGTTGGTTAAAAACTATACTCACCGATACCGGCAGGTAGGACGATTTCTGACTGGAAGGAGAAATGCGGGTTCAACACCTGGTATAGATGGTCAAAAAGGACTCCTGCAGAGTTACGACAATATACTGTCAATACAAGGAAGATGGTGTCCATATTTAAACTAAATAAATCGCAAACCTATACCTTCCAGCATCTCAGAGGACATAAGAGAAGGCGAGGGAACAACAACCGTCATGGCGGCGACCGGAGGTGCTTCAGATGGCACAATCTCAGCATTCACTGCACCTACAAACAAAATATCATCAGAAGAAACTAAACGGGATTGTGAAATAAAAAGAGAACAGTGACTCAAGACTTACCTGACGGGTCATCAACCAAAACTGCGACGGAAGCATCACCAGGCATAGCGGCTTCTTCGCTCTCCTTCAGTGGGATAGTTTCTGCGCCCACGGCTTCATCCCCCGATTCGACAAGGGCCGTCGTGACGCTTGCGATGCCCGCCAATACCAGGGAGCCACAAGGGGAAAGAGCGACGGTTTGGGCATGTTTCCCTCCGAATGACGGCGCGACAGGGACGTCTTACCTGAGATTCGGGACAGATGCTAATTGGTGCTATCCGTCTACCTCTCCGAAGATGCCAAGTTGATTTATGGAACCGTATATCGAAGGTTTAAACGAATGCGTCCGATGTAGCAGACTTCGTCAGATTCCCCTTCGCTTGAGGGGTTTTTGATTGTGGGGATGCTCTTCCCTGCAGGCGCAAGCCCCTGCAGTTAATTACGCTACCGCATCGCGGTAACCACTTTCTCCTTCTCTAGATGGTCGCTTCGTGTCGTGTGTGTTTATTTTGTGTTTAGTTGCCCGTGGATTGTATACGGAGACTGAGTTATGTCGTCGCCCGTAGGGCGTGGACTAGTCCAAATCCGTATTATCTTAGATTTGGGTTTGGGGGTTTTGGGTTTAAGGATGCATTAGCCTTGTTTTGAGACTAAGATCAACTTAAACGTTTGTTAAGGATACATTAGCCTAGTTTTTAGACTAAGATCAACTTAATGGGATCGTTTAGATCCAACAATAGAGCAATTAAGGGAGCCCTGTTGTTTAGTTTAGTGACGTTGCGGTCAATAGGTAGTTTACGGACATTGTGGTCTAATGTTAGTTTTAAGACGTTGCGGTCAAGGTTAAGGACATCATAGTCCATGGATTTAAGGACTCCACAGTCCGGCGTTAGTTTTGATACATCACGGTCAAGGTTAAGGACCTCATAGTCCATGAATTTAAGGACTCCACAGTCCGGCGTTAGTTTTGAGATATCACGGTCAAGGTTAAGGACCTCATAGTCCATGGATTTAAGGACTCCACAGTCCGATATTAGTTTTAAGACATCACGGTCAAGGTTAAGGACCTCATAGTCCATGGATTTAAGGACTCCACAGTCCGATATTAGTTTTAAGACATCACAGTCAAGGTTAAGGACCTCATAGTCCATGAGTTTAAGGACCCCACAGTCCGTATCAATGTATGGTCATCGGGACCCGCCACCTCTTTGAAGACGTTGAGGAATTACAACGCCAGGTATCAAAGGAGTGAAGAGATGTACCCTAAAACCAAGGTAGATTAAATAGTCTTCGGCCCACGTCCAAATAAATGAAAACCCTAATTCAATAGACTTACCGTACAGTCCGGTCTGATCGTCTGATATGTCTATTGAATTAGGGTTTTCATTTTCTTATTTGAACCTAATTCAATAAAATAAATGAAATAAATAAATAAGTTACCTTACGTCAGATGGCAGTTCTCTGGTGACACTGGTACAGAGTAGTCTGTTGACCCGAGATCGTCATAGAGTCTTGTGTGGTTCCCACTGTGCTTTGATTTCCACCTTACCGTATTGGTTAAATCCCACTATGCTTTGCGATATGACCGGATCGTTAAATTAAGTTGTTAGTTATATGTATGCCCTAGAGGCTATTACTATACATAGGATGTATATTGTAGTGGATGCTTGGACATATATAGGGAGGACTTTCTTGCTCGACATGATAGTATGCTATCTGGTTACTCTTTACCTTAACGTGTATACTGATTGTCTCTCTATTACATGTTGGTAAAGCCCCTAGGATGTGTACTTGACTACCTGGACTATGATGCGGATCATACTAGTAGGGACATGGTAGTCCATAAGTACATCCTTCAAGGTCCCTAGTCGTGGGTGTATCGAGACGGGGTATCGATATACCAGAGTAGACTAGCGTATACCTTCTCGACCCATACAGATGGGCGATGGATGATCCCATATCCATTGGTGTTTGACATCAGAGATGATATACGGGTGCTCAGTGGAGACTGGGTACACTGTACGGACTCGCCGAGAACTCCCAGATGGTATTATACCTTACGTCAGATGGCAGTTCTCTGGTGACACTGGTACAGAGTAGTCTGTTGACCCGAGATCGTCATAGAGTCTTGTGAGGTTCCCACTGTGCTTTGATTTCCACCTTACCACGTCCAAGAGGGCGTGCAAAATGGTGGCTTTTGGGTACAGTCCCGAATCACATGGAGGCAATGAGCGATAGGAGGGGATTCGTCTCTCCCGGTATAAGGATTTGATGTTGCGCTGTGTCCGATTGGCTATAACCGGAAATCCCTGGCCAGGGTTGCTGAGATATACTGGTAAGTGTTACCAGTAGTTTCTCGAACTGTTATAGACCTCATATCGACACGACTTATCAAGCTATTGGGGTCTGACGTTTACCACCCCTAGGCGAGATATGCGACATATCAGACGATCAGACCGGACTGTACGGTAAGTGTTACTGGTTGGATTCACAGGAGTGTGAGCGGGCTTGCTCGTCGATCTTATGATCGCTCAATACCCGGGTGGCCGTTACGTTTAGCAGACTGCTTGCGGCTTGTGGGTACTTGATATGATCATCATCTGCTACCGGCATATTGACGAGTCTTTAGAGTCCTACACAGAGGTTTCCTGGCTCAAGCGAAACGAAATAGGAGCGCATATGAGATATGTGCGGGACCGAGGATAATGCGTGCATGTGATACCGTATTCTATCCTCGCTATGAATGTATCGAATGGTTGTATGCGATATAACCTAGTTATCGAATCAAGTATTGATTCGATGAGCCGATACATTGAATATTAGTCGGTTATATGCGATATGACCGGATCGTTAAATCAAGTGTTGATTTAATGATTTAATGAATAATTATATATTTGATATATTACTTTGCATTAACTAGTATTGGTTCACTTTAAATGGATTTTCTCACTTGAAGTTCACAAGTTGTATATGTGATATACTTTTGTGCACTTGATTGTATCATGTTTGATGATACATGCTCACTAGGGTTTGTGTAAAGATAAAACCATGGTTGTGTAATGGTTAGGGTTTTCATTTTCTTATTCATTTATTTATTTATTTCATTTATTTTATTTTGGAAAAGAAAAAGGGAAAATGGTGGCTTTGTTTGTTTGTATATTGAAGCTTCATGAAGCTTTGACTAAGTGACCATTTTGTCTCATGCTTAACCCTAACCATTCCACTTAACCCTAGTTCATTCTCTACACTTGACCATGGTTTGATTATGATAAGTATTCATTTTATTTTCTTTTGGAAATACTCATCATAATAACATTTTTTCATCTTCTTCTTCTTCTTCTTCTTCAAGAAGAAGCTTGCCTCCATCAATGGTAACTTGAGCAAATGAGTGAGAAATCCAATTTTAAAGTGAACCCACCTCCTATTTCTTCATCCTCTACCTCTTGCCGAGTAGTATAGAGTGTTTTCTTCACAAGTTTCATGACTTAGTGAAGTCGGAGCTTGATCTTGTGATGCCTCGACGTAGATCATCTTCGGCATCGTAGTCAATGACCTAGCCCGCCCATTTCTCCGATGAAGCCGATGCTAGAGCCCGGGATTCGATTTGGACAGCGAGGAGACTTCATTGCGGAGCTATGGAGGTGGAGGACCGGATCTACAAAGGTTGTATTTCCGTTCTTGTAGTTAAGTTGTTAACTAGTTTCATTTATCGCCTAAAATTCTAGTTAACGATCCGTATTAGGGTTTCTCGGCACTTGTAAAATTTGAAATTGGCATGGTTGATGCCTTGTGAGACCTCATTAGTGTGACTAGGAACCCTACAGTGGTATCAGAGCCTAGCTAGAGCCTTAGGCGATGCCTAGACGACGTTTGAAACCCGATCGAACCGAAACCCTAAAAACCTAAGTGCTCTCTGGACTTTTTCTAAAAACTGGGTTTTTTCCAGATTAAAAATGCTTAAAAAATTCAGCAGGGAATTACAAGAATTACGGTGCAAAAATTTCATGATGATGTGTCAATTACACGGCGGAACCACGGCAGACGCATGGCTTCTGCGGCGGTTCCGCGGCCAAATGAAGGGAGATGCCTATAATTTTTGCACAGTAATTCATATTGTCTGGTGCTGAGTTTTATGGGAATTTTTAATATTTACTCAAGAGTTGAGTATTTTGGGTTGTATTGGGAGTTCGCAGATTCGATCGGATTGTCAGACTTCGTCTATGTGTTTTTCCGGATATTTTGGAATATGTTAAAAAGTTCGACCGGATATAAATACCCACCTTTTCCCCTGTCGGGAAATTTCCAAGTGTTGGATCTTTCCGTAGTTTAATAACGTTCTAAGTAGTGCAAGTAACGCGATGGACCCTTTAGAAGACAACAAACCTTAACTCGATTATGTGACCGTCTTGAACTGCCCTTTGAACCTTCGGGTTTGGGGCAGTACGTCGTGCCACATGTGAATCGTTGGCTTGACCCTTCTACGGCTGGACCGTCGGTACTGAGGCATGAACTGGATGTTTTTAAACTTGTTTCATGTGTTGAGCTGTATCGGGAAAACTTGGGTGTTCGATTGTTCGATCGGAAAGTTTAACATTTTCTATTTATCTGGAATGGGATACAACAATTGGAATTCACAAGTAGTTATGAGATAATTGAATGAATGTTATAAACATAGCAGTTTAGTCTCACTTGATCGGTTGCCACGGAATTTTGATGAGATCAAAAGTCCGTCGCAATCACGTAGCGTACGCGGATACTCGCCGGGTAAACTTAATAGACGGCTACACCCCATAGCCCCGACCAAGTGACTGTAGGAGAACCCCGTCGCCGAAAGCATCCGTTCGGGTGATCGCGGTAGCGGTGTTCCTCCTTGGTGCACTTCGTCGACGGTATCGGGGGTGCGGCCGTCTACTAAAGTTTGCGACGAGCATTCGATCAGGATGTCGGGAATCTTGTTGAATTCCCCGGCTAAGTATTGAAAAGTGTTTTCGATAATGAGACTAAAATGCGGGGTTTATAATTGTTAGGCATGTGATGTCTAAGTAATTCATTTGATTAGGCATGCGATGTCTAAAGAGATTGCGGATTCCAACTGTTGTAGTTTTACACTTTCTTTTCTGTGACCGTAAGTGTAATATGTGATATCGCCGGTTTCGTTGCTATATGTCAACGACAATTGGGATGGGCATATTTACTTACGTTGATGACATGTGATGTTATGTGTTGCTGGATATGTTATATTGGATCGTCGTGTTTGAATAGCCGGGGGTTTTTATGTGAGATGAGTGTTTTTCATTTTCATTCATGTAAAAACGTGTATGTAATATTCTTTTATTGGGGCACTTCCAGGTTGCGGAAGATGTCACCCTTTGTATATTATTTACTTTTCCGCACTAGGATAGACCCAAGGAGGGGAGCACAAGTAACCGGGTTCTGGAGTCCAGTGGGAGACCAACTCGAGGAGTCTAGTCCGGGTCTCCTAACTCTAGAATTGGTAGGGTTGCTTGCAGCTCTCGTAGGGGTCTAGGGGTGTGGGTTTGGCTATTCATCACGACCGTGGAATCCGTGTTTTATACTGGCTCGTATTCAAAACACGGACGTCCTAGTATATCCAATATTTCATATGATTCTTCTGCTGCGATATCTGTGATGTGATCATGTGATGTTCTGTGATAGATACAGTATATAGTATATATGATATATTATATAGACGTTACTTATGTTTTACACCCGCGCTAGCCCTGCCCCGCTCTGCCGTTAGTTACCTAACCTAACGGTGCACGAGGGGACATCGAGGCGAATGCGGATGGCATAAGTGTACGTCGTATTTATCTGTGATGTTTAGGTAACTTAATGATGGGACTTCATTAATAAGATTAATGAAATAAAAGAAACCTAAGATGTTGTAGAATCGAATTTCAAAAATAAAACAGGTAGCTACAGTTCTTGCTTTGCACAGCGGTATATATGATATATCCTGCACCTTATTCGATGAGGAAAGGGCCGACGATCCCTTCACCGGGTGTGACCCCTTTAGCAATAACTGGCAGATGCTACACACTCGGTTTGTCTTTTGATTGCTTTTAAGAGTTTTTGCTTTGCACAGTGATATATATGATATATCCCGCACCTCATTCGACGAGGAAAGGACCGACGATCCCTTCACCGGGAGTGACTCCTTTAGCAAAACTAGAAAAGCCTCAAAAGCACTCCATTTTAAAATCATTTGATTCTACAACGATATCAAGTTCATTACGCAATAGGTTTTCAGAAAAACCTGTCGTAGCCCTCCGTCATTTCAGATAAGTACTAGTTAGTATTCGTGCTACGTTTGTTGACTATGTTAAGGCGTAGTGTACGGTAGCTAATTAGTGCTTATCTGCATAAGCATATGATGCGATTGGATTAGGGTAGTCGTGCGACTTTGTTGACTATGTTAAGGGTCGTGCGGGTGGGTTTAATTCAATCGGGAAATGACGGGTTGAACTTGACTAGCACTTATGATTTGTTGACTATGTTAAGGTCATATAGCTGCTAGGGGCAAAATATTATCGGGAATTTCAAGTGTTGAAATTTGCAATGAGATTGCATACCTTCTATGAGATAGTTGGATCCCGATACCCACTGCGAGTAAGAGTTACTCCTGGGAGAGTTTTACACATTACAATTAGCCAATCAAGTAGGTGTCTAGAAAGGTGTTAACGAGGTTACGCCTCTGGGAAAATGAGGTTTACATTAATTAGGTTCGTGCGAAAGCACGGGGGACCTCCCTCAAAGTACCGACACTGGCCTGGCTGAAAGATTGGCGAACTTGTAGTTTGTAATTAATCCCGGCTAGTCTTTCCTTTTAGGGTTTGAAGGAAGATTTGATAAAACCAGTGGGAGCCATCCTGATTAGATAAAATAATAACCAATCTATTCTTGAAAGAGCGCACGCTGAGTGTTTTCTTCTCTCTCTCTCCAGGTAGCGACCATATCACGCCTTAATCAAGATAATAATACGGAATATTGACCGAACCCGCTTGTTATACTGAGCTGGGGAACGTTGGTCCCGCTCCAACTTATAATTGTTATAAGACAGAGCAGGAAATTGGGGATTACCAGAATTCCCGTGCCGCCCAAACGAAGAGAGTGCATGCTGATGCATCATCTTCGGGTGTGTTCATTACAAAGAACTGTTTCTCTGTATCCTCTACGTTCTGGGTATGTGATACCAGATCAGGATCCCAGATATGTAATCTGTTACATAGGGCTACAGCTAGGTAGAGAACTGAGAACGGGTGATAAGTTTCATGAGGCAGAAAACGGGGCAAGTGTTGCAGCCAAGTCTGTTGGTCACTGTCACCCTGTATTCCAAATACATTGATTCTGAACGAATGTTATTAGATACCGAACCTGATATACAAAATCATATCAATCTCTTTATAAGTAAAGAAATGATAAAATTTTGTATAGATGGATAATGTTTTGAACATTTCCTATATCAAAAGTTGATCGGTTCAGGCACGTTATCTAAAAGCATTGACGTTCTAAATCAAACTACAGTTCTTAGTATACGGAACACACACAAGAGGAAGAGTTCAGAAATGAACGAATCCTTCTTGAGGCATTGTAGACTAGGTCATATCAATGCGATCCGACTGGCTGAAGTTACATTTTAGATGCATATTTAAATCAGTTTGAATTTACATCTTATGAAACTTTCCAGTCATGTCACAGAGATAAGATGACCATAGCCCTGTTTATTGGAAACAGAGAAAGAGTTAGTGAACTCTTGGGATGATACATGTTGATGTATGTAGGTCCCCTGTCTACACATGCCAAGACCGGTTCTTTGTACTTCATTACATTCTCTGATAATCTCTCGAGATTCAGATCTATGTTCTTGTTGAAACACAAGTCCGAACCTTTTGAGATATTCACGGAATATAAGTTAGAAGTACAGAACCAAAATACGGGTATAAGTATTATGTCCTTTGATGTGATCGAGGAGGAGAATACTTGAGCACGGAAATCCTAGACTATTCTAAAGAAGAATGAGATTCTCTCTCAGCATTACTCCTCCGAATACACCATAGCACGATGGTATATCGGGGCGGAGCAATCACACCCTATATGATAAGGTGTGCTCTATGATGAGTACTACTGAGTTGCCTATTTCCTTTTAGGAGTTATGCACTTATGAAGTTGCATGCCTATTGAATTAGGTTCAAATCAGTTGCCTACCACTTCATATGTGATATGGAAAGGGAAGAGCCCATATCTTAAGCTAGTTAAGATTTGGGATTGTCCGGCCTATGTCTAAAAGCAAAATCCGGACAAGCTCGAGGCAATGTCAGTTATGTAGAACTGGAAGTGTTTCAGCTATACAAACTACAGCAAATGATTTGGTAGAACCGAAGGATTCAATAGTAACCAACGAACCTCAGCCTCTCCGCCGATCTAGTATGGTTCCTCACCCACCTGAGAGATACTTTGGTTTCTCTATGACAGTGGGAGCGAGGATTGCATCATGAGATGATGACCCAACTAGTTTCGAGCAGGCCATCGAGAGTAGGGACTCTGTAAGAATGGCTGGATGCTTAGTGATCTGAGATGGAATCCATGTACACCAACAAAGTATGGACTTTGGTTGCTATATCTGAAGGGTTAAATCCCCATCAGGAGCAAGTAAATCTTGAGAAGATTACTTGGTGTAGATGGAAAAGTTGAGACTTTCAAAGCTAGACTTGTTAAAGGTTTTCGTCATCGACCAGGCGTGGATAATGATGAAACCTTTTCCAGTGCCTATGCTTAAGTCCATCCAGATCCTACTTGCTACGGCTACATACCATGACTACGATATCTGGTGGTTGGGTGTCTTGACTGCTTTTCTAAATGATGATTTAGAAGAGAGTGTCTATAAGTACACAGTCAGAGGACTTCGTAGACAGTGGGAGCAGCGGAAACGTGTGCAAGATGCTTTATAGGATAAAGCAGGCATCGCGGAGTTGGAACATCTGTTTTGATGATTTAGTCAAAGAGTTTGACATCATCAAAATGGTAGATGAACCTTGTATAAACAAAAAGGTAGTAGCGAGTATGGTGATGATCCTCGTAGAGTACGTGGATGACATACTCTTGATAGGGAAGGAGTTTCCTATGCTACGCTCAGTCAATCTTCGCTTATCACAAGGATTCTCCACATAGGATCAAAGTGATACCTCCTAAATCCTGGGTTTTGGATCTATGAGATAGATCTAATTGGATGATAGGATTCTCACTAGTTGTAGTGAGATGGTATCAATCGATCCTGAGGAGAATCACTGGAAGGGTTCCAGGGTGATAAAGACGACTGAATGTCAGTCACAGGCATTGTCTTTACCCTCAGTAAAGGGACGGTATGTTGGAAGAGTTCCAAGCAAGATACCGTGGCATACTAGACGATTAAGGCTGGATACATCGCTACTCAAGATGCTACCAAAGAGACTGTCTGGGTGTATATTTGTTCATGAGATGAACTGAGTTCCTCCCATTGTGTGACAATAGAGTTGTGGCTTATGCCAAGGAACGTCCGTCCCATCAGTGATCCAGACATATTCTAAGGCAGTATTACCTGATCATGGAGATGGTTGATCTCCAGGGGATCGAGGTTAGGAGAGTAGACTCAGAGGACAACACGGCGGATCCACTCACGATGGCCTATTCCCAGAGAGAGACTTTTATGGGATGGTTTAGTATGAGATACTACAACCACTGCTACAGATGGCCCTAGTGCAAGTGGGAGATTGTTAGTTATATGTATGCCCTAGAGGCCATTACTATACATAGGATGTATATTGTAGTGGATGCTTGGACATATATAGGGAGGACTTTCTTGCTCGACATGATAGTATGCTATCTGGTTACTCTTTACCTTAACGTGTATACTGATTGTCTCTCTATTACATGTTGGTAAAGCCCCTAGGATGTGTACTTGACTATCTGGACTATGATGCGGATCATACTAGTGGGGACATGGTAGTCCATAAGTACATCCTTTAAGGTCCCTAGTCGTGGGTGTATCAAGACGGGGTATCGATATACCAGAGTAGACTAGCGTATACCTTCTCGACCCATACAGATGAGCGATGGATGATCCCATATCCATTGGTGTTTGACATCAGAGATGATATACGGGTGCTCAGTGGAGACTGGGTACACTGGACGGACTCGCCGAGAACTCACAGATGGTATTATACTTTACGTCAGATGGCAGTTCTCTGGTGACACTGGTACAGAGTAGTCTGTTGACCCGAGATCGTCATAGAGTCTTGTATGGTTCCCACTGTGCTTTGATTTCCACCTTACCACGTCCAAGAGGGCGTGCAAAACGGTGGTTTTTGGGTACAGTCCCGAATCACATGGAGGCAATGAGCGATAGGAGGGGATTCGTCTCTTCCGGTATAGGGAGTTGATGTTGCGCTGTGTCCGATTGGCTATAACCGGAAATCCCTGGCCAGGGTTGCTGAGATATACTGGTAAGTGTTACCAGTAGTTTCTCGAACTGTTATAGACCTCATATCGACACGACTTATCAAGCTATTGGGGTCTGACGTTTACCACCCCTAGGCGAGATATGCGACATATCAGACGATCAGACCGGACTGTATGGTAAGTGTTACTGGTTGGATTCATAGGAGTGCGAGCGGGCTTGCTCGTCGATCTTCTGATCGCTCAATACCCGGGTGGCCGTTACGTTTAGCAGACCGCTTGCGGCTTGTGGGTGCTTGATATGATCATCATCTGCTACCGGCGTATTGACGAGTCTTTAGAGTCCTACACAGAGGTTTCCTGGCTCAAGCGAAACGAAATAGGAGCGCATATGAGATATGTGCGGGACCGGGGATAATGCGTGTATGTGATACCGTATTCTATCCTCGCGATGAATGTATCGAATGGTTGTATGCGATATAACCTAGTTATCGAATCAAGTATTGATTCGATGAGCCGATACATTGAATATTAGTCGGTTATATGCGATATGACCGGATCGTTAAATCAAGTGTTGATTTAATGATTTAATGCATAATTATATATTTGATATATTACTTTGCATTAACTAGTATTGGTTCACTTTAAATGGATTTTCTCACTTGAAGTTCACAAGTTGTATATGTGATATACTTTTGTGCACTTGATTGTATCATGTTTGATGATACATGCTCACTAGGGTTTGTGTAAAGATAAAACCATGGTTGTGTATGGTTAGGGTTTTCATTTTCTTATTCATTTATTTATTTATTTCATTTATTTTATTTTGGAAAAGAAAAAGGGAAAATGGTGGCTTTGTTTGTTTGTATATTGAAGCTTCATGAAGTTTTGACTAAGTGACCATTTTGTCTCATGCTTAACCCTAACCATTCCACTTAACCCTAGTTCATTCTCTACACTTGACCATGGTTTGATTATGATAAGTATTCATTTTATTTTCTTTTGGAAATACTCATCATAATAACATTTTTTCATCATCATCATCTTCTTCTTCTTCAAGAAGAAGCTGCCTCCATCAATGGCAACTTGAGCAAATGAGTGAGAAATCCAATTCTAAAGTGAACCCACCTCCTATTTCTTCATCCTCTACCTCTTGCCAAGTAGTATAGGGTGTTTTCTTCACAAGTTTCTTGACTTGGTGAAGTCGGAGCTTGATCTTGTGATGCCTCGACGTAGATCATCTTCGGCATCGTAGTCGATGACCTAGCCCGCCCATTTCTCCGATGAAGCCGACGCTAGAGCCCGGGATTCGATTTGGACAGCGAGGAGACTTCATTGCGGAGCTATGGAGGTGGAGGACCGGATCTACAAAGGTTGTATTTCCGTTCTTGTAGTTAAGTTGTTAACTAGTTTCATTTGTCGCCTAAAATTCTAGTTAACGATCCGTATTAGGGTTTCTCGGCACTTGTAAAATTTGAAATTGGCATGGTTGATGCCTTGTGAGACCTCATTAGTGTGCCTAGGAACCCTACATTTGGGACCAAGACCAATTAATTATGTTATGAGCCCATTAGCCCAGTTAAGTTTGAATTGAGGACTTATGGCTAGCTTGGGCAAAGTCCAATCATGTTTAGAATATTGGTTTTCTGTTGGTCCATTGAAGGAGAGGCTTTGCCTCTAGAAACTTAACCAATTGGGCTAAAGTTAGTGTTAAACACTAAAGACCAACAATGTTGAACACTGGGAAAAGATTGACAAGTTGGTGTTAAACACTAAGGAGAATCGGTGTTAAATACTGGATACAGAGTTTCCAATTTAGTGTTAAACACTAAGACAAGAGGGGTCACGTGGTAGCACGTGAGAGCGCCCTTCTTCTCTTTGTTTTTTTCTACAGATAAGTGTTTAACACTTTTAGCTCTGAAAGCCATCACGTGCGGGCACGTGATGGGGGCCCATGCTCTGGTTTATTAAAATACTCATTAGGGGTTACGTGGTAACACGTGATGGCGCCCTAGAGTCCCTGTTTATTTCGCTGTTCCTTTATGTGCTTCAGGGATTACGTGGGGCATGTGAGGCATTTCCTCAAAGTTCTCTTTTATATATCTTCGCAGGAGTCACGTGGTAACACGTGAGATGTCTGCTTCAGAGTTCTATTTTGTTGGTCTTTGCAGGGGTCACGTGGTAGCATGTGACTCTGCATGTTTTTAAAGTTCTGTTCATGGGGTTAAACCCTAAACTTTAGAGGAATTAAATTCCCGTTTTCTTCAGAAGAATTATATTCTTAGTAGGGTTAAACCCTAATTTCTTTTCTTAAGGGAATTAAATTCTTGTTATTTTGACAGAATTAAGTTCTTAACTAGGGTTAAACCTTGGTTCTGTTCATTTTGAAGGAATTAAATTCCTATAACATAGGGTTAAACCCTAATTCTGTTTCAAAGGAATTAAATTCCTATAATTCTGTGAGAATTAAATTCTCAAACTCCCATTCCCCCTCTATACTTTGGATCTGCATGGCAGGATCTCAACCCAATGAGAATTAAATTCTCAATTCATGGGGAGATGTGCACTTTGCAGATTCTCCACTAGAGAAAGAACTAAGTTCTTCTTTTTAATATAAGAGTTAAACTCTTTTGAGAATTAAATTCTCTTTTTTCTTACCTAAGGTTTTCTTTTGCAGAAGATCAAATTCCTCCAAAGTCTCAAGGTTCTATATTTCTCTCTCTCTATGTCTCTCTCTCTGTCCCTGTGTCTCTGTATATCTCTTGGCTTCTATTTATAGGAGAAGGAGCAGAATCAATTAGTTTTAGTGAATCTTTCATTGAGAGATTTGATTTGTATTTATTAGAGATTTGATTTGCATTCATCATTCATTTGGACCTTTGGATTATTAGGTGAATTTTATTCACCATTGGATTTTAAATCCAAAGATATTCCTTTGTTATTTCGGTTAGATTTTAAGGGGAAATCTTTCCAAGTTCAAGATTTTTCCATAAATAGGCGATATTTAATCACCTTTAATCTTTAATCCAATCGGTTCCAAATAATCATTCTCGTTTGGAAAGATTTGAATGCTTTTCAGAATTTACTTCTGTTAAATAGAGAGGCTTTGCAAGCCTTTTCTTTGATTTAATCAAGGAGCTGAATCTGCTTTTGCCGCTGCTTTTAAATGTCACGTGCCAACACGTGACTGCTGGTCACGTGCTAGCACGTGATGCCTTCTTCGTAAGCTTTCCTGATTTTAAATCAGGAAACAAATGCCCCCACAGCGTTGTTCTCACGTGTCTGCACGTGAGTGCAACGCTGTCACTTTTTGTGACCGTTGGATTCCTCTAGGGATTTGGGGAGATGAAGCGTCTCCATCACATCCTATAAATGCCCATGTCCCTTCAGAAGAGCCTCCACTTTGCTCATCTTCTTCCTTTGAGAACTTTTTCTGAGAATTTAATTCTCTTCTTCCAGAGCTTAGTTCTCTGCCTTGAAACCCTTTTCAGAGTTCAACTCTGTTCAAAAGACCCCTTTTCCTTCAGGTAATGGTCTTGGATGAACGATGAACTCTCACATTCCTCTGGATTTTAAATCCAACACAAGGGTTTTTACCCTTTTTGAATATGAACCCATTTTTTCTTCAAGCTTTTCAACCAAAGTATGAAACCATTTAACCTTCAACAATAGATCTTTTAGGGTTTAGATGATGATCCATGGAGTTTAACTCCGTTCACAGAAAAAACGTTTCTGGGAATTTAATTCCCTTTTCTTAATGAGGAATTTAATTCCTATGAAGAACTGATTTCTTCCCATGGAGGCTTCTCAGGGTCTCCTTGCCCTAGGTTGTCCTTCTGTAATCAATCAATGAAGAAGAAGCTTGCAATGATGTCTTCTATGGGAATTTAATTCCCTTGATCCTGTTTGATTTGTTGTAGAGTCCAAGGTAGATTTGTCTTCTAGGGGATGTGCAGGGCCACTTGAAACCCACTTCCTATTTAATGAGGATATCCCCTTTGTCTCATTACAACTGCTTGGTCTCAGTATTAACGAGCCGTCATCCTGATTCTGTGGGGCCCATGTGTTTTGTAGCCAATGGTCCCATAAAAAAAGTCTGCTATCACTTTCTTCAACTGTCTTCATGCTCATGCATGTATATATATTGCTGCTTTGCTTTTGACAGTTTTCTTTTATTCGATCTCAGGTGCAATGGCTTCTGTTCCATGCTTCCCCTTCACTCGTTTGGAGGCCGCTTTTTCTCAATCACCATCTGACGAGGAAGCGATGGCGATGATCCGGGCTCATGACCCGAACTGCACCAGCTTACTTCTATGGGGAACCTGGTACATTCATATCATCCGGGGTCGTCGGTGCTTCCTCTGCGCAGTACCGACAGAGACCACTTTCCCGTTCTTGCCGATGGACCCTCCGAAGACGGTTTTCGCTGTGGAGATGCCAAACTGGACTCCAACGGGATGACTCGAGCCTTCAACAACCGGTATCCCGAACCACCCGATCCCTGCTATAGATATCCTGGAACGACGCATTTGTCAAGGTGAGGCCCACCCATGGGGACAGATTTATAAGATAGGGCTCACTCCTCGACACCCCACGGGCTACCTCCTCTGGGCTCGCTTATCCTTGCCACCCATCGTGCGCGGCTGCAAAAGGTCGGACTCTACCAGGCGATATATGCGTCGCTCTTCCATTATCTGTCCCCGCATGTCTGGTGGGTTAAGGCGTTCTTGAATCAATGGAATCTCCCCACCAACACTTTTCTCCTGGGGGACAGAGAGGTTTCGATCTCGTTGGCAGAGTTTTATGAAATCTCGGGATTGCCAACCAGGGGTACACTGTATGAGGAGTTGCTGCCTCCTGACGAGTATGTCTTTGAGCCCGAGCCTGCACCGGTTGACGGCTTGTCTGCTGAGAATGCCGTCCGCCACAAGCGTCCCAGCTTGATCAAGGCGTTGAGTATCTTCGACCGATTGTTCACCGAGTCTGAGGAGCAGGGCATTACTTTTAAGAGCTTCATTGCTTGCTTCCTTCGCGAGGACGTCCTGTCGAAGACGGCTCCGAAGTTCGCAAACATCAAGGACCCCTTTGGGTTTGGTCTGAAGAAGCTGCCGACCACTGAATCGGATCTACCACAGTATTACATCCCCATTATGTCGCCGATGTCTTTTGAATCCATTGCAGCTGCCGGCATGGATGAGGAAACGTTCTTCGTGGGGTTTGTCAGTGTCTGGCTTAGTTGGTTTGTCATCCCCATGCATCGCCGCTTTATGAGAGCCTCGGTTATCTACTCGGCTCATTGTATCGCTGAGGGGACGCGGTTGGCCATCGGCATCCCGGCGTTGGCACATCTTTATCACGGGTTGGGCACTGCAGCTAATACCTCTACTCCTGGCGTGGATGTGGTAAATTTTTCGCTTCACTACTTTACGTCTTGGATCGAAATGCACGTCTCAGGTGCTTTCGCTATGCATCAACGGCCCGCATTTTACGACGCCTATACTTTCCTTCGGCTTATGCGATTGGTGGATGCTTCTGCCACTGACCCGACTCAATTCGGGGCTATTCGGGCTCTGATTTCCCCTTACGCTACTGCTGGCGGGTTAGTATTTAATGACCGGGTTTTATCTTCTTCCGCGGGTTCGGCCCAGCCGCTTTGGGACCGGTCAAAAGATAACGCGCCCTCTTTGAAGCCCCGGGAGGCTGCGCGCTTATACGCTATTAGACTGGGTTACCTGGTATTCCGTCAGGATAGCGCGGCCCTTTTCATGCGGTACTATCCGCACCGCTTTGCCCGGCAGTTCGGCTATGATCAGGGTGTCCCGTTTGAGGCTTTCATAGTCGCGCCGGTTCCTTCGCTCGGGGCCGTTCGAGATGCCGTCCATCACTTTATGAGGCTGAACACCGGTTCTCAGTTTATGATCCCTGATGGTGATTACATGCCCCGATGCGTGGGGGCGTTTACTGGATGGTATCTCCATCGGGTCAACCCGATTATTCTTGAGGAAAGAAGGGTACTCCTGGGCCATGGTGCTCCCACTCAGGTTCCGGCCACGGGAGCTACGCTGCGACCGCGCGCCCCGGTCCGCTTTCCCTTGAGGGATATCGGCACCGCGCTTATCCCCGGGGGAGTCAGGGGTAGATCTTACTCCAACCGCTGGTATGCCCCTGGGTACTCGGTCGCGGGGTAGACGGGCTCCGTTAACAGCACCATCACCCGAGGCGGCATCGCCCTCCGTGGCATCGACAATGGCGGTGTCATCCCCGGTTGTGGCATTGGGTGAGGGTAACTGGGATGAGGGTGTTGAGGGTGACATGGGCCGACGTCACCCTAAGGCTTCGCGGGGAAGGAAAAGGTCATCCTCGGCGACTAGCTCTGGGTCCAAGCGCCGAAGGAAAGTGGCTACCAACTTGCTCGGCTCTTTAACGGAGTCCGAGCCCATTCTTGAAAATGAGCCGTTGGCCTTGCCGGGATCAGATGCTGGACTACTTTTCCCAAGTTCGGCCGCCGAGGAAGCCGCGCAGTTGGCTGAGGCTATAAGACGTTCCAAGGACATGTCTCAGAATGCCAGAGTTCCGAAGAAGCCTTATCCTGCTGTAATCTTTTACGAAGACCCTTCGTGGATTCGGCGGCGGTTTATTGGCCCTTTGGAGGAATGGGGGGAAAGGGCCCTGAAGCAGGCTGCTTCAGAGGACGCAGTGGACGCGCTTTCTTTATGGACCGGCGGCCACGAGTCTACCCTCGAACCCCGGCGGGCACGCCTTCTTGAGAAGGAGTATTGGCTTGAAGAAGCCATATTGAAGGCCTCCCTGCGCATCGGTACATTTTTGTTCTTCTTTGTAGCTTTTCAGATTATTTACGCCTGTATATATGTATCCTTATTCTTGTGTGAATTGTGCAGAATCTTCAACGCTGGGGGAGCTCCCTACAGGCTCGTTGAAGCTAAAGCCTGTCGAAATTCCCGATGAAGCGTTGCTCGATGTGGAGGGGTTGATGAGGCTGCTCCTCTTACAATAGAGCTTCCAGTGTTAGTTCTTGATCACGGAGCGCCCGCTCCTTTGGTGGTCACCGCCCCACTGACTCTTCCCGAAGGCGGCCCAGAGGCTGAGATGGAGGTAGTCGGGACTACCCTTCCTTTGTTGGAGCCCGAGGTCATGGCAGAGGCCGTCGAAGCCGCTATCCCCTCGACTCAGAATGGGAGGAGTGTTGAAGGTAACCTTCTGCATTTTAAATTAGCAATCTTTCTGTGGTCTGAACTCTTTTCTTTTCCTCAGAATTGCGCGGGCTGGCGGCCTCTATCGCTGATTTGTCGCCTCGGCAATCGTTTCAGCGTTTATTGGAGATGGCAGCTCCGCAGGCGATCTCCCCTCAGCTCATTGTCCTTTCCTCTGGGCAAGGTTAGCGTCATTCGCCATTTTTTTACCATAGCATTGTTGCCATTTTTGTGAAATGTCGTTGATGCCTCTTATAGTTTTGGAAGCTGACGACGAGGTCGAGGTCGTTGAAGGGCCAGGGGAACCTTCAGCTCCTACTTGCATGACTGTCGGTAAGCGACATTTTATTATAATCCCATTCGTTCTTTGCTTAAGAATTTTATTGACATCTTTCAAATTTGAATATCCCTGCCAGTCTCCTCGGCAATGGAATCGCGCATCGTGATGCCGCCCGGCCCTTATGCTTTGTGGGCTTCAGAACGCTTGGCCCAATTAAGCCTTGTCTCCTTATCATCTTTGATTGAGGAGCTCCGTGCTGGCAGCGCGACCACAGCTGAAGCGTTTGCCGCCGAAGCTAACGGTTCTCTTCCTTTTCTTGCCACCTACCATAGCGAAGAGGTGGTGCGAGTCTGGGTGGAGTTCTGTCGGCAGGTGGAGGCTTGCTTGCACGCCCTTGAATGTTCTCGCCTTTCCTCGGAAGCCGTGGCTGCAAAAGCGGAGTTGCGGGGTCTGGTAGCACGGTGCGCGGCAAACATGACGTCGTGCGAGAAGAGGCTCGGCCGTAAATTCTCGGAGAGGGAGCTAGCTTCCAAGGCGCTGAGCGAGCTTCAAGCTAATCTTACTGCCAAGGCCAACAAAGCATATGAACTCTGGCGGGTGCTTCAGGAGTCCATCAAAGAGGTGGTGGCTCTCGATAAAGCTTCCACGTTCACTCGTGAAAGGGTCAAGGCCCATAAAGCCACCGAGAAAGAGCTTGAAGTTCGGCTTGCTTCGTATCAGGCCCAGCAGGCTCAGGCGGAGGCTCGTCTTCAGGCGATCCTGAATCATGAAGCCGTGACTCAGCAACAGAAGGATGAGCTGGTAAAATTGCTACATCACCCGCTGTTCATAACATAATATTGCATTTTGTATTCCCCATTCTTATGCATTTAAGAATAAAAACAGGTGCTTTTGACCCATGTCTGCTACATGTTACAGGTTACAGGTTCTTGGCGCGAAAACAGTGAAAAAGACAAAAGACGACACAAAAAGAGACTTTTGACCAACAAATAGGAGGATCTTAGTCAAGCCTAAAAACGAAGAATAGTTCTCAATCAATAAGGCAACTCAAGGTCCAAATTGTCATGGCAAACGGTTAAAGGATCGGTACAAGTGTTCACTAAAGTTCTGGAATCACTGCAGAAACCCAAATGGAAAAAGAAATAAAGAAACAAGAAGCCCAGAAGAACCAAACCAAGCCCAAGAAAAATCATGAGCTGAACTCATCATTGGGCCGCGGATCCGCGGCCCAAGCGCGCCTATGCCGCGGATCCGCGGCCGTTTGAAGCCCTAGTGCGCAGGAAATTTTTCCAAAATTCTGTGGCGGCTATGGAAAGATTTTCTGGGGGTATATTTGTAATTGTAGACATGCGGTGCAATTGTAAACCTAGGGTTTCTATGTCCTATAAATAGAACCCAAGACCTTGTATTTTCTTATGCCTCTACTCATGAATAAAATTCTGTTTTCTTGAAGTTAGAGCGCATCAACAGCAAGTAGGTTATTTTCCTTGCAGTAGTTGTAGGTTTTCATATCTGCTCTTATTTTCTCGTCTTAGTTTAATTTAGTTTAGCTTTTATTAACTTGCAATCGATGTTTTCTCTCTTGAATAAACTCTTGTCTTTTTTCATCCCCTCAATGAGCGAGTAGTTTCCTCGCTTGTTAGGGTTAGGAATAGGGAAGGATTTGAGAGACGAAGATCTCTCATCTCTTTTCGTTGCTAAACTTTTATGAACATTAGAACTCCATGCATACCTTTTTATTCCGCTCCCTACGGCACTTTTACCCTCAAGGTAACGGTGATTCCGTAGTCTAAAGGACCGGATTTTAAGGTTTTCCATGGAGGTTAGGGTAAAGATTAAGAAAGGAAGGACAAGGATCTAGAGGAAGAATCAATCTTCCCAATCATCCTAATCCCCTTTGTTAAGATTTACCATAACACTAATATGATATCTTTAATTAATAGCAATGGAAAGAGATGTAGATCTTTGTTTACCAAATTTTCCCTAGACCTAATCCTAGCAAGTTTCTAATCCTAGTCTCATACAACTTCAATTTTTAGGTTTAATTATAAATCCAAACACCATTTGGAATTAACTCGTAAGAACTTAAAGGAGATTTACACATCCCTGTGGACCGACCCGTATTCACCGGCTAGCTTCATGCGACGCCGTTCTTGATTGCGGTAAATATTTTTGATCGACAAAACCTCTCTTAATCAAATGGCGCCGTTGCCGGGGATGGCGTAAAATTTTCTTTTTGTAATTTCGGGTTCATCTAAAAAATCATAAAAATCTAAAAAAATTCCAAAAATAAATTTTTTTTTTATCATCTTTTATTTTTTGAAGGGTTTTCTTTGTGGATCTTTGCAGGATTGACGGATCTGAAACAACACAGAAGGGGACATAGAAAAAGATACATCAAAACAGCAGGAGATTGAAAGTACAGAGCAGCTGAAGAAATCTGGAGACCTAAAGCCCCCAAGGAGCCGCGTTTCCGCGGCACTTACCTGGTCAATACCGCGCTTCCGCGGCGCCCTGTGGAGTTCTCTGAAAAAAAATTGGGTGGTTTGATTTCTTTCTCCTTTCTCTGCAAATCCCCATATATCTTCTGTCAAATCTTCTGCAGGATTCTTTGTGCTAAAAATCTTCTTCCCCCTTCCAATAATTGATTTTTTCCAGGATTCTTTGCGCCGCGCTAAAAAGCAAATTGATTGCAAGTGATTTACTGCTTTGCATACTTTAATCTGACTTTAAGGGGCTATTGACCAATTCAGATTGGGTGGGGATTTCATCACCCTTCCCAGGACCCCAGAAATCACTTAAAGCATTTGCATTGACCACTTTTAATTTAAAAAATATTAGACTCAGCCCTAAGGATCTCAAGCTCAATAGGACAGAGGACTAGTATAGGCATTGACCGTTTATCCTAACCGACATTGCGGTGTCTAGGCTAGTGGTTTTTAATTAGGCCCACTGTAGTGGTGGTTCCTTCCCACTTACCTGGCCGTACTTGTCCGTGAAGAGGCGGTTTGAGGTCCTATCTCTAGCCCTTTGGAACAGTTAGGAGCTGTCCAGCTGACCTAGGTGACCCTAGACTTAGGCCTGATTGTGCATGTGTGGTTAATTGCATTTGTGACACTAGTCTCTTTTCAAAATCTTTTTGCAAAAGCTCACTTAAAAAGAAAAAGGAAAATCTTTTCAAAACTTGCAACTTGTCGCTAAAGAATCTTTGCACTCACTTACACCACTTCTTCTCATTGACGTTTTCTTACCTTCACATTCTGTCTTTCATCTTTCGACTACACTAACCCTTTTAGTGTATGTCCGGTTGGACTAGGGACCCTAGCGCCCGATTAGTCCGTGTTTCGTTGGTACCGACCGACGAACCTTTCGACTCCGAAGTCGAAATCTTGTCCACTTCTTCACTTTCACCATCACATTCTTCCGAAGGTATGTCGGGATACGATCCTAACAATACCTTACCGACGGGAAGGATTCCACCTCCGTTAGGTGCGAATAACCCGAATCTTCCGCCTGTCGAAGCGCCCGCACGAGTCGCGCTCCAGGATCTTTTCTACCCCGTCTGCACCGCCCTTCCTACTTGTCTTTCCCTCCCACCGGCTAATGGGGACAATTTTGAGATCAAACCCCACTTCATCAACATGCTGCCTAAGTTTCATGGTTTGGAATCCGAAGATGCATATATCTTTATCAACAAATTCCAAAACGTTTGCGCCATGATGAAAACTACCCAATTAAGTGATGACGCTATAAGGCTAAGGGTCATTCCTTTCACCTTATGTGACCTAGCCGAGAAGTGGCTATACAGCACCGCATCACACTCAATTAGAAATTGGGACGAGTTTGTGAAAGCTTTTCTTAAAAAGTTCTATCCTCATCACAAAACTGCTAAAATCCGTAATGAGATTATACAATTTTCACAGCTTCCTGCCGAACCATTTTGGAAATGTTTTGAAAGATTCAAAGACCTTCTCGTTCAATGCCCTCACCATGGAATCGAAAGATGACAACTTTGCCAAACATTATACGAGGGATTGAACCCGGCAACGAAGCAGTTGCTAGAAACCATTAGTCAAGGTCACTTTCTGTCCAAGTCTAGTGAGGAAGCGTGGCAGTTTCTTGAGGATCTTAGTGAGCAAACAATTCAATGGGAGAGCACCAAGACCACATCATCTTCTTCTATTGGTCAACCTAGGGCAGGCATACATCAAGTAGAGATGTCAATTGCTATGAAGGCCGAGATGGCCGCTCTTACGAAAAAGCTAGAAGCGCTTGAGACCAAAATCTCAGCACCTTCTCCTGCCCCTGTTGTGCCCCCACGAACTGTTTGTGCTTGTTGTTCGGATCCATCACATCTCACCGAAGAGTGTCCTTACACTGCATCCACTCAAGGACAAGATCAAGTCAATGCTGCCTTTCAGCAACGACAAAGAAATGATCCATACTCTTCGACATACAATCCGGGTTGGAAGAGCCACCCTAATTTCGCTTGGAACCACAATCAACAACCCCAAGGAAACAACAATTTTCAAAGGGCTCCTCCTCCACAACAACAAGCACCTCCACAAACTCAATTTCAGCAGCCTCTCCAACAGTAACCTTACCCTAATCAGATGAACAATTTTGTGCCCAACAATTTTGTTCCCCCTCAAAATGCTGTTAGCTCGCTCGAAAGAAGTCTAGAAGCATTCCTAAAGCAATCTGCACAGTCCACAGCTAGGATAGAGACTTCTGTCCAATCTTTGGTGCAAAACAGTGCCTCACACGATCAAAGCATCAAAGCTATTGAGGCACAAATCGCACAACTCAACGCAGCATTGAAAGAGCGAGAGAAAGGAAAGCTTCCATCTCAACCACTCCCAAATCCCGGTCATGCACATGTTGCACATGAACAACAGAATCATAACGTGAATGCTGTGACCACGTTGAGATCCGGAAAAGTGCTGCAAAACAATGTGGGTATTCACCATGACACCTCGGCCGGTGGTTCTTCATCTTCTTCATCTTCCTCTTCTTCTTCGTTAGAGCCTATTCTCCATCCTTCATATGACTCTACTTCTTCTAGCTCAAACGGACCCTCTCCTCACAACACGAACACATCTACACGGGGTTCCGTTCCAACTCAACAATCTGATCCACAAAAATTGGACTCAACAACTTTTCAAAATGTTCCTTTTCCAAATCGGTTGAGATCCAATAAACCAACTCCACAGATGGAGAAGATTGTAGAGTTGTTCAAGCAGGTTAGCATAAATATCCCTCTTTTGGATGCAATCCAACAAGTTCCTTCATATGCAAAAATCTTAAAGGACTTATGCACCAAAAAGAGGAAGTCACAAGTACCAAAGAAAGTTTTCGTGGCTAGTGCTGTTAGTGATGCTCTTGTCAATTCTTTACCCCCAAAGCACAAGGACCCCGGTTGTCCTACTATTTCGATCACAATTGGGAACAAGACCATCAATAGAGCACTATTAGATCTTGGTGCTAGTGTCAATTTGCTACTCTATTCGGTGTACGAACAATTAGGCGTTGGAGAGCTCAAGCCTACTCATTGCACTCTCCAAATGACCGACCGATCAATCACCCACCCTAGGGGAGAGTTGGAGGATGTGTTAATTAGAGTAGGGGATTTCATTTTCCCCGTGGACTTTATTGTTATGGATACACAGCCTGTCGCTAACCCCCGTAATCAAATTCCGGTGATACTTGGTCGACCATTCCTCGCGACTTCTAACGCGGTAATCAACTGTCGTAACGGTTAAATGAATTTATCTTTTGGCAAGATGACAGTTGAACTCAACATTTTCAAGTTAGGAAGTCAGCCTTGCGAGCCTAATTCTAGCGTACTTGATGTGTGCTCGATCGATGAGATCGTGGAGGAGGACTGTGAGTTCGAAAATTTCATATTTGATCACAGTAATATTGACGCCACTAGTGCGTTCCTCCTAGAATCCGACACAGCTTTCACGACGGACAAAGATTATGAATGTTTCACCTTTGTTGATGATCTTGAAGACTCTCCACCCGAGTTTGAGTCTTTTGCTTTTTCGGATGAGTTAGTTGAACCATCCGACTCGGTAGCGTACACTCAATTTGAACCTTTGATGGAATCCTTCGAGTTTGAAACAGTTACTCCTTTGTTACCATCTATTGTTTCACCACCTAAACTCGAACTAAAGCTTTTGCCGTCACACCTAAAATATGCTTATCTAGGTGAAAATGAGACCTTACCCGTTATCATCTCGGCCTCTCTAGCTCTTGAGCAAGAGAAGGCTCTTTTAACGGTCTTATACAATAATCGGCAAGCTTTCGGCTGGTCTATGGCGGACATCAAGGGGATTAGTCCCCTCATAGTCGAACATCATATACACTTGATGGATGATGCCAAGCCGGCACGGGATCCACAAAGACGCCTCAACCCCATCATGAAAGAGGCGGTCAAAAAGGAGATTGTTAAGTGTCTTGATAGCGGTATCATTTACCCTATCTCGGATAGCCAATGGGTTAGCCCCATTCATGTCGTGCCAAAGAAATCGGGCATCACGGTCATCACCAATGAGGCAAATGAGTTAATTCCCACTCGCACCCAAACTGGGTGGCGAGTTTGCATCGACTACCGGAAACTCAATGCCGCGACAAGGAAGGACCACTTTCCTTTACCATTCATTGACCAAATGCTAGAACGATTGGCGGGGCACGAATTCTACTGCTTTTTAGATGGCTATTCCGGTTATAATCAAGTCCCCATAGCCAAAGAGGATCAAGACAAGACTACATTTACTTGTCCCTTTGGCACTTTTGCTTATCGTCGCATGCCCTTTGGGTTATGCAATGCACCCGCTACATTTCAGCGGTGTATGATGGGGATCTTTTCGGACATGGTGGAGAAGTTTTTGGAAATCTTTATGGATGATTTCTCCATTTTTGGTGACTCCTTCGATGAGTGTTTACGACATCTTGACGCAGTTCTCACCCGCTGTAGGGAAAAGAACCTGACTTTGAATTGGGAGAAGTGCCACTTTATGGTACGAGAAGGCATTGTCTTAGGACATGTCATCTCGCAAAATGGCATAGAGGTTGATAGAGCAAAAATCGAAGCCATTTCTAATCTTCCTCCTCCTAAATGCGTCAAAGATATCCGAGCTTTCCTTGGCCATGCCGGTTTCTATAGACGGTTCATCAAGGACTTTAGCAAGATTGCTAGACCCTTGACTCTCTTGTTGGCCAAAGACACTACTTTTGTTTTCGACTCAACTTGCATGAAAGCGTTCGAGTCTTTGAAACACTCACTCATTTCTGCGCCCATCCTTTCATCTCCAGACTGGACGCATCCCTTCGAAATTATGTGCGACGCATCAGATTTTGCAATTGGTGCTGTTCTTGGACAGCACATTAACAAGATGCCGCATGTAATTTACTACGCTAGCCGAACATTAAATGAGGCCCAATTAAACTACACAACAACAGAAAAAGAGTTTTTAGCGGTTGTGTTTGCACTTAAGAAATTTCGGCCTTATTTAATCGGCTCTCCAGTTATAGTGTACACGGATCACTCAGCTCTTCACCACCTTTTTGCGAAGAAGGATGCTAAGTCTAGGCTCATACGTTGGATCCTCTTGCTACAAGAATTTGACCTTATCATACGGGACAAAAAGGGATGTGAAAACGTAGTGGCCGATCACCTTTCACGACTTCCTTCATCGCCTACACTTGAACTGCTTATCACTGATGCTTTCCCCGATGAGCAACTCTTGACTGTTTCTTGCGAACCATGGTTCGCCGATATTGTAAACTACTTAGCCACCGGCCTGATACCTAAAGATTGGTCGAAACAAGATAAACTTCGATTTTTGTCCCAAGTAAAGCATTTTTACTGGGATGAACCTTATCTTTTTAAATATTGTCCCGACCAAATCATTCGTCGGTGTGTGCCAGAAAATGAGGTCAAGAGTGTGCTGTCTTTTTGCCACGATCAAGCATGTGGCGGGCACTTTGGCCCAAAGAAGACAGCCGAGAAAGTTTTACAGTGTGGTTTCTATTGGCCACGACTCTTCAAAGATGCTTCGAATACTGCAAAACTTGCTCCCGGTGCCAACACTTGGGCCGGATATCGCGGAGAAATGAAATGCCGCTCCAAACAATTTTGGTTGTTGATATTTTTGATGTTTGGGGTATAGATTTTATGGGACCATTTCCTAACTCTTTTGGAAATGTGTATATTCTATTGGCTGTTGACTATGTTTCAAAGTGGGTCGAGGCTATACCAAGTTGAACGAATGACAACAAGGTTGTCGTTCGATTTCTAAAAGAACACATCTTTTCTCGATTTGGGCACCCTCGTGCGATAATAAGTGATAATGGTTCTCACTTTTGCAATAGGACTTTTGAGTCCCTAATGCGCAAATACTCTATCACCCATAAGCTGTCAACGCCATACCATCCCCAAACATGTGGACAAGCCGAGATCTCGAATCGACAAATTAAGCAAATCTTGGAAAAAACGGTTTCTAAAAACCGTAAAGATTGGTCACTAAAATTAATCGATGCACTATGGGCTTTCCGTACTGCATACAAGACCGATCTTGGCATGTCTCCATATCGGCTTGTTTACGGGAAGGCCTGCCACCTTCCAGTAGAAATTGAGCATAAGGCATTTTGGGCCATTAAAGAGCTGAATCTATCCTTAGGAGATGCGGGCAGCAACCGAAAGCTGCAGTTAAATGAACTAGAAGAGCTGCGGGATGAGGCATATGATAATGCCGTGATTGCTAAAAACCGAGTTAAGGTATTTCATGATAAAAACCTTTTGCGCAAGACTTTTAAACCAGGTCAACAGGTTTTATTATATGATACTCGGTTACATTTTCATCCCGGCAAGCTCCGTTCTAGGTGGAGGGGACCTTTTGTAGTCCGCACCGTTTATCCGCACGGTGCGGTTGATCTGGAAAACCCGGAGGACGGTACGCTTTTCAAAGTAAATGGGCATCGTTTGAAACCGTTCCTCACAGCGGACCCTTCGGAGGAGCTCCTGTTCTTGCAGGAGCCAATCTACACTGAGTAATATTCCTCCACTTTCACCCCCAGATTTCTTTTCTTCCAAAACATTATTTCAAATAAGTTTGGGGGTGTGTATATAATATGTAAATATAATAATAAGCAGGAACTCGCCGATATTATCAACCCACTTGGTGCAGCATGACAGTGAGGACACTGTCCATTGTAAGTTTGGGGGTATGTTCGGTAAGTTTTTCCTTTTGCATTCATATGTATATTTCTGCATTGCATCTTTATATAAAAAATCATAAAAATTTGAAAATTTGAAAAATAAAAAAAATTAGAAAACAGAAAAACCCATAAAAATTGAAAAAATTCAAAAATTATAAAAATTAATGTATTCAATTCTGGTTAATTGACTTGAGTTTGATAAATAGGGTAACTGGCTAGGAAAAACTAAATCTTAGACTTAGCAAATTAAAAACCCTAAAAATAACCTTTCTTACGGTAGAAAGTATTTGTCTTTGTAGATTATTTAGAAATAGGCAAATTTTGGGTTCAGTTCTTGGGCTAAGTCGAAACGAAGGAAAAGTATTAAAACTTTTATTAGAGAATAAGTTTGAAAAATAGTTCCTAGCTTAAGTCTAGATTCTGAAAACATATACCCTACAAAACGCACAAACACGCACCTTGAAACTTGGATTAGTAGAAGAGACCTTGAAATACTCTTGTCTAAAGTCCTTAGCACAAAAAAAAAAAGTGAATAAAGAAAAAAATGGACACTGGTTTTTGTGATTACTTAAGGCTGTAAAAATAGAAAAATATTTAGCGAGGGTGCTTCATCACCTAGTGCCTTAGACCAACTGGTTTGGGAGTCACTGCTAAAAGCCTTGGGTATTGCAAAGCTAGGAAGTACGCTTTAAAGTACTAACGCATCTTGTAATCGGTTGTTGGTACCTCAAGAAGTATTAACAGTCGCATGAAGGATGTGAAAGCGAAAGATCACCAATTAATAAGTGCTTTTGACAATGGACGAGAGTACGATTGCTTGATTTGAATTTCCAAGTGTAGGGGTGATATTTACACACACGTGGGGATATGTGATTAGAGTTTAGATGAGAGAAAGGAGTGAAGAATAAAACTTGTATCTTTAATAGAGTTGATAGAAATTCCTAAGTAGAGATGGAACCCTAGAAGGAAAACTTAAGAAATGCCGAAAGCTAGGTAATTCTATAGAACATATATAATCTTAAGTTAAATAATGAGAAAGTGTGAAGAATATGGGTGGATAATTTGCGGGTTGACGATAATAGAATTCCTTGTTAGAAAACCTAATTAGAAAACAAAAGTCGAAAAACCAAATTGATAGGATTTTGTGGGTAGTATCCGCTGAAAACCCTCAGGAGACAACACTCCTCCTACTAGGGACACCTAGAGGTTTAACGGCTTGTTGCACGAGCTCAGTGCAATCGCGTTTCCCTGCGAAAGTGCGGCCAGGTTAGATTTTTATCGAGAATAAATAAAATAATAAGTTTGCTCGAGGGCGAGCAAAAGATAAGTTTGGGGGTATTTGTTCATAACATAATATTGCATTTTGTATTCCCCATTCTTATGCATTTAAGAATAAAAACAGGTGCTTTTGACCCATGTCTGCTACATGTTACAGGTTACAGGTTCTTGGCGCGAAAACAGTGAAAAAGACAAAAGACGACACAAAAAGAGACTTTTGACCAACAAATAGGAGGATCTTAGTCAAGCCTAAAAACGAAGAATAGTTCTCAATCAATAAGGCAACTCAAGGTCCAAATTGTCATGGCAAACGGTTAAAGGATCGGTACAAGTGTTCACTAAAGTTCTGGAATCACTGCAGAAACCCAAATGGAAAAAGAAATAAAGAAACAAGAAGCCCAGAAGAACCAAACCAAGCCCAAGAAAAATCATGAGCTGAACTCATCATTGGGCCGCGGATCCGCGGCCCAAGCGCGCCTATGCCGCGGATCCGCGGCCGTTTGAAGCCCTAGTGCGCAGGAAATTTTTCCAAAATTCTGTGGCGGCTATGGAAAGATTTTCTGGGGGTATATTTGTAATTGTAGACATGCGGTGCAATTGTAAACCTAGGGTTTCTATGTCCTATAAATAGAACCCAAGACCTTGTATTTTCTTATGCCTCTACTCATGAATAAAATTCTGTTTTCTTGAAGTTAGAGCGCATCAACAGCAAGTAGGTTATTTTCCTTGCAGTAGTTGTAGGTTTTCATATCTGCTCTTATTTTCTCGTCTTAGTTTAATTTAGTTTAGCTTTTATTAACTTGCAATCGATGTTTTCTCTCTTGAATAAACTCTTGTCTTTTTTCATCCCCTCAATGAGCGAGTAGTTTCCTCGCTTGTTAGGGTTAGGAATAGGGAAGGATTTGAGAGACGAAGATCTCTCATCTCTTTTCGTTGCTAAACTTTTATGAACATTAGAACTCCATGCATACCTTTTTATTCCGCTCCCTACGGCACTTTTACCCTCAAGGTAACGGTGATTCCGTAGTCTAAAGGACCGGATTTTAAGGTTTTCCATGGAGGTTAGGGTAAAGATTAAGAAAGGAAGGACAAGGATCTAGAGGAAGAATCAATCTTCCCAATCATCCTAATCCCCTTTGTTAAGATTTACCATAACACTAATATGATATCTTTAATTAATAGCAATGGAAAGAGATGTAGATCTTTGTTTACCAAATTTTCCCTAGACCTAATCCTAGCAAGTTTCTAATCCTAGTCTCATACAACTTCAATTTTTAGGTTTAATTATAAATCCAAACACCATTTGGAATTAACTCGTAAGAACTTAAAGGAGATTTACACATCCCTGTGGACCGACCCGTATTCACCGGCTAGCTTCATGCGACGCCGTTCTTGATTGCGGTAAATATTTTTGATCGACAAAACCTCTCTTAATCACCCGCCGGCTTGAAGACTTGTTTCTTTTCCTTTCTTTTCTATTTTTGTACATACTCATGGATGAGAGTATCTTCTTTTTGTTCTTTCATGAATTGTACTTTGTATCCATTTTGGTTTATGAATAAAAGATACATTTTTCTTCTCAATGGTGTGTCTCCTTTCATTGAATGAGTTTTGCGGACAATTTATCTTGATCTCCTTGCAGGGCAGCGACGGCTTAGGATTCAGGGTTAAGGTCTGCTTCCTAAGACTTTTGCGCTTTATGAGCCACGAGGGTCTCATAAAGAGTTTTTCTCCCTACAGGTCGAGAGGATCCCATAGGTATAAGTTCTTCTTAAGAATCGTGAAGATTCTTAAGTGGGTTTTCCCTTGAGAGTCGTAGGGATCTCACAAGAGAATTTTATTCCTTACAGGTCGTGAGGACCTGCAAGTGCTGAATGTGGTCGCCCTTATCCGTGTTTCATGGGGTCAGGGGTTTCTCAAAGTATCGTAGTTTAAAGACGTCGCGGTCAAGGTTAAGGACATCATAGTCCGTGGATTTAAGGACTCCACAGTCCGATGTTAGTTTTAAGACATCACGGTCAAGGTTAAGGACGTCATAGTCCGTGGATTTAAGGACTCCACGGTCCGATGTTAGTTTTAAGACATCACGGTCAAGGTTAAGGACGTCATAGTCCATGGATTTAAGGACTCCATAGTCCGATATTAGTTTTAAGACATCACGGTCAAGGTTAAGGACGTCATAGTCCGTGGATTTAAGGACTCCACAGTCCGATGTGTGGTTGCGGGGACCCGTCACCTCTTTGAAGACGTTGAGGAATTACAATGCCAGGTATCAAAGGAGTGAAGAGATGTACCCCTAAACCAAGGTGGAATCAATATAGAATCAGGGTGTTTAATTGTTAGTTTTAAGACATTACGGTCGAGGTTAAGGACATCATAGTCCGTGGGTTTTAAGGACTCCACAGTCCGGTGTTTGCTCTGGATGCTTCACACGGGTTCACTGCCGTGCTTGGCAAGGACCAGGCTCCGCTCTGGGCGTTTTCCGCGGGGTCAAAGAGTGACATTATCCGTGTTCCACGTGACCAGGAATTTTGCACTAGATGCTTCACACGGGTTCACTGCCGTGTTCGGCGAGGACTAGGCTCCGCTCTGGATGCTTCACATGGGTTCACTGCCATGCTCTGCGAGGACCAGGATCCGCTCTGGACGTTTTCCACGGGGTCAAAGAATGACGTTATCCGCGTTCCACGTAACCAGGAATTTTGCACTAGATGCTTCACATGGGTTCACTGCCGTGTTCGGCGAGGACTAGGCTCCACTCTGGATGCTTCACACGAGTTCACTGCCGTGCTCTGCGAGGACCAGGATCTGCTCTGGACGTTTTCCACGGGGTCAAAGAGTGACGTTATCCGCGTTCCACGTAACCAGGAATTTTGCACTAGATGCTTCACACGAGTTCACTGCCGTGTTCGGCGAGGACTAGGCTCCGCTCTGGATGCTTCACACGGGTTCACTGTCGTGCTCTGCGAGGACCAGGATCCGCTCTGGACGTTTTCCACGGGGTCAAAGAGTGAAGTTATCCGCGTTCCACGTAACCAGGAATTTTGCTGATTGTATCCGCATTTCACGGAATGGAGGTTTGGCTGTTGGTGATATGTATATCGCCGAGCCATGGAGCTAGGGGTTGCCGCTGCTCCCCTTTGTCTAAAGTTGTGTCCGTTGTTACGAGACGAGTGTTGGGATGATCTCTAAGTCGCTTGCGGCCCGTCGAGACTTAGCTTCTTTCTTTGATGAAACCTGGGGGGAAGTATGATCACTTCTTTGTTTACGCCCTTGGATTGTATACAGGGTGTGATGGAACATCACCTGTAGGGCATAAATTAAAACTTTATTTTATTTTATTTCTTTTTCCGTGATGCTCTATCATTTCAGCTTTTATATCGCGGAGGTCGCGATTGCCCTATCATTTCGGCTATTTTTCGCGGTGCCCAATCATTTCGGCTATTTATTTCATTTTTACTCGCTGCTTTTTATTGCGAGTTGCCCCATCATTTTGGCTATTTTGCGTGCATACATTTTTACTTGCTGCTTTTGTTTGCAAGTTGCCCCATCATTTCGGCTATTTCGTATGCACGTGCGGCCTACTGGCTTTTCGCCATAAACCTGAAATTAGACACCGATTTCGGCATCAGCACCGCTACAACTGGGATATGGCCAGGAGCGAATTATCATCTGCCTCTGTCGATGTTGAACAAAGCTGGCTTAGCAAACTAGGGTTAGGGTCCTGTCGACTAAGGCTTTTGACTTCATGAGCCCTAAGGGTCTCACAAAGGTATTTCTCCCTACAAGTCGTGAGGATCTTGTAGGTGTATTTTCTCCCTAGGAATCGTGAGGATTCCTAAGTGTATGTTCTTCTATAAGTCGTAAGGATCCTACAAGAGGGCTTTCTCCTTATAAGTCGAGAGGACTTATAAGGGTTGTTCACCATAGGGACATACCCCTAGTCACGGGTGGGACTTTGCTGAGGAAATGTTTATTCGCGCCCGTGGATTGTGTACAAGGGTCAGTATGAGCTGCTTGTAGGGCATTGTCGAAGGTTATGGGGGATTTTGCTTAAGTACAGGTTTAGGTCTCTGTGACTTAAGACTTTCAAGTCTTATGAGCCGTGAGGGTCTCATAAGAGAGTTCTCCTTGCGAGTCGTGAAGATCTCGCAAGTGTATTTTCTCCTTAGGAATCGTGAGGATCCCTAAGTGTGTTGCTCCCTTGTGAGTCGTAAGGATCTCACGCGGGTGGTTTCTCCTTACAAGGTCGTGAGGACCCTGCAAGTGTCCTTTAACGAGGTTGCGCCCTTTCGGGTTTTCACAAACACTCGCCGGTAGTCCTGCTGTTTTTACTCACGGAGCCCTTTCGGGTTTTCATCCGTGCCCTTTTTGCTTATGGACATACCGTTTTTTTTTCCTTATTTATTTATTTATTTATTCATCTCATCAGCCTAAGGATGCTGCGGTAGTAGTTTTAAGGACGTTTCGGTCCGTCGTTAGTTTAAGGACGTTTCGGTCCGTCGTTAGATTAAGGACGTTTCGGTCCGTCACTGAGAGAGGGCCGGCTACTACTTATAGAGCTTTAGCCTAGGAAGATAGCGAGCGGACATAGTCGTCGTCATCTACCATTGACCTAGGCTGTGGCCCATTAAGCGTAGTATTTCTTGAGGAAGCGGCCGTTTATTGGCCTGAAAGGCCTTTCACCGTGCATATCCATGAGTAGATAGGCTCCACCCTGGTAGACCTTGTCTATGATGTACGGGCCTTCATAGTTCGGCCCGAATTTTTCCCGCTTGGCGCGATTGGGGATCATAGGCCTTTTGACCACTAGCACGAGTTCGCCTTGGCGGAATGTCCTCGGCCTGGTCAATCTTTCATACGAGCGTGTCGTTTTTTCTTTGTAAGCCTCCAAGTTTTGTTGTGCTACGAGCCGTGTTTCATCAAGGGCATCAAGCTCTTCTAGCCGAAGGTGAGCATTTTCTTCACTCGTCAACTCGCAGTGGACTGCCACTCATAGAGAAGGTAGCTCTATCTCGAGGGGGAGTACTGCTTCTGTACCGAATACCAATGCGTATGGCGTCGTGTTCGTGGCCGTCTTGAACGTAGTTCGATATGCCCAGAGAGCTTCTTGCAGTCTCTCATGCCAGTCCTTCTTATTTCGGGACACCGTCTTGTTGGAGATAGTGCCCTCATAGTCAATTATTGGATCGCATGTACGTGATTGCAATGATTGCGGAGGACCTATACCAGTAGGACAGTCTTACTCGAGATGATAGTATGCTATCTGGTTTGCCTTTATCAGTCGTGTACATGTTCAGGTGACTGATTACATGTTACACTTTGATGGAGCCCTTAGGATCTTGCTTTACTACCAACAGTATGATGGCGATCATATACGTGAGAGTTGGGTAGTTTATACGCATATCCTTAATTGTGGTCCCTAGTCGTGGGAGTTTCGAGACAGGGCATCGATACTCCGGAGTAGACTAGTGTATACAGTCGAGACCCGGACGAGGGGCGGTGGCCGGTCTCACAAGCCACTGGTGTCAGTTGGATCACCTAAGATGTATACAGGTGCTCATTGGGTTATGAGTACACCGGACAGGACTCGCCGGGAACCTGCTAGTTGGTATTATACATATCGTCAGATAGCAGTTCCCTGGTGACATGTGTACAGGTTAGTTCATCGACCTGAAGTCGTCATTTGTCTCGTGTGAGTTCCCACTGTACTTTGATTTCTACCCTACCACGGCTCAAAGGAGTCGTGCAAACAGGTAGTTTTTGGGTACAGTCCCGAGCCACATGGAGGTACGTGAGCGGATCGGCAGGGGATTCGTCTCTCCCGGTATTGGGGGCGAGATCGTGCTGTGTCTAGGAGAGCCATTACACAAAGCCCACGGCCGTGGCAGGAGATTTACTGGTAGGTACTCCAGTAGTATCTCAGGGTGTTATTGGGCTACACTCCGACACGACTTATACTGCAATTGGGGGTCTGACGTTATTAGCCCCCTGGGCAGATATGCGATACTCATAGACGAACGGACCGGACTGTATATACATTGTCACTGTTAGGCTCAGTGGGGTTTCCGGATGAGTTCGCTCATCGGCCTCCCTTGAGGTCAGTCCATGGGCAGCCGTTACGCATAGCTAGTGCCGCTGACGGTTTATGGTTAAACCCACTGCCAGGGTACTGATGAGTCATTAGAGTCCCCCACAGACAGTTTCCCAAGTTCGGGCGAAACGTTGTAGAGGCCGTATGGTTTTATGGTAGGGTTCGGAAAATGCACATGCGTTTACACACGTGTCATTTTTTAGGCAGATAATACTGGTGGGCTTTGGTTTAAGCCGGATCCGAGTATTATATTGAGTAGATATAATATCTTTGTCTCAGTTGCATTTATATTCGGTCGTAATACAAATGCGGGTATATTTATACAGTTACGGGGTTATCCTGAGAGTCGTTTCAGGATCACTTTTGGAAGTTGCCAGTTTCCAGTTTTCTATCAGCCGTCTTTTAACATTCGGTTAAAGATGGATTTATCTTTTCTTGGATGAGGGTGAGTCATGCTTCTAGAAGGTTCTAGAAGAGGTGACTAGGTTTGAATGGTGTTGGTGTTTCATTGGTTGCTTTTGGTGTGTTCACACTTTGTGTTCACACTAGAGATATTTTATTGTGTTCACACTTGATATTTTTTCTTGTGGTCACCCTCTTCTCTCCTACACTCACCCCCCCATTCCTATATATGGCCGGCCCCTTCCCCCCTTCTCTCTCTCTCACTTGATGTTTCATTTGGTAAAAAGATTATGATAGATTTTGGGGTGTATGGAATTTCACAGCTCATTTCATTCCATCACCCGATTCCCATGGCAACTTCATTAACCGATCGTCCACGGCTTTGGACGAAGTGAGACAAAGTCTTCTACTCATTCTCTACATCATTCTTGGTCGTCTCTTTTAGCAAAATTGACGACCGAGTTGCCTCGAGTCAGAGGCGGGAGACCGTTTAAAGAATCGTTGACGTGGTGCCACCTGGACGAGGAGATCGGAGATCGACGAGATCGGAGCAGCCGCAACGGAGCGTGGGATGATGGTTAAAGAACGAAGGACTCGGATCGTTCGGTATAACCTTTCTACTCTCTTTACAGTTTGTTAGTTTAGCAATAATGGCAGATCCGGGTTAAAGTATACGATAGCGCCAGTTAAAAAGTTTTTGTTCCGCATTTGGCGTCTGTAGACGGCCGGGGCGCTACCGTAGACTTACAGTGGTATCAGAGCCTCACCATTTTGCTATACTAACTTGTGCTAACACGTTTAAAATATCGATCGAACCGAATTTCGAAAAACACAATTTTCAAGCTTCACAGTTTCTGTCGATTTTAAATGATGTCCTAAAATTATTCTACATATCACAGAAATCTGTGCAGGGTTTTCTAAGAATACTGTAAAAATTTGGGCACATGATACGACCAAACCGCCGCGGAATCGCGGTCAAACCTAGGGTTTGACCGCGCATCCGCGGCTATTTGGTGTGATCATGCCCCCAAACTTGCACAGTGTATTCTTCTCTGGAAATTGGGGTTTTTGGTATATATCTTTTGGGCCCAGAATTTGTTACTGTTCAACAGATGTTCGTGGGGCCCACTTCGTGATATTTTGTCGATCGAAATTTAAACATGTTAGTTTACAGTGCTTACATTATATCTCCGACCGGGAATGTCATTTGATCGGTAAACCGCGTCTGATTGCTATAGTTCTTTTAGACGGGTTTGCGAACGTGACATTCGCGTTGATGTTCTGTGTTGTGCTGTGATGTTGCGGATTTGTCGTGGTGGATAGCAGTGTGCAATGGTAGTGCAGTTTGGATTTATTTGTACATTTGATATTGCGGGGCGAGCGTCCAACATGTGGACTGCCGTCACTGCCTGTTGTATAATATTCTTTTGGGGCACGTCCAGGTTGCGGTCGATGTACCTGTTGTACTATTTTTCATTACTGTACTAGGTTTTGCCCCGCGACGGAGTGCACGGATAGCCGGGTTCTGAGGGGAAACGGGTTCGCATCTCATGGCTTTGAGAGGCAGAGGGGCCTCACTCTAGAATTGGCAGACTATTCGCCGCACTTGTAGGGGGTACAGGTTGACCCATGGAGGGGTGCCCAAGATTACCGGATTCCGTAAAGTGCAGGGTGGTCCATTCACTTTGCTGTAGGGGGCTGCCTCACTTCAGGTTTTGGCGGGTAACTTGCCGCACCCGTAGGGGTCTAGGTTTTATTGCACAGGCTATCCACACGACAGGGGAACGTCGGGTTTCAGCAGCGGCTCTGTGAAACCTGGGGATCCCAGATTATCTGTATTGTTCTGTGATGCTTATTACTTTTCTGTAATGTTGCATATTATCATGCCTGGAGCGATTATTGTATATTGGTTTATATACTATTAGATGTTGTATATGTTTTACACCTGCGCTAGTTCAGTCCCCGCTCTGTCGTTAGTTAAGTAACCTAACGGGTGATGACGGGACCCAGTGACGAATGCGGATGGCATATACGTACATTTTATTTTCGTTCTTTTCTGGTGTGATTGATTGATGGGACTGCGTTGATTCTGATCAATGCAAAGGAAAACAAACCTATTTGGCAGTTGTTGGAACAAATTTAAAAAGTGTTATTGCAAAGACGTTTCCTTTTGTTTTGCATAGCGGTATTCAGTGGAATATCCTGCACCTCATTCGACGAGGCAAGGACCGATATCCCTTCACCGGGACTGACCTCTTGGGCAGAAGTTTGCGTCAGGGTAATAACTTCACTATAGTCGATTACAAGTTGCTTTGCATCGCGGTATTCAGTGGAATATCCTGCACCTCATTCCACGAGGAAAGAGCCGAGATCCCTTCACCGGGAATGACCTCTTTAGCAAAAGGTTTTCGCCACTATATTTTAAAAAGCTATCAGGTTCCTTCAGCGATATCAAGTTCGTTACGTTAAAGGTTTTTCGCCAAAAACCAGCCGTAGCCCTCCGTCACTTCTTTTGGGTATTCAGTAGTATTCAAGCTATGCATTTTAGCCAAAGTTAAGGCATAGTGTTTGGTAGCTGCTGGGTATTCATTTGTTGCATAGATAGATGAGTTGGTTTGGGACAGTCGTTCTGCCATTTGGCCAAAGCCAGGGGCATGTGCGGGTGGGTTCAAATTGACAAGATAGTGACGGGTAGAACTTGGCATGTGACTTATGACATTTTGACCAAAGCCAAGGTTATAAGAGCATGGGGCAAAAATCATATCGGGAGTTTCTAAAGAAACTGAAACTTGCCAAGTATGCGCATACCTTCTGGAGTATGAGTAACGTGGATGCATTCCATCACGTTATCATGCGATGAGAGTTGGATCCCGATTCCCACTGATGAGTTGGTTTACTCTTCGGGTGATCCCGATTGATTCTTCTTTCAGGTTTGGAGGAGAATTCGACAGGACAGTGGGAGGTTTCCGGATTAGATAAAGTGATAACCATTCTGATCTAGGTTAGAGTGCACGCAGAGTGTTTCTTTTCTCTCTCTCTTTGGCAGCGACCTTTGACCGACCCTAGACTATGACTCAGTGACCTTGTTGACCGAACCTTCTTAAAATACTGGCTTTTGGATTGTCTGAGTTGCATAAGTCATTGCCACTCCTTCTTTTACCCTTTGCATTTCTCAGAAACACCCCGTATTACTACGGACATCCACTTCCATTGGATAGATCCATCGTATGGTTATATACGAACTCGAAGGGACTTCTTCGAGGATGGATCCAGGTTCAGGAGAAATAGAATTGGTTTATTCAGTTGTCTTTTATTATCACCTTCTCTCAGGTTGCGAGGGCTCCTTGGTTTAGGAGAGTACACCTATTACGCTTATTGGATAGTCTTATTCCAAACCATAGGCAGGTGCCGAAAGGTAGGGAATGAAGAAAACCAATTAGCCTAAGTAGGGTGTGCAGAAGGCAATAACTAAAGACAAAATAAAGGGATTAGAAAGAGGGCAAAGTAAATTGCGACTGTTATCATTCACGACCAAAACCGCGTACTTCATCGCCACTCCTATTTCAACTTTACAGGAATAAGGTATTATTCAGTTGTCTTTTATCATCATCTTCTCTCAAGATGCGAGTACTCCTTGGTTTAGGAGGGCATACCTATTATGCTTACTGGATAGTCTTCTTCCAAACCATAGGCTGGTGCCGAACGGTAGGGAAGGAAGAAAACCATTTAGCCTAACGATAGTGTACAGAAGGTAACGACTAAAGACAAATAAAGAGATTTGGAGAGATGGCAATAAAATATACGGTTAATGTCATGAATTGGATTATGGAAGAGGCATTACTAGGAATACCAAGATACCCTTACGAAACATTTTCATGTTTTAGTGCATTGTTAAAGAAAAACTGTTTTCCCGATTAGATACTTACTCCAAGGGTATGTATTTACCAGGTTTCATTCTCATATCTGTATGGTTTTACGGATGATGAGTGGGAGTAAGTTATTGGGAATTAGGTGATCATCCTCATTATATCGGAATTCGTTGTAATTGGTGATATTTGAGAAAATCGCCAGGGTACAGTTTTCAACCTACGACGCACAGGTTTTGAGTTGCTTAACTCAGCGGACTTATACAGAGTATTGTATGTTGTCCAGTGTCCATCAGGACAAAGGGGTAGGTCCTCGTACTTTGTTCTGTTTACTTATAACTTCTCTAGTTTTTAGACAAGTGTTTCGTAGAAATACAAGGTCTAAGTTTTGAGAAGTTGTAGGTATAAGAATAAAGTAGAGAACCAGATGTCACAAATATCGGGATTCTTCAAAGAGATCGAAGATGTAGATTCTTGTGATTGGTATTCAGATGATAGTAATGATTTTGAGAAACTTGTTTCTCTTTCAGGTTACTCATAATTGGAAGGATTCCTAAGTTGAGTAATGCTGATCAGCCTCTCTCCATTAAGTTGATATGCACTGGAGACAGCTGCATGATTGAATATGGTTCCAATTAAATAAGTGCCAAAGTTTCTATATTGGATATAGAATAGTTCGTACCTTAAAAGATGTTAAGGTACGGGGAGTTGTCCTGCTTATGCTTAAAACCAGACACTGGATAACTCAGGGCACGTTTCTGTAATGGCTGTTTGTGGGTTGACCCTGGCTATGACGAGGGTTGATATTCTACCATTTGGAAGATCAATAGTGATATTGTTCTTGACTCGCCACAGTTTTAGTAAAATGGATTTTTTCAGAAAACAGTAGCGGGAGTATGGTAGAACTGGAAGTGATTCCAGAACCGCAAACGATTACGGAAAATTTAATAGGACCTAAAGATTCAATCAGGTTTGACATTCCAATAGCCACTCCGTAGATATGGTGGGTAACCTCAGACACTCGAGAGGTACTTCGGTAGCCTCAAGGACGGTGACAGGGAGGTTCTTATCTACCCAGACTTGACACTACTGTTGTTCCAGACTATGAGACCAGGCAGGAGGATAAGTATAGCGTCATTCTAAACTAGCTTTAGAAGTGCACGTGTATATTATTCTTCCAGAGGGTTGTCGTAGTCAGTGGGAGCAGCGGAAGCATAGTGGGCAAGTTGCTTATGTCTATTTATAGACTAGAGCAGTTATAGCGGAGATAGATCATCTAATTTTGATGTGACAGTCATGGGTTTGACTTCATCAGAATAGGGGATGGATCTGTTAAGAAGGTAGTAGGGTGTGATGTCATGGTATCTGGATGACATACACAGAGTAGGAAGTAAAATTCCTATACTACGATCGGTTGTACTGTGGTCGTCACACAGTTGTTTCTCCAGACAGGATATGGATATAATATTTGACATTCTGGTTTCTGGATCTATGGTTTTAGATCTAGATTTGGGTAGTTTCCCAATGTGGGTACTTTGACAGATATTCTAATGGTTTTTAGAATAGTTGACTCCTAGCATGGTGGTGTACCTGCAGGTGATGGAATCACCCTCTCTAAAGGTGTCGTATAGGCAATGAGTCAATCATGAGGTGTCAAGTACCACACCAGATGTTGTTTTTGCACTAGATGCGATAAGTTTGTATTAATCCAATCCTGGAGAGACATAAGGAAGCAGTTTTAGAACATAAGTGGATGTTCTACGGATTTGATGACGGCAGCCTCCTTCGGGAGACGATTATCATTCCAGGCTTCAAAGGTGACGTGGATGACAGAGTGATTGTCAGAGTTTTAGTTTTCCCTCTGACGAGGGACAGTATTATGGACAGGTGGTCTAAGAGGATACTGTGGGTGGCATGGTGCCGGATACTGATTAGGTTTAGTGATCGATACAGTCTAAGAAGTTTGGATTTGGAGTTCATTTATGAACTAGGTCCCATCAGATATCCAGACATATTCTAAGACAGGTATTACTCGATTCGGGAGATGGCTTTCTCCGCGAACTTGAGATTAAGAGAGATATAGAAAGAAACATCTAGACGGATCCACTCACTGAGGCTATTTCTCGAACACAATAGTTTTACAAACGGGCTTTGTGAAACTGATTAGTAGAGGAGTTGGATGTTCGATTTCACACGGGCTGTGAGTAGTCGACATCGCAATAATTAGCCTTAAGTGCAAGTGGGAGATTGTTGGAGATAGTGCCCTCATAGTCAATTATTGGATCGCAGGTACGTGATTGCAATGATTGCGGAGGACCTGTACCAGAAGGACAGTCTTACTCGAGATGATAGTATGCTATCTGGTTTGCCTTTATCAGTCGTGTACATGTTCAGGTGACTGATTACATGTTACACTTTGATAGAGCCTTTAGGATCTTGCTTTACTACCAACAGTATGATGGCGATCATATACGTGAGAGTTGGGTAGTTTATACGCATATCCTTAATTGTGGTCCCTAGTCGTGGGAGTTTCGAGACAGGGCATCGATACTCCGGAGTAGACTAGTGTATACAGTCGAGACCCCGACGAGGGGCGGTGGCCGGTCTCACAAGCCACTGGTGTCAGTTGGATCACCTAAGATGTATACAGGTGCTCATTGGGTTATGAGTACACCGGACAGGACTCGCCGGGAACCTGCTAGTTGGTATTATACATATCGTCAGATAGCAGTTCCCTGGTGACATGTGTACAGGTTAGTTCATCGACCTGAGGTCGTCATTTGTCTCGTGTGAGTTCCCACTGTGCTTTGATTTCTACCCTACCACGGCTCAAAGGAGTCGTGCAAACAGGTAGTTTTTGGGTACAGTCCCGAGCCACATGGAGGCACGTGAGCGGATCGGCAGGGGATTCGTCTCTCCCGATATTGGGGGCGAGATCGTGCTGTGTCTAGGAGAGCCATTACACAAAGCTGTTGGAGATAGTGCCCTCATAGTCAATTATTGGATCGCAGGTACGTGATTGCAATGATTGCGGAGGACCTATCCCGGTAGGACAGTCTTACTCGAAATGATAGTATACTATCTGGTTTGCCTTTATCAGTCGTGTACATGTTCAGGTGACTGATTGCATGTTACACTTTGATAGAGCCCTTAGGATCTTGCTTTACTACCAACTGTATGATGGCGATCATATACGTGAGAGTTGGGTAGTTTATATGCATATCCTTAATTGTGGTCCCTAGTCGTGGGAGTTTCGAGACAGGGCATCGATACTCCGGAGTAGACTAGTGTATACAGTCGAGACCCCGACGAGGGGCGGTGGCCGGTCTCACAAGCCACTGGTGTCAGTTGGATCACCTAAGATGTATACAGGTGCTCATTGGGTTATGAGTACACCGGACAGGACTCGCCGGGAATCTGCTAGTTAGTACTATACCTATCGTCAGATAGCAGTTCCCTGGTGACATGTGTACATGTTAGTTCATCGACCTGAGGTCGTCATTTGTCTCGTGTGAGTTCCCACTGTGCTTTGATTTCTATCCTACCACGGCTCAAAGGAGTCGTGCAAACAGGTAGCTTTTGGGTACAGTCCCGAGCCATATGGAGGCACGTGAGCGGATCGGCAGGGGATTCGTCTCTCCCGGTATTGGGGGCGAGGTCGTGCTGTGTCTAGGAGAGCCATTACACAAAGTCCATGGCCATGGCAGGAGATTTACTGGTAGGTACTCCAGTAGTATCTCAGGGTGTGATTGGGCTACACTCCGACACGACTTATACTGCTATTGGGGGTCTGACGTTACTATCCCCCTAGGCGGATATGCGATACTCATTGACGAACGGACCGGACTGTATATACATTGTCACTGTTAGGCTCAGTAGGGTTTCTGGATGAGTTCGCTCATCGGCCACCCTTGAGTGCGCTCATCGGCCTCCCTTGAGGTCAGTCCATGGGCAGCCGTTACGCATAGCTAGTGCCGCTGACGGTTTGTGGTTAAACCCACTGCCAGGGTACTGACGAGTCATTAGAGTCCCCCACAGACAGTTTCCCAAGTTCGGGCGAAACGTTGTAGAGGCCGTATGGTTTTATGGCAGGGTTCGGAAAATACACGTGCGTTTACGCACGTGTCAGTTTTCGGGCAGATGATACTGGTCGGCTTTGGTTTAAGCCGGATCCGAGTATTATATTGAGTAGGTATAATATCTTTGTCTCAGTTGCATTTGTATTCGGTCGTAATACAAATACGGGTATATTTATACAGTTACGGGGTTATCCTGAAAGTCGTTTCAGGATCACTTTTGGAAGTTGCCAGTTTCCAGTTTTCTATCAGCCGTCTTTTAACATTTGGTTAAAGACGGATTTATCTTTTCTTGGATGAGGGTGAGTCATGCTTCTAGAAGGTTCTAGGCTTGGTGAGGTGTCTTGTGACTCATGCTTTGATTTTAACCATTTCTTGTTTAGCTAAAGATATTATTTTGTGTTCACATTATGATATTTATCCTATGGTTACTCTCCCCTCTCCTACGGTCACCCCCCCACTCCTATATATGGCCGGCCCCTTCCCCCTCCTCTCTTGATCGATCTCACTTGAGGTTTCACTTGAAAAAGATATGATAGTATTTGGGGTGCATGGAATTTTACAGTTCATTTCATTCCATCACCCAATTCCCTCGGCAACTTCATTAACCGTCCGTCCACAGTTTTGGACGGAACGAGACAAAGTCATCTACTCATTCTCTACATCATTCTTGGTCGTCTCTTCTAGCAAACTTGACGACCGAGTTGCCTCAAGTCAGAGGCGGGAGCCCGTTTAAAGAATCAGTGATGTGGTGCCACTTGGACGAGCAGATCGGAGATCGACGAGATCGGAGCAGCCGCAACGGAGCGTGGGATGATGGTTAAAGAACGAAGGACTCGGATCGTTCGGTATAACCTTTCTACACTCTTTACAGTTTGTTAGTTTAGCAATAATGGCAGATCCGGGTTAAAGTATACGATAGCGCCAGTTAAAAAGTTTTTGTTCCGCATTTGGCGTCTGTAGACGGCCGGGGCGCTAGCGTAGACTTACAAAAGCCCACGGCCGTGGCAGGAGATTTACCGGTAGGTACTCCAGTAGTATCTCAGGGTGTTATTGGGCTATACTCCGACACGACTTATACTGCTATTGGGGGTCTGACGTTACTAGCCCCCTAGGCAGATATGCGATACTCATAGACGAACGGACCGGACTGTATATACATTGTCACTGTTAAGCTCAGTAGGGTTTCCGGATAAGTTCGCTCATCGGCCTCCCTTGAGGTCAGTCCATAGGCAGCCGTTACGCATAGCTAGTGCCGCTGACGGTTTGTGGTTAAACCCACTGCCAGGGTACTGATGAGTCATTAGAGTCCCCCACAGACAGTTTCCCAGGTTCGGGCGAAACGTTGTAGAGGCCGTATGGTTTTATGGCAGGGGTCGAAAAATGCACATGCGTTTACGCACGTGTCATTTTTTGGGCAGATAATACTGGTGGGCTTTGGTTTAAGCCGGATCCGAGTATTATATTGAGTAGATATAATATCTTTGTCTCAGTTGCATTTGTATTCGGTCGTAATACAAATGCGGGTATATTTATACAGTTACGGGGTTATCCTGAAAGTCGTTTCAGGATCACTTTTGGAAGTTGCCAGTTTCCAGTTTTCTATCAGCCGTCTTTTAATATTCGGTTAAAGACGGATTTATCTTTTCTTGGATGAGGGTGAGTCATGCTTCTAGAAGGTTCTAGAAGAGATGACTAGGTTTGAATGGTGTTGGTGTTTCATTGGTTGCTTTTGGTGTGTTCACACTAGAGATATTTTATTGTGTTCACACTTGATATTTTTTCTTGTGGTCACCCTCTTCTCTCCTACACTCACCCCCCATTCCTATATATGGCCGGCCCCTGCCCCCCCTCTCTCTCTCACTTGATGTTTCATTTGGTAAAAAGATTATGATAGATTTTGGGGTGTATGGAATTTCACAGCTCATTTCATTCCATCACCCGATTCCCATGGCAACTTCATTAACCGATCGTCCACGGCTTTGGACGAAGTGAGACAAAGTCTTCTACTCATTCTCTACATCATTCTTGGTCGTCTCTTTTAGCAAACTTGACGACCGAGTTGCCTCGAGTCAGAGGCGGGAGCCCGTTTAAAGAATCGTTGACGTGGTGCCACCTGGACGAGGAGATCGGAGATCGACGAGATCGGAGCAGCCGCAACGGAGCGTGGGATGATGGTTAAAGAACAAAGGACTCGGATCGTTCGGTATTACCTTTCTACTCTCTTTACAGTTTGTTAGTTTAGCAATAATGGCAGATCCGGGTTAAAGTATACGATAGCGCCAGTTAAAAAGTTTTTGTTCCGCATTTGGCGTCTGTAGACGGCCGGGGCGCTACCGTAGACTTACACGTCTTCTTCATGATCTTTGTCAAGGTCTTGTTGAAGGCTTCAGCTAGACCGTTAGCTCGTGGATTATAAACCGAGGAATATCTCCAGTCTATATTATACTGTTGCGCGAAGCGGCTGATCTTATGGCTTCTGTAAGCCAGCCCGTTATCGGAAATGATCCGTCGCGGAGTTCCAAACCGATAAATGACGTGCGTCTTGAAAAAGTGGAGGATATTCTCCGTCTTCACTTCCCTCAGTGGTACTGCTTCTGCCCATTTGGAGAAGTAATCAGACGTCGCCAAGATGAAACGATGTCCCCTGGACGATGCCGGTTCGATGGGGCCGACTATGTCAGTTCCCCACATTTCGATTGGCCAGCTAGCCACCGTTGGATGTAGTGGATTCGGATGCTGATGGATGAAATCCCCATGGATTTGGCATGAGTGGCATTGCTTCGCATATTCGAGGCAGTCCTGGATCATCGTGGGCCAGTAGTAACCCATCCGTTTAATTTTTAACTTCATCTTCGGGCCTGCTTGATGAAAACCACAGATTCCGTCATGAACTTCCTGAACGACTCTTTCTGCTTCGTTAGGTCCTAAGCATATCAGCCACAGAGAATCAAACGATCTCTAGTATAGAGTATCGTTGACGAAGGCGAAAGATAGAGCTCGTTTCATGAGCTGATGTCTTGAGGACGCTTCTTCGGGCATTCGGTGGGACTTAAAGTAGTCTATGAAGACTTCCCTCCAGTCCTCAGCCTTCTCACGGTCTTTTATTTGTAGGGTCGTCTGCTCAGTCGCTCCCTTTTCTTCGGATGATTCCGGAGATATTTCTGCTGGGGCGAGCACTCGACGGCTTTATACCACGATTCTGACGTCATCGAGGTTCTCGTCAGCCAGTTCTTTAGCGAGCTTAGCTAACGCGTCCGCTTTGCTATTTTCCGCGCGTGGTATGCTTTCTAAAGTATAGGAGGGAATTTAGGTCAACAGTTGTTGCACCTTTTCACTGTACTTCACCAACTCCGGTGTGCACGTTTGGTAGTCGCCGTTTACTTGACTAACGACCAGTTGAGAATCCCCGTATATGAGGAGGTTTTCAATTCCCATGTCAATGGTGATCTCGAGGCTTGCTATCAAAGTTTCGTATTCGGCTTCATTGTTCGTCCTCGGTTCTGTTAAGGAGAAAGCGAAGCGCAATATCCCTCCTTGTAGAGTTACGAAGATGAGGCCTACCTCCGATTTGATCATTAGGGTACTTTGTTTGCGTTTCTTAACGGAGGACGCTCCATCGAAATAAAGTTCCCATCGGGTATCACCACCGTCGATCGCGTCAAACGCATGTTCGTCCGGCAAGTCGTAATTTATAGGAGAACCGGCAGGTACTGTGTAGGGTTCCTAGGCACACACTAGAGGTCTCACAAGGCATCAACCATGCCAAATTCAAATTTTACAAGTGCCGAGAAACCCTAATACGGATCGTTAACTAGATTTTAGGCGAAACAATGAAACTAGTTAACAACTTAACTAAAAGAATGGAAATACAACCTTTGTAGATCTGGTCCTCCACCTCCATAGCTCCATGATGAAGTCTCCTCGCTGTCCAAATCGAATCCCGGGCTCTAGCGTCGGCTTCATCGGAAAAATGGGCGGGCTAGGTCATCGACTACGATGCCGAAGATGATCTACGTCGAGGCATCACAAGTTCAAGCTCCAACTTCACCAAGTTGTGAAACTTGTGAAGAAAAAACCCTATACTACTTGGCAAGAGGTAGAGGATGAATAAATAGGAGGTGGGTTCACTTTAGAATTGGATTTCTCACTCATTTTCTCAAGTTGCCATTGATGGAGGCAAGCTTCTTCTTGTGAAGAAGAAGAAGAAGATGAAGATGAATATTATGATAAGTTATTTCAAAAAGAAAATAAAATGAATACTTATCATAATCAAACCATGGTCAAGTGTAGAGAATGAACTAGGGTTAAGTGGAATGGTTAGGGTTAAGCATGAGACAAAATGGTCACTTAGTCAAAGCTTCATGAAGCTTCAATATACAAACAAACAAAGCCACCATTTTCCCTTTATGCTTTTCCAAAATGAATAAACAAATAAATAAATGAATAATCTAAACCCTAATCATCAACTTAACCATGGTTTAATTCTTTACACTTAACCAAATAAGCATGCATCATCAAACATGATACAAACATGTGCACAAAAGTATATCACATATACAACTTGCACATCCAAGTGAGAAAATCCATTTAAAGTGAACCAATACTAGTTAATGCAAAGTAATATATCAAATATATAATTATACATTAAATCATTAAATCAACACTTGATTTAACGATCCGGTCATATCGCATATAACCGACTAGTATCCTATGTATCGGCTTATCGAACCAATCCTTGATTCGATAACTAGGTTATATCGCATATAACCAATCGATACATTTATCGCGAGAATGGAATACGGTATCACATACACGCATTATTCTCGGTCCCGCATATATCTCATATGCGCTCCTATTTCGTTTCGCTTGAGCCAGGAAACCTCTGTGTAGGACTCTAAAGACTCGTCAATACGCCGGCAGCAGATGATGATCATATCAAGCACCCACAAGCCGCAAGCGGTCTGCTAAACATAACGGCCACCCGGGTATTGAGCGATCAGAAGATCGACGAGCAAGCCCGCTCACACTCCTGTGAATCCAACCAGTAACACTTACCGTACAGTCCGGTCTGTTCGTCTGATATGTCGCATATCTCGCCTAGGGGTGGTAAACGTCAGACCCCAATAGCTCGATAAGTCGTGTCGATATGAGGTCTATAACAATTCGAGAAACTACTGGTAACACTTACCAGTAAATCTCAGCAACCCTGGCCAGGGATTTCCTGTTATAGCCAATCGAACACAGCGCAACATCAACCCCCTATACTGGGAGAGACGAATCCCCTCCTATCGCTCATTGCCTCCATGTGATTCGGGACTGTACCCAAAAGCCACCGTTTTGCACGCCCTCTTGGACGTGGTAAGGTGGAAATCAAAGCACAGTGGGAATCATACAAGACTCTATGACGATCTTGGGTCAACAGACTACTCTGTACCAGTGTCACCAGAGAACTGCCATCTGACGTAAGGTATAATACCATCTGGGAGTTCTCGGCGAGTCCGTCCAGTATACCCAGTCTCCACTGAGCACCCGTATATCATCTCTGATGTCAAACACCAATGGATATGGGATCATCTATCGCCCATCTGTATGGGTCGAGAAGGTATACGCTAGTCTACTCTGGTATATCGATGCCCCGTCTCGATATACCCACGACTAGGGACTTTGAAGGATGTACTTATGGACTACCATGTCCCCACTAGTATGATCCGCATCACAGTCCAGGTAGTCAAGTACACATCCTAAGGGCTTTACCAACATGTATCAGAGAGACAATCAGTATACACGTTAAGGTAAAGAGTAACCAGATAGCATACTATCATGTCGAGCGAGAAAGTCCTCCTTATATATGTCCAAGCATCCACTACAATATACATCCAATGTACAGTAATGGCCTCTAGGGCATACATATAACTAACAATCTCCCACTTGCACTAGGGCCATCTGATAGCAGTGGTTGTAGTATCTCATACTCAACCATCCCATAAAAGTCTCTCTCTGGGAAAAGGCCTTTGTGAGTGGATCCGCCGTGTTATCCTCTGAGTCTGCTCTCCTAACCTCGATCACCCTGGAGATCAACCATCTCCATGATCAGGTGACACTGTCTTAGAATATGTCTGGATCACTGATGGGACCGGCGTTCCTTGGCATAAGCCACAACTCCATTGTCACACAATGGGAGGAACAAAGTTCATCTCATGAACCAATATACATCCAGACTGCCTCTTTGGTAGCATCTTAAGTAGCGATGTATCCTGCCTTTATCGTCTAGTATGCCACGGTATCTACCTTGGAACTCTTCCAACATACCGTCCCTTTACTGAGGGTAAAGACAATGCCTGTGACTGACATTCAGTCGTCTTTATCACCCTGGAACACTTCCAGTGATTCTCCCCAGGATCGATTGATACCATCTCACTGCAACTAGTGAGAATCCTAACATCCAATTAGATCTATCTCATAGATCCAAAACCCAGGATTTAGGAGGTATCACTTTGATCCTATATGGAGAATCATTGTGATAAGCGGAGATTGACCGATCGTAGCATAGGAAACTCTTTTCTTATCAAGAGTATGTCATCCACGTACTCTACGAGGATCACTACCATACTCCCTACTACCTTCTTGTAGCAGGCTTTATTGAGATCTCGGAAGTCCATACATATGCGCACTATCCCATTTTTCTTCATTACCGGGACGATGTTGGCGACCCAGTCAGGATACTGTACCTCCTGGATAAACCCAGAATCGATCAGCTTCTTGACTTCGGCGTTAATGCTCATCTCCAGCTCGAGCCGCATCCTTCTCGGCGCCTGTTTGACTGGCTTGATATCCGGGGATATTGCTAATTTATGCATAGCAATCTCTGGATCTAATTCTGGCATCTCGGAATAGTTCCACGCGAAGCAATCTTTATGTTGTAGAAGCACGTCTTTTAACGCAGCCACTCTTTCTTCAGATAGCAGCTCGCTGACGAATGTCGGTCGCGGATCATCTGCCGACCCCAACTCAATCTTTTTGAGGTTATCTGCAGTAGTATGTATGCCATCTTCCAGCTCTTTCGGTGCTGGTGGAAATTCTGAGAATACCTCATTGTCATTGTTTTCGAAACACCAAGGGAGGTCATCCATATTCTCGGGCTCTCCTTTTGATTTCGTTACCATATGACAGGTACGAGCTCGCTTCCAAGACCCATGTGGATCTGGTTCTGCTCTTGCGGTTTTGGGTTCGTGCTTTTGTGGCGGCGTTATCCTCCAGCTGCTGGATAAAGAAAACCTGCCTTGCTGGTACTGGTCTTCAACCCAGTTCTTGAAGGTAAAGCAGTCTTCGATAGGGTGTCCTATGGCTCGGTGATAAGAGTAATAGCCCGGATGAGAAACTTCGTTAGCTTGCTCAGGATGCTTAGACTCCGGAAGTGCAATCATTTGATGTTTTATAGTGAGCTCGAGTAACTTCTTCGTCTTGTCTCGAGGGAAGGAATACGCTCGACTCATCTTTTTCATGAGGGACAAATTCGGACCGCGCAATGCCCGATCACATGACTCTCTAATCCTGCGTCGTTGTTGTCGACTCCTTTTTCCGCTTCTTGACTTACTTCTGCCTCTGCGTCGGGCCTTTTGCACAACGGGTTGACAGGGAGGAACATCTTCGTCTTTAGCAGCCTGTTGAAGAAGACGTTGCGTCCTGGCCTTCTCGTAGATGGCCATCTCGTGGTTGTGGTCTTCCCGAGCTTTTTGACCCGCTTTCCTGATAAGCTTGTCCATTCGTTCTTCAAACGACGGACTCGGCACTTCCCTCGCGGGATCCAGTTTTGATGAGGGGTTAGCATCTCTCGACAGGGCATCCTCTTCCTCATCGAAGTTATATATGACATAGCTACCGTGGACTCGTCCCCGTTCCCCGGATCTCGCATATCCAAGCCCGAGCGTCTCCATTCTCCCGTTGGGCAATTTGCGCTGAGTTCCAGGGACATCCCAAATCCTGTTGTAGGATCGAGCTTGTCGAACAGTCTGTTTTAAGGGTACCCCTTGGCGCTTCAATAGCCTCTTTAGTCCGTTTGTGTAATATCTGGGCAAACGGATGGGTTGGAGCCTGTCGAGTGTAGAATCCGTGCCATGCCAAATCTCTTTCTCTACTCTCGTTTCCGAGGATCGATAGAATAGGATCACCTTCTCACCTTTTCGCTTAGGAGGGACGTAAAACGTCTGCAGGTCTTGCACATTGTAAGCTTGAAGTGTGTCGAGATCCTTGTAGTGTTCCCGCGGCACCATAGTGATTTGCAAACTCTGATCATCGCCAGGGGATGCTTGTATTGACGGCCGACTGGAGAACACGGCATTAACCTCATCTTCCGAGTCACTTCCGAAGATCAACATAGGGGCGAACGGTCCCGGGTTGTTGTGTCGGGACGGACCAGCGTAAACTATCTCTTCTTCTTCTTCGGTATCGCTCCCGAAAACAGGGATGGCGGCGGCGGCTTTGTCCTCCGGCTTGCGACACCTTTCTGTATCCTCGAAATCTGATAAAAAGTACTTTGCATCTTCGTACTTGCGGACTTCGTTCACGGAAAATGGATTCAGCTCACCTGTTGCGGTATACTCGAAACCATCCTTAAAGTACTTCCTACACTGATGCTGTGTAGAAGGGATAATGTTGTACTCGTGTAACCAAGGGCGACCGAGCAAGGCGTTGTAGCAGGTCTTGGCGTCAATGACGTGAAACTTGATGTCCGTGACAAGCAGCCCGAAGCGTAGTGTTAATATCACAGATCCGAGAGTCCGTGATGACTGGGAGGCGAAACCGGAGATGGTAATTTTGTCACGAGCGAGGTGCTGCATGCTCATGCAGATTTCCTTCAACACCCGAACATTAAGGAGATTGACGGAGGATCCATTATCCACAAGGATCTTGCCTATCTTGATATCGTGGCAATATCCGGAGACGTATAGGGGACAGTTTTGGTCGCACGTCCCGAGGAGAAGGTCTTCGTCACCGAAAGTGACATCGGCCGTGTGCACTTCCTCCAATTCATCCTTCATCTTTTCTTCAGCCAGGAAAGCTTGGAACTGCTCGGGTTCTTATAACGCCTTGATTAATGAATCTCGCGCTTCTTTTGATAATAGGAGGGCATCGAGAATGCTGAGCTGAGAAGGTAGCTTCCTTAGGTGCGCTAGGATGTTGTAGTCCACCTTACCCTTCCTGGGAGGGTCCTTGGCAGTCAGCTCTTTCATGACTTGGTCATCTAAGGCGATATCCTCAGTGACGTTTTCCTTACCCTTATCTTTTCTATCCGCGGGCCCGAGATTCTTTTCCGGGAGCGTGCAATTGCGCAGCTGAATGTTTTCGTAGGCCTCTGGTTCTTCCACTTTCCCTAAGAAGGATTCTTTAAAGAGAGGGCCCAGAGCCATTTCTTCGTCAGAGTCGCTCCCAAAGGTGAGAACTTGCGATCCTCCGGCGTTGACCATGTAACAGTTGCCGGTAGTTCTTTTGTGCCTGTCGGTAGTACTTCTTTGTTCTCGGCGAGTTTTGCGTTTCATGCGCTTAAAATGTTGTCGGTGAGCAACATATCCCTGCCACCACATCTTAAAAGCATCGCACTCTTCAGTGGGGTGCGAAATCTTCCGATGATATGCGCAATAATTAGGGTGCCTCTCCGCCCCATTGAACGTGTTTTCTTCCGAGGGTGGCAGCTTCATTCCCATCGATATGGCTTTGGCAAATTTTTTCCTCGTCTTGAATATATTTTTATCCACATCGGGTGTCTTTTGATCTGGCGGGAGTGCTTTGACTCTTTCGTTTAGCCTCTTGCGTTTCGCTCCTTCCGATGCAGCCATCTCACGCTCCTGATCGGCTTTACTTTTCAAACGAATCTCGTTTAGAAAGGCGTCGATCATTTCATCTGTTGGCCATACAAGTCCTGGCTCAGGCTGTGCCCCCAGTTTCTCAGTGCCAGGAATTTTCTCATCGTCCGTAGGCGAGTGGGAAATCACATGACAACTCGCTACATACCCCTCAGACTCATCCGACGAGCTTTCTCTATCATCTTACTCTTGAAAGACGTGGTCGAGGAACTCTTGCAGTGTGACGGGAGTCCGCGCCTTTTGATTGTACTCTTCCAGCGCGTCAATCTGTTTCTGCAAATCCGTGTGCTTGTCTCCAGGCTTCACGGGCTTTTTGGATTTCTTCTTCTTTTTCTTCGAAGATTTTGACGGTTGGGCGTGAGTACTTGGGCCATCACCACCGCTCTTTGTAGTTGGACACGGCTTCAGCATCCCTCCGATAATTTGAGGTTCAAGCGGGTTCTTCCATTCGACCGCCAGGCACGCATGAAGATCACTCAGCATCCTTTTGGTTTTAGCTGATAGCACGACCTCCCATGGAGCTTCTTCAATAAAGAAACAAGTTGCCCCCGGTGTATCTGCTTTCTTGGGAGTATGCGGCTGTGGCGGGTTCACCTTCCACTTTTCGGACAGCGCAAACTTTCCCTGGAGGTATTGATCCTCAATCCATCCTTTGAAGATGAAGCAATCCTCAATCGGATGGCTTACCGTTTGATGGTACGGGCAATAATTGGGGTTATTCACCTCAGTGGGTTGCGGCGGCCGCCTCGGGTTTGGCAAGTTGATAAGCTTGTTGCGTATTGCCAGCTCAAATAGCCTCTTTGTCTTATCCCGCGGGAATGAGTAGGGGCGCTTCATTTTCTCGTTGTAATACCGCCGTCTTTCTTCCAGCTGATCCGCCAGCTTTGGGGCACTGGGTTGCTGCTGTGCGTTCGCAACGAAGGTTGCCTTCCCTTTACCCTTGTCATTCCGAGGTTCTGGCTTCGGGGGAGGCGTTCTGTGACCCATTTGGTCCATCCGGGCCAACTTGTCGATCAGAGCCTGGAACGTGGTTAGTTTAAAGAACATCATGAACTGTGAGATGGTTGCATGAGGATCTAGTGTACCCACGAACATGCCCACCGCGTTCGCTTCCTCAATGCGTTGTTCGCATTTCGACCACAAATTTCGCCAGCGTATAGCGTACTGAACCCACGTTTCGCCTGGTTTCACCCTGGCATTAATTAATGCTGTTATCGGAGTGCGTTCGCTGGCGCTTGCGAATCGCTGAGTGAATAGCAATTCCATTTCAGCGAACGTCTTGATGGAATCGTTCGGGAGTTCTGAATACCATTCGAACGCCGTTTCTGATAAGCTGCCCACGAACTGGCGAAGCAACAGTTTATCGTCGCCACCAGTGTTGCCACAAAGCGCCCTGAACTGGGCCACATGCTGATGGGGATTGCTTGTCCCCTTATAGACATGGAATTTTGGTATTGTGTAGCCTGGCGGGTATTTGATCTGGTCATACCAGCTCGGATATGGTCTTCCTGTCCTGACAACTTGACCAGCTGCCTCAGCCGCCTGGTGAACGCGTATCTATTGGGCTATGTATTCGTCTAGGTCAGCCTTAGAGATTGTCTTCTCCTTAGCCGTTGACAGAGCGGGTGGGGGATTTGACGTTTCTCCCCTGTCGTCTTCAAGAATGATTGGAGGATCTTCAGTAGAGGGTTCTTGTTGGATCATCATACCCACCATGTCCTGAAACAGAAGGGCTATTCGTTGTATATTGGCTGCTTGTTCAGCAGCCTCTTTATCCTTCTTCTCCAGTATCCTACGAAGGAACTCAGCGTCAGTTTCTTCCTCCTGGCGTTGATCGGATGGCGCTTCGGGGCTTTCTTTCGGCCCAGTAAGTGCGGCCATCGCGGTCATCATTTCTTGGAGCTTCTGCTGTTGCTCCTGAGCTTTGGTCACCGACCGTGTGAGCGGTCTATGCTCTGTAGACGCACGGCTATCTTCCTTCCCCGACGCCATGTATACAGTATGGACCATCATGCCCCCAGACTTAGGGTGTCTGGGATCAGCACCTTTAGCTCTCGTCGCCGGCCCGGGGATCTTCTCCGGCCTCCTCTTTTTATGAGCAGTGGAAGTTGAGGGGACCGTTGAGGTGGGCACCCAGACAGCTTTTCGTGGCTTAACGTGATGACTGACTTCCTGTTGAATTTTCAGCTTCTTGTGCTGGCGGGAGAAATTTGGATCGATCACCGAGCCTTGGGTCTGCCGCAAGACTTTGTAGATTTTGGAAGACAGTCGTTGAGGAGATTGGGGCTGTTCTGGCTTTATTTCCGCGGCCTTTTTTAGCGGAGGGGATGACCTCTTTAGCGCCGCGATAGGAGAATTCCTACGCACCTTATTCATCATCTCAAAGCTGTTCTTAGTTGGAACAACAGCATTAACTTCTGTCGTCGGGGCTGGAGGAGTTAGCCCAGAAGGGGAGTTGCCTCCGGCCTTCCTCACTCGGCGCCAGTAGCGACGTCGAGCGTGTCGTGCTGATGGAATCGGTTCGGTGAGGGCGATAGCCTCGTCTTGCCCCCTGTGTAGGTGGGGGGTCGCTGCTGGTGTCAGCCTGTTGAATACTGATGACCTTTGAGAAGCAGTATCCAATCGGTTGAAAACAGTCTTCTGAGCAGGGACAGGAACCGTAGCGAGAGCCAGAACCGTTAATCTTGTAAAGACCGACCCTTTGGTAGGAGAAGCCGCCTTGACGACTTCAGGAGCAAGGATGGTTATCCTCTTCGGAATAACCTTCTCTGGGATTGCAAGCTTCATTGTGGGCCCAGAGGAATTTTGGCCCAGTCTGGCAAAGACCGAGGAGCTGGAGTTGGACGACCCGTTGAGAGGGGCCGCATTAGCTGTAAGCCGATCGAAGACCGACTTCTTAGGAGCTTCCAGTGTTGGTACAGGAGCGGTGAAGCTCATTGGCGGGAGCATGGTCCCGAAAAACAATCCTGTGGTGGCTTGAGTGACCTGTTCCACAGGCATTGTGAACAGCGAAGCAGCTTGGGGCCCGTAGGCTATACCTCCTGGCGAGGCGGAGCGCCGGTTGCAGTTGCAGTTGGAGCATTTCGCACAAGTGGAAGCCATTGACTCTTTGCTTTCTGCAATAAGCGAAACGCCAAATCTTAGTACCTTGAAACCCAAGGGCAACCATTAGCGAGCCGTGTTTGGTTCGCGAATACGACACACGAAGTGTGGAGTGGAAAGAGGAAAAGGTCCCACCGGGCGTGCCAGAATCTGTTCCCCTCCGAATGACGGCGCGACAGGGACGTCTTGCCTGAGATTCGGGGCAGATGCTAATTGGTGCTATCCGTCTACCTCTCCGAAGATGCCAAGTTGATTTATGGCACCGTATATCGAAGGTTTAAACGGATGCGTCCGATGTAGCAGACTTCGTCAGATTCCCCCTCGCTTGAGGGGTTTTTGATTGTGGGGACGCTCTTCCCTGCAGGAGCAAGCCCCTACAGTTAATTACGCTACCGCATCGCGGTAACCACTTTCTCCTTCTCCAGATGGTCACTTCGTGTCGTGTGTGTTTATTTTGTGTTTAGTTGCCCGTGGATTGTATACGGAGACTGAGTTATGTCGTCGCCCGTAGGGCGTGGACTAGTCCAAATCCGTATTATCTTAGATTTGGGTTTGGGGGTTTTGGGTTTAAGGATACATTAGCCTTGTTTTGAGACTAAGATCAACTTAAACGTTTGTTAACGATACATTAGCCTAGTTTTTAGACTAAGATCAACTTAACGGGATCGTTTAGATCCAACAATAGAGCAATTAAGGGAGCCCTGTTGTTTAGTTTAGTGACATTGCGGTCAATAGGTAGTTTACGGACATTGTGGTCCAATGTTAGTTTTAAGACGTTGCGGTCAAGGATAAGGACATCATAGTCCGTGGATTTAAGGACTCCACAGTCCGGCGTTAGTTTTGAGACATCACGGTCAAGGTTAAGGACCTCATAGTCCATGGATTTAAGGACTCCACAGTCCGGCGTTAGTTTTGAGACATCACGGTCAAGGTTAAGGACCTCATAGTCCATGGATTTAAGGACTCCACAGTCCGATATTAGTTTTAAGACATCACGGTCAAGGTTAAGGACCTCATAGTCCATGGATTTAAGGACTCCACAGTCCGATATTAGTTTTAAGACATCACGGTCAAGGTTAAGGACCTCATAGTCCATGAGTTTAAGGACCCCACAGTCCGTATCAATGTATGGTCATCGGGACCCGCCACCTCTTTGAAGACGTTGAGGAATTACAACGCCAGGTATCAAAGGAGTGAAGAGATGTACCCTAAAACCAAGGTAGATTAAATAGTCTTCGGCCTAATTTGGGACCAAGACCAATTAATTATGTTATGAGCCCATTAGCCCAGTTAAGTTTGTATTGAGGACTTATGGCCAGCTTGGGCTAAGTCCAATCATGTTTAAAATATTGGCTTTCTGTTGGTCCATTGAAGGAGAGGCTTTGCCTCTAGAAACTTAACCAATTGGGCTAAACTTAGTGTTAAACACTAAAGACCAACAATGTTGAACACTGGGAAAAGATTGACAAGTTGGTGTTAAACACTAAGGAGAATCAGTGTTAAATACTGGATACAGAGTTTCCAATTTAGTGTTAAACACTAAGGCAAGAGGGGTCACGTGGTAGCACGTGAGAGCGCCCTTCTTCTCTTTGTTTTGTTCTACAGATAAGTGTTTAACACTTTTCGCTCTGAAAGCCATTACGTGCGGGCACGTGATGGGGGGCCATGCTCTGGTTTATTAAAATACTCATTAGGGGTCACGTGGTAACACGTGATGGCGCCCTAGAGTCCCTGTTTATTTCGCTGTTCCTTTATGTGCTTCAAGGATTACGTAGGGCACGTGAGGCATTGCCTCAAAGTTCTCTTTTATATATCTTCGCAGGAGTCACGTGGTAACACGTGAGATGTCTGTTTCAGAGTTCTATTCTGTTGGTCTTTGCAGGGGTCACGTGGTAGCACGTGACTCTGCATGTTTTTAAAGTTCTGTTCATAGGGTTAAACCCTAAACTTTAGAGGAATTAAATTCCCGTTTTCTTCTAAAGAATTATATTCTTAGTAGGGTTAAACCCTAATTTCTTTTCTTAAGGGAATTAAATTCCTGTTATTTTGACAGAATTAAGTTCTTAACTAGGGTTAAACCCTGATTCTGTTCATTTTGAAGGAATTAAATTCCTATAACATAGGGTTAAACCCTAATTTTGTTTCAAAGGAATTAAATTCCTATAATTCTGTGAGAATTAAATTCTCAAACTCCCATTCCCCCTCTATGCTTTGGATCTGCATGGCAGGTCTCAACCCAATGAGAATTAAATTCTCAATTCATGGGGAGATGTGCACGTTGCAGATCCTGTACTAGAGAAAGAACTAAGTTCTTCTTTTTAATATAAGAGTTAAACTCTTTTGAGAATTAAATTCTCTTTTTTCTTACCTAAGGTTTTCTTTTGCAGAAGATCAAATTCCTCCAAAGTCTCAAGGCTCTATATTTCTCTCTCTCTACGTCTCTCTCTATGTCTCTCTCTCTGTCTTTGTGTCTCTGTATATCTCTTGGCTCCTATTTATAGGAGAAGGAGCAGAATCAATTAGTTTTAGTTAATCTTTCATTGAGAGATTTGATTTGTATTCATTAGAGATTTGATTTGCATTCATCATTCATTTGGACCTTTGGATTATTAGGTGAATTTTATTCACCATTGGATTTTAAATCCAAAGATATTCCTTTGTTATTTCGGTTAGATTTTAAGGGAAAATCTTTCCAAGTTCAAGATTTTTCCATAAATAGGTGATATTTAATCACCTTTAAATCTTTAATCCAATCGGTTCCAAATAATCATTCTCGTTTGGAAAGATTTGAATGCTTTTCAGAATTTAATTCTGTTAAATAGAGAGGCTTTGCAAGCCGGTCACGTGTGACCACGTGACCCTCGGTCACGTGTTGGCACGTGACCCCCTGGAACGATCTTTCTTCTCCTTTCTGCGCTCTGTTTTCTAGCCGCTGTTCAACCGTCACGTGCCAACACGTGACCCCTGGTCACGTGTGAGCACGTGACCCTTTCTGGAGCCTTTTCTTTGATTTAATCAAGGAGCTGAATCTGCTTTTGCCGCTGCTTTTAAATGTCACGTGCCAACACGTGACTGCTGGTCACGTGCTAGCACGTGATGCCTTCTTCGTAAGCTTTCCTGATTTTAAATCAGGAAACAAATGCCCCCACAGCGTTGTTCTCACGTGTCTGCACGTGAGTGCAACGCTGTCACTTTTTGTGACCGTTGGATTCCTCTAGGAATTTGGGGAGAGGAAGCGTCTCCATCACATCCTATAAATGCCTATGTCCCTTTAGAAGAGCCTCCACTTTGCTCATCTTCTTCCTTTGAGAACTTTTTCTGAGAATTTAATTCTCTTCTTCCAGAGCTTAGTTCTCTGCCTTGAAACCCTTTTCAGAGTTCAACTCTGTTCAAAAGACCCATTTTCCTTCAGGTAATGGTCTTGGATGAACGATGAACTCTCACATTCCCCTGGATTTTAAATCCAACACAAGGGTTTTTACCCTTTTTGAATATGAACCCATTTTTTCTTCAAGTTTTTCAACCAAAGTATGAAACCATTTAACCTTCAACAATAGATCTCTTAGGGTTTAGATGATGATCCATGGAGTTTAACTCCGTTCACAGAAAAAACGTTCCTGGGAATTTAATTCCCTTTTCTTAATGAGGAATTTAATTCCTATGAAGAACTGAGTTCTTCCCATGGAGGCTTCTCAGGGTCTCCTTGCCCTAGGTTGTCCTTCTGTAATCAATCAATGAAGAAGAAGCTTGCAATGATGTCTTCTGTGGGAATTTGATTCCCTTGATCCTGTTTGATTTGTTGTAGAGTCCAAGGTAGATTTGTCTTCTAGGGGATGTGCAGGGCCACTTGAAACCCACTTCCTATTTAATGAGGATATCCCCTTTGTCTCATTACAACTGGTTGGTCTCACTATTAACGAGCCGTCATCCTGATTCTGTGGGGCCCATGTGTTTTGTAGCCAATGGTCCCATAAAAAAAGTCTGCTATCGCTTTCTTCAACTGTCTTCATGCTCATGCATGTATATATATTGCTGCTTTGCTTTTGACAGTTTTCTTTTATTCGATCTCAGGTGCAATGGCTTCTGTTCCATGCTTCACCTTCACTCGTTCGGAGGCCGCTTTTTCTCAATCACCATCTGACGAGGAAGCGACGGCGATGATCTGGGCTCATGACCCGAACTGCACCAGCTTACTTCTATGGGGAACCTGGTACATTCATATCATCCGGGGTCGTTGGAGCTTCCTCTGCGCAGTACCGACAGAGCCCACTTTCCCGTTATTGCCGATGGACCCTCCGAGGACGGTTTTCGCTGTGGAGATGCCAAACTGGACTCCAACGGGACGACTCGAGCCTTCAACAACCGGTATCCCGAACCACCCGATCCCTGCTATAGATATCCTGGGACGACGCATTTGTCAAGGTGAGGCCCACCCATGGGGACAGATTTATAAGATAGGGCTCACTCCTTGACTGCAACCGCGGTAGCTTCTCTTAAGGAAGGACCAACAGTGGTCCGTCGCTTTAAAGGGACAGCAGGATTACTAGCAGGGACCGCACCTTTGCGATCGAGCAGAAACCGCCTTTCTTCCCTAATAACAGTACCCATCGAATGATGGTACCACGCCACGTATGCATTCGAGATTTTCGGAACACAGCTTGGCTCACTGATAAAAAAGTTGGACCCGGTGTTTAACCGCATGAAATGGTGCAGCGCGCTGCGGATATCTCTTCCGTAGCAACCGGCTCAGCTAAAAAGGCCTCAAGCGGGACACCCTGGTCGTAACTCGACTGTTGAGCGAAACAGTGCAGGTTGTACCTCATGAACAGTGCCGAGTCGTTCTTCCTGAACACTAAAAAGCCTGGACTGATTGAATACAAATGCAGAATCTCCCGAGCCTTCAACGTAGAAGCCCCGTCTTTGAAGGTATCACGCAGCGGCTGCACCGTTTTAGTGGATTCCTTGCCGATAGTTAAGACCTTATCGACGAAGGTCATGCTATCCCCGACCATACGCGGGTGAAGGACTAGACCCCGTGCCTCTCGCTGTGACGGATCCAAAGCAGAAGCGTCAACTAGGAGCATAACCCGAGGGAAATTATGACTGTCGTAGAAACGGGGTCGTTTGTGGACTCCAAAAGCGCCGAGTACATGCAGATCCACGATGTAAAATAGTGCAGCCGGAGATTTACGGGCTGTATCCCTGGCTGAGTGGTGTGTGCTGCTAAGCTAAGGCCATGATACAGGTGAGCCAACTGATTTGTTCAGAGAATATTTATTACCGCAATAAAGAACGGCGTCGCTTGGTAGCTAGCCGGTGAGTACGGGTCGGTCCACAGGGATTTTGTGAATTCTCGATTTGTTCTAACGAGTTAATTCCGATTGGTGTCGGATTGATTAAATCTAAAAACTAAGTTGATCTAGACTAAAATCTTGCTAGGGTTAGGTTTAGGTTAAATTTGGAAAGTCAATATTCCTCACCGCTTTCTATGCCCTATTAAGATCTATGAAGTGTAATGGTAATAATTAATAAACTGGATTAGTACCATCGGGAAGAAACGGTGTTTCTTCCTCTAGGTTCTTGTCCTTCCTTTCTTAATCCTTACCTTAACCTCCATGGAAAACACGCACAACCGGTCGTTTATACTACGGTATCACCGCTACCTCATGGGATAGGTGCCGTAGGGAGCGGTGTGTGCATGTATGCATGGAGTCCTATAAAAACGTGTGATGGGCAAGAAAGGGGTGAGAGATCTTCATCTCTCAAGTCTTCCCCAAATCTAACCCTAACAAGCGAGGAGACTACTCACTCATTAGGGAATTGAAAAACATTTTCTAACTATCTAACTAGGGCAGAGAATAAAATCTAAATTAGGGCAGAAAGGAAAATTATACTAGGGCAGATAATAAAATTAACTAGGGCAAGAATAGAAAACTTACTCTAATTTGATGCACTCTTCATACTTTACAGAAATTTACAGATCTGAATTTTGATAAAATGAAATGAGGCACAAGAAGAGGCATACCCTAAAAAAGGTTTTAAGGTTTCTATTTATAGAGTATAGAAACCCTAGGGTTACAATCGCGTCATATCTGCAATTACAAGTATACCCCTAAGAAGACTAGTCAACGCGCGCCGTACCATGAGAATTTCCACCGACACGTGCATGTAATGGCCGCGGAACCGCGGCCAAATGCCTTGTTTGGCCGCGGTTCCGCAGCCACGTAGAGGGGTCATTGGCTGAGTTTTCTTGGGCTTCTTCTTGTTGCATTGGGGTACTTGTTTCTTCACTTGGTTTCTCAGATTGTCTTCTAGTTTTCTTCCAGATTTCCACGGTGAATAATGTCGTGGACTTTACCGCTTGCTTAGTGTTTAAATCTTGAACCTTGCATTGCCTTTGTTCTTTGTGGAATTGTCCATTGATCTTCGTTTATTTTCCAAATTGTAGGCTTGATCAAGATTCTTCCATTTGTCGGTCGTAGTCTCACTTTTGCATCGTCTTTTCATCAATTTCACTGTTTTTGTTCCGAGAACCTGTAACCTGCAACTATGTAGCAGACATGGGTCAAAAGCACCTGTTTATTTGTAAACTGAATAAGAATGGGGAATCTAATAATGCAAAATTATGATATGAACAAATACCCCCAAACTTATCTTTTGCTCTTCCTCGAGCAAACCTAGTTTTATTCTTGAAAAAGACCTAGCCTCACTTTCGCAGGGAAACACGATTGCACTGAGCTCGTGCAACAAGCCGTTAAACCTCTAGGTGTCCCTAGTAGGAGGAGTGTTGTCTCCTGAGGGTTTTCAACGGATACTACCCACAAAATCCTATCAATTCGGCTTATCGACTTTTATTCTCCAATTAGGTTTTCCAACAAGGAATTCTATCATCTTCGACTCATAAATTATCCACCCATATTTTTCACGCTTCCTTATCATTTAACTTAAGATTATATATGATTTATAGATTTACTTAGCTTTCAATATCTTTTGAGTTTTCCTTCTAAGGTTCCATCTCAACTTAGGAATTTTTATCATCCCTTCTAAAGATATAAGTCCTATATTTCATTCCTATCTCTTATCTAAACCCCAATCACATACCCCTACGTGTGTGTGTATATCACCCCTACACTTGGAAATTCAAATCAAGCTATTATACTCCTGTCCATCGTCCAAAGTACTTTTTAATTGGTGAATTTTTAGATGAAATTGCTTACACATTCTTCATGCGACCGTTAATACTTCTTGAGGTACCAACGACCGATTACAAAATGTGTTGCACATTAAAGCGTAATTCCTAGTCTTATAATACCTAAGGCTTTTAGCAGTGACTCCCAAACCAGTTGGTCTAAGGCACTAGGTGATAAAGCACCCTCGCTAAATATTTTTTCTATTTATGCAGCCTTAAGTAATTACAAAAACCAGTGTTCATTTTTTTATTTCTTTACTCACACTTGTATTTTTATTTTATTTTCCTTCATACTAAGGACTTTAGACAAGAGCATTTCAAGGTCTCTTCTACTATTCCAAGTTTCAAGGTTCGTGTTTCTGCAATTTGTAGGGTATATATTTTCAGAATTTAGACTTAAGCTTAAGAATTATTTTTCAGACTTATACTTTAATAAAAATATCGATACTCTTCCTTTATCTTGACTTAGCCCAAGAAGTGAACTCGAAATTTGCCTATTTCTAAGTAAACCACAAGGACATATATTTTCTACCGTTAAATTTTAAGAAAGGTTATTTTTTAGGGTTTTTAATTTACTAAGTTTGGGATCTAGTTTTTCCTAGCTAGTCAACCTATTTGGCAAACTCAAGTCAATTAATGCCAAAATTGAATGTTTTAATTTTTATAATTTTTCAATTTTTTTTCAATTTTTATGTATTTTAAAATAAGTATGCAAATGCAAGAATATACACATGAATGCGAAGGAAAAAGGCTTACCGAGCATACCCCCAAACTTAAACTTGACAGTGTCCTCACTGTCAGGCTACACCAAGAGGGTCAAAATTGTCGGCACTCCTCTGTTTATTTATTTATAATTTTTTTTATTTTTTATTGTTAAAAGAAAAACAAAATATATATAAAACAAGGTTCCCCCAAAACTTAAGTGAAACAGTGTTTCCACTGTTTTAAGCGTTTAAAATTCAGAGTCAGGGAGGAGAAAAATCAAACTATACAAGGCCTTACACAGGCCAAAAGTTAGCACCAACCATTCAAAAATTTTATCGTGATAATGGTAGGGTTGGTGAAAGAATGGAGTGTAGAGAAAGGAGTTGAGAAACACACGAGACCGTATGGGAAGAAGAGTGGAATATGGTCTCGGTAGAGGAGAAGAATGGCGGAAAAGAGAAAGAAGTGTAGCACGAACTTGAGGGTGTAAATTGAGTGAATAAATTAGCGCAATTTGTGATGACCGATGTGTTAAAAGCGATTGTGCTAATTTATCAACCCGTCGAGAAGTGGGGTCAAATCCCTCAAAATTCGCGAGAAAACATAGGTACATTGAACTTGGTAAACCATCCATTGAAAATAGAAGCGCGACGGATTCTTGCGCGGTCGAAACGATGGAAGGACGAAGGGGGGTGATTTAGGGATAGTCTTATTCTCACCTAAGTAATCTGTCTCGAACTCGAAGGATTCCATCAATGGTTCGAAATGACTGTAAGCAACTGAGTCTGATGGTTCAACTAACTCATCTGAAAATTCAAAGGACTCAAACTCGGGCGGTGAGTTTTCAAAATCGTCCGCAAAAGTGAAATACTCGTAATCGATATCGGTTGTGAGAACTGTGTCAAATTCAAAGAGGAACGCACTAGTGGCGTCAAAACTGCTGTGATCGAATAGAAATTTTTCAAGCTCACAGTCCTCCTGCGTTATCTTTTGCATGGTCGGAACGATTGGAAGGATGAGTGGGGGTGATTTAGGAAGTATAACAGTTAAAGGTTCAGGAGGATGAATGGGAAAATCCGACTCATCAAACAAAAATGGTTCATCCTCAATACTATCCTCAATACTCTCCTCAATACTATCCTCATAATTCTCCTCAAAAGTTATCTCATCCATGCAATTATCATTAAAATCAAGACGCATATGAAGTTCGGGAGAAACATTTAATGACTCGGGATGATGAATTGGAGATAAAATTTCAGTCAAATCTACGGGTTCATCATCCAAAATATTCCCGGCGTCAATATCCTCAATCAAGTGAAAATCAATTTTTTTGGACACCTCATCAAAAGCATGGATATTTATCAATTCAGGTTCTAGATTGGAGGTGTAGAGGTCGAAAGGATTAGGTTTGGTTTCACTTGAAAAGGGCTCTTCACAATCAGGTAAATCAAACACTACATAGTCGCACAACTCATTACACGTTTTATTTTTAACTGGTGAATCATTTGGGACACTTGTTTGAAAATCGGAGTTGTGGGATTCAATTGGGTATGAGTAGGTTTGATTTGGAAGTGTGTAGAACTCACTCTCCCCACTCAAATTCTCACTCTGTCCAACCGCCGCATCATACATTGGAATTTTTGGAGCTAGTTTGAAACTAACTACCGAGTCACTAGGTTGTATAAGGGCGGCCATGGACGCATCCACATTCCTCATCATTTGGTTTGTCGCTACCATATAAGCTTCCAACGAATGTTCCAGACTAGACATGGGTTGTGAAGGGGTTTCAGTAAAAGATTCAAAATTGTTTGGATATGTGAAACTCCCAAATGGTTGTGTAGAAGCAATGTCTATTGAAGGTGCGGAAGTCGGGTAGGACTGGTAGGAATTGAATGGTTGGACAGGAGTAGGATCAACATTTGGATAAAAAGGTGAATGGACTTGTTGATCCCAAGAATTGGAATTGTTGAAAGGAGTGAAAGATCGGTTACGAGATTGTTCAATATGTTCAGCGATAGACATGGGTTTCGGAGTTACAACTGGACTCGAAAAAAGGGTATCAACGTAAGAACATGGTGAAGGTTGAAATGGTTGATACAAAGTGGATTGTGGAGTCGAACTGTTTCTCCTAGACGCTTCTATTCGATCTTTCAAAGAAATTTTGGGCATGGAGGGGTCGTCCATAATTCGACCAAAACAATTCGCGTATGAAGCAATGTTTGGATAAGGGTACCAAAGTTCGGCTAGAGTTTTATGAGGTGGGGTACCCATGATGTAAGAAAGGAGAAGAAAAAGAATGTGGGTTGCACGGATTTCTTAGCGACAAGTTGCAAGTTTTTGTAAAAAAAAATTTCCCTTTTTTTTTTCTTTTTGTGTTTTTTTTTATGTGGAGCTTTTTGCAAAAAAGATTTTCGATAAAAGGCTTAGACACACATTCAATCAACCACAAATGCACAATTAGGCTTAGATCTAGGGTCACCTAGGTCAGCTAGACAGCTCTTAACTGTTCCAAAGGGAAGAAGTAGGACCTCAAACCGCCTCTTCACCGCCAATTGTGGCCAGGTAAGTGCCAGGTAAGTGGGAGGTTCTCCACTACGTAAATAGTGGGCCTAATTAAGTAACCACTTGCCTTAGACACACTTGCCTAGACACCACAAAGTCAGGTTAGGATTAACGGTCGATACCTACAACTATTCCTTTGTCCTATTGAGCGCGAAGTCCTTAGGGCTGAGTCTAATCTTTTTTAATTAGATTGATGGTCAATGCAATATGCCTTATGTGATTTTTAGGGTCCTGGGAAGGGTAATGAAATCCCCACCCAATCTGGATTGGTGTTCAAGCCCCTTAATGTCAATTTAAATATGCAAAACAGTAAACACAATCACTTGCAAACAAATTTTTTTTAGCGCGGCGCAAAGAATCCTGCACAAGATCAATTATTGGAAGGGGGAGAAATTTTTGGCGCAAAGAATCCTGCAGGGAATTTTTACAGAGGAGATTTTAGGAGTTCAGAGGAAGAAGAGGAGAAGCTTACAGAGGAGTTTTTAGATGATGATGTCACTTCCCCACCGCGCTTCTGCGGCCAAAGTATCTGTCCTGCGGCGGTTCCGCGATGTGCTAGACGGTTCGGTCCCCAAGAATTTTTCTGTTCCTCTGTTATGATTTTCCTCTGTTGTTCAGATCTGCTGTTTTCTGTTTCGATCTCTGGATTTTTCCAGATCTAAACGAAACACCTTTCAAACAATACAAATTTTTTTTATATTTTTTATTTTTTCAGTTTTTATGAGTTTTCAATTTTTTATTAACCCGAAATTACAAAAAGAAAATAACACGCCATCCCCGGCAACGACGCCATTTGATTTGTTCAGAGAATATTTATTACCGCAATCAAGAACGGCGTCGCTTGGTAGCTAGCCGGTGAGTACGGGTCGGTCCACAGGGATTTTGTGAATTCTCGATTTGTTCTAACGAGTTAATTCCGATTGGTGTCGGATTGATTAAATCTAAAAACTAAGTTGATCTAGACTAAAATCTTGCTAGGGTTAGGTTTAGGTTAAATTTGGAAAGTCAATATTCCTCACCGCTTTCTATGCCCTATTAAGATCTATGAGGTGTTATGGTAATAACTAATAAAGTGTATTAGTACCATCGGGAAGAAACGGTGTTTCTTCCTCTAGGTTCTTGTCCTTCCTTTCTTAATCCTTACCTTAACCTCCATGGAAAACACGCACAACCGGTCGTTTATACTACGGTATCACCGCTACCTCGTGGGATAGTGTGCCGTAGGGAGCGGTGTGTGCATGTATGCATGGAGTCCTATAAAAACGTGTGATGGGCAAGAAAGGGGTGAGAGATCTTCATCTCTCAAGCCTTCCCTAAATCTAACCCTAACAAGCGAGGAGACTACTCACTCATTAGGGAATTGAAAAACATTTTCTAACTATCTAACTAGGGCAGAGAATAAAATCTAAACTAGGGTAGAAAGGAAAATTATACTAGGACAGATAATAAAATTAACTATGGCAAGAATAGAAAACTTACTCTAATTTGATGCACTCTTTATACTTTACAGAAATTTACAGATCTGAATTTTGATAAAATGAAATGAGGCACAAGAAGAGGCATACCCTAAAAAAGGTTTTAAGGTTTCTATTTATAGAGCATAGAAACCCTAGGGTTACAATCGCGTCATATCTGCAATTACAAGTATACCCCTAAGAAGACTAGTCAACGCGTGCCGTACCATGAGAATTTCCACCGACACGTGCATGTAATGGCCGCGGAACCGCGGCCAAATGCCCTGTTTGGCCGCGGTTTCGCGGCCATGTAGAGGGGTCATTGGCTGAGTTTTCTTGGGCTTCTTCTTGTTGCATTTGGGTACTTGTTTCTTCACTTGGTTTCTCAGATTGTCTTCTAGTTTTCTTTCAGATTTCCACAGTGAATAGTGTCGTAGACTTTACCGCTTGCTTCGTGTTGAAATCTTGAACCTTGCGCTGCCTTTGTTCTTTTTGGAATTGTCCATTGATCTTCATTTATTTTCCAAACTGTAGGCTTGATCAAGATTCTTCCATTTGTCGGTCGTAGTCTCACTTTTGCATCGTCTTTTCATTAATTTCACTGTTTTTGTTCCGAGAACCTGTAACCTGCAACTATGTAGCAGACATGGGTCAAAAGCATCTGTTTATTTGTAAACTGAATAAGAATAGGGAATCTAATAATGCAAAATTATGATATGAACACCAGCCCAGTGATCCCAACGGCCACTTGCGTCCTGGCAACCATTCTGTGAGCCGGATAGAAGACGGATGGCCTCATATAGCGAGGGTGCATTGGGAGAACAAAACGGCTTAACCATAGGCCGAGGAACCCCAAAAAGAATGCCTCTTCGTCAATGTCTAAAGCTGCGAGCTCCGCAAAGGGGATGACTGGGGTATCTGGGAGGAAGAAATTCCTTTGATCTGCTTCAGCTGTCGGCTGGCTATCTAAGCCAAAACCAAAATGATCGTCAAGCTTGGTGAACTTCACAGCTTGTTTTGACAAGACTTCCGGATAAAGAAAACGGGCGATGAAATCCGTGAAGCTGACCCCGTGCCCTCCGCACTCGAGAAATAGACTCTCATAAATATTCAACACCTTGATTAGACTCGGGAATCGATATTAAATAGCATTCTCCGGAGTAAGACCCATCACCACTGATTTGGTGGCGAAGATGTATTCGTCAGGGGGAAGTATTTCCTCATAATGTTCCCCTCTGACGTGTAGGCCCAAAATTTCTGCGAATTCCTCCAGGGAAATCGAAACTTCCCAGTCCGAGAAGAGAAAAGTGTGTGTTGGGATGTTCCATTGCTCCATGAAAGCCTTTACCCACCATACATGAGGTGCGGGATACTGGAAAAGAGACGCATAAATTGCGGGGTACAACCCAAGCTTCAGCAACAACGACTTCTTGGTCGACAAGATGTATCAAGCCCACTGCAGGTATCCGGCTGAATGGCGAGGAGTCAAGCCTATCATGTATGCCTGTCCCCAAGAGCGTGACTCGCCTTGATATATGTGCCGCCCCAGAATATCTAAAGCCATCGGCGACTGCACGGGTATTGAGCCCATAGAGGGCCGGAGGCGTCCATCTGTAATCCAGTTAACCTTCTCCACGGCGTAATTCACTTGGGGTGAGTCGGCGTAGTGAATGGCTGAAATCGGCTCTGAAGGCGTCGCACAGGAGAAGCTACGCCAACCCTGGATAATTTGGTTGTACCACAACCTCCATAAATGAAAAGACTTCTGCTCCGGGTCGTGATCTTTAATCAGTGCAAAAACTTCCCGATCCACGGGCACGTCGGCATATGCACTCTCGGGGAGAGCAAATAGAAAAGAAGTGTCAAAAGACATAGTACCTGCGCGAAAAGGAGTGAAGGTTAGCTATCAATGCTATGGTCCAAAATCTGACACTTGGTACTTTAAATTTGTACCACACTGCAATGCAGTGGAAAGGGACCAAAGGGGACCCACAAAATCAAAGTGACGGCTCATCATTGATGAGACAGTCACTTATTAAGGAGGAAATCCTAAGTGGATTCTTATTTAATGAGAGGATCATTAGGCCAAGGAGTTAAACTCCCTCGAGAGCAGCGCTCTGCAAATAGAAATGACATCTATCAAATTTAATGATGAAGGGAATAAAAATTCTCCAAAATTTCTACGAGCCATGCTCTGTGAAAACGATGGAGTAATCCATCAGAATCCTGAAAAAGCAAAGCTTTTTACAGAGTAAAAACTCCAAGATCTTTTAGATCTACAAAACGAACTCTAAGAGTTCTTCATAAAGATGAACAATGTTCTAATTAATGGGTTAAGTAACCCTAAAAATTCATTTTAAGATCTACGATATGAGAAGAGCAAGCCTCTGTTAACGGGTAAAACCCTAGAACATGAAATGATTCCTTTAAAGAATTGATCTTTACCAAAAATTTTGACAATGTTCTGACTCTAAAAGAGTTTCTTAAGGCAGAGAGCTTAGCTCTGAAGGGAGAATTAAATTCTCAGGAACAAGAAAAGCAAGAAGATAAACATCATTCATCTCAAGGGCCAAAGGCCCTACTTATAGGTGCTGCAAGACGATCCAACTTCTAAGAAGATCCAACGGTGGAAAAGCTGCCATCGCTGCACTCACGTGGAAGCCATGTGAGCGCAACAGTAGGGGAGGGCATTTGTTTCCCCCCAATAAGAGAGCAAGACTCTATTCAAAATTTGAACTGAGATAGCGCCTCACGTGCAAAGCACAAGAGCGCCAGCGCTCAGAGTTAAAAAAACTCTTTTAATTCTGAGGCAGGGCCAAGAGTTAAAAAAACTCTGAAGCAGTGCCTCACGTACAAAGCACGAGAGCGCCAGCGCTCAGAGTTAAAAACTCTGAGGCGGCGCCTCACGTGCAAACCACAAGAGCGCTAGCGCCAGAACTAAAAGTTCTCCACCCTTGGATCAAAGATCCAACGGTGATTAAAAATCACTAAGTTACAGAATTAAATTCCGACTGAGGAAATACTCCTCAAATCTTTCTAAACAAGAAATATCGCGCTCTGAAAATCAGAGCACCGTTGGATCAATGATCCAATGGTGATTAAAAAATCACCAAGATACAGAATAAGCTCTGTATGGGAAAGTATTTTCCCAATCTTATTAAAAACAAGAAAAATGTCTTCTGTAAAACAGAAGTTCTTGGATAAAAAATACAACGGTGGATAAATTCCCCAAATCAATTAAAAATCTCCCAATGAGAGATTTCCTTAACTGAATCAACAAATCAGCCTTCCCTATATAAAGGACCCAAGACTTCAAGTCTAAATCAGAGAAATCCCCCCATAAACTTGAAGTTCTCAGAAGAAAAAAGAAGAGCAAGCTCTAAGAAGAAGAATTCTCTTCGATGAAAAACAAAAAGGTAATAGAGATCAGAACATCTCATCTGCAAGGGTTTAACCCTCATAAAAAGAACATAGTTCTTTCCTCGGATCTGAGATCCATGAGACAAGTCTCCCACAAATGAGAATTTAATTATTACGGGGATGAATTTGTTCTTAGGGATCGAAAATCCAGGGAAGAACAAAGAATTGAACTTTGCAAAACATAACACAGAAAGAAAAACCCAGCGCTAAGCGCCGCAAAATAAAGAGTGCTTAGCACTCAATGGTTGGTGCTCAGCGCCAAGCACCTCATGTGCCCCTCACGTGGGCGCTATTCAATAAAAAGTGCTCAGCACTCAAATGCTGGTGCTCAGTGCCAAGCGCTCCACGTACCCCTCACATGGGCGCTGCCTAATAAAGAGTGCTTAGCACTCATTGGTTGGCGCTCAGCGCCAAGCGCCTCACGTGCCCCTCATGTGGACGCTGCTCAAAATAAGAAGTGCTTAGCACTCAATGGTTGGCGCTCAGCGCCAAGCGCCTCACGTGCCCCTCACGTGGGCGCTATTCAATAAAAAGTGCTCAGCATTCAAATGCTGGCGCTCAGCACGAAGCGCTCCACGTGCCTCTCACATGGGCGCTGCTTAATAAAGAGCGCTTAGCACTCAGTGGTTGGCGCTCAGCGCCAAGTGCCTCACGTGCCCCTCACGTGGGCGCTGCTCAAAATAAGAAGTGCTTAGCACTCAAATGCTGGCGCTCCGCGCCAAGCGCCCTATGTGCCCCTCACGTGGGCGCTACTTAACATAGAGCGCTCTGCACTCCTCAAGAAGAACCTAGCGCCATAAAGAGTGTTCATCACTCATAAAAAAAAAGAGAAAGTGGGAAAAGCAAAGCAAAGTGTGAGTGTCAGTACTCACATAAATGTTTAGCATTATGTGCATGGAGAAAGGACTGTGTCCTAGTAAGTGTCTAACACTTTATTGAAATAGGAAACGATATAAACTCAGTGGGCTGAGCCCAAGTTAGTCAAATTCCTAATCAACCGAGCCTATGTGCTCTTTATTTTTCCAAATTGGTCTTAGTCCCAAACAAGACCACCGATCTTTTGACGAATATCCATTGGTTCAAGGGTACATCTCTCTACACCTCTGATATATGTCGTTGTAATTCTTCAACGTCTTCAGAGAGGTGAGGGTCCCAATAACCAATAACCCTTGGTATACCCCCCAAACCAACAAACCATAAACCCTGCGGACCGCAACATCCTTAAAACTAAATTGCGGACCGCAACGTCCTTAAAACTAAATTGCGGACCACAACGTCCCTAAAAACTAAATTGCGGACCACAACGTCCCTAAAAACTAAATTGCGGACCGCAACATCCCTAAAAACTAAATTCTATGGACCGTGATGTCCCTAAACTAAATTCCATGACCATAACGTCTTTAAACTAAACCCAGTGGACCGCAACGTCCCCAAACTAAACTCCATGGATTATGATGTCCTTAAACCCAATGGACCGCAACGTCCCTAAAAACTAAATTGCGGACCGCAACGTCCCTAAAAACTAAATTCCACAGACTATGATATCCTTAAACTTCGGACCGTAATGTCCCTAAACTAAATTCCCGGACCGTAACGTCCTTAAACTACTGTGGACCGCAACGTCCCTAAACTAAACACCACGGACTATGATGTCCTTAAACCAGCTACGGTCCGCAACGTCCCTAAACTAAACTCCATGGATTATGATGTCCTTAAACTACGGACCGTAACGTCCCTAAACTAAAACGATAGAGCTCAAATACTCTTTCGTTAGATCAAAAATGATCCTGAACCCCCGTTAAGTAGATCTTAGTCTAAAAATTAGACTAATATATCCTCAACAACCGTTTAAGTTGACCTTAATCTCAAACGAGGTTAATGAGCTTTAAATCAACCAAACCCAAATCTAAGAAAATATGGATTTAGACTAATCCACGCCCTACGGGCGACAACATAAATTAGTCTCCGTATACAATCCACGGGCAACCAAAAATAAAACAAACATACACGAAACGAAGTGAACATCTGGATCAAGAGAAAGTGGTTATCGTTACGCGGTAACGTAATTAACTGCAGGGGCTTGCGCCTGCAGGGAAGAGCATCCCTACAATCAAAAAACCCATCGCAAACGAAGGGGGATCTGACGAAGTCTGCTACAACGGCCACATCCGCCCAAACCTCCGATGCACGGTGCCATAAATCAGCTTAGTATTTTCGGAAAGGTGGACGGATAAATCCAAATAGTATCTGCCCCCAAATTCAGGCAAGATGTTTGTCTTCCCGGTTTTCGACGGTAAACAAGGTCATGTTGTGGTAATTTATTTTTGGTGTATCTCAGGTCACGGGTGCACGATGTTCTTATAAAATCTTACGATGCATGAAACGATGGAAAAAAAATAAAGCGTAAGCAATGTTGAGCTTTTTCTCACCTAGTTGCACCGTTTAAACCTAATTTCGGGTGAACATAAAACATAGCACCGTATTTTGTTTTTAATAAATTTTCTTTTGAAATACGGGTACTAAGAAAGACACATGTTCCCGTAATTAAGTTTTTTCTAAAGTCTTTTTAAGAAAATACGGTTTTCAACACTTTTATATTCCAACTCAAATTTGGACTGCAACTGTCCAATCCAGCGTAATAAAACGGAAATGGACATAACTCCCTTTTTTGGAACTCAAATAAAGCAAACCCAAAGTGCAAACTCATCGTGACTAAGAGCCCTACAACTCTCTCCTACATCTATTCACCTAAAAACTAACTAAAACGAACCTAGTAGACTCTGTAAATCTGGATTGCATGCAGATCCCTTCTGCACAATTGGAATAAAATGGCCACATCTCCTACTGTAGTAAGAGGATTGGCACATTCTTTGATGCGTTGTAATGGTAACGCATATACTCATGTTTTTTGTAGGTCAAGTTTTTCTAAATCTGAACCGAAATGCCTTAAAACTGCACACCAAGTCGAGAGTGTTTTCTGAAAAACATTCTGAACAGATTTACGCATTGACACCGAAACCGCTATATCTCTCTCGTCTGAAATCGGATTGAGGAAATCTCAGACGCGTTTTGACTGTAACTCAATGACCATTAATTACTTGCTAGTAGCGACATCACGGTAGCGCATAACCTGTTGTTTTTGCAGTTGTAAGTATGACTATTTTAGGGCCTTGAAAACCCCAACTTTTACATTTGTATCCATGTCATGTTTATTATTACGTGCACAATAGTCTTTCGACTCGAATATCATGAATCCATGTTTATCATGAACCCTTGAATTCGTGAACTTGGCAAGCACTTGCAATAAATACATGTATCTCGTGATTCCATTATAATGGTGAATGTTATCGTTGCATGCTAGTTAATGACGAGGTATTTGGGGTGGTTTGGGAATAGAATGTACGATTGGTTTGAAAGTACCCTTACTAACACATGAATCTGTGAACCTGTGTTGCTGTGGTACTAAGCCGGAACGGTACAGTACCAACACATGAATCGATGAATCCGTTGTTCCATGGGGCAAACATAATACTTTCGAAGCAAATCGAACGCCCTATACCTAAACTCTACGTTAACTTAGCAAAACTCATTATATGTTTCAACCATGCTGTTACATGTTATATTGCTTACTGGTATACTTATTTTATGCTCATTATCATGTTCCCTTTGTCACTCGCATCTTATTGTTTATATATATATATATATATATATATATATGGGGCTTACCGAGCATCGGTTAGATGACGCGCATTTTTCTCTCTTTTTGTTCTTTCTTTGAATGTCCATCAGGAGATATAGGTAGTACCGAAGAAGCGACCTTTAAGCTAGAACCCGTCAGGGAGGACATACAAGACTTCGCTAGGCATGAAGATTTCTAGTTTCATAGCGGACTGTTAAAGCTATTGTTTTCAGCTCTTTTATTTATTGCAATTTCAAACATGTCGAATTTATAATAAGTATTTGAACTTGTTTTGTAATAAGTATGGATGTTGGTGTGTTTTTAATTCTTGTTCTTCTTATTATTATCTATTTCCATACGCTTAGCGTATTTCTACCGATAAGATGTGCTTATTAGTATAAATATGTCGCGGCCTTGTAGCGTCTCCGCCCTATACTTTGGGAAGCGGGACGTTACATTGACTCCATCATAATTGAAGTCACTTGCGCTGCTGTAAATTTGATTCCAATTTGATCCGCACATAAAATGTGAATAAGTAGGGTATCTAAACATTCTCCGCAAATCATAACGTACATACTTTCCAATCCATACCTTTTCTAGAATATGAAAATATATGGCTATAGATTGCGATCAAACACCAAGTGATACGCATGATTAACTACTCCTGCCTAAAATCTGGCAATTCGAATTGCACTCTCATACTAGAGTCTTCTGTAATGAGTCCTAATTCATGCGCTCCGTCACCCCACCTTATTTTTTGGCCTTCTCGGCATTATAACACCCTGATTTTTGCAAAACTTTGCGAAACTTCATAAGAACGCTTCCGCTGTTCTGCATCATAGCTCGTTGCCGTAAGCCTTCATGCTTAAATCCAATAGGACCGAACACCCTCGATCGTCTAATAGAAGATCCGGTCTCCAAACGTCTCCGCTGGTATCTGCTTGACCGATCTAGCTTTGACAACCGCCAATCTGACGCTCCGTTGGATCAAATCTTCTTTCTAACACCTTCGCCGTTTCGACTTGACATCACATCGATCGTCTCGTATAAGATCTGGTCTCCAAATTTCTCCTCTGGTATCTCATGATCGATCTAATTTTGACAACCGTCAAATCCGACGCTCCGTCAGGTTAAACCTTCTTCTTTATGATGCATCCTCCGCTCCAACCTGTAATCATATCGATCTTCTTGTACAAGATCCAGTCTCCAAACGTCTCCGCTGGTATCTCCCTGAACGATCTAATTTTGACAACCGCCAATCCGACACTCCTTCAGATCAAACCTTCTTTTTTATGATTCCCCACCGCTATTACTTAACACCACATATACCGCTATCTCGCTAACTCGAAACTCCGATCGAACACCATTAGTTCTGATACCGCTTGTTGGGAATTTTCCCTTCCTTCGATGCCTGTCGTCAAGGGAAAAATCATGCTTTTAACATTCGAGCACGCAAGACAGCGATCCATAAGAAGAAGTAATCGGCATAGAGTTTTTAACGTGGTTCAACCGACCGGTTTAATCCACGGGACAAACATGAGGATTCCATTGATATAAGCAATAGTATATTCAACACCTTATCTTCTCATTGATTTGATCATCTAGAATAATAGTATCTCTCAAATCTAGATTAGAACCTTAATATCTCAATGAAGATAAAATTTATGAGATCTCACACATCTTAACCCTCTCTCACATCCCACATCCCATCTCTTGATCTCATCTCAAGAGAGAGGAGCTGCAATCCTCATCTTCCTTCGTCTTTGCCTTTACCTTTGCATTTGCCTTGCCAAATCTCCTTAATGAAAGCAGCTTCAAATTTATAGCATAGAATAAACCTTCTCCTACTTAGATTATGATCAACATAAATCTTTTCATCCTTATCTAATGGAATATTTCCTTTTATCTAAATCTATATTTAAATAAAAGACTTATCTTATTTCTATTTATAATAATAACTAACTATTTAAATTTGAACTAATATTAATAGTTTCTTCGTGCCCATAAAACAGCAAGAAGGCAACTTCATGATTTTATAGGTACTTATATTTTGCCTTGAGATTTATAGAGTTTGGCATGCCATATTTAAAACATTTTCTTTAAATTACTGTTAAAACAATAAAGTATATACTTGCTCATGGATGGATGTGATATCAACAATTATAGATGATATGTGCGGCTGTATTAACTTTCCTCATAATATTAGCTCCTATTTAAGGTAGCTCGCAAAGTTTTGACATTTTTCCGCATGATTTTGTTCTCAATCGGCTGACAGTAGAACTGTACAGTATATGAATAGGACATTTAAATGGTTCTTAAATGTGTATTTCACCGATTGTTTTTGAGGAGAATTAGATAGGGCTATGTTTATGGAAAATGTAAACCACACGGTTCTATGGGACCAGTGAAGCAATTTGATTTAATATCTATTTCAACCATTTCCTAAAATTTTGCCTTTCTCTGCTAGGGGATAGTGAAATCGCTTCGATTGTTATCAATGAAAGCAAGGACAAAGGAGAGGAAGCTTCCAAGTTCTTGGAGGATGTTTGTGCTGCGTTTCCTCAGGTTGTAAAATCTCAATGTCTGTTTATAGATACTGGTCTGTCCACATTTTCCTATTAAAGTATCTCTTAGGCTAAACCATCTAAAAAATTTCAAGCTTCAGGACCAACAAAATAATTTCCCTGGCTGATCAAATTGGATTTATAGGTTTTATTACGAGCACATCTCTTGCCTTATTTTTCATGATCATGAATGGTGTATCGTCCTTGGAGTCCTGAACTCTATAACATTTTGATTGGAATAGCTTATTTAATTGGGGATGGTGATGATTGTTTTTTCTGTTAGATCTGAGTTCATCCATGACATTCATTACTTGTCAACATGAATTATTTGTTCCATATAATTAATAATCTCGGACAGCGTGGACAGAGGAAGAATCTAATTATACCCCCTTCATTGATTTGGCATTTGAGCCTATACCGACGGAAATGTTACATCTCTCGAGCATTTTCAGGTTCTGCGAGTTGTGAAGAGAGGACAAGTGACCTATTCAATACTCAAAACACCTACGTGATTATGTGCACAATCTTCTGAACGTTGGCAAACTTGAAGAAAAGGAAATGGTTCATCTTGACGATGATGTTCAGGTAACTAAATCATTTAATAAACCTATGACGGTAAATGTATGATAGCTGCATTCAATTTTTTTTGCTACTTATTCTACTGAAATAAATAATCTTTAATCATCATGGCAGACCGATTTGAAAAGGCTTATGAGAAATCCACCACTTGTTAAAATGCCAAAAGCAAGAGATACATTAAGAATCCATCCATTACTGGGAGCCCTGCCATTGCCATCCTCAGTATGTGAGCCTATTGAGAATTCTACAAAAGAAATAATCAAAATACGTGCCATGACCTTGTATAAAGAGGGAGCCAAGACAAATGGCGTCGGGCTAATGTCAGTCGGAGCTGTTAAGGTTATTTTATAGTTTCTACTGTCTAAATTTTGTTGTGCTAGGGGTTGTTCTTTCGTGAATTTGGGACTGTTCTAATAATGCTGTTCTCCTTATTCATATGCGGCGGTCAAGTAAGATCCTCAGTAGTAGACACTTGTTGCACCCAACTTTTTCTCATGGAAGTACTTTAGGCCTAAATGAAGTTCTAATTGGCAAGCCTTATATTTGTGACATGATCACATACTCTGTGGTCCGCTGTTTCTTCTTGGAAACCAAAAAAATACAGTTGTTAATTGCATCAGATCCTTCTGTTGAAGATTTTCTATGGCAGGTATAGATTCAATTCATAGACATTTTACTCTGTTCTATTCTAGTTTTTGGCTACCATCATTGTGTCTCCCTTTTTATAGATGAAATTTCCATCATCAATGGAATAAGCTGTTTAATATTCATTGTGTTTGCATGCCATGGCCGTAAAAATAACAAATGATCAATAGTAAAACATTTTATCCCCCAGATCCATGGGTGAAGGGTTTGCAAATACCATGCCCACGCCTTCTTTGGCCCTGGATGCCTGAAACAGGGCGAAAAGTAACTGAAACTTCAATCATGGTATTCAATTGAGACTTAAAACTTAGATTTTAAACCTTAGTTTCTATAGAGACCAAAGTGCTCTGATACCACTTTGTAGGCGATAAAAAGGGTTTCAAGGATTAATTTATGGTGGTGGGTTTGATTTGTGGAGAGGATGATAACAAAATATCAATTGAAATTTTTAGAATTAATTATGATGAAGGCAAAAACTCAAATATATTTCATTATATCAATTGACTTGCTATTACAAACTAATCTCATATATATATATATATATGCTAGCCATCATTTTCTATACTAATAACTCATGACTCTTGACATTACATCCACTAAATGCAATTGCACTCACTAAATGCATTAACTCACCATAATACTAATTCAAATAAAGAAATGTTTATTGACCATATTAAAGGTCATGCCTCTTTCATAATGCCATTTGATAATTATTATTAAAATATCAAGTTTAATTTCAACATTCCCCCTTAAACTTGATTTCCATTAACCATGCCGAGCATCATCTTCAACTTGTTAAAACTTTCGGTTTTGAGCGACTTCGTGAAAATATCAGCAACTTGATCTTGTGAATTTGACATAGACGAGCTCTTCATTTTCTTGACACATTCGAATGGTTTAAAACATTTGCGACTTGATGTTGAAATTTGATGTGTACTTCCAATTTCTTCACATGTTCATAATTGATATCTGGCATATTTCCTTTTCTCGATGACAAATCTGCTATAAGAGCACTTCTTTGTTGACTCATCTTAATTTTCTTTCTCCATTTAATTCCGATTAATTTTTCATCTTCCAATAAAATATTTAGGAACCCTACGCTTTTCTTCGCTGTTTTCTTCATGCATGGATTTTTCTTTCTTATACTTATCAATATCCTTTATTCTTGATTTTATGCAACATTTCTTTCTTCTACTTTCACTATCAATTTTGTTATATTTTCTTTTGTGATGAGCAAAAATATTATTACCTCTTCGTCTTACTCCTTTTTTTGACCTTGAACTTGATCTCGAATTTGTGATGATTTCACACAATATGATGCCTTCAATCTTCCTCGATTTTCATACATACGGCTTTTTTTTATTATTCGCTTCTTCTCCATCATCCTTTGGTTTAGTAATTTTCTTCATTTTCAAATACTTTTGTTTAACCTTCATACCGTTCTTTTTGGCATCTTCAATTTCATTTTCCTTCATGAACTTCATTGGTTCATGAGCTTCCTGTATCTCTTCCCCTATTTCAACTTTCTCGAACTATGTGAGTCTTTCACTCTTCTCTGCTTCTTTCTTGCTTTCATCTTCAATCTTCTTGTTATCATTTTTGTCATCTCCATCTTTTGTAAACATCTTTTGCAAATTCTCTTACACATCTCGTGCTGGCTTCCAACTTCCGACGTTGTCGAAAGTGTCTTCATTAATTTCTCGATACATTAAGAAACACAGTTTATTGTTTCTTCTATTTCGATCTTCCACCAATATTTCAATTTCGAACGGAGTTAGGTCATTTCAACTTTCTGTCTTTTCCTACCCTTCAACATTTTCCCAAAAGTTTTGAGAAATCAATATCTCCTTCATTTTTGTACTCCAATACTCATAATTGTTGTTCATGAGATACGGGACTTCAATTTGCATCAGTTTGTGAGTCATCTTCGACCAGACTCTTAAATATCAATGTCCTAATTGATCTGGGTTTTGATACCACTTTGCAGAGACTAAAGTACTCTGATACCATTTTGTAGGCGATAAAGTGGGTTTCTAGGATTAATTTATGGTGGTGGGTTTGATTTGTGGAGAGAATGATAACAAAATATTAATTGAAATTCAGAATTAATTATGGTGAAGGCAAAAACTCAAATATATTTTATTATATCAATTGCCTTGCTATTACAAACTAATCTCTCTCACACACACACACACTAGCCATCCACACACACACACTAGCCATCATTTTCTATACTAATAACTCATGACTCTTGACATTATATCTACTAAATGCAATTACACTCACTAAATGCATTAACTCACCGTAATACTAATTCAAACAAAGAATCGTTTATTGACCATATTAAAGGTCATAACTCTTCATAATGCCATTTAATAATTATTATTAAAATATCAAGTTTAATTTCAACATTTTCAACATTTAACTTGAGAGGGAAAATTAAGGTTGATTTTGCATTTAATCATTTTTTAGATTAGCTATTATCGATAGGGTTTTGCTAACGAGTGCACTAAGGGCACCCGTTAAACTTCAATTAATGGCCTAACTTTTTGTTGTTCCAAAACTAATTAATGTTTTTCATGCTACCCTTTATTGTAACTTATGCAACTGATATAACTGTTGCACTTGATTTTTCTTTTGTTCCCAAATTATCCTTCTTTTCTAAGTTTATTTTATTTCCTCAGCTTATTTGTCTTTCTTTCCCAGGTTTATCCTAAAAATTTGGAGTATTTATTTTAGAAACTAAATCTTCTTTTTTAAGCAAATGAAATTTCTTTTCTAACTAAAATATGGAATATAAAATATTTAAAAAAAAATTGAATTGGTGGCATTTGGTATGTAATTTAATCTGATTTTTTTTTATTTTTTGATTAACAACAAATCTGGAAATAAGTTTATGTATAGACCAAAATCTGTTTAAGCCATATTTGGATAAGGTATATACTTACCTATTAAATCACATTTCATTGTATTTATATGGACCAAAATTGTTGAGTGTAATTTTAACCTAAATTGTAGCAAAATAAAAAAAATTAAATAGCTTAAGTTGCAGCAAAATTAAAAAAATTGAATATGGAATTATTTTCATCTTTTTGACGAAAAAGAGATAAATAAACTTAGACAAATAATTTGGATAAGTTTCCACCAAATAAATAAATAAATTAGAAAAGAGATAAATTACAAGTGGAATATATATATATATATATATATATATAGAACAACAAAAAATAAAAGGAAACACTTCAAGAGTATATATGGTATTAGACGAAAAAAATTTGTGTGCATTGAAAAGCAGGTGGTGCATTAATTAGGCTTCCCCCCACCACACACACAAACAATAATGGACATTTAATGAGATCTTAACGAGTGCCCTTGGTGCACTCGTTAGCAAAACCCTTGTCGATATTATATGCATAAATGTTGCATACAAGTGGTTGTATAGTGAACTTGACAAGAAAATAAAAGTGCATGCTGTGGAAAAATGTGCCTAGAATATGTGAATGTTTTACTTCTGCTGTATGAATTGTAATGCCAGATGGGATCTGAGATAGAATCCATATTTTGAAAGAAAGTTGATTTAACGGGATTAAATGGTATAGATAACCACATCGATTTGAAGAAAAGTGTCATAAATACAATTTGGAAAATTTTACACACTTAGCTATTCATGAATTATTTTTTCTTCCTATCTATTCAGTGCTTTATTAGACAAACACAGGGGATCATTTTGTCGCTTCAATTTTCATTTTAAGTTCTTATTTTTCGGTCTCGTTTTTCTTTTCTTTCTTCTTATTTCTTTTAGAAATCTGCCTTCTTTCATTTGAGATACAAAAAATAAAATATAAAAAGCAGTCCTTCTTACAAGTTTCAACTAAAAATAAAATTAACATATTTGGATTTAATTTTGATAGGCTTGCATTTCAAGCTCTTTATTTGGTTGTCCTGTTTGTTTGCTTATCAGTGTCCTGTTTCTTACACAAGTATTTGAAAAACTATCAATGGATGAATTCAGAAAACTTGTTGCTGAAAAATCATCGATGAAAGTCTATTTAGGAGGAGAATTGAGTTGTACAAATAATGCAAAATTCCGTTGGATTTTTGTTAGAGGGATTTATGAAGACACAAGATCCTCGGCAGGACTTGATCACATCTCCTGCAGTATTGTTGCCTTCACATGAAGATTCAACCCTTCCGTATTTAGAATCTACAGGTTATTATTAATTTTGATTAAGTTATAGCATTTTATACTTCCATATCCTGTTGTCCTTCTAAATTATAAAGACAGCTACAACATAATGTGGATGATCCCACGACAGCAGCAAAAGTAACAACAAGCCTTCATCCCAAATTTTTGGGGCCGGTTGCATAAATCCTTCGCTTCCATTCTGATCTGCTAAGGCCCCGTCTCCTCAATTAAATTGACAATTAACATATTTTGTAATCAGCCTATATCCAAGTTTGTTTAGGTCTACCTCATATTCCTTGTTGCGTCCTTAACTACAATTTGATCACTTTTTCCAACTGGAGTATTTATTGGCCTTCATTGCATATGTCCAAACCATGTCAATTGGTTCTCTCATATTTATTATGGATGTGTAGTCATAAAAGTTCTGCATCACTATTACTCACTCATAGTTGAAATAGTTTACCTTAATTCAAAGAAATGTGTTACAAAGGTTATTGTTCTATGTAATAATTTAACAACTAATTTTAGGTGGAATCATATGCACTACAGTTAAAATGCACTAGTGCACGTATGTATATTTTGAAATCATGGAGAGATATTTGAGAAGGTTTTTGAAGAATTTTAGTTAAAACAATATAGGTTTATTAAGGATTTTAGAAACTTTTAAATTTTAAAATATTTAGAAGTTAACTTTTTCTTTAAAACATATTTCCCCTTCAAAACTATGAGAGAATTTCATATCATGAGTATGATGGTGACTGTTATTGTTGGGTTTTATAAAGTTGATCTTTTGGCGGTGTTAAAAATCTCTAAAATGAAGATTGGGCTCCTATTTAAGGTTTGAATTTGAAATTTAAAGTTTGGAGCTAATGGGGAGAACTTGTCTTTTCTTGTCTTTATTGAGATGACATGACAAGTTGTAGTCCATTATAAAGTGCAATTTTCTCTCTCTCTTTGTTCTTTTATATTTCTATAAAATCTAGACCTACTAATGAGGTGCAAATCTATTTGGGCTCTCTCAAAGTAGTTGCCATTATAATAACGGAGTCCGTAGAGATATACATATTATGTGCTGTAAACCTTGTGAAGGGTATTCTTTGTTCATGATACACTACATTAGGTGACATATCGAGATGCAATGTTTGATATTAAATCATAGCAATGCACAAAAACTGATTATCATTGATGTGATTGTTTCACAAGTTCACGCTGTTTTGGGTATATTGATGAACAGTTAGAGGGATACACATATAAGTTGGTGTTGCCAACTTTACAAATAAAGAATGAACTGAGAATGAGGTTGTATTCTGTTAAATTCAGGTATTAAGAGTGAAAGCTTCTGTCACAGAGGAGCTTCATATCAGGTTGAAACTAGAGTCAGAGTCATCTTTGACATCAGTGCATCTGAGAATGATGCAGCTCTCTGTAAGAGGTCTATGCCAGGGCTCTCCTCTTTCATTGAACCCTCTCGAAGCCATGGCAGAGAGCATGAAGGTCTATTGAGCTGGCCAGAGAGTTTCTATAAATTAAGGCAGCACAAGAGGACAAGTGAAGCCGATAAGCAACCTAATTTGTCGGCAAAAGCCATGGAATTGAGCATGTACGGAAGCATGGTTAGTTCAGTAATACTAATATGAGAAGCATACACAAACACAAACACAAACACAGGCACGAGAAGATCAAATCAGGACGTGGGGGCATGACTAAACACGTGTTGATTATACATATTATACAAATGTCAAGAACCACTTTTTTAAAAAAAGCTTAGGCTATGGGATTGTGATAAGAATATGTATCAGGCTAACATAACACTTGATGCTCCCCAAACATGGACCGTTGGGCCACGTGAAAAGGCCTTCCGGTGGAAACTCTCACTTGTAAAGTTAAAACGTGGGATTAACAAATATATTCTAAGTTGGCAGTGATGAGGTTTGAACCCAAAACCTTTAGAATTTTGTGCATTCTAATACCATGTCAGGAACCACTTTAATTTACTCAAAAGCTTAAGCTATTGGATTGGGCGAGCATAATGTGTATCAAGCTAACACAGCACTTTAGCATAAATAATAGCAATAGCAATTTATACTGATAAAAAGAGTACTGTATAGACAGAAATACATGCACTCGTGTTCATGTGCACACACATGTAAATGCACACACATATTTCTAATAATGTAATCGTGTATAATGTTTACTTTTATACTCAAATTTAACCTACCATATATATTTCTACATTTGTACAAGGAGCAGGCCTTTGCTCTTCCGACTTTCTGTGAAATAGGTTTAGCGTGTCTCACTTCCTTTATCAATAGCATTCACTGAAATTGTTATACTTTTTATATAAGTGTAGTTTTGATATCCTTTTCCACTGAATATAGGCTTTTGATATATAAATGAAAACAAATACATGCCTAAACATGTAATGTTACATATACATAGTTTGAAATTGATAGAATAAGTGTCCTAGACATTTCTGAGAAGTGCCAAAATTACTTAATGTGTTAAAAAGGACACATTTGAGATCTGTTCTACATGGCATTCATAGAGCGTCCAACATGTGTCCGACTCGGACAACTCCATGATAGAAATATTTGTGCTACATTGTTTGGCATTAGTCATCCTAAGGTATATCATCTTTAGTTATTAGATCAAGATGTAGCCAAAGTCATGGATTCTTTTGTCCGTTATCGTACTGCACTACGCGTGATTGCAGCTAACGGTAAACTCTGCTGATGTACTAATCTTCCTTGTGGTAATTGTTGAGAGATGCATTTTATAAAAACACTGCAAGAAACCTTTGTACTTTTGCCTGTACAGCAGGAAGCACTCTCAGTTCCTCTATTACGAAACGCTGCAGGTTGCTCCCTCATTTGGAAAATATCAGCCTTTTCCTGTTCTCTTGCAACTTTCTATTCCGAAATACCCCTTTATAAACACACAAAATATACAATAATAACGCAAATGGATATTAAACCGAAAAGGTTAACATTTGCCAAATGAGAGGGTACATGGTAACTTCTTAAAAAGAGGGAGGCAATTTACTGTAAAGCAAAAATGAGGGAGTTTTCTTGCAACTCGTCCTTTTTAATATTCTAACAAGAATGCTATTTTTGATATTCAACAACAGATGCAAGATGTAAGAAGGCAGTACAAAAGTTATCGAAACTTTGTAAGCTTTTGGAATAAATCTCAAGTCCAGCCGCCAGCACGTGAACTACTGGCACACATTTCGTCATACCCTAGAGTTCCATCAAGAACAAAAGGGTCCCGGCCTCTTCTTTGGGTTCAATCAGAAGGACAAGCATGAATAGAAGGCTCGGGTCAAATGGGTTCACGAAATTACCATCAATCCCTCCTCCGTTATCTACCCGTGATCAAAAGAAGAAACATGGCTACAGCTCGAGTGATGAATTGGGTAGCGAAAATTTAGTCGTGACAATCGATTCCCCTAATGCATTTTCCTTTTGACATGAAAGTTAATAATGCTTTTTGATGTATTTATTTGAAAATAGAGATAAGGAGCATGTTTTATTGTTTGTATAAGAACAATGTCTTTGTTTGTTTTCATTACTATTATTGGACGATGAAGAGTTAAAATTATTTTGTTTGCATTTGTTTATATAAGAATAACGCTTTAGTTTGTTTTCCTTATTATGAAAATAGAAATGGGGTTCATATGTAGTCATAACTATTTGAAGTATTCTACTAGAATTTGTAAATTTATTGTATGTGAACAATTAAAACTGTAATGTTTGCGCTTTTAATTCCTTTTCTTTTATTTAACTTTGTTTGCATCCCTGAGCTGTTGTGTAGTGAACCAAACAATTTTATTTCTTATTGATATCGATTCGATCGACCAGCTAGAAAGTTCCTTATGGTTGATTTCTTCTTATATACAGGTGAATTTGCTTCGAGTTTCTTTGGGTTGTATCATTGTAGAGTCAAGAAGTTATGAATTAGATGGTGAACTTTGTTCTGCAAACATTGATACCATGTTTAAGTTAAAATTGTAGTGTCAGTATTTCATTATTATTATATTTAAGAGTAATGTTAAATGGAATTTGTTGCAAGGTCACAATTCTGTTACCATGTCAATGAGCATTGTTGGCTTATAATGATTAATTAATTTTAATAGAAAGAAAATTACAATTAAGTAATAACTTTGGATGAGTAGTCTGTGTTGTAAGAATTACATATTTATACATAGCAGAAATCCAACACCTTTTTTTTAGGGTAGATTGAAAAAGAACTATTCAACGGATACTAAATCACACGAAAAGAACACACCACCACCAACACATAAGATTTACCTAGGTTCGGCGCAACTAGCATCCGATCCTGCAAACTGCGACGACAACTTTCACTATGAAAAAGAATTACAAGAGATTATACCGACTACCCACCCTCCTTTACAAAGAAATACTCTCTCTTACAAAAGCTCTATCTCACTCACGACCGTATTTGACCGCACTCTCCCACTCTAATCAAATCCTTGGTTGTTAGAGAATTATGGATACATCAAAAAACCCTTAGAGAAAACCTTCTATTTATAGAATAAAAAAATACTAAGAAATAAATCCATATTTAAATTAGAGATAAATATGAATTTAATCTACAGATTAGATTTAAACCTAAACTAAAGATATTAGATTTAAATCCTAACGAAACTGAATTTAAATCAAATTACAATCTCCACTTAGATTCAAATTCGCAATAATCTCTTCACCCTCTCAACACCTTGAAACTCCGTTCTCATAGTCTTATGCCCGAAAACACCTCAAATCTACTAGGCAAAACTTGAACTTGTAATGAAACCATCTCAGAAATGTGTTTGCTAGGTCCTCTAGGGAACCAAGCCTCGTAAGAGAAATCACATTCTTTTTGGCCTCCAAGAAAAACACTCTCACCTCCTCCTCTGGTTCTCTTAAACCCAATAATCTCTACAAATAGATGGCCTTCCTGACTGCCTCCAAGACGGTTGTCAATTTTGCCTCCATCGTTGATACGGTGATATCGAACTGAAACGTCGATATCTTTGGCATTGCATTTGTGTCCAATATGTAACCCGTCGTAGACTTTCATTTGCCCCTATCACCATACCCTGTCACGATGCACCCATCAACACTGTCTCCGCGGAATGACGAGCTGAACCCTTCACTATCTCTCAAGTATCTTAGGATCCACTCCACAGCCTGCCAATGCTTTCTGCTTGGAATAGCCCAGCATCTGTTGACTGCTCCAACTACCTGTGCAATACTCGGTCGCATGCATCCACACCAACCTATACACTCGCATATGACACTAAAGACAAAAGATCTCTGTTTGCATTTGACCCTGGTGATAACATCGCTGAAAGCCCGAAGTGCGCCTCAAAGTGAGAAGACACGGGCTAAGTCTTCTTCATCTCATACCGAGCTAGAACCTGCTCGATACTTTGCTGTGTTAGTGATATATGCCCTAGAGGCCATTCTTATATAATACTAGATTGTATATTACATTTTGGAAGCTTGGAATATACACAGATATAATAACAATCTTGCTCAATATGATAGTATGCTATCTGGTTTGATTCTATATTAATATGTGTATATGTTTCTTTTAGTATATCGCTAATACATATTGATAGAGCCCTTAGGATCTTTACTTAACTACCGGCATTGTGATGGCAGTCACACTAGCGGGGGCTGGGTAGTCTATAAGCACACCCTTATACTTGTCCCCGGTCATTAGATTATCGAGACAGAGCATCGATACTCCAGAGTAGACTAGTGTATACGCTTATCATCCCAGTCAGGAGAGATGGCCAGTCCCGCAGCCATTGGTATGCCGTACCACAGATAGTATACAGGTGCTCATTGGGTTATGAGTTACACTGGACAGACTCGATGGGAACTGCTGGTTGGTATTATACCTATCGTCAGTTAGCAGTTCCCGGATGACATGAGTACATATTAGTCCGTTAACTTGACATCACTATTCATCTCGAGTGTGTTCCTACTGTACTTAGATTACTACCCTACCACGGTTCAAATGAGTCGTGCAAACAGGTAGTAGTTGGGTGCAGTCCCGAAGGACTTGGAGGCAGTAGTGGATAGAAAGGGTTCGTCTCTCCCGGTATTGGGAGTTGATATCGCGCCGTGTTCGGATAGCCAATACATAAAGTCCTTGGTCAGGGTAAGTGAGATTTACTGGTAGGTATATCAGTAGTTTTTCAGGGTGTATTGGGCTCTACACCGACACGACTTATTGCGCTATTAGGGGTATGACGTTTACCACCCTCCTAGACCCGATATGCGATACTTTTAGACGAACAGACCTGACTGTACGGAGATTGTCATAGATAGGCTCAGTAGGGGTTCTGATGAGTTCGCTCGTTGGCTTTCTTTTAGACAGATACCTGGGTAGCCGTTACGTACAGCTAGTGCCACTGATGGACTTATGGTTAAACCCATTTGCCAGCGTACTGTCGAGTCTTTAGAGTCCCACACAGAGGGTTTTTCTGGTTCAGACGAAACGATGTAGAGGTCGTATAGTTTTACATGCAGGGTTCCGATCATATACGTGTACTAACTACACGGATATTGTTCGGACGGATAATACTAGTGGGCTTTGGTTTAAGCCGGATTCTAGTATTATATTATTGGATTATTATTATCTTTTCGTATTCGTATTTTTACAGTACGAATACATATATGTATATACGGTGAGGTTATTCTTATAATTTTACAAGTGATGCTTCTAGAAGGGGACACCCTATTATTGGATTTATCTATTTTAGAAAATAGATTAATGAGGTGGAAAATGGAGATATTTGTGGCATGGTGAAGTATGGCTTATTCTTTTATTTTATTGGTTTGGACTTACTATTGAAGCATAGCTACAATTTTCTATTGAAAATTATTGCATGATTCATGTAAGAAAAGAATGAGCCATTCTTCACTTGCACAAGACTTGCTCATTTCCATTTTTTCTTTCTCTCTCCATTTTTCCTTTCCTTCTTCCTCAAGACCCTAACCCTCACATATATTGTAAACCCTAGGGTCATTTGAGATAGAATACTCCAATTAACACTCTACATCTCCTAAGCTACCTAGATTAGCGAACTGGGTACTTTAGTTATCTCGGTTTAGAGGTTGGAGCTTGAACCATAGACTCTCGGATGGATTATTTTCGACACGAGAAGGCCGACGACCGAGCTAGATCCGCACTTCCGAGGAGCTTAAGGAAAGGAGAAGAAGACCCGAAAGACTAGATTCAAGGAGGTATAAAACACTTACATAGTAGTTTAGAACCTCCAAGTATTTAGCTAGTTAAGGTTTCCGAAAAGATCCTGTAGATAGGTCGATATTGCAAATATGAAAATCGTTTTTTGTGTATTCCGCCTCCCTACAAGTGCATGGGGTGTGCGACATCGACTTATAGTGGTATCAGAGCCTACTCAAATCTTAACTAGCTTGTTAAACGAAGTTTAAAGTTACGAAACCGAAATAACTCCGAAACGATTAAAACGAAATCCAAGTTTCTGTCGATTTTAAAAGAATTTCTAAATTTTTTTTAAACATGTGCAGAATGCTCCTCATTAAGTAACTAGAACACCATAGAAAAATGAGGCCCAAACTCCAAGGTTCGACCAGCGGAATTGCTATTTTTCTCGCTATGGCCGGTTTACTGTAGGAGTTTGGTCTTGGGTTTTTTGTGGTGTTCTGTACTCTTGGATTTAGGTTTTTAGGTATTGTTTGTTTTTGCCCAGATTTCATATTCTGTTATCTTTGTGTTGGGGCAATACGGAGTATTTCGAAGTCAGAATTTTAACATCGTTTATTCGTTTCTGTTTGTATATGTGTTGGTAAACGTCTACTAATTGTTATATGTCGATTAGTGGGGGTTGCACATATCTTGTATCTTGTTGATGGTTTGTGGATATGAAATATTGGATCATCGTAAATGAATAGCCGGGGGGATGTGAGAAGAGTGTTCTTTTCTTTCATTCATGTATATTTGTAAATTGATGTAATATTCTTTTGCGAGGCACATCCGGGTTGAGGTTGTAGCCACCGTTGTATTATTTCATTTAATTTTTCTTGCACCTAAGATAGACCCAAGGAGGGGGTGCACAAACTACCGGGTTCTTGAAGTGCCGAGTGACCTACTCATTTCATTGACGGAGGTTGCTTCACTTTGGGAATTTGGCGGGTAGTTTGCCTCACCCGTAGGGGTCTAGGGTTGGGTTTGGCTATTCATCACGATCGTGGAATCTGTTTTTCGTTCTAGGCTAAAACGAAATACGAAAATCCTTTTATATCGAATATATTCATCTGTATTGTTGTGATATGTGATCTGGAATGCCTATTATTGCGTGAGACGAATGGCTATATATTTATTATATATAATAAACGTTGCTTATGTTTTGCACCCGCGCTAGTTCAGCCCCCGCTCTGCCGTTAATTAAGTAACCTAACAGTGCATGATGGGGTCCCGTGGCGAATGCGGATGGTATAAGCGTTCGTTCTATTTTCATTTCTTTCTGCAATGATAAGGTTAAATGATGAGACAACATTAATATTGATTAATGTAAAGAAAACAAACCAAAGTTAAATCATTGAAACAATTTCAAAACCACTCGGTTTTCTTTAAAAACAATTTTTAAAAGCGGAGCCTAAACCACTCCTTTTAAAAGCTATCATGGTTCCTTCGACTATATCAAGTTCATTACGTTCACAGTTTTTGCCAAAACCAGCCGTAGCCTTCCGTCATTTCAGATGGGTATTCAGTAATATTCAAGCTATATATTTTGACCTTCGCCAAGGCATAGTGATTGGTAGCTGCTGGGTATTCATCTGTAACATAGATATATGCGTTAATTTGGGACAGACATACAACTATTTTGGCCTTCGTCAAGGGTTTGTACGAATGGGTTCAAATTAACCTGGACAATGATGAGTAGAACTTGACTTGCGTCTTATGATATGTTGGCCTTCGTCAAGGTCATAAGCGTCTGGGGCAAAAATCCACATCGGGAGTTTCAAAGAAAAGGAAATTTGCTAGATTTGCATAGCATATGGAGTGTGATGATTCTGGTAGGATTCCTTCAAAGTTGTCACACAATGATAGTTAGATCCCGATCCTACCGTGAGTTTTATTACTTCTCGGGAGAGTTTTTCACTTTACAATCAATGCTATAAACTAAGTAGGTGCCTAGAATGGTGTTAGCGGGGCTACGCCTCCAGGAAAAAGAGATTATGTAATTAAGGAACTTCGCGAAAGTGTTGAAAAACCTCCCTCGAAGTACCGACACTAGCTTGGCCGAAAGGTTAAGCAAGAATTGTAGGGTGTGATTAATCCTGACTAATTTTTCTTTTATGGTTTGAAGGAGGATTTGAGGAAACAGTGGGAGCCATCCTGTTTAGATAAACTAATAACTAATCTAAACTTGCAAGAGTATCATACTAAGAGTTTCTTCTCCCTCTCATAATTGCAGCGACCAAAATGACTAGACTTAAATTATCGCTAGATAAAAATATATTGACGGGGCTAAACTATAAACATTGGCTAAGGAATGTCCATATGGCCATAACTTATGACAGGCTGGGCTACCTCCCTACTACCAAAGCCCTCGCCGTCCCAGGTCTAGATTCCACCATCGCGGATATTAAGATCTGTAAGACATGGGAAATAGACTGTGCGAAAACCAAGAGCCTCGTGCTGGCCTAAATGGATAATGAACACCAGAGGCGGCACGAGAAGATGGACTTATCTTCCATCTTCCTCCATACCAAAGATTTATGTAACGACTTTGAAATTACTGTACGGAAAATTCTTGTTATTGTACAGAAAAGAGTATTATAGCCGGTGTAAGAGTTATAAGTTAGATTTGTTTAATAAAAGCAAAAAACAACTTGTAGTTGTTAAAGCCTTTACACTGCAGTGACGTAGCATGTGTGTTCGATTCCCATCGGGCACAATTATTTTTTTTTGTGATTTTTCATTTTAATTTTCGGAACCCCAAGAGTTGCACGTGCAATACATGGAGAAATGAAAAGTTTTAGAAAAATCAAACAGGTGCAATAAGGTGTAAACACCCAAAAACCCACATGGCACGAATCTCGAGGTAGGACATGCAAATCCGACCGCCCATTCTCCCCCTAAGGCCGGTGCCGATGGTTGATATAGGCCTAATTGGCTCCGTGCTTTGTACACATACCCTTTCGACTCCTCTTAACTCCTCTGCACTGTTTGATTTCAATGCAATCAAATAGAGACCCTTCATTTCACCATTTAATACCTTTTTAGTGCATTTTAATCCAAAATTTTAATTCCCAAACCCTAATTCTTCACTATAAATACCACCCCATGTCATAGCTCTCCCCCATTCTGAAATTTTAGCAAAAATTCTCTCAAAATTATTTAAGAGCCAAGTGGAGTTAAGCCCCTCAAGTGGAGTAGCGAGCCAAACTCGACGACCGGAGCATCTCCGACGAAACCACGACCCACGAGAGCTTCTTCAATCTTTTCTTAACCTTCTAAAAACCGTAAGTCCATTTTCTCTCCTTTTCTTTCTTCTCAATTCGTATTTTTAAAACAACTCGACAAAAGAGAAGTTATCTCCGATATCGCATTCTTTTTAATATTTGTAAAGCAAATTAAAACAAACTAACATGCTACCTTAATCTTAACATAATTTCACATCTTTTAGTTTTTAATTTAACAAAATTTTCCATATGAAACAAACATATAATGAACTTTTTCATTAAAATACCATGAACTTTAGTGTAACATCTTTTCGATATCTAGTATATCCAAATCGTAGAACCTTCACGGAGTAATGACCTACCTCACACGCACACTATGGTTTCATAGCACGGTATTCTAAGTATATAGGTAATTCAAGGTAAAAGTTTTTTCATTAAAATACCACACCATTTCAAAACAGGTTTCTTTAAATCGGTATTTCGAAATTCTTGGCAATTGCGCCTCTACAACCCTCATTAGGGGATCCGCTAATGGATGGTGCGGATTATCGCACATCCTTGGGACAGTAGAGCAAGATGCAGAACTCCTCACAGAGTATTCGGTCTCGAAAGGAATAAAAATACGGTTTTTAAGAAACGCGACTTTTTCTAATAAAAACTAATTTCTGGGAAAATTATATAAAATCATAAATCCGTATTTTCAATAAAAACATATTAAGAAACTATATTTTTAAAAATAAAGATTTAAAATTTTAATAAAATACCACCAAGTATCCAAAGAAGTAGTTTTCATTAAAATACTATAAACTTTTAAACACTAGGTTTTATCATCAAAACACCACAACAATTAAAATACATGTTCATGAAAACCCTAAATATTATAAATCACCCTCGAGATTTATTTTCAAACTATATTAAAGTATTTTTCATAAAACCCCCTTGAGATATGCAAACAATATTTTAAGGACTTTAGATAAATATAGGTTTAAACGGGATCAATTCTCTTGAGCCCCAAGGAGCCGAAGAAAGTGAGTGCTTTCCTATTCAGGTTAGACAATTTAACAGAGTTATCAATGGCAATTGTTTTGGAAAAAGATACAAATCCAGCCGTCCATGTATAACAGTTGTTGATTTCTCCTGAACATAAGAGTTTAACAATTTATATCAATTCACATGAAAAAAAACATGAACTCAAATCCAAACTCAAATCTAAACTTGAACTCGAACTCGAATACAAACTCGAACTCTAATCTAAACTCGAATATGTACTCGAATCCAATCTACTCGAACCAACTTGACTCGAACCCAGATTGCAATCGTCATGACTCGCACATTACTCGACTCACTCGAATACAATCTACACCTTTTTCAATCTAGGGTTTTGGTCAAGACATGTCTATCAATCAATCAAATCAATCAAGTATATTAGCCAGTTATATATATTATACACGGGGATTTTGGGATAGTTTCTTGTGTGAATCCAACGGAGCTTCAGGAGTCCCGTATTGACCTTTTTTTTATTTTACTCGAATATCTGTCGGGTTGACTCATCTACAGCCTAGAGCCCCGATGCTAACACATGAAATGGGCCCGAATTTCCTTGCTCCTGGGGTCCCACTCTTTAGCTCGTGAATACTTCTACGGCCGCGTTGACATTCACACTTGGAACTTAACGTTAATATAATGACCATCCAGAGACCTATAGTATATACTTACCCATGATCATATACTCTTACTCGTCATATATATATTTTGCTCTTGTCATTTTCTTTATCCTTACCTATCTTTGGGACTTAACGAGCACTAGTTTGCTGACGAGCATTCCACCCACTTTTCTTCTCTTGGAATGTTCGTCAGATACGGTTGAGACGGAGGAGGTTGAAGACACAGAGGAGGACTATAACCAGATCGCTACTCAAAGCTAGCTCAACTTCACTTTTTCTCCAATTTATGTATGCCACTTGTTTAGGCATTTTTCTTGTTGTATTTACTTTCCAGCATAACTCTTGTATTTGTAAATATTAGAAGTTGAATGCAAATAAAGATATTTGTTGAAAAATTTTACAGTCTCAATTTATTCTTGCATTGTATATTATTGTTTCAATATACTTAGTATATTTATTTAGGGAATAACCTTCTCTGGATAAATATGCCGCGAGCTTGCCATGTCACCGTTTCCGTCTTACTGGGAAACGGGGCATGACAATTTATATGGAGAGCAATCTCGTATCGATATGAGATCTCGAAAAAATTGTTTCAGGCGAGATTGGCTATATTGAAGAGCTCGCGGACCTTGGGACCATATTAGAGAACGAGTTATATACAGACTTGATTCTATAGTCCCTCCCTTCTATCTATGCCCAGTTTATCTTGAATTTCAACATTCAAGGTAAGGAAGTTACACTTCCAGATTTCCTCAATATGTTGAGGAGTACAGAGAGCACCCTAAAGAAAACCAGGGAGACACCCGTTCTACTTATTAGGGAATCTTCCTCCTCTAGATCCAAGGTGAAAGCCAAGGGGAAAAGAAGAAGGCCCCCCACCAAGCCGAAAGGAGATGTCAATAAGGTACAGAAGAAGAGCAAGGTAAAAGTTTCGGGGCCGACAGTAGGGAAAGATGAATGCTTCTATTGTTACAGGAAAGACCATTGGAAGGACTGCAAGGCCTGGAAAGCCCAGAACCAAGATTCGAAGAAAGTTGTAGCTTCGGCTTCAGGTGTGTTTATGATTGAAAACTGTCTGTCAATCAACTCTACTTCCCAGGTATTGGATACCAGATCAGGATCTTATATCTGTAATTCATTGCAGGCACTGAGAAGCCGTAGAGTTATAAAGGCAGGTGATATGACCCACAGGGTTGCTAATGGAGCGAGCGTGGATGCTGTGTCCGTAGGGGAATATCACCTAAGATTGATGTTCAGTTGATAAAACTGCACTTTTAATATGATATTTTCCTTACTATTTTTATATAATAAAAGGTGTTTATTATAAATATGACACATATGAGGGTTTATCTGTAAAAATACTATTTTCATGTGTTTATATATTATAATTAACATTATGAACGAAAATGTAAGCATATAATATTCATGTAATATTTGGTCTATTTAAACATGCTTACCTTATTAAATATCTTTGACCAATTCTCTTAAAACTAAAATATCATGACAAATGGTTAAGATAATATCTCAATAAAAACAAATTCTACTAATATCATTTATTGAGATAATTGTGCAGGAATTATATCATGACTGAAATCAAGGAAATCCGAGTTGGCAAGATCAAATCTGCCGAAAATATTCAAGTAAATTGAAGAAACTAATTCTAGAAGAAACATAGAAAAGATTTTCAAAGTCTAGATACTCAAAACATCACAAAGTGTTACAGATATGAAGCTACAAAAATTAGAGGCCGTGATCTCACCAAAAGGCGGCGGATCCGCGGCCAAACCTATCTAATGGCCGCGGTTCCGCCGCACTTGTGAGTATTTAGGGCTCGGGATTTTGGTGGTTAGGATCCTAACAACCAGTTTCCATATTAGGAAACTAGGGTTCTGGTTTTGTGACTATAAATAAGGACCGAGAGCCTCTTGGAAAATTTATCACACCGACGAGATCACGAAGTCCACGATGGCTCAAGAATCTTGATTGATCATCAACGGTTCATCTACCTCTTTAGAAGAGATTGAGAAGCAAACTAGCATTTTGTAATCATTTTCTAAGAGAACAAAGTGTAATTAATTCTGTTGATTAATAAAGGTAGTTTTTCTTATTCTATTTCTTTGTAGTATGATTTCCCTCTCTATCTTTTCTTATCCCAATATGCACGAGTAATTCTTTGCTTGTTAGGGTTCGTAGGATTAGGGTAGATTAATGGATGATGAAGATCCTTAAACTCTTTTTACATCCTATAAAGTTTATAAACTTTATCAAAATAATAGTTAACATCCTAATTGGGCGCGCTATCAATTCATTGATAATCACGACCACAATTAGATATTAGATCAACAATTGTTTTGGTAAAGGCTAGACATGAACGGAGATCCATGTCGAGATAGGGGTTAAGAGTGGGAACCCTTTTCCCTCCAGGAACCCTAATCTACATGCATCACTGTCGATCTAGTTTTAAATCTATTAAATGATAAAAGGAGTAATCTTTAATTAATCATCCATGACTACTAAATCTTAATGAACCCTACAAGCCCCCTTTTATATAAAAGCTACATCCGTAGTTAATCTAGATCTATATTCTGCATCCGTGTTTAACGTAGATCTAGAACTTACTACCATTCTTTACCATTCTTTATTCTTCCTCCTTTCCTAATCAACAAGCCTAAAGTAAGACTAAAATATTCAACGTTTCCCTGAGGACGACCCGTACTCATCTCGGTCTAGCTACACGCGACACCGTTCTGATTGCGGTTAAACTACAAATACTCTTTTTCGATCAAATCAATTGACAAGTGGACACATTTTGTTTTTGCGTAACTGTTTTTGTGTACCTAGTTGGACATGTAATATCATCTCTGCATCTTTACTTTCTAAAGAAGTTTATGATTTTACATTTTTAAGCGATATTGTAAATATCCACCTTTATCATGATTTGATTGGGTCCGGTACACTAGACAACGGTATATACGTATTAAATCAACACCAAGTTTTCAATGTCCAGAACGCACTTAAAAGAAAGTCTCCAGAATTAAATCAAGTTTTCTTATAGCATTGTAGACTGGGTCACATCAATGAAACACGGTTGACGAAATAACATAAAGAGAGATATTTGAATTCGTTTGAATATCTGTCTTATGCAACTTTTCAATCATATCTCAAAAGAAAGATGATAAAGACTCCATTCAATGGACACAGAGTAAGAGCCACCGAGCTCTTGGGACTCATACACAGCGATATTTGTGGTCCAATATCTACACATGCAAGAAATGATTATTCCTACTTTATTACTTTTATGGATGACTTCTCAAGGTATAGAAATATATTTTGATGAAACATAAATCCAAGGCCTTTGAGAAATTCCAAGAATACAAGAATGAAGTGGAAAAACAAACATGCAAAAGTATTAAGACACTTCGATCCGATTGAGGTGGTGAATACTTAAATGCCGAGTTTCTGGATTATTTAAAAGAGAATGGAATTCTCTTTTAGCTTACTCCTCCATACACACCTCCGCACAATGGTGTATCGGAAAGGTGGAACTGCACCTTATTAGATATGGTACGTTTCATGATGAGTAATGCCGTGTTACTGCGATCCTTCTGGGGTTATGCACTAGAATCTGTTGTATATTTTTTGAACAAGGTTCCTACTAAGTCCGTGCCTAACACACCATATGAAATGTGGAGTGGGAAGAAACCCTATCTAAACTACCTTAAGATATGGGGATGTCCAGTTTTTATCAAAAAGCAGTGATTAGTTTAAAATATTGCACATTTGAATGAAAATTTTCCCTACTATTGTTAAGTGTTAAAAGGTGTTTATTGTAAATATAGAACATATGTGGGTTTATTTGTAAAAAGTTTATCATCATATGTTTCTACATTTATAATTAATATAATTAAGGAAAATATATGCATATAATATTTAAATGAAATATTAGTAATTAAACTATGCATATCATATCAAATATTCCTAATCAATATTCTTAAAATATTATATCATATAAATGGTTAGAATAATATCTCAAAAATACCAAATGCTACTAATACTTTGATTTGAAATATTATGCAGGTATTAGCTCAGGCCTGGAATCCAAGTAAGTGATCCAAGTCAAATCGGGATATCGAAACCGAATCTGCCAAATTTTAGAAGCAAATCGAGAAATCTAGTAATGGCAGAGACTCAGAGCAATATTTTCAGAATTTATATATCAAGAGGATCTCCAAATATCAACACAAAAAGTCAGAAAAAATCTCAAAACCTAGTTCTACTAGGATGCGGCGGAACCGCGGCCAAACCTGGCAATATGTGGCGGTTCCGCGGCTCTTTGATAGCCATTGGATGAGAGATTTTGTGGATATGATCTTAACTGCATCGACTCACATATGAAATCTAGGGTTTCTGGTTTCAAGGACTATATAAAGGACCGAGAGCTGTACATTCAAAAATTATCATCGAAGAGATCAAGAGATCCAAGTATCCAAGTGATCACATAATCATCTATTCATCTACCTCCATAAAGAGAGATATCTAGAGCAAACTAGGGTTCTTGTAATCTATTTTCTAAGGAGAAAAGTTGTAATGCAGTTGATTAATAAAGGTAGTTTTTGTTTTAATTCTTTACATATTTACTTTTCTGCATTTACTTTACGCATTAATTTTCTGCATCTTAATTATGTTTTCATTCTTCTTCAACCTTTCTAAATCACCACTAACCATGAGCGAGTAATTCCTTACTTGCTATGGTTTGTAGGATAGGGTAGAATAATGGATGAAAAATCTTTTAATTTCTTTTTAATATTTTAAAGTTTATAAACTTTAGCAAAATAAACGTTAACCTTCTTATCGGGCGTGCTATCAATTCATTGATAGTCACGACCACGATTTGAGTTTGGTTGAATACTTGTTTTATTAAGTGCTAGATATGAATAGAGATCGATGAAAGGACAAGGGTTAGTAGTGAGGAAACCTTAGTTCCCTCCAAGAACCCTAATCCACATTCATCACTATCACTCTAGTATTAAATTATTAAAAGATAAAAAGAGTCATTTTTAAATATTCATCCATTAACTACTAAGTCCTATAAACCTTACAAGCATTTTTATTATAAATTTTATATCCATATCAAAATAGAACGATAAAAATCACCCATCTCTTTCATCAACTCGTCTAAACCAAGAAAAGAGTTCACGTTTCTCTGTGGACGACCCGTACTCATCGCGGCTAGCTACTAGCGACACCGTTTTGATTGCGGTTATTTACAAAACATTTTTTCACGATCAATCAAATGGCTCCATTGCCGGGGAAACGGTCGTAATTTTTTTCTTGTTATTCGGGTTGATTTTTTATTAAAACCAACAAACATAAAATAAAAGTGAACCAAAACCGCATCTTATGTTTGTAACGATTATTGTGCGAGTTTTGCAAGGGAATCTGGAGTAACTGGAGCAAGAAAATAGATATTCAGAGATTTCAACTTGGACCAGAGAAGTATAGGTGTGCCCTGAAGAAAATTTAGCAAAAGAACAATCCACATTGCTGCGGAACCGCAACACTTGGGTGAGATTGGCAGCGGAACCGCGGCCTTCTTGTAGAGTTGGGCCTCCAAACTTCTGTGGTATTTTCCTATATTCTCTCTCTTTTCTCTAAAACTCCAATAATCTGATTTTACCTGCAGGATTCTTTGCAAACAACGCCGCTCAAAAATCTTTTTGCATGTTTTGATTTCGGCTTGTTTTTGCATATTTAAACCATACTTTAAGGGGAAATAAACCCAAATTCAAATTAGGTGGGGATTTCATCACCTTTGCTAGGCCCTACAAATCACAAACGAGCATACTATCACCCTACATTAATAAAAAATATCTAGACCTAGCCTCTAAGGACATTCACGCTCAATTAGGACAAAAGAGGGTCATGGGTAATCTATTGCTTATTCGCATTTTTCTTGTGGTGTCTAGGCAAGTGTGATTAAGGAAAGTTGTTACTTAATTAGGCCCGCTATTTTGGTGATTCGTATAGCGGATACCTCCCACTTACCTGGCCACAAGATTGATAAAGAGGTAGTAGAGGATTGATCTTGCGACTTGTCCTTTGGAAGTCTAGGAGCGGTCTAGTGACTTGATTTAGGTGACCCTAGTTCTAAGGATTGATTGTGAATTTTGTGATTTGTTGAGTCAAGCCTCACGTCCGACTATTTTTTTTCCAAAACAAACCTTCTTAAAGTCGTTCTCACACATAACACACACTGCCACGTGCAATAAACCCGCTTAGTGCAGATCAGCTGGACATGGGATTCTAATGCCCATCTTGTCCGCATTTTTACTATCGACTCCGAAGTCGGTACTTCTTCTTCTTCTATTTCTCCTCCACCTACCACATCACCCGAGATGGACGGATCTCCATCGGGTTTTAACGACACCATCTTACCACCACCCGTAGGTGCAAAAAATCCACTACGCGTTGTTCCCCTCCGAACACAGAGACGCGACCGTGCAGGTCCGTCTCGCCTGAAGTTCGGGGAAGATACTAATTGGTGCTATCCGTCCACCTCTTCAAAGATGCCAAGTTGATTTATGGTACCGTATATCGAAAGTTCAGACAGATGCGGCCGATGTAGCAGACTTCGTCAGATTCCCTCTCGTTTGAGGGGTTTTTGATTGTGGGGACGCTCTTCCCTGCAGACGCAAGCCCCTAACGTTAATTACGTTACCGCATCGCGGTAACAAATTTCTCCTTCTCGAGATGGTCACTTCGTGTCGTGGGTATTTGTTTTGTTTTTGGTTGCCCGTGGATTGTATACGGAGACTAAGTTATGTTGTCGCCCGTAGAGCGTGGATTAGTCCAAATCCGTATTTTCTTAGATTCAGGTTTGGGGGTTGGGTTTAAGGATACGTTAGTCTCATTTGAGACTAAGATCAATTTAAACGTATGTTAAGGATACGTTAGTCTAATTTTAGATTAAGATCAACTTAACAGTTTGTTAAGGACACGTTAGTCTAATTTTAGACTAAGGTCAACTTAACCATTTGTTAAGGATACGTTAGTCTAATTTTAGATTAAGATCTACTTAACAGGATCATTTAGATCCAACAAAAGAGCATTTGGGCTATATTGTTTAGTTTAGGGACATTGCGGTCAATTGCCAGTTTAAGGACATGGTGGTCCATTGTTAGTTTAAGAACATCTCGGTCCAAGTTAAGGACATCATAGTCCATGGGTTTAGGGACTCCACAGTCCAATGTTAGTTTAAAGACATCACGATCGAGGTTAAGGACATCATAGTCCATGAGTTTAAGGACCCCACAGTCCAATGTTAGTTTTAAAGATATCACGGTCGAGGTTAAGGACATCATAGTCCATGAGTTTAAGGACCTCACAGTCCGATGTTAGTTTTAAGACATCGCGGTCGAGCTTAAGGACATCATAGTCCATGAGTTTAAGGACCCCACGGTCCATTAAATGTATGGTTGTCGGGACCCGTCACCTCTTTGAAGACATTGAGGAATTACAACGACAAATATCAAAGGAGTGAAGAGATGTACCCTTAAACCAAGGTGAGTTGGTTGAAAGAGCAGATGTGCTCAGTTCAAGATAAGTTGAGGAATTTTGGCCAGAATTGGGCAAACTCCAATTAAAATGTTTTAACATTTTATTCTTGTTCTGGCTATTAAGCCTTTATTTGGGCTCGGCCTTTTTAATAATGCTAAGCATTGGGCTCTGACATATTTTGTCTTGATCAGAACAAATTGTGTTCTGACAGTGCGTCACGTGGCGTGTCAGGCGCTTTACGCCAATTGAAGAGCGCACTGCGCTTCTGTCAGATAGCACACACGAAGATGACACGTGTCGCGCTTAGCGCTAAGCGCTAGTTTATTAGCGCATTGCGCTTTCAATTTATGAGCACCTAGCGCTGATTTAAAGGCGCACCAGTGAATGACACATGGTGCGCTTGGCGCTTTGCGCCAGATGATGAGCGCATTGCTCTTCTGCATGAGTAGCGCACACGTGAGTGACTCGTGGCACGCTTGGCGCTTTGCGCCAGATGATGAGCGCAGTGCGCTATTTCAGAAGCGCAAAGCGCAAGTTGCATACGTGTTTGATACGTGACGCGTTTTGGCGCTGAGCGCCGGTCCAAGGAGCGCTTAAGCGCAGTTCATGAGTGCAAGGCACTTTCCGATAGCGCAAAGCGCATTTGATCAAATTTATGATCAGAGAACAAATTTATATTCTCCCTTTAAAGAAGGCGTTGCCTCAAGGTTCAAGAACAGAAGTTCTTATTTATAAAAAGGCACTGCCTCTGTAGATCAATGATCTATGAATGAAGTAAATACTTCTTTTATTTTTATGATTAGATCTTTTGATCTTTTTATGAGAGACCTTGGTCTGTTGTAGATTTATGATCTTTTAAGAAGACAGTTCTTCTTTTTATGAGATGATTTCATCTCTTTGTTCATTGTTCATGATCTTTACCATGAAGAATTAATCTTCTTTTTCTAAGAGCTTACTCTTCTTTCTTTGAGTTTTCTCAAAATTTGCAGAGGGTTTTTCTCTCTCTTCTCCATATTCTCTCTATCTCCCCTATATTTAGACTTGAAGTCTAGGGTCCTTTATATAGGGCCAAATGATTTGTTAAATCAGTTTTAAGAGATCTTTCTCTGCTTGATTTGGGAATATTTCCCACCATTGGATTTTTGATCCTAAGGCTTCTGTTTTACAGAAGATAATTTTCTTGTTTTAATAAAATTGAAAAATCTTTCCATAACAGAATCTTAGTTCTGATTAATTAATAATTTATTATTAGTAGATCTTTTGATCTGACGGTGGGGAATTTTTAATCCCAGCGCTGGCGCACCTTGCGCGAGCGCACCTACGTTTGACACGTGGCGCGCAGCGCAGAGCGCAGCGTAACTGCGCTAGCGCACCCGTGTTTGACACGTGGCCCGCAGCGCAGAGCACAGCGCAACTGCGCTAGCGTACCTGTGTTTGACACATGGCGCGTAGCGCAGAGCGCTGGATCTGAAGCATTACTTCAACTTTTGAATTTTAAAATTTAAGACAGAGCTTTGCTCTGATTGGGGTGCGCTGCCTAGGGCGTAGCGCTCCTGGCGCTAGCGCATCTGTGTTTGACACGTGGTGCACAACGCGCCTAGCGCTGAATCTGAAGCATTGCTTCAAAATGTTTTAACTCTTGGCTTTGACGCATTTGTTGCATTCTTTTCATGTGGAGTTTTTTATTATTATTTTATTTTATTTTATTGTTATTATTGGGAGCGGGTTTTGAGCCAAAATTTTGGTGGGAACAAATTTCCCCCACTACTTTGCCCACGTAAGTATGTACGTGGGTGAAGTAGTGCAGAGTTATGCATGGCCATGGAATTGAAGGCTTAGGATACAAGTTTAGGGTCCTTGCAGCCTAAGACTTTTTCATCTTCATAAGCCGTAAGGATCTCAAGAAGGTTTTTTCTCCCTACAGGTCGAGAGGATCCCACAGGTGTATTTTCTCCTTAGGGGTCGTGAGGACTCCTAAGTGCGTTTTCTCTTGAGAGTCGTAAGGATCTCACAAGAAAATTTTCTCCTTTATAAGTCGGGAGGACTCATAAGTGATTGTTTCCTTTCTTGTCGATATTTGACTTCGGGGAATGTGGCCTATAGATAATCCATCTTGACCTCTTTGTAGGGCGGTGATGGCTTAGAAGACAGGGTTATGATCTGCCACCTAAGACTTTTCAACTTTATGAGCTGTGAGGGTCTCATAAAGGCTTTTTCTCCCTACGAGTCGTGAGGATCTCGTAGGTGTAATTTCTCCTTAGGAATCGTGAGAATTCCTAAGTGTGTATTTTCTCTTGAGAGTCGTAAGGATCTCACAAGAGAATTTTCCCTCTTACAAGTCGAGAGGACCCGTAATCGGTTGTTTCCCTCCTAGTTGAGATTCGACTTTGGAGAGTGTGACCCGTGAATAGTATGCAAGAGTCCATTTTGGACCGACTTGCAGGGCCCTAGTGCTTAGGAAACCGGTTCTTATCCCGATTGCCTAAGGCTTTTCCCTACGAGTCGAGACGAATTGAGCATTTCCCGCAAGGATATCCTAACGTCACAGTTAACCTCTGCTCTTTACGACAAAGGTCCGTTAGGGTTTGTGGTACTAGGGTTTTGTCCATCGTACCATCGCGTTGGCTGATGTATTCTTCGATAGGCGATCTTGCTTGTTCGAGTAGCCTTGCGACTGTCGTGTCTCTGATCCTTTCGGGGGATGGACAAGACGTCTTCAAGCAATCCTTCTAGGCAGTTTGACCGTCGGAAGAGCAAGCGTTAGGAATTTTTCCATGCCGCTTTTTACTTGACGTTAGGCCCATTTTGGAGATCCCCGATGAGTCATAACCACTCCGCGCTGGTGTGGGATGATCTCCGATAGTCTTTTAGGTTTTATATGAGTTGCCGTCAAGACCCTGAAGCTAGGAATTTGGCCTTTGCTTCGTTTGCTGGCATTGTGTCTGCTGTATCGAGACGAATGTCGCGGTTGTCTCTAGGTTGTTGGTGAACCGTCGAGGCTTGGAACTGGGGATTTTGCCGTGGCTCCGTTGTTTGATTGTCGCGTCTGAACCCTACTGGAGGCAGAACGCTGGGATGACATCTCGTCTGCTGTATCGAGACGAACGTCGAGGTGGTGACCACTCCATGCGGGATGATCTTCGGTAGTCTTTCTGTTTTTATATGAGTTGCCGTCAAGACCCTGAAGCTAGTAATTTGGCCTTCGCTTCGTTTGCTTTGGCGTGTCCGAATCCTGTTGGAGGAAAGACGCTGTAGTGACATTTCGTCTGCTGTATCGAGACGAATGTTAAGGTGGTGACCACTCCGTGCTGGTGCGAGATGATCTCCGATTGTCTTTCAGGCTTTATATGAGTTGCCGTCAAGATCCTGAAGCTAGGAATTTGGCCTTTGCTTCGTTTGTTTTGTCGTGTCCGAATCCTGTTGGAGGAAGGACGCTGTAGTGACATTTCGTCTGCTGTATCGAGACGAATATCAAGGTGGTGACCACTCTGCACTGGTGTTGGATGATCTCCGATAGTTTTCTAGGTTTTATATGAGTTACCGTCAAGACCCTGAAGCTAGGAATTTGGCCTTTACTTCGTTTGTTTTGGTGTGTCTGAATCCTGTTGGAGGAAGGACGCTGTAGTGACATCTCGTCTGCTGTATCGAGACGAACGTCGAGGTGGTGACCACTCCGCACTGGCGTGGGATGATCTCCGGTGGTCTTTCAGGTTTTATATGAGTTACCGTCAAGACCCTGAAGCTAGGAATTTGGCGTCGCTTCGTTTTGTTTGGTGTGTCCGAATCCTGTTGGAGGAAGGACGCTATAGTGACATTTCTTCTACTGTATTGAGACGAATGCTGAAGTGGAGTTGGGATTTTGCCATCGCTCCGCTTTGCTTTGACCGTGGGGTCTTTTGTTGACGTTGCGTCCGCATGCTGCTGGACCGCGAAGGAACGCCGTTGTGGACATTGCGTCTTCAGGTTGTAGATGTGGCCGTCGAGATTTGGAACTAGGTACTTTGCCATGGCTCCGTTGTTTTGACCATGGTGTCTTTTGTTGACGTTGCATCTGCATCCCGCTGGACTGCGAGGGAACGTCGTTGTTGACATTGCATCTGCTGTAACGAGACGAATGTCGAGGTGATCTCTAGGTCGTTGGTGAACCATCGAGATTTGGAACTAGGGACTAAGCCGTGGCTCCATTGTTTGATTGTCGCATCTGAATCCTGCTGGAGGAAGAATACTGTGGTGACATCTCATCTGCTGTATCGAGACAAATGTCGAGGTGGTGACCACTCCACGCTAGTGTGAGATGATCTCCGATGGTCTTTCATGTTTTATATGAGTTGCCGTCAATACCGTGAAGCTATGAATTTTGCCTTTGCTTCGTTTGCTTTGGCGTGTCCGAATCCTGTTGGAGGAAGGACGCTGTAGTGATACCTCGTATGCTGTATCGAGACGAACGTCGAGGTAGTGACCACTCCGCGCTGGTGTGGGATGATCTCCAATAGTCTTTCAGGTTTTATATAAGTTGCCGTCAATACCCTGAAGCTAGGAATTTTGCCTTTGCTTCGTTTGCTTTGGCGTGTCCGAATCCTGTTGGAGGAAGGACGATGTAGTGGCATCTCGTCTGCTGTATCGAGACGAACGTCGAGGTGGTGACCACTCCGCGCTGGTGTGAGATGATCTCCGATGGTCTTTCAGGTTTTATATGAGTTACCGTCAAGACCCTGAAGCTAGGAATTTGGCCTTCGCTTCATTGTTTTGGCGCGTCCGAATCCTGTTGGAGGAAGAACGCTGGGGTGATATCGCATCTGGTGTAATGAGACGAATGCTAAGGTGGAGCTAGGATTTTTCCATCACTACGCTTTGTCTCGACCATGGGGTCTTTTGTTGACGCTGCATCTGTATCCTGCTGGATTGCGAAAGAACGCCGTTGTTGACATTGCGTCTGTTGTAACGAGACGAATGCTGAGGTGGAGTTGGGATTTTGCCATCACTCCGCTTTGCTCTGACCGTGAGGTCTTTTGTTGACGTTGCGTCCGTTGTAACGAGACGAATGCTGAGGTGGAGTTGGGATTTTGTCATCACTCCGCTTTGTTTTGACGTTGCGTCTGCATCCTGCTGGATTGCGAAGGAATGCTGTTGTTGACATTGCGTCTGTTGTAACGAGACGAATGTTGAGATGGTCTCTAGGTTATCTGTGAACCGTCGAGACTTGGCTCTCTTTCTGGTGGAGCCTGAGGAGGGAAGGCGTGATTCCTTTTTTGTTTGCGCCCCTGGATTGTATACAGGGATTGATGTGATAGCACCTGTAGGGCATAAATTTCATTTTTCTTTATTTCTTTCCGCGATGCTCTATCATTTCAGCTTTTGTATCGCGAAGGTCGTGATTGCCCAATCATTTCGGCTATTTTTCGCGGTGCCCAATCTTTCGGCTATTTGTTTTATTTTTACTCGCTGCTTTTTATTGCGAGTTGCCCAATCATTTCGGCTATTTGTTTTATTTTTACTCATTGCTTTTTATTGCGAATTTCTCAATCATTTCGGCTATTTTGTATGCATGCATTTTTACTTGCTGATTTTGTTTGCAAGCTGCCCCATTATTTCGGCTATTTTGCATGCATGTATGGCTCGCCGGCTTTTCACTGCAAGTTTGAAATTAGACACCGATTTCGGCATCAGCACCGCTACAACTGGAATATTTCCAGGAGAAAATCATCATTTGCCTCTGTCGATGTCGAACAAAGGTGGCTTAGTGAACAGGGTTAGGGTCCTGTTGACTAAGGCTTTTGACTTCATGAGCCGTAAGGGTCTCATAAAGGTATTTCTCCCTACGAGTCGTGAGGATCTCGTAAGTGCGTTTTCTCCTTAGGGATCGTGAGGATTCCTAAGTGTATGATCTCTTATAAGTCGTAAGGATCTTACAAGAGTGCTTTCTCCTTATAAGTCGAGAGGACTTACAAGGGCTGTTCACCGTGTAGACATATCTCTAGTCACGGATGGGACTTTGTTAGGGAAATGTTTATTCGCGCCCGTGGATTGTATACAAGGGTCAACATTGAGCCGCTTGTAGGGCAGTGTCGGAAGTTGTGGTGGCTGCTTAAGAACAGGTTCAGATCCCTGTAGTTTAAGACTTTCAAATCTTATGAGCCGTGAGGGTCCCATAAGAGGGTTCTCCTTACGAGTCGTGAGGATCACGCAAGTGTAATTTCTCCTTAGGAATCGTGGGGATTCCTAAGTGTGTTGCTCCCTTGTGAGTCGTAAGGATCTCACGCAGGTGGTTTTTCCTTACAAAGTCGAGAGGACCTTGCAAGTGTCTTTTAACGAGATTGCGCCCTTTCAGGTTTTTCACAAAACTCGCCGGCAGCCCTGCTGTTTTTACTCACGGAGCCCTTTCGGGTTTTCATCCGTGCTCTTTTTTCTTGTGGACATACCGTTTTTTTTCTTCTTTTTTTTATTCTAACGAGATTGCGCCCTTTCGGGTTTTCATAAGACTCGCCGGTAGCCCTGCTGTTTTTACTCATGGAGCCCTTTCAGGTTTTCATCCGTGCCTATTTTGCTTATGGACATACCGTTTTTTTTACCACGTCAGCCTGAGGATGCCGCGGCTTGGAAGTAGTTTAACGACGTTTCGGTCAGCGTACGATTACGCAGTTAGATTTTGCCGCAAATCTTTGCATGTTTTGTTTCGGAGGTGGATTCCGTGAAGTGAGGGCTGAGGGCGATTTCTTCGTCAGAGTCGCTTCCAAAGGTGATAACTTGCGATCCCTTGGTGTCGGCTATGTGACAGTTGCCAGCAGCTCCTTCGCGCTCATCTGTAGTGCTTTTCTGTCCCCGACGAGCCTTGCGCTTCACTCGTTGAACGTGTCGTCGATGGGCAATATATCCCTGCCACCAGTTTTTAAAGGCTATGCACTCCTCGGTAGGGTGTGCAATCCTCTGATGGTATAGGAAGAAGTTTGGATGTATGTCCGCTTCATCCAGACATATATTGCCAGGGGAATTTCCTTTAAAAGAGGGTAACTTCATTCCTATTGCCAGGGCCCTACCGAATCGTTTCCTTACTTTAAGCTTGCTTTTGCTGGCGGTAGGGATGCTTTGCTTCAGTTGGTGTGTCTCGACCTTTTCCTTTAGTTGTCGGCGTCTGGCTTTTTCGAATATAGCCAGCTCACGCTCTTGATTGGCTTTGCTTTTCTGACAGGCTTCGTTCAGTAGCAATTCGATCATCTCGTCAGACGGTTCCAAGGGTTTTGGCTTTGATCCCGCCTCCAGTTTCTCGGTGCAAGGAGCTTCCTCATTGTCTATTGACGAGTGAGAGATCACATGGCAGCTTGCTACGTAATCTTCAGATTCACTCGACGAGTCTTCTCCATCATCTTCGTTCTCAAGGACGTGGATGAGAAACCCTTGGAGTGTGACTGGAGTCCGTGCCTTCTGGTTATACTCTTCCAGCGCGTCAATCTGCTTTTGCAGGCCTGTGCGCTTGTTATCAGGCTTCATGGGCTTTTGGGTCTTCTTTTTCTTCTTCGAAGACTTTGACGGCTGGATGCGAGCGCTTTGACTATCACCACCAATTCTTGTAGTTGGGCGCGGTTTTAGCATTACCTCGACGATCTCCGGTTCCAGTGGATTTTTCCACCTGATTGTCGGGCACACTTGGAGATCCTTCAGCATTCTTTTAGTTTTGGCTGAAAGAGAGACCTCCCATGGAGTTTCTTCTATAAAAGAGCACGATGCCCCCGGCGTGTCCACCTTTTTAGGGGCATGAGGTTGCAGCGGTTTCACCTTCCAGTTTTCCGATAATGCGAATTTGCCTTGTTGGTATTGGTCCTCAATCCAGTTTTTGAACACATAGCAGTCTTCGATCGGATGACCCACTACTCGGTGGTAGGGGCAGTAATTGGAATCATTGACGTCGTTTGGCTGCAACGGACGTTTTGGATCCAGCAAATTTATGAGCCTGTTGCGCACTGCCAGCTCGAATAGTCTTCTCGTTTTATCTTGAGGAAACGAGTAAGGACGTCCTAGTCTTTCCTCGAGAGATGTGCGTGGACGCATATTGTTTTGGCGGACAACCGGCTTTAAGTTGCTCGGCTGTTGTCGAGTATTAGCGACAAAAGTTGCTTTTCTTTTCCCCTTTTCATTTCGAGAGTCCGGCTTTGGAGGAGACGGTCTATGACCCATCTGATTCATTTGGGACAACTTGTCAATCAAGGCCTGGAAAGTAGTTGGCTTGAAGAACATCATGAATTGCGAGATGGTCGCTTGAGGGTCGAGGGTACCCACAAACATGCTACCGCAGGCGCTTCTTCGATCCGCTGTTCGCATTTCGACCACAGATTCCGCCATTGTATTGCGTATTGAACCCATGTTTCGCTTGGCTTTACCCTGGCATTGATCAATGCGGTGATCGGGGTACGCTCGCTGGTGCTTGCAAATCTTTGTGTAAACAACAGCTCCATCTCCGCAAATGTTTTAACAGAGTCGTTAAGCAGCTCCGAATACCATTCGAAGGCCGTTTCCGTTAAGCTGCCGACGAATTGGCGAAGCAACAGTTTGTCGTCGCCTCCAGTGTTGCCGCATAAGGCCCTGAATTGAGCGACATGCTGATGTGGATTCCCTGTCCCCTTGTACACATGGAATTTGGGGATCGTATATCCCGGCGGGTAACTTATTTGGTCATACCAGCCCGGATAGGGTCATCCGGTCTTGAAAATTTGGCCAGCAGCATCATTTGCCTGGTGGGCTCGTATTTGCTGAGCAATATAGTCATCTAGGGCAGCTTTGGAGATTGTCTCCCCCTTGGCTGTTGACAGGACCGGCAGAGGATTCGATGTTTCTCCTCTGTCATCTTCAGTTGTTACTGGAGGATCTTCGGCTGGAGGGTCCGGCTGGATCATCATGCCCACCATATCCTGGAATAGAAGGGCCATTCGCTTTATATTGGCTGCTTGTTCCGCAGCCTCTTTGTCCTTCTTCTCAAGTATTCTACGAAGGAATTCGGCATCAGTTTCTTGCTCATGGCGTTGCTCCGAGGATGCCTCTGGGCTTTCTTTTGGCCCGGTGAGCGCGACCATTGCAGTCATCATCTCCTGAAGCTTCTGCTGCTGCTCTTGAGCTTTTGTCACGGATCGCGTAAGCGGTCGATGACCTGTGGAAGTGCGTCTTTCCTCTTTTCCGGAAGCCATGTAAACAGTATGTACCACCATGCCCCCAGACTTAGGGCGTTTGGGCTCGGTGTTTTTATGGTCTGCCACGTTTACAGGGGCTTTCTCTGGCCTCCTTTCCTTTTAAGTAGTCGACGTGGAGGGGGCCGTTGTAGCGGGCACCCAAGTGGTCGTCACCTTCTGTGGCTTAACAGGACGGTTTTCTTCCTGTCGGACCTTCAGCTTCTTCTCCCGGCGGGGATAGTCTTGATCAATCACCGACTCTTGGACCCGTCGCCAGACTTTGTAAAATTTGGAGGACAGCCGTTGAAGGGGCTGATCCGGCTTTATTTCTGTAACATTCTCCACCGGTGGAGGAGATCTTTTCGGTACGGCGGTAGGAGAGTTCCTGCGCACCTTGTTCAGCAGTTCAAAGCTGTTCCCGGTTGGAACAACATCATTGACTTCCACCGTTGGGGTTGGTGGAGTTAGCCCAGAGGGGGAGTTGCCCCCAGCCTTCCTTACTCGGCACCAGTGGCGACGTCGAGCGTGTTGATTGATGTCAAAACTATCTATTAACCGCAATCAAGAACGGCGTCGCTTTGCAGCTAGCCAGTGAGTACGGGTCGGTTCACAGGGATGTTGTGAATTTCCAAATCGCTCTTACGAGTTAATTCCGATGGGAGCCGGATTGATTATTAAATCTAAAAACTAAAGTTGAGTTATACTAGAATTAATCTATATCTAAGTCTTGCTAGGGTTAGGTCTAGGGTAGGTTTGGAAATGTAAATAAATCTCAACGCTTTCTATACCCAAATGAAGATCTATGAGGAGTTATGGTAATTATCAATAAAGGGGATTAGATCCATTCGGGAAGGTGTTCCTTCCTCTAGGTTCTTGTCCTTCCTTTATCAATCCTTACCCTAACCTCTATGGAAAACCATCACAACCGGGTCTTTATACTACGGTATCACCGCTACCTCGATGGATAGGGTGCCGTAGGGAGCGGTATGTGCATGTATGCATGAAGTCCTATGAAAATATATAACGGGCAAGAAAGGGATGAGAAATCTCATCTCTCAAAAGCTTTCCCCAAAGCTAACCGTAACAAGCGAGGAGACTACTCGCTCATTAGGGAATTTAAAAATATTTATCTAGGGCAGAGAATGAAAAGTTACCTAGGGCAAGAATTGAAATTACCTACTTACTTTACATATGGCTCTCTCCAAACATTTACGCAGGGTTGTCAGATCTGAATAGATGATATGAAAAGTGGTATCGATGCACTCCAAAAGAATTCTAAATTTTATTCATAAAAAGAGGCATAGGGAGACATAACCTAATACAATGATCCGGGCTTCTATTTATAAGACATAGAAACCCTAGGTTACAATTGATTCGCACGTCTGCATTTACCAAAAATCCCTAGGAAGACCGGTCAAAGCCGCAACATATTTTAGTAAAAAATTTATTTCCTATTTGCTTAACCCTGTCGCGGAACCGCGGCCCGAGGCCTGGTTTGGCCGCGGTTCCGCGGCCAAAAGATATGCTTGGGCCTTCAAATCTCTTGTGTTGATTCTGGGCATTTTGGGCTTCCTGTATCTTTGGTTCTTTTCTCCATTTTGCTTCTGGGTCTTCTCCAAATCTTCCAGTGAATACTTGTAGTGGACTTTTAACCGTTCGCTTTGACATCTTGGACCTTGCGCTGCCTTTGTACTTTGTAAACTGATCTTTGTGTAGGCTTTATCAAGATCCTTCTGTTTGTTGGTTGTAGTTCCACTTTTGCATCGTCTTTTATCTTTTTCACTGTTTTAGATCCAAGAACCTGTAACCTGTAATATGTAGCAGACATGCGTCAAAAGCACCTGTTTATTTATAAAACGAATAAGAATGGGGAATATAATAATACAATATTATGGTATGAACAAATACCCCTAAACTTATCTTTTGCTCGTTCTCGAGCAAACTTAGTTTTATTCTCGACAAAAACCTAACCGCACTTTCGCAGGGAATCGCGATTGCACTGAGCATGTGCAACAAGCCGTTAAACTTCTAGGTGTCCCTAGTAGGAGGAGTGTTGTCTCCTGAGGGTTTTCAGCAGATACTACCCACAAAATCCTATAAATTCGGCTTTTTGACTTTTGTTCTCCAATTAGGTTTTCTAACAAGGAATTCTATTATCGTCGACACGTAAATTTTCCACCCATATTCTTTACACTTCCTCATCATCTAACTTAAGATTACATATATCCTGTAGACTACTTAGCTTTCGGCATCTCTTAAGTTTTCCTTCTAGGGTTCCATCTCCACTTAGGAATTTTTATCAACTCTACTAAAGATACAAGTTCTATTCTTCGCTCCTTTCTCTCATCTATACTCCAATCACATATCCCTACGTGTGTGTGTATATCACCCCTACACTTGGAAATTCAAATCAAGCAATTATACTCTTGTCCGTTGTTCAAAGTACTTATTAGTAGGTGAATTTAAATAAATTTTGCTTACACATCCTTCATGCGACCGTTAATACTTCTTGAGGTACCAACGACCGATTACAAAACGCGTTTGCACTTTAAAGCGTAATTCCTAGTCTTGCAACACCCAAGGCTTTTTAGCAGTGACTCCCAAACCAGTTGGTCTAAGGCATTAGGTGATGAAGCACCCTCGCTAAATATTTTTTCTATTTTTGCAGCCTTAAGTAATCACAAAAATCAGTGTTCATTTTTTTTTCTTTATTCACACTTGTATTTTTTTTTTCCATTTTTCATCGTACTAAGGACTTTAGACAAGAGCATTTCAAGGTCTCCTCTACTATTCCAAGTTTCAAGGTGCGTGATTGTGCAAATTGTAGGGTATACGTTTTCAGAATCTAGACTTAAGCTAGGAATTATTTTTCAAACTTATACTCTAATAAAAATATCAATACTTTTCCTTTGTTTTGACTTAGCCCAAGAAGTGAACTCAAAATTTGCCTATTTCTAAATAAACTACAAAGACATATACTTTCTACTGTTAAACTTTAAGGAAGGTTATTTTTAGGGTTTTTAATTTACTAAGTCTAAAATCTAGTTGTTCCTAACCAGTTAACCCATCTGTCAAACTCAAGTCAAATAAGGCCAAAATTGAATACATTAATTTTTATAATTTTTGAAATTTTTCAAATTTTATGGGTTTTAAAATAAGTATGCAAATGCAAAAATATGTACAAATGAATGCGAAGGAAGAAAAACGTACCGAGCATACCCCCAAACTTAAACTTGACAGTGTCCTCACTGTCATGCTACACCAAGAGGGTTGAGAATGTCGGTACTCCCCTGTTTATTTATTTATAAATTTTTTTTTGAATTTTTTTTATTATTAGAAAAGAAAATAATACACACACACACACACACACACACAATAAGGTCCTCCCCAAACTAAGCAAGGCCTTACATAAGCCAAAGGTTAGCACCAACCATTCAAAAATCTTATCGTGGTAATGGTAGGGTTGGTGAAAGAATGGGGTGTAAAGGAAAGAAATGAGAAACACACGAGACCGTGTGGAGATAGAAACGGTATACGGTCTCGGTGGAGGAGGAGAATGGCGGAAAAGAGAAAGAAGTGGAGTACGATCTTGAGGGTGTAAATCGAGTGAATAAATTAGCACAATTTGTGATGACCGACGTGTTAAAAACGATTGTGCTAATCTATCAACCCGTCGAGAAATAGGGTCAAATCCCTCAAGATTCGCAAGAAAACATGGGTACGTCGAACTTGGTATTGGAGATGAAAGCGTAACAGTCTCTTGCACGGTCGGAATGAGAGGAAGGACGAAAGGAAGTGAATTAGGGATAGTCTCATTCTCACCGTAGTAAACTGTCTCGAACTCGAAAGACTCCATCAATGGTTCGAAATGACTATAAGCAACCGAGTCTGATGGTTCAACTAACTCATCTGAAAATTCAAAGGACTCAAACTCGGGCGGTGAGTTTTCAACATCGTCCGAAAAAGTGAAACACCCGTAAGTGTTATCGGCTGTGAGAACTGTGTCAGATTCAAAGGAAAATTTTTCAAGCTCACAGTCTTCAAGCGTGATCTTGTGCGTGGTCGGAACGATGGAAAGGAGGGAGGATGATATAACAGTTAAAGGTTCAGGAGGATGAATTGGAAAATCCGACACATCAAACAAAAATGGTTCAACCTCAATATTATCCTCAATACTCTTCTCAATACTATCCTCATAATTCTCTTCAATATTTTCCTCAAAATTTTGCTTATCCATGCCAATATCATCAAAATCAAGACGCATATGAAGTTCGGGAGAAACATGTAATGACTCGGGATGATGAATTGGACATAAAACTTCAATTAAATCGACTGGTTCATCATCCAAAATATTCCCGGCGTCTATATCCTCAATTAATTGAAAATAAAATTTTTCTGACACCTCATCAAAAGTATAGATATTTATCGATTTAGGTTCTAGAGTGGAGGTGTAAAGTTCAAAAGGGTTAGGTGTGGTTTCACTCGAAAGGGGTTCTTCATAATCTGGCAAATCAAGCACTATAAAATCACACAACTCGTTTTTATTTACAACTTGTGAATCATTTAGGGCAATCGATGGAAAACTGGAGTTGTGGCCTTCAATTGGGTATGGGTAGGTCTGATTTGGGAATGTGTAGAATTCACTCGCTCCTCTCAAATTCTCCCTTTGTCCAACCGCCTCCTTATTCATTGAAAAATTTGAAAATAGTGGGAAACTAGCTACCGGTTCATTAGGTTGTATAAGGGCGGCTATGGACGCATCCACATTCCTAATCATTTTGTTTGTTACTAAGATACAAGCCTCCAACGACTGTTCCAAACTAGACATGGGTTGTGAAGGGGTTTCGGTAAAAGAGTCGAAATTGTTTGAATATGTGAAACTCCCAACTGGCTGTGTAGAAACAGTGTCTAGTGAAGGTGGGAAAGTCGGGTAGGACTGGTAGGAATTGGATGGTTGGACATAGGTAGGATCAACATCTGGATAAAAAGGTGAATAGTCTTGTGGATCCCTAGAACTAGATGAGTGGAGAGGGGTGAAAGATCGGCTACGAGATTGTGCAATGTGCTCAGCAATAGACATCGGCTTAGGAGTTACAACAGGACTCAAAAAAGTGGTGTCAACGTACGAAGGTGGTGAAGGTTGACATGGTTGACACAAAATGGGTTGTGAAGTCGAACTGTTTCTCCTAGACGCTTCTATTTGATCTTTCAAAGAAATTTTGGGCACGGAGGGATCTTCCTTAAATCGACCGAAACAATTGACGTACGAGGCAAACTTAGGTTCGGGATACCAAAGTTCGGAAAGTGATTTATGATGTGGGATACCCATGATAGAAGAAAGAGAAGAGAAAGAAGGTAGGCGGTGCAAGGATTTCTTAGCGGCAAACTTTGCAAGTTTTGGTAAATTTTTTTTTCCTTTTTCCTTTTTCTCTATATTTGGAAATTTTTGCAAAAGGATTATGGATATGCAAATCAGAAAAGATCACTTGCAATCAATTATTATTTACGTGCGGCACAAAGATTCCTGCACAAGACTTGTTATTTGGAAGGGAAAAGATTTTTTAAAGCGCACGGAATCCTGCAGGAATTTTTCAGAAAAGATATATCTAGATTTCCAGAGCAAGAACAGAGTAGCTTACAGGGTAATTTTCTCCAGCTGATGACACAGGGGAACCGCGGATCCGCGGTCTGAGGGGCTTGGCGCGGCGGAAATGCGGCGGCGGAAGCGGCGCGGATCCCGAGACTTCACCAGATGGCCGCGTATGCGCGACAGAAGGCAGCTAATGCCGCGGAATCGCGGTGGACTGGGCGGCTCGCGTCTGGAGATTTTTTTCTGTTGTTTAGTTATTGAAATCCTCTGCTGTTCAGATCGTTTGTTTTCTGTTTTGCTCTCTGGATTTTTCCAGATTCTAAGTTGTTTGTAGAGCCTGCAAAATTCACACAAAAATACCCTTTCCAAAAATAACAGATGATATATTTTTATATTTTTCAGTTTTTATGATTTTTTTAATTTAAGATTAACCTGAAACCGCAAAAAGGAAATAACACGCCATCCCCGGCAACGGCGCCGTTTGATTGATCTCAAAACTATCTATTAACCGCAATCAAGAACGGCGTCGCTTTGCAGCTAGCCGGTGAGTACGCGTCGGTCCACAGGGATGTTGTGAATTTCCAAATCGCTCTTACGAGTTAATTCCGATGGGAGCCGGATTGGTTATTAAATCTAAAAACTAAAGTTGAGTTATACTAGGATTAATCTATATCTAAGTCTTGCTAGGGTTAGGTCTAGGGTAGGTTTGGAAATGTAAATAAATCTCAACGCTTTCTATACCCAAATGAAGATCTATAAGGAGTTATGGTAATTATCAATAAAGGGCATTAGATCCATTCGGGAAGGTGTTCCTTCCTCTAGGTTGTTGTCCTTCATTTATCAATCCTTACCCTAACCTCCATGGAAAACCATCACAACCGGGCCTTTATACTACGGTATCACCGCTACCTCGATGGATAGGGTGCCGTAGGGAGCGGCATGTGCATGTATCCATGGAGTCCTATGAAAATATATAACGGGCAAGAAAGGGATGAGAGATTTCATCTATCAAAAGCCTTCCCCAAAGCTAACCCTAACAAGCGAGGAGACTACTCGCTCATTAGGGAATTTAAAAACATTTATCTAGGGCAGAGAATGAAAAATTACCTAGGGCAAGAATTGAAATTACCTACTTACTTTACAGATGGCTCTCTCCAAACATTTACGCAGGGTTGTCAGATTTGAATAGATGATATGAAAAGAGGCATCGATGCACTCCAAAAGAATTCTAAATTTTATTCATAAAAAGAGGCATAGGGAGGCATAACCTAATACAATGATCCGGGCTTCTATTTATAAGACATAGAAACCTTAGGTTACAATTGATTCACACGTATGCATTTACCAAAATATCCCTAGGAAGACCGGTCAAAGCCGCAACATATTTTAGTAAAAAATTTATTTCCTATTTGCCTAACCTTTCCGTGGAACCGCGGCCCGAGGCCTGGTTTGGCCGCGGTTCCGCGGCCAAAAGATATGCTTGGGCCTTCAAATCTTTTGTGTTGATTCTGGGCATTTTGGGCTTCCTGTATCTTTGGTTCTTTTCTCCATTTTGCTTCTGGGTCTTCTCCAGATCTTCCAGTGAATACTTGTAGTGGACTTTTAACCGTTCGCTTTGACATCTTGGACCTTGCGCTGCGTTTGTACTTTGTAAACTGATCTTTGTGTAGGCTTTATCAAGATCTTTCTGTTTGTTGGTTGTAGTTCCACTTTTGCACCGTCTTTTATCTTTTTCACCGTTTTAGATCCAAGAACCTGTAACCTGTAATATGTAGCAGACATGCGTCAAAAGCACCTGTTTATTTATAAAACAAATAAGAATAGGGAATATAATAATACAATATTATGGTATGAACACGCATCGAGCTGTTGGGATGGTTTCATCTCGAGGGGTGACTTCGTCTTTCCCCTTGCTTTGGAGAAGGGCTGTTGCTGGCATCAGCCTCATGAAAACCGAGGTCCGTTGAGTGGCAGGATTTAATCTGCTAAAGACGGACTTTGGAGCAGGAGCGGGAGTAGGAGCTGGAATAGTCAGTCTTGCAAAGACCGACCCTTTGGCAGGAGAAACCGCCTTGACGACTTCAGGAGCAGGGATGACTATCCTCTTTGGAACAACCTTTTCTGGGATTGCAGGCTTCATCATGGGACCACATGAACTTTGGCCCAATCTGGCAAAGACTGAGGCGTTGGAGCTGGACGACCCGTTGAGAGGGGCCGCGGTAGTAGCAAGCCGATCAAAGACCGACTTCTTTGGAGCTTCTTGCGACGACATTGTGGCATTGAAGCTTATCGATGGGAGCATAGTACCGAAGAATAGCCCAGTGGTGGCCTGAGTCACCTTTTCCACCGGCATAGCGAAGATGGAGGCCGCTTGGGGCCCGTAAGTCACTCCTCCGGACGGGACGGAGCGAGAGTTGCAGTTGCAGTTAGTGCAGTTTGAAGCCATTGATCTTCTGTTTTCTGCACGGAGCAAGACACTAAATATAAGTACCTCGAATCCACATGCAACCATATCAAACCGTGATCTGTTCACAAACACGACACACGAAGTGTGGAGTGGAAAGAGGAAAAGGTCCCACCGGGCGCGCCAGAATCTGTTCCCCTCCGAACACAGAGACGCAACCGCGCAGCTCCGTCTCGCCTGAAGTTCGAGGCAGATGCTAATTGGTGCTATCCGTCCACCTCTCCGAAGATGCCAAGTTGATTTATGGCACCGTATATCGAAGGTTCAGACGGATGCGGCCGATGTAGCAGACTTCGTCAGATTCCCCCTCGTTTGAGGGGTTTTTGATTGTGGGGATGCTCTTCCCTGCAGGCGCAAGCCCCTGCAGTTAATTACGCTACCGTATCGCGGTAACAACTTTCTCCTTCTCCAGATGGTCACTTCTTGTCGTGGGTGTTTGTTTTATTTTTGGTTGCCCGTGAATTGTATACGGAGACTAAGTTATGTTGTCGCCCGTAGGGCGTGGATTAGTCCAAATCCGTATTTTCGTAGATTCGGGTTTGGGGATTGGGTTTAAGGATACGTTAGTCTCATTTGAGACTAAAATCAACTTAAACGTATGTTAAGGATACGTTAGTCAAATTTTAGATTAAAATCAACTTAACAGTTTGTTAGGGACACGTTAGTCTAATTTTAGACTAAGGTCAACTTAACCATTTATTAAGGATACGTTAGTCTAATTTTAGACTAAGATCTACTTAACAGGATCATTTAGATTCAACAAAAAAGCATTTGGGCTCTATTGTTTAGTTTAGGGACATTATGGTCGATTACCAGTTTAAGGACATGGTTGTAGGGTGTTTTTCGTCTCCCCATTGAGATGGGAATACGCGCGCGCTTGTCAGGCGTACTACAGATTCCCCCTGCCTAGGGTAGGTGGGGGTTTATTGATTATGGGGATCCGAATCTCCGGCAGCCGCGGACTAAGCTGCCGTTAATTACCCCTCGCCTTTGGGGGCGAGGAAACCTCCGATTAACGGGTTAAACTGGTCATGCGAACTCAATGTACAGTGTACGTGTGTTTTGTTTTGGAGGGGGGTTTAGATATATCGAGAGCCACGCAGAGTTTTTAAGGGGGTCCCGCTACCCGGATACCGGGCTGGGGGTCAAGGGGGCTAGCAGCCCCCTTGCGGGGTGTGGGGCAGCACCCCGGACCAAATTTTTTTTTGAGGGGGACAGTGTTGTGGAGTATGTGTTTATCTATACATATATATACAAGTATACACATATATAAAAAGGGGAAAAAGCGCCCAAAGGACGCGTGGGGCCAGCGCCTTGAGCGCTGTGCGCTTAGGTGCTGTGCGCTTAGGCGCTAGCGCGCCACGTATCCGACACATGGGCGCTGGGTGCTTGAGCGGTAGGCGCTCGAGCGCTAGCGCATCATATGTCGGCACTTGGGCGCTGGGCGCTGGGCGCTTGAGCGCAGGGCGCTCGAGCGCTAGGCGCTCGAGTGCTAGCGCACTACGTGTCGGCACGTGGGCGCTTGGCGCTTGAGCGCTGGACGCTCGAGCGCTAGCGCGCCACGTGTCGGCACGTGGGCGCTGAGCACTTGAGCGCAAGACGCTCGGGCGCTTGGGCGCCGGCGAGAAAAAGAGGGATTTTAGCGCCAGAAACTCCCGAAAGAGAAATTATAGTGGAGTTAAACTCCTAAGATGTTTTGAAGCTGATGAAGGGCTTCTCCCCTTGAGCCCTAGTTCTTCCCCATAGTGGGGTTTCTGGAGATGGGTCTCCTTCTTCCTCCTCTGTTGGCAGGATCTTGAAGATCAAGAGATGTGAGATTTAAAAAAAAATCTCTTCTTTTTGAGATCTAATGGTAGATCCAAGTTCCCCTTTGTGGGTTTTGTGGTGAAAAACTATTTAGTTTTGAAAAAGGAAGAGTAAAACTCTTGATTTAATTCAAAAGAAAGAAGAAGGTTTTAGAACCTTGAGGAAGGAGAAAGATCTCAGATCTAAATTTTTCTTTTGGAGAGAGAAAAAAAGTTGTTGGGATATTTCATTATCCTTGCCTTTATAGGCTATACACTTTACACATAGCCCCTTGGGCTTCACAAAATGGCATTTTGCCTATCCCATGGCTCATGTGCCATTTCTTTTTGCACATAAGCCATGAGCTTTACAAAAATTTGGCTTTATGCCCATTTTTCTTACATTCATTCGTAAAATAAAATAAAAGAATACAATAAAATTATTTATTACAAAATTTTTTATCTTGGCATAGGGGGAGGCCGGCCGCTTCATGTTCGGACTCGACCCGGGCATGGGCCCACTTGATCTGGGCTTGGGCCCACTTGGCTTGGGGTTGACTTTGATTTTGACTTGGTCAACCGGGGTGTAAATTTTTACCCCAACAAATTGCCCTCCATCAATGAATGCACACCACACATGTGGGTTGTGTGCATAGAATTGATGGATCTTCTTTCACGTGGGGGCGACTTGATTTGGTTCTCGCTTTTGGGAACCTGGCACTGCCCTTTTTACGACATGGACGGCCGATTCTGCCCTTTTTATGACATGGATGGTCGATGCCGCCCTTTTAGTGACTTGGACGGTCGATGCTGCCCTTTTTGCGACTTGGACGGTCGATGCTGCCCTTTTTGCGACGTGGACGGTCGGTTCTGCCCTTTTTGCGACTTGGACGGTCGGTGCTGCCCTTTTAGCGACTTGGACGGTCGATGCTGCCCTTTTAGCGACTTGGACGGCCGATGCTGCCCTTTTAGCGACTCGGACGGTCGATGCTGCCCTTTTTGCGACGTGGACGGTCGGTTCTGCCCTTTTTGCGACTTGGACGCTTGGTGCTGCCCTTTTTGCGACTTGGACGCTCGGTGCTGCCCTTTTTGTGAGTTGGACGGTCGATGCTGCCCTTTTAGCGACGTGGACGGTCGGTTCTGCCCTTTTTGCGACTTTGACGGTCGGTGCTGCCCTTTTTACGACTTGGACGGTCGGTGCTTGATTAGTGTCAAAAACTTGAGTTTACCGCAATCAGAAACGGCGTCGCTTCGCAGCTAGCCGGTGAGTACGGGTCGATCCACAGAGACGGGTAAATTTCTTTTATATGTTTTAACGAGTTGATTCAAAATGTCATTTTGATTGGTTTATAAAAATCTATAAAAACTGGATCTAATTAATCTAATTGAGAGTCTTGCTAGGGTTAGGCTTAGGGGAAGTTTTGGAGATTAAAGTTTTTCCTCACCGCTTTCAATGCCTTCTTTTTTAGATCTATTAGATGTTAAGTTAATTATTAATAAAGTGGATACGAATCTTTTGGGAAGATGTTTCTTCCTCTAGATTTGTACCCTTCCTTTGTTGATAATTATCTAACCCCCACGGAAAACGCGCGCAACCGGCCCTTTATACTACGGTTCATCGTTACCTCGATGGGTAGGATGCCGCAGGGAGCGGTTGTGCTCGTATGCGTGGAGTTCTAATTCATTAGGTGAAAGTGGCATTGAAAGGGGTGAGAGATCTCATCTCTCAACCCTTTTCCCTAAGGCTAACCCTAACAAGCGAGGAGACTACTCGCTCATTAGGGGATGATAAATTATACTAGAAAATAAAAGCAGGGAAATAAAATTACCTGCTAATTTGATGGCTCCCTCCAAGTAGAAAACAGAATAGATCTGAATATCATTCCCAGAAATTCTGAATTTTATTTATTGAAAAGAGGCATAGGGTTTTACAATTTTGAGATTACAATTTATAAGTAAACAGGAGAATTAGGGTTTCAGAGTCTCGCACATGCGCAATTACTGATTTGCCCCCTAAGAATCCCAACACCCGCACCGACGCCCCAGCTCAGAAAAACTCCACCGACATGCGCACTATATGGCCGCGGAACCGCGGCGCCAGGCTGGGTTTGGCCGCGGTTCCGCGGCCAAAGAGAGGAGTTGGGCCCTGCACTTTTTGGGCTTGGTTCAGGGGTTCTTGGGCTCTGTATTTTTATATGTATTTTCTCTGTTGGGCTTCTGGGTCTTCTCCAGATCTTCAGTGAAAACTTGTTCGTATCTTTTGACAGTTCACTTGCCATTTTTGGACCTTGTACTGTTCTTCGTCTAGGCTTGACTAGGATCCGTCCAATAGTTGGTCAAAAGTCCCTTTTTCTGTTGTTTTGTGTCTTCTTCACTGTATTTGCTCCAGAAACCTGTATCCTATAACATGCAACAAACGTGCGTCAAGAGTACCTGTTTACTTATAAAACGGATAAGAATAGGGGAATGAAAAATGTAATATTATGGTCTGAACAAATACCCCCAAACTTACCTTTTGCTCGTCCTCGAGCAAACTTATTATTTTATTCACTAAACTCCTAACCGCACTTTCGCAGGGAAACGCGATTGCACTGAGCACGTGCAACAAGCCGTTAAACCTCTAGGTGTCCCTAGTAGGAGGAGTGTTGTCTCCTGAGGGTTTTCAGCGGATCACACCCACAAAATCCTATCAACTCGGCCCATTGACTTTTGTTCTCCAATTAAGTTTTCTAGCAAGGAATTCTATTATCTTTTGACTCGCAAATTATCCACCCACATTCTTCACACTTCCTCTTTATTTAACTTAAGATTATATATGTTATGTAGACCTACTTAGCTTTTGGCATCTCCTAAGTTTTACTTCTAGAGTTCCATCTCCACTTAGGAATTTCTATCAACCCTACTAAAGATACAAGTTTTATTCTCCATTCCTTTCTCTTATCTAAACTCTAATCACATATCCCCACGTGTGTGTAAATATCACCCCTACACTTGGAAATTCAAATCAAGCAATCGTACTCTCGTCCATTGTCCAAAGCACTCATTAATTGGTGAATTTTTAATTGAATTTTGCTTACACATCCTTCATGCGACCGTTAATACTTCTTGAGGTACCAACGACCGATTACAAAATGTGTTTGCATATTTAAGCGTAATTCCTAGTCTTGCAACACCCAAGGCTTTTAGCAGTGACTCCCAAACCAGTTGGTCTAAGGCACTAGGTGATGAAGCACCCTCGCTAAATATTTTTCTATTTTTTGCAGCCTTAAGTAATCACAAAAACCAGTGTCCATTTTTTTTATTCTTTATTCACACTTTTTTTTTCTTTTATTTTCTTCGTACTAAGGACTTTAGACAAGAGCATTTCAAGGTCTCTTCTACTATTCCAAGTTTCAAGGTTCGTGATAGTGCAAATTGTAGGGTATATGTTTTCAGAATCTAGACTTAAGCTAGGAACTATTTTTCAAACTTATACTTTAATAAGAACATCAATACTCTTCCCTCATTTTGACTTAGCCCAAGAAGTGAACCCAAAAATTGCCTATTTCTAAATAAACTACAAGGCATATACTTTCTACCGTTAAACTTTAAGGAATGTTAATTTTAGGGTTTTTAATTTACTAAGTCTAAGATCTAGTTGTTCCTAGCCAGTTAACCCATTCATCAAACTCAAGTCAATTAGCCAAAATTGAATACAATTATTTTTATAATTTTTCAAAATTTTTCAATTTTTATTGGTTTTTTAAAATAAGTATGCAAATGCAAAAATATGTACAAATGAATGCGAAGGAAGAAGACGTACCGAGCATACCCCCAAACTTGGTCTTGACAGTGTCCTCACTGTCATGCTAAACCAAGAGGGTCAAAATACCGGCACCTCCTGTTTATTTATTTATAAATTTTTTTATTGTTAAGAAAAACAAAAAAATATATACAAAAAGGCCCTCCCCCAAACTTATTTAAACTATGTGAGACATTACCGCCAAACTTTGCATCGGCCAAAAATCAACACCAACCAGTTGAAAAATTTATCAGTAAAGAATATTGGTTGGTGGTGGTCCGCAAAGAATTGGGGAAGATAGAAGTAGTGGTATGGGAGGTGTGGAGGTAAATATACAGGTGATGGTGATGCATCGAAACGAGAATGGAAATGATCAGCAATCAGTGGAGTATTGGCATTCTCGTAACTTATTAAAAGAAATGGGGGTATTTCAACTTCTAAAGGAGGATGTTGACTCACCACAATACCCCCAAAATGTTCCTGTGGGTCCTCTATTGACTTGGCATCATCCATCAATTGTGTATGATATTCACTTATGAGGGAACTTATCTCCTCGATGTCTGCCATAGTCCAACCGAAAACTTGCCGCCTATCTTGTAAGACCGTTAAGAGGGCGTTCTCTTGCTCGAGGGCTAGAGAGGCCGATATGATAATGGGAAAGGTCTCATTCTCACCTATGTAGGCATATCTAAGGTGAGACGGCAAGGGCGTGAGTTCGAATTTCTGAGGCGAAAGAATCATTGCGGAATCTACCTCGAACTCAAAGGACTCTAACACAGGTTCGAAATCACTGCAAACAACCGATTCGGATGGTTCGACTGACTCATCCAAAAATTCAAACGACTCATATTCGGGCTGTGAGTCGTCATCATCCAAAAAAGTGAAACATTCATAATCAACATCGGTTGTGTCAACGGTAGTAGGCTCAAGGAGGGACGCACTAGTGGCGTCAAAACTGTTTTCATCAAATAGAAATCTTTCAAGCTCGCAGTCCTCCTGCGTGATTTCGTGAATAGAGCAAACTTCTCGTGTACTAGTTTTAGGTACGGAGGGCAGACTTCCCATCTTATAAATATTGAACTCACTAGACCTCTTTCCGAAGGATAGAGTCATGGAGCTATTGCGACAATTTATTACGGCATTGGAAGTGGCCAAAAATGGTCGACCAAGAATCACCGGAATTTGGTTTCTTGGGTTAGCAACAGGTTGTGTATCCATAACGATAAAATCAACGGGGAATATGAACTCCCCGACTTTGATCAACACATCCTCTAGTTGACCCCTTGGATGGGTGATTGATCGATCAGCCATTTGGAGAGTGCAACGAGTGGGTTTCAACTCTCCAACCCCTAATTGTTCCTACACGGAGTAGGGAATCAGGTTAACACTAGACCCAAGATCTAAAAGTGCTCGATTAATTTTCTTATCCCCAATTATGATTGAAATAGTAGGACAGCCGGGGTCCTTTCGTTTTTGGGGTAAGGTTTGATGGTGGTTAATAGCATTGCTCACTGCACTAGCCACTAACACTTTCTTGGGTACTTGAGATGCCTTTCTCTTCGAGGTGCACAAGCCCTTTAAGATTTTTGCGTATGAAGGGACTTGTTGGATAGCATCCAAGAGAGGTATATTTATGCTAACCTGCTTAAATATCTCCACAATCTTCTCCACTTGTGCATTTGGTTTATTAGGACTCAACCTGTTTGGGAATGGAGCATTCTGAAAATTTGTTGAGTCAAAAGTCTGTGGAGTAGAATGTGGAGTAGGAACGGATCCCAGTGTGGATGTGTTCGTGTTGTGAGAAATGGGTCCGTTCGAGTCAGAAGAAGTAGAGCCGTGTGAAGGGTGGAGAATAGGCTCTAAAGAAAAAGGTGAAGAAGGAAGTGAAGAAAATGAAGAAGGGGAAGAAGAACCACCGGCGGGGATGTCATCACTAGTATCCACATTATTTTGCAACACTCTTCCGGATCTCAACGTGGTCACCGCATTTACATTGTGATTGTGATATGCATTTTGTGGGTGACCGGGATTAGGCAATGGTTGAGATGGAAGCTTTCCTTTTTCTCTCTCGCTCAACGCAGCAGTTAATTGTGCAATTTGTGCCTCAATAGATTTGATACTTTGATCGTGTGAGGCATTGTTATTCATTAAAGATTGAACATAACTTTCAAATCTTGCTGCAGATTCTGTAGATTGCTTGAGAAATGCTTCTAGACTCTTCTCGAGCGAGCTAACCTTATCATCATTTGGTTGAACTAAATTGTTCGTTTGATTTGTATAAGGTTGTTGTTGGAAAGGTTGCTGGTTTTGAGTTTGTGAGGGTGCTTGTTGTTGTTGTGGAAGAGGTCTTTGAAAATTATTATTCCCTTGGAACTGTTGATTTGGGTGACTCCTCCACCCCTGATTGTATGTCGAAGAGTACGGATCATTTCTTTGTCGTTGCTGAAATGCAGCATTGACTTGATCCTGTCCTTGAATGGGTGCATTATAAGGACACTCTTCGGTTAGGTGCGACGGGTTCGAACAACAAGCACAAACAGTTCGTGTGGGTAGAGTAGCGGCAGGAGAAGACGATGTGATTTTGGTCTCAATGGCTTCTAGCTTTTTCATAAGTGAGGCCATCTCGGCCTTCATAGCAATCGACATATCTATTTGATGTATGCCTGCCCTAGATTGACCAACAGAAGAAGAAGATGTGGTCTTGGTACTCTCCCACTGAATTATTTGCTCACTAAGATCCTCAAGAAACTGCCACGCTTCGTCGCTAGACTTGGAAAGAAAATGACCTTGACATATAGTTTCTAGCAACTGCTTCGTTGCTGAGTTCAATCCCTCGTATAATGTTTGGCAAAGTTGCCAACTTTCGATCCCATGATGAGGGCATTGAACAAGTAGGTCTTTAAATCTCTCGAAGCACTTCCAAAATGGTTCGGAAGGAAGCTGTGAAAATTGTATAATCTCGTTTCGGATTCTAGCAGTTTTATGGTGAGGATAGAATTTTTTTAGAAAAGCTCTTACAAACTCATCCCAATTTCTAATGGAATGTGATGCGGTGCTGTATAGCCACTTCTCGGCTAGGTCAAATAAGGTAAAAGGAATGACCCTTAGCCTTATTGCGTCATCACTTAATTGGGTTGTCTTCATCATGGCGCAAACGTTTTGGAATTTATTAATGAAAATATATGCATCTTCGGATTCCAAACCATGAAACTTAGGCAGCATATTGATGAAATGTGGTTTTATTTCAAAATTATCCCCATTTGCCGGTGGGGGTGAAAGACATGTGGGTAAAGAAGTGCGGACGGGGTAGAAGAGATCCTGGAGCGCAACTCGTGCGGGCGCTACAACAGGCAGTAGATTCGGGTTATTCGCACCTGGCGGAGGTGGAATCATTCCCGTCGGTAAGGTGTCGTTGGGGTTAAATCCCGACATACCTTCGAAAGAAGAATTTGAAGGTGGAGGTAAGAAAGTGGATGGAATTTCGACTTCGGTGTCGAAAAGTTCGTTGGTCGGTACCAACGAAAGACGGACTAATCGGGCGTTAGGATCCCTAGTCCAAAATGACATACACTAAAGGAGTAGTGTAGTCAGAAAAAAAGAAAAAAAAAAAGAATGTGGGGGGTAAGATAACGTCAATGAAGGAGAATTGGTGGAAGTGAGGTGCAAGTTTTCTTAGCGGCAAGTTGCAAGTTTTGAAAAGATTTTTCTATTTTTTTTTTATTGGAGAGTTTTGCAAGAAGGTTTTAGAAAATGGGACTCGTGACATAAATGTATCAACCACACATGCACAATCAGGCCTAGAACTAGGGTTGCCTAGGTCTGCTAGACAGCTCCTAACTAGGGCTAGAAATAGGACCTCAAACCGCCTCTTCACGGACAAATACGGCCAGGTAAGTGGGAAGGAACCACCACTACAGTGGGCCTAATTAATAACCACTAGCCTAGACACCGCAAAGTCGGTTAGGATAAACGGCCGATGCCTATACTAGTCCTTTTCCTATTGAGCTCGAAGTCCTTAGGTCTGAGTCTAATCTTTTTTTAATTAAAGGTGGTCGATGCAAAATGCTTTAGGTGTTTTCTGGGGTCCTGGGAAGGGTGATGAAATCCCCACCCAATCTGAGTTTGGTCAATTAGCCCCCTTAGAGTCCGATTAAATTATGCAAAACAATACAAGTTCACTTGCAATCAAAAAAATTTTTTAGCGCGGCGCAAAGAAACCTGCAGAAAATCTGTTATTTAGAAGGGGAGAAAGATTTTTTTTAGCGCAAAGAACCCTGCAGAAAATTTTTTACAGTGGATATATGGAGGTTGATAGAGGGGAGAAGGAGAAATCAAACCACACAAAAGTGAGGAGCTGACGTGGCTATAGCGCGGCGGAACCGCGGCGTGGGGCCCACTTATGCGGCGGAAACGCGGTCAGGGGGTGGGTTCAGCCACTGGAAAAAATTGTGTAGCTCTGTACTGATAGTTCCTCTCTGTTCTTATATGTACCTTTCTGATTTGCGCTCTGTAAAATTTCAGATCTTCGCTATTCCTGCAAGATTCAAAAATAAACCCTTCAAACAGATCAAAATTGATAATTTTTATATTTTCTATATTTTCAGATTTTTATAATTTTTTTAAATTTATATCAACCCGAAAATTCACAAAAAGAAATATTACGCCGTCCCCGGCAACGGCGCCATTTGATTAGTGTCAAAAACTTGAGTTTACCGCAATCAGAAACGGCGTCGCTTCGCAGCTAGCCGGTGAGTACGGGTCGATCCACAGAGACGGGTAAATTTCTTTTATATGTTTTAACGAGTTGATTCAAAATGTCGTTTTGATTGGTTTATAAAAATCTATAAAAACTGGATCTAATTAATCTAATTGAGAGTCTTGCTAGGGTTAGGCTTAGGGGAAGTTTTGGAGATTAAAGTTTTTCCTCACCGCTTTCAATGCCTTCTTTTTTAGATCTATTAGATGTTAAGTTAATTATTAATAAAGTGGATACGAATCTTTTGGGAAGATGTTTCTTCCTCTAGATTTGTACCCTTCCTTTGTTGATAATTACCTAACCCCCATGGAAAACGCGCGCAACCGGCCCTTTATACTACGGTTCATCGTTACCTCGATGGGTAGGATGCCGCAGGGAGCGGTTGTGCTCGTATGCGTGGAGTTCTAATTCATTAGGTGAAAGTGGCATTGAAAGGGGTGAGAGATCTCATCTCTCAACCCTTTTCCCTAAGGCTAACCCTAACAAGCGAGGAGACTACTCGCTCATTAGGGGATGATAAATTATACTAGAAAATAAAAGCAAGGAAATAAAATTACCTGCTGATTTGATGGCTCCCTCCAAGTAGAAGACAGAATAGATCTGAATATCATTCCCAGAAATTCTGAATTTTATTTATTGAAAAGAGGCATAGGGTTTTACAATTTTGAGATTACAATTTATAAGTAAACAGGAGAATTAGGGTTTCAGAGTCTCGCACATGCGCAATTACTGATTTGCCCCCTAAGAATCCCAACACCCGCACCGACGCCCCAGCTCAGAAAAACTCCACCGACATGCGCACTATATGGCCACGGAACCGCGGCGCCAGGCTGGGTTTGGCCGCGGTTCCACGGCCAAAGAGAGGAGTTGGGCCCTGCACTTTTTGGGCTTGGTTCAGGGGTTCTTGGACTCTGTATTTTTATATGTATTTTCTCTGTTGGGCTTCTGGGTCTTCTCCAGATCTTCAGTGAAAACTTGTTCGTATCTTTTGACCGTTCACTTGCCATTTTTGGACCTTGTACTGTTCTTCGTCTAGGCTTGACTAGGATCCGTCCAATAGTTGGTCAAAAGTCCCTTTTTCTGTTGTTTTGTGTCTTCTTCACTGTATTTGCTCCAGAAACCTGTATCCTGTAACATGCAACAAACGTGCGTCAAGAGTACCTGTTTACTTATAAAACGGATAAGATTAGGGGAATGAAAAATGTAATATTATGGTCTGAACAGTGCTGCCCTTTTAGCGACGTGGACGGTCGGTTCTGCCCTTTTAGCGACGTGGACGGTCGGTGCTGCCCTTTTTATGACGTGGACGATCGGTGCTGGATTTGACTTGCTCCGCTTCTTACGGTGTCAGGGATGAAGTTGACATGTTTCCGAGGTGGAATTTGATTCTGCCATGGAGGTCATTGGTTATTTTGCTGATTTGATGTGATTTGGGTTGACATCAGCACCGCTACACTGGAATATGGTACCAGGAGCGAATCATCATCTGTCATGATAGGATTTGAGTTTGGAATTTGGTTGGCGTCTGCATCGCTGCACTGGAATATGGTAGCAGGAGCGACTCATCATTCGCCACTTGGGGATTAGGGAGCGATGGCTTAGGAGACAGGTTTAGATCCCTATCACCTAAGACTTTTCAATTTTATGGGCCGTAAGGGTCCTATAAAAGCATTTTCTCCCTACGAGTCGTAAAGATCCCGTAGGTGCATTTTCTCCTTAGGAGTCGTGAGGACCCCCAAGTGTGTTTTTCCTTTGTGAGTCGTAAGGATCCCACAAAGGTTTGTTCTCCTCATGTATCGTGAGGACACATGAGTAGGTCTTCCAAAATGGAGCATAAGTCCAAGGGCGAAAACCGGCCGCTGGACTGGTGATTGCGGTGGGGTATGGGTATGATGAGAATTATTTGAGCCCGTAGATTGTATATGATAGTCGATCTGGGGACTAACCGTAGGGCCGAGAGAATTTTGAGAAATTGGGTTTTGGTTGGCGTCTGCATCGCTGCACTGGCATATGATACCAGGAGCGACTCATTATTTGCTGCACTAGAATAATACCAGGAGCAACTCATCATTTGCCCCGGGAGGACTTGGGATTTAGTTTTTGGGTCGGCATCAGCACTGCTAACACTAAAGCGAAAGCCAGGAGCGACTCATCATTTGCCGTTGCCCGTTGGGGAACGATGGCTTAGGAGACAGGTTTGGGTCCCTATCACCTAAGGCTTTTCAATTTTATAAGCCGTAAGGGTCTCATAAAAGCATTTTCTCCCTACGAGTTGAGAGGATCTTGCAGGTGTATATTCTCCTTAGGAATCGTGAGGATTCCTAAGTGTGTTGCCCCTTTGTGAGTCGTAAGGATCTCACGCAGGGATTTTCTCCTCACAAGATCAAGAGGACTTTGCGAGTGCATTTCATCTCTTTTCACGAGTTTGCGCCCTTTCGGGTTTTCACAAACTCGCCGGTAGTCCTGCTGTTTTTACTCACGGAGCCCTTTCGGGTTTTCATCCGTGCCCGTTTTGCTTGTGGACATACCTTTTTTTTTTCTTTTTTCTTTTTTTTTAACCGCTGGTGGGACTTTAAAAGTAGTCTCACTGGCAGGATTTGGGAGAGATAGGGGTTGTCTACGCCCGTGAATTGTGTACGGTTTTGCAGGATGTATGATCCAGACCGTAGGGCTGGTGTGCTCAACTGGAGCATTCACATGTAGTATTTCTTGAGATATCGGCCATTGATGGGTGTCATGGGCCTTTCTCCCTCAGCATTTATTAGTTGGTAGGATCCTCCGTCGAACACTTTCTCGATGACGTATGGTCCTTCCCAGTTTGGCTCGAATTTTCCCTTGGCATGTCGATTGGGGATGATCGGTCTTTTGAGTACCAATACCAATTCACCTCTCTTGAAAGCGCGAAGACGGGTTATCTTGTCATAGGTCCGTGACATTTGGGCTCGGTATAGCTCCAGATTTTGTTGCACCGCGAGCCTCTTTTCTTCGAGGGCGTCGAGCTCTTCAAGCCGAAGGAGCACGTTTTCCTCCTCCGTCAACTCGTGCTGAACGGCCATTCTTAAGCTTGGAACTTCGACTTCGAGGGGGAGGACCGCCTCCACTCCGAAGAGCAATGAGTATGGAGTGGACTGAGTTGGAGTACGGTGCGTGGTACGATATGCCCACAATGCCTCGTGAAGCTTGAGATTCCAGTCTCTCTTGTTGGCTGAAGCATTTTTTCTCAGGAGCTTGCATAGAGTCTTATTGAAGGCTTCGGCTAGCCCATTGGCTCTTGGATTATAGATGGAGGAATATCTCCAGTCTATCTTGTGTTGAGTAGCGAACTTTGAGACTTTGAAGCTCTTGAAAGAAGGCCCGTTGTCCGAAATGATTCTTCTTGGTGTACCAAAGCGGTATAGAATATTATGCCGGAAGAACATCAGAATATCTTCTGTCTTGATTTCTTTTAGCAGGACAGCTTCAGCCCATTTGGAGAAGTAGTCTGTTGCAGCCAGTATGAACCGGTGGCCTTTGGATGGCGGAGGATCAATTGGACCAACTATGTCGGTTCCCCAGACTTCGAAGGGCCACGACGCCACCGTAGGATGCAACGGATTGGGGTGCTTGTGAATGAAATCACCGTGAATTTGGCAGATATAACATTTCTTTGCATGCACTCCGCAATCCCGTATCATGGTGGGCCAGAAATACCCAAGCCTTTTAATTTGAAGTCACATCTTGGGGCCAGATTGATGAGCACCGCAAACGCCTGAGTGAACTTCTTTCATGACTTTTTGGGCTTCGGCCGATGACAGGCACCTGAGCCAGAGTTGGTCATATGACCTGCGGTATAGCGTGTCATTTACAAACACGTATCGGAGAGCTCTCTTCTTCAGCTGAACCCTCGCAGACCTTCCTTCGGGCAGCTTGTCGTATCGGAAGTACTCTATGAAGGGTTCTCTCCAATCGGGCTCGTCTTGAACGATCGAAGCTTCTTCGGCGGGACTGCTCTTCTGTTCCGCGCTTTCCTCTTCTCGTAGAGAGACAGGGGATAGAATTTGCCGGCTCCTGACTGTGATCAGAATTTCGTCCATGTCAGGATCAGCCAGCTCCTTGGCTAAGCGAGCAAATACGTCAGCCTTTCCGTTCAACGCTCTAGGGACTCTCGTTAGTTCAATGTGAGTGAAACGTTTCATGAGTTCCACCACCCGGCTTCTGTACCGAACTAACTCGGGTTTGTATATCTTATAGTCACCGCTTACTTGGTTGACGACAAGCTGGGAGTCACCGTAAACCCGTAGCCGAAGGATTTCCATTTCTATGGCGAGCTCCAAGCCAGCTATCAGAGCTTCATACTCGGCCTCATTGTTTGTGCGAGGCTCGGTGAGAGCAAAAGAACACCGTAGGGTTCCCATTGATGGCATGATGAACACCAATCCTATCCCAGCTTTTATCTCTGGGACGCTTGATTTACTGGAGGTCTTTATCGATGAGGCTCCATCGAAGTAGAGCTCCCAACATGGATCGTCATTCTTGAGGTGCAGCACTTGTTCGTCGGGTAGCTCGCAATTGAGTGGTGACCCTTCTGGTATGGGATGAGCAACGATAAAGTCTGCAAGAGCTTGCCCTTTTACTGCTTTCTGGGGAGTATAAACTATGTCAAACTCCAGTAGCATGACAGCCCATCTTGACATTCTACCGGCTAGGCTTGCTTTGGTCATCAAGTGTTTGAACGATTCGACCTTGGAGATCAAGATAACCCGATAAGCAAGCAGATAGTGCCTCAGCTTCTTCACAGCAAATATCAGAGACAGGCATTGCTTTTCGATTGGGGAATAGTTGTGTTCCGCCCCGACTAGAGTTCTACTGAGGTAGTAGAGGGCATTTTTTTTTCCCTCCTCGTTATTCTGGGCAAGGAACGTGCCGAGTGACTCATCTAGCGCGATAGTGTAGAGAATCAACGGTTTATTTGGAATGGAAGCGGCCAGCACTGGAGGGTGCAACAAGTATTGTTTGATGCTTTCGAACTCTGCTTAACATTCGGCATCCCAGATAAAAGGAGCTCCTTTCTTCATGAGCTTTGAGAAGGGCCTACATCTTTCCGATAAATTTGAGATAAACCTCCGTATATAAGCAAGCTTGCCTTGAAAAGATCTTGGCTGCGTCAGACTCTTCGGAGGGGGCATCTCCATGATGGCCTTTATCTTGGATGGGTCGACTTCGATCCCCGATGTCGGACTATAAAGCCCAGGAATTTTCCCGATGACACGCCAAAAGCGCACTTCAGAGGATTCATCTTCAGATCGTATTCCCTCAGTCTGGTGAGAACGGTCCTAAGATCTTGGATGTGATCGGCCTTGGCTTTAGTCTTGACGACCAGATCATCAACGTAACATTCGACGACCTTATGGATTAGGTCATCAAAGATATTGGTCATTGCCCTTTGATATGTAGCACCTGTGTTCTTTAGTCCGAACGGCATCACTTTGTAGCAGTATATTCCGATCGGGGTTCGAAATGCTGTGTGCTTCTCATCCTCAGGCGACATCTTGATCTGATTATACCCAGACGAGCCATCCATAAAGGTGAACAACTCGTAATTTGATGTGTCATCGACCATCATTTCCATGACCGGTAGAGGGAAGTCGTCTTTAGGACATGCCTTGTTGAGCTCCCTAAAATCGACACAAATTCGGATCTGCCCATTTTTCTTCTTCACTGGGACTATACATGCGATCCAATCCGCATATTTCTCCTCCCTGATGAAGCCGACATCGATGAGCTTCTTGGTTTCCTCGATGACCTTTTCTTCTAGTTCCCTTCTCATTCTTCGAGGAGCTTGTTTGACTGGCTTAGCATCAGGAGATATAGCCAGCTTATGCACGGCCACTTCAGGGGAAAGGCCTGTCATTTCTTTGTATGTCCATGCGAAGCAGTCGACGAACTCATGCAGCAGGGCAATTATCTGCTCTTTCATTTCCTCCGACAAGAGTGAGCTGATATAGGTCGGCCTTAGATTATCGGGCGTTCCTAAGTCAATCTTGGTTAGCTCATCAAAGGTTGCTTGTCCGCCATCTTCGAGCTCTTGAGGAGCTTCTTCTGGCTCGGCTATTTCGTCATCATCATTTGATCTTTCGCTGGCCTCACCAACATGGATCATGTAGCACGCTTTGGAATCAGGTTGAACGTAGCCTATGCCCCGTCTATCTGGAATTCGTCCATCGATGAGTGCTCGGACGTGGGGCGGATGCCATAGTCCTTCATAAAACTTTGCTTCGGACTCTGTTTGATATAATCGGCATCCGCACTTTTTGAAATATTCCCGCATCTCGGGCGCATAGTATCTGGGATTGAGGACGGCTCTTATATCTCTCTCATATGGAAGGCACGTGACAGACAAATTGTCTGGGTGCACAACGGGGTTTGACCCATAAAACAGGATATCTTTCTGTCCACTTTTCCTTCCGGGGACGTAGAAAGTTTTCAGCTGGTCTACGGTGGAGACTGACAACGCATCGAGCTCGTTGCACATCTACTCCGGTACCTTTGTGACGGCTAGGGACCCTTCCGCAATTTTGAAGGTCTCTCGTAGTTTCGCTTGTTTCATGGGGGTCCAATCTGCACCGATGTTGCACAGCAGGTCCTCTTCCTCCGACTCTTCAGTGTCGCTGCTAAGATGAGGGCGGACTTTGCTGCTGGATGGGCCTTCAGTATCGGATTCGTCCGTATCGCTACCAAAACGAGGGAGAGTTTTACGGAAGGACGGACTTCCAGCGTCGGACTCATCAGTGTCGCTACCGAAACGCGGGCGCACTTGGGCATTTTTGCTTTTGAAAGTGATAGCCGGCTCAGATTTGCTTTTGAGTTTTGGGATCGCTTTATCCTCAGTCAGTTGTGGCTTAGCATTTTGGTGGTTCATAAAGTACCAAGAATCTTCATATCGGACTTCATGCACACCGAACGGCTGGATGTCTCCGTCAATGCGTCTTTCTTCGCCATTTTTAGTATATTTCATGCATTGATGGAGAGTTGACGGAGTGATGCCGTAATCGTGGAGCCACGGCCGTCCCAAGAGAATCTTATAAGACATGTTCGCATCGATCACGTATATCTTAGCTTCGGTCGGCAGATCCCCGAATTTGATTGGCAAAGCTATAGACCTCAGAACTTGCTGGCAGTTTTGATTGAAGTCTTGAATGAAAATCCTTTCCCTTGACAGGTGTCGGACGTCCATTGACAAACTCTTCAGTGTCCGCAAGTTCATGATGTTCACTGAGGACCCCGGATCAATCAATATGAGATTAATCCGATCTCCGTTGCTGTACCCGGTCACGTAAAGCGGCCAATTATGCTCAGCCGTTCCCAGTAGCAAGTCTTCATCCTTAAACCTGACTGTGGCGGCTTGCAAAGTGTACTGAGCTTCTTTCATATTAATTTCCGCAAAGCAAGCCTGATACCGCTCGGGGTTTTGTAGAGCGTGGATGAGAATATCTCTAAGCTCCTTAGATAGGACCAAGGTATCGTAGATGCTAAGGAGGGACGGAAGCATTCGGAGGTGAGCCAAGACATTGTAGTCCACTGAGAAAGGACTTGAGTTCTCATTAGCCGGCTCTCTGTCGTCTTCCTCATTAGCCACCTGTTTTTCCTTTCCTTTTGAGGCATTTCCTTGATTTGGCGGTAGAGCCCTGCCGCTTCTGAGCTGGACTTGGTTGGCCTTTATGGAGAGCTCCTCGTCCTCTTCGGGAAAACAGAGATCCTCCTCAGAGTCGCTGCCTAGATGGATGGCGTAGCAGGTCACTATAGGGATCTCTTCATTGGAGCCTTCTTCCAACTCCTCCAAAATCTCCGCTGCTTCTACGGGGAAGAACTCTTTCAAGTGAATCAGAGTTCTTTCCTTCTGTTCATAGTCTTTGAAGGAATCGATATATTTTTGAATGTTCGATCTCCCTGCAGACTCTTTTTCGCGCCGAGCTGCACTTTTCTTCTTCTTGAGCTTCTTGGATTTTGAGCCTGATGGAACCGCATTGGCAGCTGGGATGGTAGGCTTCTTCTGTCCTTCCCATTCCGTCCTGGGCTCTTTCCGAAGTAGCTTTATCATCTTCTTCGTCTTATTAGATATGTGCGTACTCCACGGAGGCCGCGGTGAGTCCGTTTCATTTCTCAGGGCAGCGGGTTCGGCTGTCTGCTCCCAGAAGGCGTCAGCTTCTGTCTGTATAAAATTGGTGGTTGCAACTTGATTATTCACCAACACACTTTTGGACAGCTCGATCTCTCCAGCCTTGTACTTCTTATCGACCCAGTCCTTGAAGATTAGCAATCCTCGATCGCATGGCTCACTACTCGGTGGTACGGGCAATACAGGGGGTTGTCGGTCATTTTTGCTTCTTGGGGTCTTTTCGACTCCGGCAATTATAGGCCGTTGTTCATGGCATCTTTAAATATCTTGCGGACCTTGTCCATTCTAAAAGAGTAAACTTTGTTCTTCTTCTCCTCTAGGGAAGGCCCATCTCCTCCCAACAATGGCTTTCGAGACCGGTTGGTTTTGGATTCGCCCGCCCTTCGCTTTTCTTCATTGTCGGACGCATTGAAAACATTGGTACTGCTGGAACTCTCGCTTCTACGGTTGTCGTCCCGCTTGCTTTTCCATGTTTTGTCTCTCTGAGAGTCCGGGGTAGACTCTTGTTTCGAGCGTTCCAGCATTTGAACTTTCTTGGTTAGCTCTTGAAACGTATTGAGACCTGCTGTACATAAGAATGGGACCATCCAATTGCTGAGGTTCCCAATGAGAAGGCTGACGGACTGGTCCTGCTCCAGCGGCGGTTCGCACTTGACCGTGAGATTACGCCATCGGGCAATAAAATCAGTGTTGCTTTCATTCTTCCCTGGCTTGGTCCTCACAAGGTCAGCAATGGAGATTTTATCACTGACACTCATGAACCTTTGCCGAAACAGAAACTCCATTTGGGCAAAGGTAATGACGGACCCGTCTGGTATACTCGCATACCAGTCGAAGGCGACACTGGTCAGGCTGTTGACAAACTGACGAAGAAGGAGCACGTCATTGCCCTCTGTATTTCCGCACGATGCTTTGAAGTGGGTGACATGCTGATTTGCATTCCCCGTTCCGTCAAATCTTCTGAACTTAGGAATGACGTAGCCGCTCGGGAACTCGATCAGATCGTACTGTGCGGGATATGGCCCCCCACTACTGCCGATTTCTTTCTGAGCTTTAGCTTCGGCCACCAATGTTTTAACCTTGCTGGTGACCAAATCCATTATCCGATCTTGTGTTAGCGGGATAGTGTTATCTGGGGCCAAGGCGCCCCCAGAAGCGGAATGTGGCTGGTTTTCGTGCGGCTCAACCAGTCTTTGACCCTAAGGAACAGGCATTGGCTGCTTCAGATTGTCATCACCCGGCTGATGAGTAGCGACTTGTGCTTGACTGGGAGGCGCTCGAGCAATTTGAGCCGTAAGCTGCATCACAACGTTCGTTAGGTCGTCAATCTTTGAATAGAGCTTGGCCATCTCTTTATCTTTGATCTTGAGCTGTTTCCGAAGCTCTTGAAGCAGCTCTTGCTCCGCGGTCCTGGGGCGGAAAGTCGGCTCTTCCTCGCTGTCCGAGCTTGACTCTGCCTGGACTGAAGGGTCCTTCTGCCCATCGTCCTCATCGAGAGGGTTTTCTTCATCCAGCAGAGGCGGCTGTTCTTGGGAAGCGACAACCATATTCAAGCCAGATTGGGCTTGAGATGTGGTGGCCCCATCCTTACTCTTGCTGCGAAGGTTGTCGCTGGGGCGCCCGCCTGCCATATAGACCGTATGGATAACATATCCAGCTGTCTTTTTCTTATCGGCGACTGATTTCTCGGATCGCTGTCTTGACCTTCCTGTTTTGGTAACGGGTGGTCGACTGAAGGCGACGGGCCTGGCCAGATTCTTGAATGGTGCTAGCGCTTCCTTTCTGGGTTTGCCCCGCTGCTTTCGTGCGGCACAGAGCGCCTGATGGACTCTTGAAGAGACAGTGTCATACTTTTTCTGTTGGGGCCGGGACACGTCTCTTTGTAGCATTGTTCGGACCGCTGTCTTCTTGATTCTGACGGTCATGGCATTTTTCTGAACCCACTTCAGAGGTTCGAAGGAATTGCTGATTTTTACGGCCGATTCAGTCGATGTCGCAGGATGACTCTGCTCTTGAAATCTCACACGACTCCACCTGGCCGGAGTCCTGGTCCTCTTGTTGGCTCGATACCTGAGCCGCTTCTGCCTTAACTTTTCTGCTTTAAGCACTTGGCAGACTTTGGCTCTTCGGGAAGACGCCGTAGACCGGGTAATGGAGGATTTTGGAGATACGCTCTGTTAGTTGTATGTATACCCTAGAGGCCAGTATTGTACGAATGATGTATATTATATTGGATGCTTGGACATATATAGAGATGACTTTCTTGCTCGATATGATAGTATGCTATCTGGTTGCTCTTTATCTTAACATGTACACTTGTCTCTTTAAACTGTCTTATAGTTACATGTTGGTAAAGCCCTTAGGATGTGTACTTGACTACCTGGACTATGATGCAGATCATACTAGTGGGGGCATGGTAGTCTATAAGTACATCCTTCAAGGTCCCTAGTCGTGGGTGTATCGAGACGGGGCATCGATATACCAGTGTAGACTAGCGTATGCGCCTCTCGACCCATGAGATGGGCGATGGATGATCCCATATCCATTGGTGTTTGACATCAGAGATGGTATACGGGTGCTCAGTGGAGACTGGGTACACTGGACGGACTCGCCGAGAACTCCCAGATGGTATTATACCTCATGTCAGATGGCAGTTCTCAGGTGACACTTGTGCAGGTTAGTCTGTAGACCCGAGATCGTCATAGAGTCTTGTGTGATTCCCACTGTGCTTTGATCTCCACCTTACCACGTCCATGAGGGCGTGCAAAACGGTGGTCTTTGGGTACAGTCCCGAGTCACATGGAGGCAATGAGCGATAGGAGGGGTTTCGTCTCTCCCGGTATTGGGGGTTGATGTTGCGCAGTGCTCGATTGGCCGTAACAGGGAAGTCCCTGGCCAGGGCTGATCGGAGATTTGCTGGTAAGTGTTACCAGTAGTTTCTCGACCCGTTATGAGCCTCACATCGGCACGACTTATCGGTTATTGGGGTCTGACGTTTACTACCCCTAGACTTGATATGCGACATATCAGACGAACAGACCGGACTGTACGGTAAGTGTTACTGGTTGGATTCACAGGAGTGTGAGCGGGCTAGCTCGTCGATCTTCTGATCGCTCAATACCCGGATGGCCGTTACGTTTAGCAGACCGCTTGCGGCTTGTAGGTGCTTGATATGATCATCATCTGCTACCGGCGTATTGACGAGTCTTTAGAGTCCTACACAGAGGTTTCCTGGCTCAAGCGAAATGAAATAGGAGCGCATATGAGATATGTGCAGGACCGAGAATAATGCGTGTATGTGATACCGTATTCCATTCTCGCGATGAATGTATCGATTGGTTATATTCGATATAACCTAGATATCGAATCAAGGATTGATTCGATAAGCCGATACATAGGATACTAGTCGGTTATATGCGATATGACCGGATCGTTAAATCAAGTATTGATTTAATAATTTAATGTATAATTATATATTTGATATATTACTTTGCATTAACTAGTATTGGTTCACTTTAAATGGATTTTCTCACTTGATGTGCAAGTTGTATATGTGACATACTTTTGTGCACATGTTTGTATCATGTTTGATGATACTTGCTCATTTGGTTAAGTGTATAGAATTAAACCATGGTTAAGTTGATGATTAGGGTTTTGCTTATTCATTTATTTATTTGTTTGTTTATTTATTTATTTGGAAAAGATTTTGATGAGAATGGCGGCTTTCTTTGTTTCTAGTTGAAGCTTCATGAAGCTTTGACTTTGTAACCATTCTTGTCTTCATGCTTATCCCTAACCCTTCCAAGTAACCATGGTCAATTATCTACACTCTACCTTAGTTAGTATATGATAAGTATTCATTTTACTTTTCAATTTTAATAAAGACTTATCATATTCTAGCTTCATCTTCTTCTTCATCTTGAAAGAAAAAGCTTAAGTCCATTAATGGCAACTTGAGCTAAAGTGTGAGAAATCCAATTCTAAAGTGAACCCACCTCCTATTTCTTCACCCTCTACCTCTTGCCAAGTAGTATAGGGTGTCTTCTTCATAAGTTTCACAACTTGATAGAGTTGGAGCTTGAACTTGTGATGCCTCTGTAGGGTTCCTAGGCACTCTAATGAGGTCTCACAAGGCATCAACCATGCCATTTTCAAATTCTACGGGTGCCGAGAAACCCTAATACGGATCGTTAACTAGATTTTAGGCGAAACTACGAGCTAGTTAACAACTTAACTAAAGTATAAACGGAAATACAACCTTTGTAGATCCGGTGCTCCACCTCCATAGCTCCGCGATGAAGTCCCCTTGCTGTCCAAATCAAATCCCGGGCCCTAGCGTTGGCTTCATCGGAGAAAAAGCGGGCTAGGTCATCGACGACGATGCCGAAGATGATCTACGTCGAGGCATCACAAGATCAAGCTCCAACTTCACCAAATCAAGAAAACTTGTGAAGGAAACACACTCTACTACTTGGCAAGAGGTAGAGAATGAAGAAATAGAAAGTGGGTTCACTTTAGAATTGGATTTTTCACTCTTTTTCATCAATCACCATTGATGAAGTCAAGGTTCTTCATCTTGAAGAAGAAGAAGAAGATGATGATAATATTATGATAGAAAAAAAAAATTAACTTGAAAAGATAATCCCATTCATTCTTATCATAATAGTTACCATGGTTAAGTGTAGAGAATGAACCAAGGTTAAGTGAAGTGGTTAGGGTTAAGCATGAGACAAAATGGTCACATAGTCAAAGCTTCATGAAACTTCAACTAGCATCCAAAGAAAGCCACCATTCATTTATTTTGCAAAATAAATAAACAAAATAAATAAATGATTAAGCAAAAGAAAACCCTAACCATTACACAACCATGGTTTAATCTTTACACAAACCCTTGTGAGCATGTATCATCAAACATGATACATAAAGGTGCACAAAAATATATCACATATACAATGTGCATCAAGTGAGAAAATCCTATTAAAGTGAACCAATACTAGTTAATGCAAAATAATATATCAAATATATAATTATACATTAAATCATTAAATCAACAACTGATTCAATGATCCGGTCATGTCGCACATAACCGACTAGTATCAATAGTAACAACTTATCGAATCAATACTTGATCCGATAACCCGGCTATATCGCATATAACCGATCAATGTCACAAATCGCGAGAATGGAATACGGTATCACATACACGCATTATTCTCGGTCCCGCACATATCTCATATGCGCTCCTATTTCGTTTCGCTTGAGCCAGGAAACCTCTGTGTAGGACTCTAAAGACTCGTCAATACGCCGGCAGCAGATGATGATCATATCAATCACCCACAAGCCGCAAGCGGTCTGCTATACGTAACGGCCACCCGGGTATTGAGCGATCAGAAGATCGACGAGCAAGCCCGCTCATACTCCTGTGAATCCAACCAGTAACACTTACCGTACAGTCCGGTCTGATCGTCTGATATGTCGCATATCTCGCCTAGGGGTGGTAAACGTCAGACCCCAATAGCTCGATAAGTCGTGTCGATATGAGGTCTATAACAATTCGAGAAACTACTGGTAACACTTACCAGTAAATCTCAGCAACCCTGGCCAGGGATTTCTGGTTATAGCCAATCGAACACAGCGCAACATCAACTCCCTATACCGGGAGAGACGAATCCCCTCCTATTGCTCATTGCCTCTATGTGACTCGGGACTGTACCCAAAAACCACCGTTTTGCATGCCCTCTTGGACATGGTAAGGTGGAAATCAAAGCACAGTGGGAACCACATAAGACTCTATGACGATCTCGGGTCAACAGACTACTCTGTACCAGTGTCACCAGAGAACTGCCATCTGACGTAAGGTATAATACCATCTGGGAGTTCTCGGCGAGTCCGTCCAGTGTACCCAGTCTCTACTGAGCACCCGTATATCATCTCTGATGTCAAACACCAATGGATATGGGATCATCCATCGCCCATCTGTATGGGTCGAGAAGGTATACGCTAGTCTACTCTGGTATATCGATGCCCCGTCTCGATACACCCACGACTAGGGACTTTGAAGGATGTACTTATAGACTATCTGTCCCCACTAGTATGATCTGCATCATAGTCCAGGTAGTCAAGTACACATCCTAAGGGCTTTACCAACATGTAACATAGAGACAATCAGTATACACGTTAAGGTAAAGAGCAACCAGACAGCATACTATCATGTCGAGCAAGAAAGTCCTCCCTATATATGTCCCAGCATCCACTACAATATACATCCTATGTACAGTAATGGCCTCTAGGGCATACATATAACTAACAATCTCCCACATGCTCTAGGGCCATCTGTAGCAGTGGTTGCAGTATCTCATACTCAACCATCCCTTAAAAATCTCTCTCTGGGAATAGGCCTTCGTGAGTGGATCCGCCGTGTTGTTCTCTGAGTCTACTCTCCTAACCTCGATCCCCTGGAGATCAACCATCTCCATGATCAGGTAATACTGCCTTAGAATATGTCTGGATTACTGATGGGACGGACGTTCCTTGGCATAAGCCACAACTCCATTGTCACACAATGGGAGGAACTAAGTTCATCTCATGAACTAATATACACCCAGACTGCCTTTTTGGTAGCATCTTAAGTAGCGATATATCCAGCCTTAATCGTCTAGTATGCCACGGTATCTAGCTTGGAACTCTTCCAACATACCGTCCCTTCACTGAGGGTAAAGACAATGCCTGTGACTGACATTCAGTCGTCTTTATCACCCTGGAACCCTTCCAGTGATTCTCCTCAGGATCGATTGATACCATCTTACTACTACTAGTGAGATTCCTAGCATCCAATTACATCTATCTCATAGATGATAACTCAGGATTTAGGAGGTATCACTTTGATCCTATATGGAGAATCCTTGTGATAAACGGAGATTGACCGAGCGTAGCATAGGAAACTCCTTCCCTATCAAGAGTATGTCATCCACGTACTCTACGAGGATCATTACCATACTCCCTACTACCTTCTTGTATATACAAGGTTCATCTACCATTTTGATGAAGTCAAACTCTTTGACTACCACATCAAAACAGATGTTCCAACCCCGCGATGCCTGCTTTATCCTATAAAGCATCTTGCACACGTTTCCGCTGCTCCCACTGTCTACGAAGCCCTCTGGCTGTGTACTTATAGACGCTCTCTTCCAAAACATCATTTAGAAAAGCAGTCACGACACCCAACCACCAGATATCGTAGTCATGGTATGTAGCCGTGGTAAGTAGGATCTGGATGGACTTAAGCATAGATCCTTAGATAAAGTTTCATCATGATCCACACCTGGTCAATGATGCAAACCTTTAACAAGTCTAGCTTTGAAAGTCTCAACTTTTCCACATACACCTAGTAATCTTCTCAAGATATACTTGCTCCTGATGGGGATTTAACCCTTCAGATATTGCAACCAAAGTCCATACTTTGTTGGTGTATAAGGATTCCATCTCAGATCGCTAAGCATCCAGCCATTCTTACAGAGTCCCACTCCTAATGGCCAGCTCGATACTAGTTGGGTCATCATCTCATGATGCAATCCTCGCTCCCACTGTCATAGAGTAACTGAAGTATCTCTCAGACGGGTGAGGAACCTCACTAGATCGGCGGAGAGGCTGAGGTTCGTTGGTAACTATTGAATCTTTTGGTTCTATCAAATCATCAGCCGCAGTTTGTATAGCTGGAACCTTTCCAGTTGTACATAACAGACCTTGCCTCGAGCTTGTCCGGATTATGCTTTTAGACATAGCCCGGACAACCCTAAATCTTAACCAACTTAAAATATGGGCTCTTCTCTTTCCATATCATATATGAAGCAGTAGGCAACTGATTTGATTAGAACCCAATTCAATTGGTATGCAGCTTCTCAAGTGCATAACTCCCAAAAGGAAATAGGAAACACAGTAGTACTCATCATAGAGCACACCATATCACATAGGGTGCTATTGCTCCGCCCCGATATACCATCGTGCTATGGTCTATACGGAGGAGTAATGCTGAGAGAGAATCTCATTCTCCTTTAGAATAATCCAGGATTTCCGTGCTCAAGTATTCTCCTCCTCGATCTCATCAAAGGACATAATACTTATACCCGTATTTTGGTTCTCTACTTCTAACTTATATTCTGTGAATATCTCAAAAGGTTCGGACTTGTGTTTCAACAGGAACATGGGTCTGAATCTCGAAAGATCATCAGAGAATGTAATGAAGTATAAAGAACCGGTCTTGGTAAGTGTAGACAGGGGACCTATATACATCAACATGTATCATCCCAAGAGTTCACTAACTCTTTCTCTGTTTCCAGTAAACGGAGCTATGGTCATCTTATCTCTGTGACATGACCGGCAAGTTTCACAAGATGTAAATTCAATCTGATTTAAATATGCATCTATGATGTAACTTGAGCCAGTCGGATCGCATTGATATGACCTAGTCTACAATGCCTCAAGAAGGATTAGTTCATTTCTGAACTCTTCCTCTTGTGTGTGTTCTGTATACAAAAGAACTGTAGTTTGATTTAGAACATCAATGCTTTTTAGATAACGTGCCTGAACCGATCAACTTTTGATATAGGAAATGTTCAAAACATTATCCAACAATAAAAAATTATATCCTTTCTTTACTAATAAAGAGACTGATATGATTTTGTATATCAGGCTCGGTATCTAATAACATTCGTTCAGAATCAATGTATTGGTAATACAGGGTGAAAGTGACCAACAGACTTGGCTACAACACTTGCCCCGCTTTCTATCTCATGAAACTTATCACCCGTTCTCAGTTCTCTACCTAGCTGTAGCCCTATGTAACAGATTACATATCTGGGATCCTGATCTGGTATCACATACCCAGGACGTAGAGGATATAGAGAAACAGTTCTTTGTAACGATCACACCCGAAGATGATGCATCAGCATGCACTCTCTTCGTTTGGGCGGCACAGGAATTCTGGTAATCTCCAATTTCCTGCTCTGTCTTATAACAATTATAAGTTGGAGCGGGAACAACGTTCCCCAGCTCAGTATAACAAGTGGGTTCGGTCAATATTCCGTATTATTATCTTGATTAAGGCGTGATATGGTCGCTACCTGGAAAGAGAGAGAAGAAAACACTCAGCGTGCGCTCTTGCAAGATCAGATTGGTTATTATTTTATCTAATCAGGATGGCTCCCACTGTTTTTATCAAATCTTCCTTCAAACCCTAAAAGGAAAGACTAGCCGGGATTAATTACACACTACAAGTTCGCTAATCTTTCAGCCAGGCCAGTGTCGGTACTTTGAGGGAGGTCCCCCGTGCTTTCGCACGAACCTAATTAATGTAAACCTCATTTTCCCAGAGGCGTAACCTCGTTAACACCTTTCTAGACACCTACTTGATCGGCTAATTGTAATGTGTAAAACTCTCCCAGGAGTAACAATTACTCGCAGCGGGTATTGGGATCCAACTATCTCATAGAAGGTATGCAATCTCATTGCAAATTTCAACACTTGAAATTCCCGATAATATTTTGCCCCTAACGTGCTATGACCTTGACGAAAGCCAACAAACCATAGCCCGCTAGTCAAGTTCAACCCGTACATTTCTTGATTGAATTAAACCCACCCGCACGACCCTTGATGAAAGCCAACAAAGCCGCACGACTACCCTAATCCAATCGCATCGTATGCAGCAGATAAGCAGCATATAGCTACCGCACACTGCACCTTGACGAAAGCCAACAAATGCAGCACGAATACTATATACAACTTATCTGAAATGACGGAGGGCTACGACAGGTTTTTCTGAAAACCTATTGCGTAATGAACTTGATATCGTTGTAGAATCAAATGATTTTAAAATGGAATGTTTTTGAGGCTTTTGTAGTTTTGCTAAAGGAGTCACTCCCGGTGAAGGGATCGTCGGTCCTTTCCTCGTCGAATGAGGTGCGGGATATATCATATATATCTCGGTGCAAAGCAGAAACTATAGAAGCTATCAAAAGACAAACCGAGTGTGTAGCATCTGCCAGTTATTGCTAAAGGAGTCACTCCCGGTGAAGGGATCTCGGTCCTTTCCTTATCGAATAAGGTGCAGGATATATCACATATACCGCTGTGCAAAGCAAGAACTGTAGCTACCTGTTTTATTTTGAAATTCGATTCTACAACATCTTAGGTTTCTTTTATTTTCATTAATCTCATTAATGAAGTCCCATCATTTAAGTACCTAAACATCACAGATAAATACGACGTACACTTATGCCATCCGCATTCGCCTCGATGTCCCCTCATGCACCGTTAGGTTAGGTAACTAACGGCAGAGCGGGGCAGGGCTAGCGCGGGTGTAAAACATAAGTAACGCCTATATAATATATCATATATACTATATACAGTATCTATCATAGAACATCACATGATCACATCACAGATATCGCAGCAGAAGAATCATATGAAATATTGGATATACTAGGACGTCCGTGCTTTCAATACGAGCCAGTATAAAACACGGATTCCACGGTCGTGATGAATAGCCAATCCCACACCTCTAGACCCCTACGAGAGCGGCAAGCAACCCTACCAATTCTAGAGTTAGGAAACCCGGACTCGACTCCTTGAGTTGGTCTCCCACTGGACCCTAGAACCCGGTTACTTGTGCTCCCCTCCTTGGGTCTATCCTAGTGCGGAAAAGTAAATAATATACAAAGGGTGACATCTTCCGCAACCTGGAAGTGCCCCAATAAAAGAATATTACATACAAGTTTTTACATGAATGAAAATGAAAAACACTCATCTCACATAAAAACCCCCGGCTATTCAAACACGACGATCCAATATAACATATCCAGCAACACATAACATCACATGTCATCAACGTAAGTAAATATGCGCATCCCAATTGTCGTTGACATATAGCAACGAAACTGGCGATATCACATATTACACTTACAGTCACAGAAAAGAAAGTGTAAAACTACAACAGTTGGAATCCGCAACCACCTCAGACATCACATGCCTGACCAAATGAATTACTTAGACATCGCATGCCTAACAATTATAAACCCCGCATTTTAGTCTCATTATCGAAAACTCTTTTCAATATCAAGTCGGGCAATTCAACAAGATTCCCGACATCCTGATCGAATGCTCGTCGCAAACTTTAGTAGGCGGCCGCACCCCCGATACCGTCGACGAAGTGCACCAAGGCGGAACACCGCTGCCGCGAGCACCCGAACAGATGCTTTCGGCGACGGGGTTCTCCTACAGGCACTTGGTTGGGGCTATGGAGTGAGGCTGTCTATTAAGTTTACCCGGCGAGTATCCGCGTACGCTACGTGATCGCGACGGACTTTTGATCACATCCAAATTCCGTGGCAACCGATCAAGTGAGACTAAAGTGCTATGTTTATAACATTCATTCAGTTATCTCATAACTTCTTGTGAATTCCAATTATTGTATCACATTCCGGATAAATAGAAAATGTTAAACTTTCCGATCGAACAATCGAACACCCAAGTTTTCCCGATACAGATCAACACATGAAACAAGTTCAAAGACATTCACTTCGTGCCTCAGTACCAACGGTCCAGCCGTAGAAGGGTCAAGCCAACGCCTCACATGTGGCACGCCGTACTGCCCCAAACCCGAAGGTTCAAAGGGCAGTTCAAGACGGTCACATAATCGAGTTAAGGTTTGTTGTCTTCTAGAGGGACCATCGCGTTACTTGCACTACTTAGAACGTCTTTAAACCACGGAAAAATCCAACACTTGGAAATTTCCCGACAGGGGAAAAATTGGGTATTTATATCCGGTCGAACTTTTCAACATATTCAAAAATTATCCGGAAAGCCGCACAGACAAAATTTGATAATTCGATCGAATCAGCGATTCCCAAAGCAACCCCAGAATACTCAACTCTTGAGTCAAATTAAAAATTCCCAGAAAACTCAGCATAATTAAATAGGAATTACTGTGCAAACAGGGGATGATGATGTCATACTTTAGCCGCGGAACCGCCGCAGAAGGCATCCTTAGAGTTGTTAGTTGTATGTATGCCCTAGAGGCCAGTATTGTACGAATGATGTACATTATATTGGATGCTTGGACATATATAGAGATGACTTTCTTGCTCGATATGATAGTATGCTATCTGGTTGCTCTTTATCTTAACATGTACACTTGTCTCTTTAAACTGTCTTATAGTTATATGTTGGTAAAGCCCTTAGGATGTGTACTTGACTACCTGGACTATGATGCAGATCATACTAGTGGGGGCATGGTAGTCTATAAGTACATCCTTCAAGGTCCCTAGTCGTGGGTGTATCGAGACGGGGCATTGATATACCAGTGTAGACTAGCGTATGCGCCTCTCGACCCATGAGATGGGCGCTGGATGATCCCATATCCATTGGTGTTTGACATCAGAGATGGTATACGGGTGCTCAGTGGAGACTGGGTACACTGGACGGACTCGCCGAGAACTCCCAGATGGTATTATACCTCACGTCAGATGGCAGTTCTCAGGTGACACTTGTGCAGGTTAGTCTGTAGACCCGAGATCGTCATAGAGTCTTGTGTGATTCCCACTGTGCTTTGATCTCCACCTTACCACGTCCATGAGGGCGTGCAAAACGGTGGTCTTTGGGTACAGTCCCGAGTCACATGGAGGCAATGAGCGATAGGAGGGGTTTCGTCTCTCCCGGTATTGGGGGTTGATGTTGCGCAGTGCTCGATTGGCCGTAACAGGGAAGTCCCTGGCCAGGGCTGATCGGAGATTTGCTGGTAAGTGTTACCAGTAGTTTCTCGACCCGTTATGAGCCTCACATCGGCACGACTTATCGGTTATTGGGTCTGACGTTTACCACCCCTAGACTTGATATGCGACATATCAGACGAACAGACCGGACTGTACGGTAAGTGTTACTGGTTGGATTTACAGGAGTGTGAGCGGGCTAGCTCGTCGATCTTCTGATCGCTCAATACCCGGATGGCCGTTACGTTTAGCAGACCGCTTGCGGCTTGTAGGTGCTTGATATGATCATCATCTGCTACCGGCGTATTGACGAGTCTTTAGAGTCCTACACAGAGGTTTCCTGGCTCAAGCGAAACGAAATAGGAGCGCATATGAGATATGTGCAGGACCGAGAATAATGTGTGTATGTGATACCGTATTCCATTCTCGCGATGAATGTATCGATTGGTTATATTCGATATAACCTAGATATCGAATCAAGGATTGATTCGATAAGCCGATACATAGGATACTAGTCGGTTATATGCGATATGACCGGATCGTTAAATCAAGTGTTGATTTAATAATTTAATGTATAATTATATATTTGATATATTACTTTGCATTAACTAGTATTGGTTCACTTTAAATGGATTTTCTCACTTGATGTGCAAGTTGTATATGTGATATACTTTTGTGCACATGTTTGTATCATGTTTGATGATACTTGCTCATTTGGTTAAGTGTATAGAATTAAACCATGGTTAAGTTGATGATTAGGGTTTTGCTTATTCATTCATTTATTTATTTGTTTATTTATTTATTTGGAAAAGATTTTGATGAGAATGGTGGCTTTCTTTGTTTCTAGTTGAAGCTTCATGAAGCTTTGACTTTGTAACCATTCTTGTCTTCATGCTTAACCCTAACCCTTCCAAGTAACCATGGTCAATTCTATACACTCTACCTTAGTTAGTATATGATAAGTATTCATTTTACTTTTCAATTTTAATAAAGACTTATCATATTCTAGCTTCATCTTCTTCTTCATCTTGAAAGAAAAAGCTTAAGTCCATTAATGGCAACTTGAGCTAAAGTGTGAGAAATCCAATTCTAAAGTGAACCCACCTCCTATTTCTTCACCCTCTATCTCTTGCCAAGTAGTATAGGGTGTTTTCTTCACAAGTTTCACAACTTGATAGAGTTGGAGCTTGAACTTGTGATGCCTCGACGTAGATCATCTTCGGCACGAAGCCGACGACCTAGCCCGCCCATTTCTCCGATCAAGCCGACGATTGAGTCCGTGATTCGAGATGGACAGCGAGAGGATGCCTACGTGGAGCTAAGGAAGTGGAGAACCGGATCTACAAAGGTTGTAGCCTCTCTCTTTTAGTTAAATTGTTAACTAGTTTCGTTTTTCGCCTAAACTTCTAGTCAACGATCCGTATTAGGGTTTCTCGGCACCCGTAAAATTTGAAATTGGCATGGTTGATGCCTTGTGAGACCTCATTAGCGTGCCTAGGAACCCTACACGCTCGATTGTGCATTTGCTGGAGTCATCGCCTGAGCGCGTCCGCAACATTTGATGTCGCCCTTTGTACCGGAAGTCCTGCCCCCAGCTGGAGCACCAGAGAGTCGTTCAGACACCGTCTTAAGTTTCGGTTGTGGTGCCTTGGCGATCACGACATTAGGCCTCTTGCCCCTTGAGACCGGCTTGGCCGCCTGTTTTGCCGGGATTTCTGCCAGATGAGCGCTTCCGGCAGGGTAGATGATGACGGAGCCAAACTGGCGGGGCAGTTCCTCCCACTGTCGACTGAGGCTTGCAGGGAGAAACACACGAGTATTGACCTTGACCACGTACGGGATCGGGGTCACGTTGGAAGCTGAATTCGTCTTGGGAGACATTGTCGTCGAATGTTGATTGCTGTACGGAAAAAAACATCATTTCAGTATAGGCAATCGATATGTATATTGATTGAGTTTGCATGAACGTTTAACCCAAAATATGGGAGGAGAGAAAGGTCCCACCGGGCGTGCCAGAATCTATAGGGTGTTTTTCGTCACCCCATTGAGATGGAAATACGCGCGCGCTTGTCAGGCGTACTACAGATTCCCCCTGCCTAGGGTAGGCGGGAGTTTATTGATTGTAGGGATCCGAATCTCCGGCAGCCGCGGACTAAGCTGCCGTTAATTACCCCTCGCCTTTGGGGTGAGGGAACCTCCGATCAACGGGTTAAACTGGTCATGCGAACTCAATGTGCAGTGTACTTGTGTTTTGTTTTGGAGGGGGGTTTGGATATATCGGGAGCTACGCAGATTTTTTGAGGGGGACAGTGTTGTGGAGTATGTGTTTATATATATATATATATATACAAGTATACATATATATAAAAAGGGGAAAAAGCGCCCAAAGGACGTGTGGGGCCAGCGCCTTGAGCGCTGTGCGCTTAGGTACTGTGTGCTTAGGCGCTAGCGCACCACGTATCCGACACGTGGGCACTGGGCACTTGAGCGGTAGGCACTCGAGCGCTAGCGCACCACGTGTGGGAACGTAGGCGTTGGGCGCTTGAGCGCTGGGCGCTCGAGTGCTAGCGCGCCACGTGTCGGCACGTGGGCGCTGGGCGCTTGAGCGCTGGGCGCTTGAGCGCTAGGCGCTCGAGCGCGAGTGCTCCACGTGTCGGCACGTGGGCGCTGGGCGCTTGAGCGCAAGACGCTCGGGCGCTTGGACGCCGGTGAGAAAAAAGGGGCTTTTAGCGCCAGAAACTCCCGAAAGAGAAATTAGAATGGAGTTAAACTCCTAAGATGTTTTGAAGCTGATGAAGGGCTTCTCCCCTTGAGCCCTAGTTCTTCCCCATGGTGGGGTTTCTGGAGATGGGTCTCGTTCTTCCTCCTCTGTTGGCAGGATCTTGAAGATCAAGAGATGTGAGATTTAAAAAAAAATCTCTTCTTTTTGAGATCTAATGGTAGATCCAAGTTCCCCTTTGTGGGTTTTGTGGTGAAAAACTATTTAGTTTTGAAAAAGGAAGAGTAAAACTCTTGATTTAATTCAAAAGAAAGAAGAAGGTTTTAGAACCTTGAGAAAAGAGAAAGATCTCAGATCTAAATTTTTCTTTTGGAGAGAGAAAAAAGTTGTTGGGATATTTCATTATCCTTACCTTTATAGGCTATATACTTTACACATAGCCCCTTGGGCTTCACAAAATGGCATTTTGCCTATCCCATGGCTCATGTGCCATTTCTTTTTGCACATAAGCCATGGGCTTTACAAAAATTTGGCTTTATGCCCATTTTTCTTACATTCATTCATAAAATAAAATAAAAGAAATACAATAAAATTATTTATTACAAAAAAATTTATCTTGGCATGGGGTGAGGCCGGCCGCTTCATGTTCGGACTCGACCCGGGCATGGGCCCACTTGATCTGGGCTTGGGCCCACTTGGCTTGGGGTTGACTTTGATTTTGACTTGGTCAACCGGGGTGTAAATTTTTGCCCCAACAATGGTGGTCCATTGTTAGTTTAAAGACATTTCGGTCCAGCTTAAGGACATCATAGTCCATGGGTTTAGGGACTCCACACTCCCATGTTAGTTTAAAGACATCACGGTCGAGGTTAAGGACATCATAGTCCATGAGTTTAAGGACCTCACAGTCCAATGTTAGTTTTAAAGACATCACGGTCGAGGTTAATGACATCATAGTCCATGAGTTTAAGGACCTCATAGTCCGATGTTAGTTTTAAGACATTGCGGTCGAGCTTAAGGACATCATAGTCCAATTGTTTAAGGACCCCACAGTCCATTAAATGTGTGGTTGTCCGAACCCGTCACCTCTTTGAAGACGTTAAGGAATTACAACGACAAATATCAAAGGAGTGAAGAGATGTACCCTTGAACCAAGGTGAGTTGGTTGAAAGAGCAGATGTGCTCAGTTCAAGATAAGTTGATGACTTATGACCAGAATTGGGCTAAGTCCAATTAAAACATTTTAACATTTTATTCTTGTTCTGGCTATTAAGCCTTTATTTGGGCTCGGCCCTTTTAATAATGCTAAGCATTGGGCTCTGACATATTTTGTCTTGATCAGAACAAATTGTGTTCTGACAGTGCGCCACGTGGCGTGTCAGGCGCTTTGCGCCAATTGAAGAGCGCACTGCGCTTCTGTCAGGTAGCGCACATGAAGATGACACGTGTCACGCTTAGCGCTAAGCGCTAGTTTATTAGCGCATTGCGCTTTCAATTTATGAGCGCCTTGCGCTGATTTAAAGGCGCACCAGTGAGTGACACGTGGCATGCTTGGCGCTTTGCGCCAGATGATGAGCGCATTACTCTTCTGCATGAGTAGCGTACGCATGAGTGACTCGTGGTGCGCTTGGCGCCAGATGATGAGGGCACTGCGCTATTTTAGAAGCGCAAAGCGCAAGTTGCATACGTGTTTGACACGTTGCGCGTTTTGGCGCTGAGCGCCGGTCCAAGGAGCACAGAAGCGCAGTTCATGAGTGCAAGGCACTTTCCGATAGTGCAAAGCGCATTTGATCAAATTTATGATCAGAGAACAAATTTATGTTCTCCCTTTAAAGGAGGCCTTGCCTCAAGGTTCAAGAACATAAGTTCTTATTTATAAAAAGGCACTGCCTCTGTAGATCAATGATCTATGAATGAAGTAAATACTTCTTTTATTTTTATGATTAGATCTTTTGATCTTTTTATGAGAGACCTTGGTCTGTTGTAGATCTATGATCTTTTAAGAAGACAGTTCTTCTTTTTATGAGATGATTTCATCTCTTTGTTCATTGTTCATAATCTTTACCTTGAAGAATTAATCTTCCTTTGCTAAGAGCTTACTCTTCTTTCTTTGAGTTTTCTCAAAATTTGCAGAGGGTTTTTCTCTCTCTTCTTTATATTCTCTCTATCTCCCCTGTATTTAGACTTGAAGTCTAGGGTCCTTTATATAGGGCCAAATGATTTGTTAAATCAGTTTTAAGAGATCTTTCTCTGCTTGATTTAGGAATATTTGCCACCGTTGGATCTTTGATCCTAAGGCTTCTGTTTTACAGAAGATAATCTTCTTGTTTTCATAAGATTGAAAAATCTTTCCATAACAGAATCTTAGTTCTGATTAATTAATAATTTATTATTAGTAGATCTTTTGATCTGACGGTGGGGAATTTTTAATCCCAGCGCCGGCGCACCTTGCGCTAGCGCACCTACGTTCAACACGTGGCGCGCAGCGCAGAGCGCAGCGCAACTGCACTAGCGCACCCGTATTTGACACGTGGCACGCAGCGCAGAGCGCAGTGCAACTGCGCTAGCGTACCCGTGTTTGACACGTGGCCCGCAGCGCAGAGCGCAGCACAACTGCGCTAGCGCACCCGTGTTTGACACGTGGCGCGCAGCGCAGAGCGCTGGATTTGAAGCGTTGCTTTAATTTTTGAATTTTAAAATTTAATACAGAGCTTTGCTCTGATTGGGGTGCGCTGCCTAGGGCGCAGTGCTCCTGGCGCTAGCGCATCTGTGTTTGACACGTGGTGCGCAGCGCGCCTAGCGCTGAATCTGAAGCATTGCTTTAAAATGTTTTAACTCTTGGCTTTGAGGCATTTGTTGCATTCTTTTCATGTGGAGTTTTTTATTATTATTTTATTTTATTTTATTTTATTGTTATTATTGGGAGCGGGTTTTGAGCCAAAATTTTGGCGGGAACACGCGTCTCTCTTCAAGAAAGATGCTACCATGTACGCGGACCCCTTGTTACATGTGTGTCTCTTCCACCAGCCAATGGGGATAATTTCGAAATTAAATCCCACTTCATCAACTTGTTGCCCAAATTTCACGGGCTTGAATATGAAGATGCATACATTTTTATAACCAAGTTCAAAAACGTATGTGCAATGATGAGCACAACCCAATTTTTAGGGGATGCTCTGCGATTACTTCTTCTCCCTTTTACCTTGTGCGATCTAGCAGAAAATTGGTTTTATAGCACTACCGCACATTCTATCGCTAAATAGGATGAATTCATTATAGCATTCCTTAAAAAATTCTATCCTCATCATAAGACCGCCCGTATTCGAAGTGAGATTAACCAGTTTGCCCAACTTCCCAACGAACCCTTTTGGAAATACTTTGAACGGTTTAAAGATCTTCTTATCCAATGCCCTCATCATGGAATTGATAGATGGTAAATTTTCCGAATTATATATGAGGGTGTTAATCCAGCAATAAAACAAATGCTTGAAACCATTTTTCAATGTCATTTCATGTCAAAAGATGATGGCGAAGCATGTCAAAATCTGGAAGATCTCGCCGAACAAACATTACAGTGGGAGAGTACTAGACCAACATCATCTTTATCTAGGGCAGGTATCAATTAGCTCGACGTTTCCATCGCAGTGAAAACCGAAATGACCGCGATGCAAAAAATACTCGAATCTATGGAAAGCAAATTCTCTTCAGCCTCCCTAAACCAAGTTACGCTCCTCAAAACCGTGTGTGACTGCTGTTTTGACCCATCACATTTAACGAAAGAATGTCCTTTAAATCCTCCATCTCAAGATCATGAACAAACCAATGTTGCTTTTCAGCAACAACCTAGGAATGACCCTTATTCATCCATGTATAATCAGGGATGGAGGAATCATCCTAATTTTGCTTGGAACCAAAACCAATCTCAAAATCAAAATCAGTTCCTAAACCAAAATAACTATCAAAGGCTTTCTCCACAGCAACAACCGCCACAACAACAAATTCAGCAGCCCTTTCAATCGCAATCTTTTCAAAATCTGGCCAACAACCTTACCACTTATAATAATTCTTTCCAAACACAAACTAATATTCCAACGGCCAGTACCGATAGAATCTCTGCACTCAAACAAAGCATAGAAACGTTTATTAAAAAATCCACCCAAACGACGGCTAATTTAACGTCTTCCATCCAAACATTAGTGCAACACACTGCTTCCCACGGTAAAAGAATAAAATCAATCGAAGCACAAATTGCACAGTTAAATTCCGCGATGAGTGAGAGAGAGAGAGAAAGGGAGACTTCCATCTCAAGCTCTACCAAATCCCGGTCACTCACAAAGCGCAAATATCATCTTTCACCAACAAAATCATAATGTGAGTGCCGTAATCACGTTGAGATCGGGGAGAGAGCTGAATAACCAAGTTGGTGAGCAAGTTGAAGTTGATGATGATACCCTAGCTACTACTTCTACTCCTACTTCGTCTGATCCAACATCTTCTTCCGAGCCTATTCTCCATTTTCCATTTGGCTCGAACCCTCAACCCACTTCCTTGAAGGAATTACCATCCACGACCATCCCAAATCTAATTTTAGGATCCATTCCATCCCCACAAACTTCTTCTCAAATGCTGGCCCTAACCCTTATTGATAAAGCTCCTTTTCCAAACTGCTTGAGGGCCAACAGACCAAGCCCATACATAGAGAAGATTGTGGAAATTTTTAAACAAGTTAACATAAATATTCCTCTCTTAGATCCTATCCAACAAGTTCTATTCTATGCGAAAATTCTAAAGGACTTGTGCACTAGGAAAAGGAAAATTCAAATGCCTAAAAATGTTTTCTTAACTAGTAATACGAGCAATTATTTTACCCAATATATGCCTAAGAAACGTAAGGACCCCGGTTGTCCTACAATATCTATTGTTATTGGGGGGAAAACATAAATCGCGCTCTACTTGATTTAGGTGCTAGTGTTAACTTTCTTCTATATTCTGTTTATGAGCAATTAGGTATAGGAGAGTTAAAACATGCGCACTGCACTCTCCAGATGACCGATCGATCTATCACCCAATTTAGGGATGAGCTAGAGGACATGTTAATCAAAGTCAGGGAATTTATATTCCCTGTAGACTTTATAATTATAGATACACAGCCTGTGGCAAACCCACGGAACCAAATTCCGGTGATTCTTGGTCGACCTTTTCTAGCAATTTCCAACGCGATAATTAATTGTCGTAACGGTTCAATGAACCTGTCCTTTAGGAAAATGAAAATTGAGCTTAATATCTACAAGTTAGGAAGTCAACCCTCTGAACCTTATGCTCATATAATTGATGTATGTTCTGTCGACAAGATATCTATGGAAAGTTGCGAATTTGAGGAGGTTCACGATACTGATCTCGACGCCACTAGTGCGTTATTGTTTGATCCTGCTATTTATTATACACGCGAGAACCCTTCTGTCGACAAGTCCACTCCCAAGTCCAATTCCTTTGACTTATCGAATGATTTAGTCGACCTATCCGAGTATCATACCTTTCTTTCTGATGAGATTATCATTCGGAATATCGATGGAAGTTTTAAAGACATTTTTGCCGAAGAACTCACATTCCTAAAAGTCATGGATGTTGTGATGAATCAAGCTCCACCTAAAGAATTTGAATCGCCATCCCTTCTTCTTATCAAGTATGAGAATGCGAATATTCCACATATTCCTTATCTTTCACATTCTCGTTTTCATCCACCATCACTGTTTCGTTTCTATCAACCAAGACGTAAACCCGTTCAATTACACCTCTTATCTTCTCCCTACTTCTTCACTTCTATCTGTGACATGATATTCTACCAACCATGGTGTCACATTGATAAAATATTTGAATGATTGGTGTTGACTTTTGGTCTTTGTAAAGTTTTGTGCAGACCGATAATATTTAAACCCCCCTCTTATGATTTTAATGCTTAATAATGAAGAAAAAACTGTTTTACTCAAGTTTGGAGGGGAAAGAAAAATAATTTGGCTCTAGAAAGAAAAGATTTTTTTTTGCACGATTGTGAGCCAAAAATAAGTTTGGGGAAGGATTTCACTGTCATTGACTTTTGTCCCCTTTTACTAATCATTGAGAACTTTTCCTCCCAAGTCTACAGGTTTTGAGCTTAAAAGATGACATCAGTGAGGACACTGCTGCAAATAGGTTTGGGTGAAGGTTTGTGCTTATTCATGTATCATTTTACATAATAAAAGCACTAATTTTTTTTTTGGAAATAAAAGTTAGAAAGTGAAAAATACATATGAAAGAGAGGAAGAGATTTAAAAAATGCAAGAAAATTAGATGTTTTAAAACAAAGCTGGTAATAGGTAGTCATGAGATGTTGTCCCAAGGGTTAGTGAGATGAAGGAAATCACTAATCCGAGGATAAAAATAAGTCTGAAAAATAGTCCATATCCTTGAGTCCAAACTTCCGAACGTTGATACCCTACTATACACACGTGCACACATCTTGAAACTTTGGATAGTAGAGAATACCTTGAAATGCACTTGTCTAAAAGCCTTAGTATGAAGAATTTTTTTTTATATATAAACAAAAATATAAATGACACATAAAAAATATAAATGGTGAAGAAAAATGAACACTGGTTTTGTAATTATTTAAGACAACATAAAAAATACAGCGAGGGTACCTTAGACCAACTGGTTTGGGAGCCACTGCTAAGTTTTAGGTGTTGTAAGACTAGGATATTGCTAATTACACCTTAATGAGTGAGCAAATTTGGTAATCGGTTGGTTAGTACCTCAAGAAGTATTAACGGTCGCATGAAGAATGAGTGAGCAATTCCACCTAAAAATATTCATCGACTAAAAAGTACTAAGGAAAAGGTAGATGGACAAGAGTATGATAGCTTGAATTGAATTCTCTAAGTGTAGGGATGTCTTTCACACACACGTAGGGGTATATGATTGTTGTTTGAAAGAAAGGTAGGGAGGAAGACTAAAGACGATATTTTATTGAGAGATGATATGATTTCTGATATCTTTTCAAGACTATTAAGATATGGCTCATGGAAACTAAAAGGCTAGTGTAGTTTAAAACTCTTATTTTCAAAGTCTTTTTTTTATAAATTCCATATTTTTCTATGTAACTTTCATTTTCTTTCTTTTATTATGAGATTTTATGGGTGTAATCCGCTGAAAACCCTCAGGAGACAACACTCCTCCTACTATGGACACCTAAAGGTTTAAAGGCTTGTTGCACGTACTAAGTGTAATCATGTTGCCTACGAAAGTGCGCTGGTTAGGTTTTTCTTTTCTCTTTAATAATTAGTTTGCTCGGGACGATCAAAAATAAGTTTGGGGGTATTTGATTAGTCTAAAATATTGCATATTTGAATGAACATTTTTCTTACTATTGTTAAGTGCTAAAAAGTGTTTATTGTAAATATAGAACATATGTGGGTTTATTTGTAAAAAGTTTATTATCATATGTTTCTACATTTAAAATTAATATAATTAAGGAAAATATATGCATATAATATTTAAATGAAATATTATTAATGAAAATATGCATATCATATCAAATATTCCTAATCAATATTCTTAAGATATTATATCATATAAATGGTTAGAATAATATCTCAAAAATACCAAATGCTACTAATACTTTGATTTGAGATATTGTGCAGGTATTAGCTCAGGCCTGAAATCCAAGTAAGAGATCCAAGTTAAATCGGGATATCGAAACCGAATCTGCCAAACTTTAGAAGCAAATTGAGCAATCTAACATGGGCAAAGACTCGGAGCAATATTTTCAGAATCTATATATCAAGAGGATCTCCAAATATCAACACAAAAAGCCAGAAGAAATCTCAAAACCTAATTCTACTAGGATGCGGCGGAACCACGGCCAAATGTAGCAATATGCGGCGGTTCCGCGACTCTTTGATAGCCATTAGATTAGAGATTTTGTGGATATGATCTTTACTGCATTGACTCATATATGGAATCTAGGGTTTCTGGTTTCAAGGACTATATAAAGGACCGAGAGTTGTACATTCAAAAATTATCATCGAAAAGATCAAGAGATCCAAGTATCCAAGTGATCACATAATCATCTATTCATCTACCTCCATAAAAAGAGAGATTTAGAGCAAACTAAGGTTCTTGTAATGTACTTTCTAAGGAGAAAAGTTGTAATGCAATAGTTGATTAATAAAATTAGTTTTTGTTTTAATTCTTTTTGCATTTACTTTTCCGCATTTACTTTATGCATTACTTTTCTGCATCTTAATTATGTTTTCATTCTTCTTCAACATTTCTAAATGACCACTAACCATGAGCGAGTAATTCCTTCCTTGCTAGGGTTTGTAGGATAGGGTAGAATAATGGATGAAAAATCTTTTAATTTCTTTTTAACATTTTAAAGTTTATAAAATTTTGCAAAATAAATGTTAATCTTCTTATCGGGCGCGCTATCAATTCATTGATAGTCACGACCACGATTTGAGTTTGGTTGAACACTTGTTTTGTTAAGGGCTAGATATGAATAGAGATCAATGAAAGGACAAGGGTCAGTAGTGTGGAAACCCTAGTTCCCTCCAAGAACCCTAATCCACATTCATCACTATCGTTCTAGTTTTAAACTATTAAAAGATAAAAAGAGTCATTTTTAAATATTCATCCATTAACTACTAAGTCCTATGAGCCCTACAAGCCTTTTTATTATAAATTTTATATCCGTATCAAAATAGAACGATAATAATCACCCATCTCTTTCATCAACTCGTCTAAAAAAAGAAAAGAGTTCACGTTTCCCTGCGGACGACCTGTACTCATCGCGGCTAGCTACCAGCGACACCATTTTAATTGCGGTTATTTACAAAACACTTTTTCGCGATCAATCAAGCAGCATGCGGACAAGCTCGAGGCACGATTAGTACTGTGTAAGTTTGTGGGATACCCAAGAAACTCCATAGGGTATCTTTTCTATTACGCAGATGAACAAAAGGTTTTTGTTTTTCGGCATGCCCACTTTCTGGAGACCCAGTTTCTTGAAAAAGAAATAAGTGTGAGCATAATAGAACTGGAAGAAATTCCAGAACCACAAACTATTGCTGAAAGCATGGTGGAAGCAGAAGTTTCAAAAGAACCGGATGCCCTGCACCACTCCACAGATCTAGTAGGCAGTCTCATCCGCCCGAGAGATATTACGGTTTTCTCATAGATGGGGATAGAGAGGATTGCATCATCAATGATGATGAGCCAACTAGTTTCCAGCAGACCATTACGAGCAGAGACTCAATGAAGTGGCTGGATGCAATGCGGACCGAAATGGAATCCATGTACACCAACAAAGTTTGGACTTTGGACATTGCACCTCAAGGGGTAAAACCCGTAGGCTGCAAATGGATCTTCAGAAAGAAGATTGGTGTAGATGGACAGGTTGAAACGTATAAGGCTAGACTTATAGCAAAAGGTTTTCGTCAAAGACCTGGCTTGGATTATGATGAAATCTTTTCTTCAGTGGCTATACTTAAATCCATTCGGATCCTACTTGCCATTGCTGCCTTCCATGATTACGAAATTTGGCAGATGGACGTAAAGACCGCTTTTCTGAATAGAAATTTAGAAGAGTATGTTTATATGGATCAGCCAGAGAGTTTCATAAAGAGTGGGAGCAGCGGAAGAGTGTGCAAGTTGCTTAAATCCATTTATGGATTAAAACAGGCATCGCGGAGTTGGAACATCTACTTTGATGAGACGGTCAAAGAATTTAACTCTATCAAAAATCTAGATGAACTATGCATTTATAGTAAGATTATAGCGAGAACTGTAGTATTCCTCGTCTTATATATGGATGATATTCTCCTGATAGAAAATGACATTCCTATGCTACAATCAGTCAAAAGGTTCTTGTCAGAGAAGTTCTCCATGAAAAACCTGGGTGATGCCTCCTATATTCTGGGGATCCAGATCTATCATGATAGATCTAAGAGGATGTTTGGACTTTCACAGTCCAGGTATATCGACACCATACTGAAAAGATTTAGTATGGAATATTTCAAGCACGGTAATCTACCGGCTTGTCACGGTATCACCCTCTCCAAAGAGATGTCTCCCAAGACTGATTTGGAAAGGGATCGCATGAGTATTATATCCTACACTTCTGCGATATGATCTATAATATATGCGATGTTGTGTACCAGACCAAATGTTGCTTACACATTGAACGTGGTAAGCAGGTATCGGTCAAACCCTGGGGAGAAGCTCTGGATAGCAGTTAGGAACATTCTCAAGTACCTGAGAAGGACTAAGGAGATGTTCTTGGTGTACGGCAGTAAAGACCTCTAGATCGAGGCCTTCGCTGACTCCAGCTTCCAGAGTGACAAGGATGATTCCAAATCCATATCGGGTTATGTCTTTACCCTTAATGGATGGACGGTCTGTTAGAAGATCTCCAACCAGGATACCATTGCTAACTCGACGATGGATGCAGAGTATATCGCTGCATGTGACTCGGCAAAAGAAGCAGTCTGGATGAAGAAGTTCATTACAGAACTTCAGGTGGTTCTATCCATTGTTGATCCAATACCTTTGTATTGTGACAACAACGGAGCTATAGTTTTAGCGAAGTCCCATCAGAAGTTCAGACATATCTTGAGGCGGTATTGTTAGTGTATATGCCCTAGGGGCCATTATTGTATCATAGTAGATTGTATATTACTTAATAGAAGCTTGGGATATTCACAGTTGTATATACAGTCTTGCTAAAAATGGTAGTATGCTACTTGGTTTGTGTCTACTTTAATATGTGCATATGTTTCTTATAACGTATCGCTTATACATATTAGTAGAGCCTATAGGTTCTTTGCTTGATTACCAGCGTTGTGATGGCAGTCACACTAGTGGGGGCTGGGTAGTCTATAAGCAACATCCTATACAGGTCCCTGGTCGTTGGATTATCGAGATAGGGCATCGATATTCCACAGTAGACTAGTGTGTATGCTTCTCATCCCAGTTGGGGAGATGGTCTGTCCCACAACCATCAGTACGTCGTACTGGAGATAGTATACAGGTGCTCGTTAGGTTACGGGTACACCGGACAGGACTCGCAGGGGAACTGATTGGTTGGTATTATACCCGTCGTCAGTTAACAGTTCCTAGATGATATGAGTACAGCATAGTCCGCAGACTTGCCACTGCTACTTCGCCTCGAGTGTGTCCCACTGTTCTTAGATTGCTACCCTACCACGGCTCAAAGGAGTCGTGCAAACAGGTAGCAGTTGGGTGCAGTCCCGAGCACTTGGAGGCAGTAGTGGTTAGTTAGGATTCGTCTTTCCCGGTATTGGGAGATGATATCGCGCTGTGTCAGAGAGCCATTACGCAAAGTCCCTGGCCAGGGCAAGCGAGATATACTGGTAGGTTCCAGTAGCTTCTCAGGGTGTAATGGGCTTCGCTCCGACACGACTTATACAGCTATTAGGGGACTGACGCTTGCCGCCCCCTAGGCTTGATATGCGATAGTCTTAGACGAACAGACCGGACTGTACGGAGATTGTCACATCAGGCTCAGTAGGGGTTCGGATGGTTTTCCTCATCGGCCTTCTTATCGACATCTACCTGGGGACCGTTACGTACAGCTAGTGCCGCTTGCGGTCTGTGGTTAAACCCACTGCCAGCGTAGTGTCGAGTCTTTAGAGTCCCACACAGAGAGTTTCCCTGCTCCAGGTGAAATGATATAGAGGTCTTATGGTTTTACGACAAGGGTTCGGACGCGTACGTGTGTTTACGCACGTACGACTTTTAGGACAGTTTTTACTAGCCGGCTTTGGTTTAAGCCAGATTCTAGTATCGGGTTACTGGATTTATACAGTCTAATGTTTTTCCGTATTTTCACGGATTGGAAGGGCGTTCTCGTAATTTGTCAGGAAGCTTCTAGAAGAGTGGTGACTAAGGGGTTAAGGTGGCATTGCATTAAATGAGATTAGTGACTCATTTGTGTGATTCATCCAAGTCATTAATGCATCATAAATGCTTAATGACTCATGGAGATGAATCACTCATAGATATTTATGAAGCATGGTTGTTAATTCTATTATTTGATTTTTGGATAAATAATAATGCTTCATATATATTATGATAACATCATTATCTCATTTCATTCTCATCTTCACCTTCTCTCTCCTCAAGCTCACTCTCTCTTCAAACCCTAACCCTAGCCTCTCATGTGTTGAGATCAAGGGTTAGCTAGACTAATACATCCATAACCTCACTCTATATCCCCTAGGTAGCTTAGATTAGCACTTTAAGCAATCTAGTTATCTCAAGTTTGAGATTAAGATTGGCGTAGGAGCTTTCGGGTGGACCGTCTTTGATTCGAGGAGGCCATTGAGGTGCCGATATTCCAAGGAGCCTACGAGGAGTGGAGGACCACGATGAAGACCCGAAGGACTAGTATCGTGAGGTATAACTTCGTATCCGAGTAGTTAAACCTCTAGTTGATAGTTAGCAATGGTTTTGAAACGATTCATGCGCTCAAGTCCGTGTTACGAAGCTTTGATAATCGTTTTTCATATATTCCGCCTCCCCGCAAGTTCGTGGGGTGCGTGACATGGACTTACAGGTATCACCTGATCAGGGAGATCATGGATCGCTAGGAGATCGAGGTGCGGAGAGTAGACACGGAGAACAACACTGCAGAACCACTCATAAAGGCTATCCCTCAGACGTAGTTCGAGAGGCTATTCGAGATGATAGGTCTGCGATATGCCAATACATGGCCTTAGTGCAAGTGGGAGATTGTTAGTGATATATGCCCTAGAGGCCATTATTGTATAGTACTGGATTGTATATTATATTTTGGAAACTTGGGATATACACAGATATAATAACAGTCTTGCTCAATATGATAGTATGCTATCTAGTTTGATTCTATTTTAATATGTGTATATGTTTCTTTTAGCATACCGCTAATACATATTGATAGAGCCCTTAGGATCTTTGCTTAACTACCAGCATTGTGATGGCAGTCACACTAGTAGGGGCTGGGTAATCTATAAGCACATCCTTATACTTGTCCCTGGCTATAGGATTATCGAGACAGGGCATCGATACTCCAGAGTAGACTAGTGTATACGCTTCTCATCCCAGTCAGGGGAGATGGCCTGTCCCGTAGCCATTGGTATGTTGTACCATAGATAATATACAGGTGCTCATTGGGTTATGAGTTACACTGGACGGACTCGATGGGAACTGCTGGTTGGTATTATACCTATCGTTAGTTAGCAGTTCCTGGGTGACATGAGTACAGGTTAGTCTGTCACACCACGCTTCCCAGTGTACGGTGAAGGGGACGCGACGAGGCCGCGATGTATTTACTGTGAAGTAAATACGCTAAGCGTATCTAAGCAATATAAAAGTAAAGCACAAGAGACAAGATATAATTAAAACAGTAACTTTATTTATTCACATTCTTTCTGTACAATACATGGAAAGTAAATACAACTGAAATAAAAAGCGATGCCTAAACAATGACAGAAATGAAAAGTACTGAAATGGAAAGTGTACAATGAACTAGAGCTCGGGGTCTTCACTAAATTGGTCCAAGTCTTTACTCGTGGTCTCGATCTCTGACGTGTCCATATCACCTGACGACATTCAAAGAAGAAAGATAAAGAATGTCGTCAGCGAACAGGTCGCTCGTTAAGTCCCAAAGATAAGGGAGATATAAAATAGACACACACACACACACACACACACAGAGAGAGAGAGTGTAATTTTTAAAGTTATATTTGATTTTTATAATGTTGTATTTAGTGTTAACGCTGTTGTTTGTAGCTTGATACAGAAGGATTCCAGTGTTTACGAGAGGAGTCTCTATATGCCAGAGACTAAAAGCAAATAGAAGTACAAGGCTCCATTATACAACCCGGAACAACGGCAATTGGATTCATGTTAGGTGTCTTAATCTTGCAGTCTCGTGCCACTTTTAACACCTTCCGTACCAATCTACCCCTTAAACCCCGTGTTATCTTGATTGTATTGTTGTATTATAAATTGTATTGATTGTATAATTGGATGGCTGACTGAAACCATGATATTAGTAAACAGATGTAACTGTAGAATCATGTATGTAACTGGAGAATCATGTAAACTGGATGATCATGTAAATCGAATGTATATCCATGGTTCGGTTCGGTCAAGTTGTATAGATTGATAGATTGAATATATGGAATAATGGATTCATGTTGAATTGTAATATTGTAGATTGTAGATTGTAAATTGCACTTGAATCATATTCAAGTCAGATTATAATGAGACTCAAACTAAGTCAGACAATTAGAAAGGTAAATTGAAGTTCTGATTGTTTTGATGTTATCGGCAACCGCTGCACATGGGCGACAGGATTTGTGTCTTTTTTAAAGACGATTACCGTGTTGATAACACCATTTGTTAATTGTCTACCTTAGATTGGCAAGCACCCACTTCTCCGGCTCTCTGAGGCTCAAGAGATTGGTCCCGCTTAAACCTATGTTTACTAGGGTCCTTAGGGTAATTTATAGAACTTGAGAGGATTTTATGTAAAAATACTTTTATATACTTTTCAAAATACACCCAAGTATTTATTATTCGTCTTTAGACTTGTAATGAATGTAGATTTTATATTGTGATATTTCTAGTTAAAATATCCTAATTTCATAAATAAAGGTATTTATTTGTAATATTGATTTGTATGGAATTCATGGTATTTTAGTGTAAAAATGATTCTTATGATTTTTGAAAAGAGTTGGAATATTTATAATAATTCAAAATAAATATTTTAATGTTACATATACATATATTTATATGAAAATAATTTTAGTATATATATTATATTCTAGAAATCTCATTTTTCTTAAGATGTCGTATTTTAAATCTTTCGAGACCGAATGCTCCTTGCGGAGGTCTGAATCTCGCACTACTAAACCCGAAGATGTGCGATAATCCGCACCATCCCGAACGGGTTCCCCAAAATGGGTTGTAGCGGCGCTTTGCAAAGATTTGTATAAATACTAAATCTTTTAGAAAACGGTTTTATTAAGTAAATGGTATTTAAATGAAAATGTGTCGCTTTCCCGTATTCTATGTTCCCAAGGGTATGGTGCTATGTTGCATATGAGTGTGTGAGGCGGTAGGTCATTACCTCGTGATCTACTTAAAGGTATAGCATGGTTTTGTGATGTTGAAGGTGGAATTGAAACTATGTGGTATTTAAATGAAAAATACGGTAAAATGAAATAGCAATTACTTTTATGATATGAAACTTGATCAATTTGGTTGATTAGTATTTAATAGTCAACATGAGAGAGTTTAAGCATAATTGTATTAACGAGAAGTGAAGTTTTATAAAGAAACCGAATCGGAAATCGGATTTGTTCCGATTCCGTCGGGTTTTGTAATTCCGTATTTTAGAATAAGAATAAAGGAGATAGAATTGGGATTTATGGGTTTAGGACAACAAGGAGAGGGAGGTGGAACGGGAGGAGTCGCCGGTGCGTCGCTTCGTCGCCGGGAGCTCCTAGAATGGTCGTCGGAAGTTCGCCGGAAAATTCGCCGTAGCTTCACCTCGTGCTCGATTTCAAAGTACACAAGGTTTGTTGGAAATTTTTGAGAGTTGGCTCAGAGTTTGGGGTGAGAGGGTAGAGGATAGGGGTGGTATTTATAGGGTTAGGTTAGGGTTAGGATAGATGAAGGGTTTTAATTTAAAAAAATGTAAAAATGTATTGAAAATCATTTAAAAATGGAGTAAATGGTGGTTAATGGGCTCTCTGTAAACGATCCAAATAAATGGAGTGTGCAGGGATGTTGAGAAGGTGAAGAGGCATCTTTTTCGTGTTGACGACTCGGCCGTCCGGCCGAGTCCGGCCGGCGGTGCCGGCCCGAGTCGGCCGGTCTGCCGGTGGACTCCGCTGAGTCGAGGCTGAGGAGATGGGGGTCGCCTGATTAAGCCTCTGGTATATTCAGTTTTTCAGGTGTAGTGGAAAAATTTGGAGTTATCTCGTGTTGACTGTTGGACTTCTAAAAAATTCAAAACAAAATAATATTAAAAATAATGTAGGGTATGTGATTTGAACTCTGGTGGCTTGGTTCAGCAGTGCAAGGTATTACCAATGAGCTACAAGCTCCTTCTTGTAATTATGGAGCTATTTAATTACTTAAACTAGTCACAGAAAATGTAAATGCCCCAAGTATTCATTAATTTTTAAGCAAATATTGTACACTAAAAATAGAGTTGTTACATTCTTTTAACTTGTAATTAAAAAGCAAAATAATTACTTATATCTTGTGCTCAGGCTAAAATACCCCTTTATGGATTTTGAAAAAAATTTATACAAATGTTGTATAGGAAATTTGGGGTTGTTACATAGTCCGTTGACTTGATATCACTATTCGTTTCGAGTGTGTTCCCACTGTACTTAGATTACTACCCTACCACGGCTCAAATGAGGCGTGCAAATAAGTAGTAGTTGGGTGCAGTCCCGAAATACTTAGAGGCAGTAGTGGATAGAAAAGATTCGTCTCTCCCGGTATTGGAAGTTGATATCGCGCTGTGTTCGGATAGCCAATACACAAAGTCTCTGACCAGGGCAAGCGAGATTTACTGATAGGTACATCAGTAGTTTCTCAGGGTGTATTTGGCTCTATACCGACATGACTTATTGCACTATTAGGGGTCTGACGTTTACCACCCCCTAGGCCCGATATTTGATACTCTTAGACGAACAGGCCAGACTGTATGGAGATTGTCATAGATAGGCTCAGCAGGGGTTCGGATGAGTTCGCTCGCCGGCCTTCTTTTTGACAGATACCTGGGTAGCCGTTACGTATAGCTAGTGCCATTGACGGACTTGTGGTTAAACCCACTGCCAGCGTACTGTCGAGTCTTTAGTGTCCCACACAAAGGGTTTTCCTGGTTCAGGTGAAACGATGTAGAGGCCATATGGTTTTACGTGCAGGGTTCCGATCATATACGTGTACTGGCTACACGGATGTTGTTCGGACGGATAATACTAGTGGGCTTTGGTTTAAGCCTGTCATGCCCTGCTTCCCGGTATACGGGCAGAGGACGCGACGAGGCCACTACGTATTTACTCTGAACTAAACACGCTAAGCGTATCTAAGCAATATAAGTAAAATGCACAAGAGACGGAGACAATAGATATAATTAAACGACAACTTTATTTATTAACTTTCTTTTATTACAATACATCTGAAAAGTAAATACATGGAATGAAAAGCAATACCTAAACAGTGGCATAACAGAAATGGAAAGTACTGAAATAAAATGTGTACAAGTAACTAGAGCTCTGGGTTGAAGGCTAGCTGATCCAAGTCCTCCTTGGTGGGCTCGATCTCCAGTGAATCACCTGATGAGATTCCAAAGAAGAAGAAAGAGAATGTCGTCAGCGAACAAATCGCTCGGTAAGTCCCGTAAATAGACAAGAATGGAATAGACAGAATAGAGAGTATATTTTTATAATGTTGTATTTAATATTAACGCTGTTGTTTGTAGTTTGGTACAAAAGAATGCCAGTGTATACGAGAGGAGCCCCACTAATCCAGAGACTAAGGTATACGGAGCACAAGGAACCGTTCAGCCACGGTACAACGACAATTGAATTTAGGTTAGGTGTGTTATGGTTGCAGTCTCGTGCCACTTCTAACACCTTCCGTACCAATCTACCCCTTATAAACCCCGCGATATCTTGATTGTATTGATGTATTGTTTGAAGTGTATATTGTATATAGATGGATGACTTGGCGAAACCATGATATCAGTAAATGGATGTAACTGGAGAATCATGTAGATGGATGTATATCTATGGTTCGGTTTAGTCAATATAGATTGAATAGATTGAACAGATTGAATATATATATTCATAGTGAATTATAGTTTATACTTGAATTATATTCAATTCAGATTGATTATATCGAGACTCAGTCTGACTCAGACAATTAGAAAAGAAATTGAATCCTGAATTATGTTTTGGTGCTATAGGTAACTGCTGCATATGGACGGCAGGATTTGTGTCCTTTTCAAAGACAATTACCGTGTTGATAACACTGTTTGTTAAGTTGTCTACCTTAAATAGGCAAGCATCCATATCTCCGGCTTCCTGAGGCTCAAGAGACTGGTCCCGCTTAAACCTATGTTTACTAGGGTCCTTATTGTAATTTAGTATAACTTGAGAGGGTTTTATGTAAAAATAATTTTGTATAATTTTCAAAAAACACCTCAAGTATTTTATTACTGTCTTTAGAGTTTTCATGAATGTATATTTTATCAATGTGACATTTCTAGTGAATAAAGCCTAATTTCATAAAATATGGTATTTATTTGTAATATTGGAATTGTATGGTATTTTCTTGTAAATGAGATGTTTTTCTTGAATTTTGGAAATGTGGAATTTTATAAATATTAAAAATAGATTTTTTGATATTAATTACATATATATATATTTATTAAAAATATAAGTTTTAATTATAATAGAAATCATAATTTCTAAAGAAAATTGTATTTTAAATCTTTTGAGATCGGATGCTCCTTGCAGAGGTCTGCATCTCATTCTACTAAGACTGAGGATATGAAATAATCTACACCATCCCGAACGGGTTTCCCAAAATGGGTTGTAGAGGCGTATTTGCAAAGATTTGTTAAAATACACATCTTATAAAAAAATGTTTTTTATAAGTCGGAGGTAGTTATGTGTAAAATCGTATTTTTCCCAAATCCATGTTCCCAAATTTCCATCGTGCTATATTAGATATGTGTGTTGTGATGAGGTAGGTCATTACCTCGTGAACTATTTAAAGGTATAGCAAGGAATTGTAAGGATTTAAGTCGAAACTAAACTATATGGTATTTTACTGTAAAAGTGCGATAAAAGTTACAAAAAATGATTCTTTTGTGGTGAATCTTGATTTAATGGTTTTGTTAATGTTTTTTAAGCCATATGTGAGAATATGAAGTTATCTTGATTAAGAAAAATATAGATTTTTAAAGAAAACCGAATCGGAAGTCGGACTAACTCCGCTTCCGTCGGGTTTTAGAAAAAGAACTTTTTAAAGATCAAGATGAGAAGGAAGAATGGGACTTACTGGCTTTAGAACTAGAGGGGAGTGAGAGAGAACTACGGATGGCGTCGGGGCGTCGTTTCGTCGCCGGAAACCCCTTGTGTTGTCGTCGGAAGTTCGTCAGAATTTCGCCCTTTGCTAACTCCACTTGCACACAAAAAGTCTTGGGAATTTTCTTGAGAGTTTGGACAGGGATTTGGGAGTGAGGAGGGGTGATTTTAGGTGTGGTATTTATAGGAAAAACTTAGGGTTTAGGGTAATGAAAGGGTGTGATAAAAATTGTATTTAATTTGCATTAAAAAAATTAAAAGGGGGTATTTTAATTCTCTCGTTAATTGCACAGAATTTAAATAGTGTAGGGGGAGTGGGGTAGGCCAAAGGTTTCAAGGAGTTCAAGAAAATTTGGGATCGGGCCGAGCTGACTCGGCGGCGCCAGCCGAGTCGGCCGAGTCGCCGGCCCGAGTTAGCCGAGTCGGGCCGCGTCTCCTTGCCACGTATCCCATCGCTTCGTCTTAACTCGTGAACCCGTTTGTTTATTCTGTAACTTACCCTATTACGTGTAGTGCACGTGTAGACTCTTGGGCTTCTAAAAGATTAAAAGAATTTTAAATAAAAATAATGTGTAGCTAATAGGATTTGAATTCTGGTGCTTTGGTTCAGCAGTGCAAGGTCTTACCAATGAGCTACAAGCTCCTTCTTGTTGTTCTAAAGCAAAACAAACTTATAACTTGTGCTTAGGCTCAAGTACCCTTTTCTGTATTTTTGAAAAAAATTGTACAGAAAGTTTAGGATTGTTACAAAGACGGATTCTAGTATTATATTATTGGATTATTATTATCTCATCATATTCATATTTTTACAGTACGAATACATGTATGTATATACGGTGAGGGCATTCTTGTAATTTTACAAGAGATGCTTCAAGAAAGGGACGCCTTATTCTTGGATTTATCTATTTTGAAAAATAGATTAATGAGGTGGAAAATGGAGATATTTGTGGCATGGTGAAGCATGGCTTATTCCTTTATTTTATTGGTTTGGACTTATTATTGAAGCATGACTACAATTTTCTATTGAAAATTATTGCATTCTTCATGTACGAAAAGAATGAGCCATTCTTCACTTGCACAAGACTTGTTCATTTGCATTTTCCTTTCTCTCTCCATTTTTCCTCTCCTTCTTCCTCAACACCCTAACTCTCACATGTGTTGTGAACCCTAGGACCATTTGAGATAGAATACTTCAATTAACACTCTATATCTCCTAAGCTATCTAGATTAGCGAACTAGGTACTTTAGTTACCTCGGTTTAGAGGTTGGAACTTGAACCATAGACTCTCGGGTGGATCGTCTTCGACACGAGGAGGCCGACGACCGAGCTAGATCCGCACTTCCGAGGAGCTTAAGGAAAGGAGAAGAAGACCCGAAGGACTAGATTCAAGGAGGTATAAAACACTTACATAGTAGTATAGAACCACCAAGTATTTAGCTAGTTAAGGTTTCCGAAAAGATCCTGTAGATATGTCGATTTTGTAGGTATAAAAATCATTTTTTTATATTCCGCCTCCCCACAAGTGCGTGGGGATGTGCGACATCAACTTACAGATGCAACCGACGCAATTCCTTATCCATGAAATTTTCTATACCACGAATCAAACATGCAGACTTTCTGCCGAACTCCTGATCTTCTTGCCTTGGAGACTTTTCTCTAACCACTCCTGTGCGCTGAACTATCCTTGGTCTCTACATCACTAACTCTATTGGACTCTCCATCTGAATCGGAGTATCGACCACATCATCTCTCGTAATATGGATTGGAACTTCGAACTTCACCTCTCTTAGAGGAATACATGTTCTTCGTTCACCATCTGATCGAGTCTATCTTCTTCGAAGTATCGCGGACTCAATGAATGTCACTCGGTTGATTAGTCCGCTCCGGGTCAGAACACCACGACCCGTACCATTTTGCTTCGCTTCCAAAGCCGATAAGAAAACATCTCTCGAATCTCAACTCCTCGATGCATCGAATTCCATGAAGCCCTGAGTAATTCCCAGCCCCTCCAGTCCATAACTTCTCGGAAATTCTCATATCTACCGCCGTCGATGGTAACCGATCGATGAGGTACTCGACAGTAGATAAGACTCCAGCCCGAAACTCCCTCGGAAACCCAGTTGTAAGCCATAAAGTTATGTTCTTCCCAACTGTCCGAACCATCCGTCTTGCAATACCATCTGACCGAGGATCTCCTAACGTAGTGTGATGATGTACGATCCTCTCCGGTCTGCATAATACCACAAACCCTTGCGAAGCGAACCCTCCGCATAATCCGAGCCGAAGAACCTCTACGCGCTTCCCAAATTGTTTTAGATAGAACCGATTAGTAAGAGATTTCTTCATGTAAACGGACTCCAACTTGTTCCATAATTCTGCCGCTGTCATTTCTTGCGCCACTTCGTAAAGAGCTTTATCGGCCATTGAAAGCTGGATCGAACTGTGGGTTTTGTCCTCCATCTATACACTTTTCGCTACCATGATCGTCGCCGGAACTCTGTCTTTCGCAAAGACAATCATATGCACACCTTTTTGTTTCAGTATCGCTATCATTCAATTTCCATAGACTGAAGCCTATCGACTTTTTCTATCCCGTAATTTATAGAAGTCATCTACCCAATCAACTCCAAAATGAGAACTTGACACTTTGATACCACTTGTTATAAGAATTACGTATCTGTGCGCAGCGGAAATCCAAGACTTTTGTTTTAGGGTAGATTGAAAAAGATTATCCAACGGATACCAAATCACACGAAAAGAACATACCAACAACACCACACAAGATTTATCTAGGTTCAGCATAACTAGCATCTAATTCTGCACTCAGCAACGAAAATTTCCACTATCAGAAAGAATTACAAGAGATTATACTTACTACTCAGCCTCCTTTACAAAGAAATACTCTCTCTTACAAAAGCTCTCTCTATCTCACGACCGCGCTTGGCCGCCCTCTCCCACTCTAATACCACTTGTTATACCCTGATCTATTTTGACACAGCATGGTGAACCACGAAGGGATCACATAAGCCTATCGTGAACAAACGGCTTGGTGCAGTGAAAATAAATAGAATCGCGAGCAAACGAAAACAATGAAAGAGATATATCCAACGACTATCGCAACAGTCTGACATTAAATTATGTAGTATAACTTAATTACATTGACAATTATAGTTATTACGGCATATTAATTGGCACTCTTGTTTCTCCATATATATACAAACTAGCAAGTGCCCTCCCCCTCTCCCTGTGCAATGCTCGGGTACGAAGTCCAAACTCTAGAAAAAATATATTAATTTAAAATTTTATTGTTACTTGATTTATAAGCCGTAATATCTCATAACGAACTTCATATGTAAAACATATGAAAGATTAATTTGTGAATATTTTGGCATTTTTTTTCACCTTTTCAATAATTTCCTTGCTATATAGCATAGGAAAATCGCAAAAAGTATTAAAATCACAAAATTTTAATTTTTTTGGTTTTTCAATATTTTGCTTATTATAACACACGAGAATCATAAAATATACAAAAATCAAAATTTTGTGTGTTCTTTACATTTTTAGCATTTTGCAAACTATATAGCACACGAATATGAAGAAATATTAAAAATCTCAAAAAAAAATTCTGTTTTTCAATATTTTGATTGCTATAGCATAAGAAAATTTACTTAAATTTTTTTGTTTACTTCGATTTTATAATATCTTGTATGCTTTACATGATAATCGCAAAATTTACAAAAAAAATCCAAAATTATTTGTTTCCTTTAAATCTACAATATTTTGCAGCTACAACAAGGAAATTGCGTAATTTTCAAAAATATCAAATTTTCTTCTTCTTTCTGTTTTCAATATTTTGCTTACTATATTATTTGTTTCCTTTAAATTTAAAATATTTTGCATGCTACCATATGAAAACTACAAAAATTTTAAAAATCTAAAAAAATTCAGTTTTCTTCGATATATCAATATTTTGCATTACGTGAAAATCGCAAAAAAAATCTCGAAAGTTTCCATGCTTTTCGAGTTTTTCAGTATTTTGCTTAGCACAAGAAAATCACAATGTCTTCAAAAATCCCAAATTTTCCTGTTTCTTTAAATTTTCAATATTTTGCATGCTGCAGATGAAAATCGCGAATTTATTGAGAACTCAAAAATAATCCGTTTTCCAATATTAATATTTTGCATGCTATATATAGCATACGAAAATCATGAAAATTTCAAAAATCTCGGTATTCTTTATTTTGTTATGTATTTCAATATTTTGCTTGTTATAACAAATAAGGAATGCAAACTTTGCAAATATATTAAAATTTTCTGTTATCTTTCATTTTATAATTTTTTTGCTTTTTATAGTAAACGGTAAAACACTGAACTTTAAAAAATATCATAAAATTTTTCTTTGTTTCAGTTTTATAATTTTTTATTTACTATATAGCACAAGAAAAAACACTAAATGTTATAAAAAATTTAATTTTTTTGTTTTCTTCAATTTTTTATTATATTTCTTGCAGCATAGAGCATGAAGACTGCAATGTTTTCAAAATCTCAAATTTTTTCAGTTTTTCTTGGTTTTTCAACATCTTGCATGCCATAAATCAAATGAAAATTGCTAAATTTTCAGAAATCTCAATAATTTATGTTTTCTTTAGTTTTTCAATATTTTGCATAACATAGTATATGAAAATCGCAAAATTCTCAACAAAAAAATTCTTTGTCTTCATTTTTTTATTATTTTACACCCACGTATAAAAAATCATGAAAATTCAAAATATCTCTGAATTTTTTGCTTTCTTTATATTCCCAACATTTACATGATCATACTTTTGAAAAACGTCCGATTATTAAGAAAATAAAAGGTTATGTGAAGTAAAAGTAGAAAAGACTCCTCATTGCTACTGAGAACCGAATAGAAGAAAAAAATCATGTCCGATGACAGAGACTTCAGTGACTGGGAATCTTTGGCAACACAAGAAATCATGAAATTTTAAAAAGCTCAAAATTTTCTATTTTTTTATTTTTCAATATTTTGCTTATTATAGTATACGAAAATTGCAAAATTTTCAAAAGCTTCAAGAATTTTTTTGTTTTCTTTGATTTTTAGATTTTTTTGTTTGCGAAATTTTAATATTTTGATTGCTATAATTTCAACAGTCTCAAAATTTTCAACACACAAAAATCGTAAGATTTTCAACAATCTAAAAATTTTCTTTTCATCCATTTTCTATATTGTACATGCTATAGAATAAAAAAATAACAAAACTTCAAAAATCTAAAAATTTTCTGTTTTCTTTTTTTATATATATCAATATTATGCATGCTATATAGTACACGAAAATCACAAAATTTTCTAAAATCGCAAATTTTTTGTTTCCTTCAAAATTTTACTATCTCACATGCTATATACACATGTAAATAGCGGATCTTTCAAAAATGTCAAAATCTTCTGTTTTCTTTGATTTTTTCTATATTTTCTTTAGCTATATCAAATGAAATTTACTCTTAAAAATATTTTTTCTGATTTTTTAATAATTTGCATGCTATATCACACAAAAATCATAAAAATTTGATAAGGAAGAACGAAGCAATAGCTTCTTATTAATCTACGAATGGTATTGAAATTATTGGAATGATAATATGTTTCTTTGGTTTTTAATTTTTTTTCTTTTCGGTTTTTCAATATTTTGTTTTTTATTTAGCTCATATGAAAATTGTAAAATTTTCAAAAATTTAATTTTTTCTTGATTCTATCGGTTTTTCAATATTTCGTTTGCTTACACATCATAAATTACGATAGTTTCTTCAAAATCATCAATATGTATGCTCTAGCACATAAAAATCGCGAAAATTTCAAAAAATTTCGTTTTCTTCATTTATTCAATGATTTCCCTGCTGCATAGGTAACAAAAATCGCCATATTCTCAAAAATTATCTGGTTTCTTCGGTTTTTCAATATTTTGCATGCTATAACTTACGAAGATCACGAAATTTTCTGAAATCTCAAAATATTCGGTTCTCTTCCATTTTTTATTTTTTGCATGTAATATTTTGCAAAAATCAAGAATTTCAAAAATATCAAAATTTTAAGTTTTCTTTTGTTTTCAATATTTTCCTGTTACATAGCGCTTATAAATTTTTTAAATTCCTGAAATTTTATGTTTTTCAAATTTCCAGCATTTTGCATGTTGTAGCTGTTAGTGATAATGCCCTAGAGGCCATTATTGTTTCATACTAGTTTTTATATTACATATTGGAAGCTTGGGATATACATGGATATAGTAACAGTCTTGCTCGAAATGGCAGTAAGCTGCCTTGTTTGTTTCTATCTCAATATGTGCATGTGTTTCTTTAAGCATATCGCTTATACATATTGGTAGAGCCCTTAGGATTTTTGCTTGATTACCATCGTTGTGATGGCAGTCACACTAGTAGGGGATGGGTAGTCTATAAGCACATCTTTATACAGGTCGCTAGTCGTAGGATTATCGAGATGGGACATCGATACTCCAGAGTAGACTAGTGTATACACTTCTCATCCCAGTAAGGGAGATGGTCTGTCCCATAGCCATTAGTACGCCGTACTGGAAATAGTATGCATGTGCTCATTGGGTTATGAGTACACTGGATATGACTCATAGGGAGCTGTTGGTGGGTATTATATCTATCGTCGGATAGCAGTTCCCAGGTGACATGAGTACAGCTTAGTCCGTCGACTTGACACTGCTACTTCGTCTCGAGTGTGTTCCCAATGTTATTAGATTACTACCCTACCATGGCTCATAGGAGTCATGCAAATAGGTAATAGTTGGGTGCAGTCCCGAAGTACTTGGAGGCAGTAGTGGTTAGATAGGATTCGTCTCTCCCGGCATTGGGGGTTGATATCGCGCTGTGTTCGGAAAGCCATTACACAAAGTCCCTGGCCAGAGCAAGTGAGATTTACCGGTAGGTACTCCAGTAGTTTCTCAGGGTGTTTTGGGCTCTGCTCCGACTTATTGCGCTATTAGAGGTTTGACAGCTACCGCCTCCCTAGGCACGATGTGCGATACTCTTAGACGAACAGACTGGACTGTACGGAGATTGTCACAGATAGGCTCGGTAGGAGTTCAGATGAGTTTGCTCATCGGCCTTCTTATCGACGGATACCTGGGTAGCCATTACGTGCAGTTAGTACTGCCGACGGCTTATGGTTAAACCCACTGCCGGCGTAGTGTCGAATCTTTAGAGTCCCACACAGAGGGTTTTCCTGCATCGGGCAAAAGATGTAAAGGCTGTATGGTTTTAGGCAGGGATTCGATCACATATGTGTACTTGTATACGGATGCTGATCGGGCAGACAATACTAGTGGGTTTTGGTTTAAGCCGGATCCTAGTATTGTATTATTGGATTGTTATCGTCTCAGTGTATTCGTATTTTTTGGAATACGGATACGGGTATGTATATGCGGTGAGGGGCATTCTTGTAATTTGGCAATGCATGCTTCTAGAAGGAGCCATCTCATTATATGTATTATCCATTTTCCAAATGGATTAATGAGGTGGAAAAGCGAAAATGGAGGAGACTTAATGTGGCATGGTGTAAAGAATGGGCTTGGATTATTTTATTTGGTTTGGGATCACTATTGAAGCATGGGAGATATTTTATATTGTGAGATATTTCCAAGGTCCAATAAGTGATCATATACTTAGCCATTCTCTACACTTCATTTTATGAGGTTAGCTCATTTTTTTCTTCTCCTCATTCTCTCTCTTGATTTCTCCATCTCCTTCTTCCTCAAACTAAACCCTAATCCTTCACATGTATTGTGAGCCATAGGGTTTAGTGACACTAAACAATCCATAGCACTCTTTACATCATCTAGAATATCTAGTTTAGCGAACTAGGTGCCATAGTTATTACGGTTTTGAGGTTGGAGCTCGGACTATAGACTCTCGGGTGGATCATCTTTGACTTGAGAGGACCGACGAGGAGGCCCGATCCGTGTACGATCCGAGGAGCCTATGAAGAGGAGGAGGACAGTAAGAAGACTCGAAGGACATGGTTCTATTAGGTCTAACTTTCTATTCGAGTAGTTAACCTCATACAGTTTAGCTAGCTAGGGTTTATGGTCGATCTTGGGTTCAAGTCGATGTTGCGAAGCCTATAAAAATCGTTTTTTACGTATTCCGCCTCCCCGTGAACCCACGGGGTGCGCAACATTGACTTATAGTGGTATTAGAGCCTTTCCATAAGCCTTAGATAGCTTGTAGCGATATTTAAAATCCACCGTTTTTTTCGCGCACGGACTGCCGACAAAAACAGAACCGAAAAAGTTTTTTTAAAATGTTTGCACACCCCGCAGACTTACGGTTTGAACCGAGAAGCCGTAGGATAGAGCATGGGCACCCCGGGGATACCCTGGAGGGACCAAAGGCAGGGCCCACCCCCAAAGACCACCACAAGGTGACCTTGGGGGGTGGTGACCCGAGAGCACCACAAAATGGTGCTCTCGGGTCTGCCTCCCCTTAGGGGCCACCTCGTGGTGGCCTCCGGGGGTGGGTACCCCCTTGAGTCTCTCGGATCGACAATTAATTTTTTCCCCCTCTCCTTCGCGAAGGTTCGAACGGATTTTGAGTTCGTTTCGACTCCCGGATTGGCTTAAAATGATTTTTTTGGTGACTTTAGTGGACAGTTTTTCATGGTCTTGAAAAATTAGTTTCGTTCGCTAATTGTGCGCGGATTTTATAACATCGTGGGTTACTTTACAAGCTTTATGATGTGTATATATGTTCGTAAACGTCTTCTAATCGCTATACGTCGATTAGAAGGGGTTGCATATATCTGTGATGCTGTGATGGTTTGTGTATATAAACTTTATTGGATCGTCGTGATGGAATAGTCAGGGGATGTGAGAAGAGTGTTTTCTTTACTTTCATTCAATATAAATTTGTAAAGTGATATAATATTATTTTTGCGGGGCACATCCGGGTTGAGATTGTAGCCACTGTTGTATTATTTCTTTTACTGTTTTTGCTCCTAAGATAGACCCAAGGTTGGGTGCACAAACTACTGGGTTCTTGAACTGCCGAGTGACCTACTCATTTTATCGAGGGAGGCTGCTTCACTTCGGGAATTTGGCAGATAGTTTGCCGCACCCGTAGGGGTCTAAGGTGGGGTTTGGCTATTCATCACGACCGTGGAATCCATCTTTTGTTACAGGCTTAAACGAAACGCGAAATTTCTAGTATATCCAATATGTTCATCTGTGATCTGGAATGCCAATTATTGCGTGAGATGAATGGATATATTATATATGTTATATAATAGATGTTGCTTATGTTTTGCACCCGCGCTGGTCCAGCCCCGCTCTAGTGTTAGTTAAGTAACCTAACGGTGTTAGACGGGGCTCAGTGGCGAATATGGATGGCATAAGTGTACATGGTATTTTCGTTTCTTTCTGCAATGGTAGATATAAATGATGGGACTGCATTATATGTTTAATGCAAAGCAAACAAACCAAAGCTGAATCGTTGGATCAATTTTTAAACCACTCGGTTTTTTCAAAAAGCAAACTTTTAAATGCAGAGCTTAAACCATTCCTTTAAAAGCTATCAGGTTCCTTTGATTAAATCAAGTTCATTACGTTCACGGTTTCGCCAAAACCATTCGTAGTCCTCCGTCATTTCAGATAGGTATTCAGTAGTATTCAAGCTATGTATTTTGACCTTTGCCAAGACATAGTGATTGGTAGCTTCTGGGTATTCATCTATAGTATAGATAGATGCGTTGGTTTGGGATAGTCATACTACTATTTTGGTCTTCGTCAAGAGTATGTACGAGTGGGTTCAAATTAACCTGGACAATGATGGGTAGAACTTGACTTGCGACTTATGATATGTTGGCCTTCGTCAAGGCCATAAGAGCTTGGGGAAAAAATACACATCGGGAATTTCTAAGAAACTGAAACTTGCTAGTGTTGCATACCATTTGGAGTGTGATAATTTTGGTAGGATTCCTTCAGGATTATCAACAATGATATTTGGATCCCGATCCTACTGTGAGTAACTGCTACTCCTCGGGAGATTTTTTTCACTAAAAACGATCAATACTATAAACCAAGTAGGTGTCTAGAACGGTGTTAGCGGGGTTACGCCTCCAGGGAAAAGAGGTTATGTAATTAAGGAACTTCACGAAAGCGTTGGAAAACCTCTTTCGAAGTACCAACACCAGCCTGGATGAAAGGTTAAGCAAGTATTGTAAGGTGAGATTAATTCTGACTAATTCTTCTTTTATGATTTAAGGAAGGATTCGAGATACAGTGGGACCCATCCTGGTTAGATAAACTAATAACCAATTTAAACTTACAAGAGTATCATGCTAAGTGTTCCCTCTCTCTCTCTCTTAATTACAGCGACCAGGTGACCAGACTTAGATTACGGCTAGATAATAAATTGACTGAGCTAGATTATATTGATTAGCAAATATTTGTCCAGATGTTCATTACCTATGACAAGCTGGGCCACCTCCTTACTACTAAAGCCCACGCCGTCCCAGGTCCTGTTTCCACCGTCGCGGATGTTGATATCCGTAAGACAAGGGAAAAAGACTGTGCGAATGCCAAGTGCCTCATGTTGGCCTCAATAGATAGTGAACACCAGATACAGTATGAGAAGATGGACTTAGCTTCTATCTTTCTCCATAACAAAGATTTATACGGAGAGCAATCTCGTATCGCAAGATATAAGACCTTGAAGGAATTGCTTCAAGCGAGGTTGGCTGTCGGATCATCTGTAGGGGACCACGTCCCTACAATGATCAGCTATATTAAAGAGCTCACGGACCTGGAGACCACGTTGGAGAACGAGTTATGTACTAACTTGATTCTACAGTCCCTACCTTTTAGTTACACCCTGAAGGACCAGGGAGACACCCGCTCTGCTTATTGGGGAATCTTCATCTTCTAGATCCAAGGCGAAAGCCAAGAGAGAGAAGAAGAAGATCTCCACCAAGCCAATAGGCGGTGTCAGTAATGTAGAAGGAAAGGGAAGGACAAAAGTTTCAGGGATAACAGTAGAGAATGAGGATTGTTCCTATTGAATTGGAAAAGGGCATTGGCAGAAGGAATGCAGGGCTTGGAAAGCCAGAATCCAGATTCCAAAGCATGTTGTGGCTTCAGCTTTGGGTGTGTTTGTGATTAAAAACTGTCTGTCAATTAACTCTACTTTCTGGGTACTAGATACCGGATCAGGATCTCATATTTGTAATTCATTACAGGCTTTGAGAAACCGTAGATTTATCAGGGCAGGTGATATGACTCTCAGGGTTGCTAACGGAAAGAGCGTGGACGCTGTATCCGTAGGGGAATATCACCTAGGATTGACAAGTGGGAAGATATTGATTTTACGTAACTGTTTGTGTGTACCTAGTCTAGCTTGTAATATCATATCTATATCTTTACTTTCTAAAGAAGGATATGATTTTATATTTGTAAGCGATGTGGTCCACATCCACCTGAATCAAGCTTTGATTGGGTCAGGTACACTAGATAACGGTATATACATATTAAATCAAGCTCAGGTTTTCAACGTCTAGAACACACTTAAAAGAAAGTTTCCAAAATTAAATAAGGCTTTCTTGTGGCATTGTAGACCGGGTCACATCAATGAAATACGGTTGACAAAGTTACATAGAGAGAGATATTTGGATCTGTTCGAATATCAGTCATATGCAACTTGTCAATCATGTCTCAAAGGAAAGATGACAAAGACTCCGCTCACTGGACACGGAGTAAGAGCGAGCGAGCTCTTGGGACTCATACACAGCGACGTGTGTGGTCTAATGTCTACACATGCACGAAATGGTTATTCTTATTTCATTACTTTTACAGATAATTTCTCTAGGTATGGACATGTTTTCTTAATGAAACATAAATTCGAGGCCTTTGAGAAATTCCGGGAATATAAGAATGAAGTGGAAAAACAAACCGGCAAAAGTATCAAGACACTGAGATCTGATCGAGGTGGTGAATACTTAAGTGCCGAGTTCTTGGATTACATAAAAGAGAATGGAATTCTCTCTCAGCTTACTCCTCCATACACACCACAACACAACGGTGTATTAGAAAGAAGGAACAGAACTCTATTGGATATGGTACGTTCCATGATGAGTAACGCTGAGTTACCGCGATCTTTCTGGGGTTATGCACTAGAATCAGCTGCATATCTTTTGAACAAGATTCCTACCAAGACTGTGCCTACCACACCATATCAGATGTGGAGTGGGAAGAAACCCTATCTTCAGTATCTGAAGATATGGGGATATCCAGCTTTTGTAAAAAAGCAGCATGCGGACAAGCTCGAAGCACGCTCAGTACTGTGTAAGTTTATGGAATACCCAGAAAACTCCAGGGGGTATCTTTTCTATTACGCAGAGAAACAAAAGGTTTTTGTTTCTCGTCATACCCAGTTTTTGGAAAATCAATTTTTGGAAAAAGAAACTAGTGGGATCATGATTGTTGGTGTTTTATGCGTGCGTGCGCTTTTAAAAGATAAATCAAAGAATATTAACCGCAATCAATAACGGTGTCGCTTGGTAGCTAGCCGGTTGAGTATGGGTCGGTCCACAGGGATTTTGTGTATTTTCTAGTTGTTCTAACGAGTTGGTTCCAATTGTGGTAGGTTGGATTATCAATAAAAACTAAGGTTGATTTAGATTAAGATTAAAACCTTGCTAGGGTTAGGATTAGGTTAAATTAGGAAACTCAATATGTCTCACCGCTTTCTATGCCCTAATTAAGAACTATTTAGGTGTTAAGATAATAATTAATAAAGGGGATTAGCACGATCGGGAAGAAACTAGGTTTCTTCCTCTAGGTCCTTGTCCGTCCTTTCTTAACTCTTACCCTAACCTCCATGGAAAACATACACAACCGGTCTTTAACTATGGTATCACCGCTACCTCGTGGGATAGGGTGCCATAGTGAGCGGTGTGTGTATGTATGCATAGAGTCCTATTTAAAATGTATAACGGGCAAGAAAGGGGTGAGAGATTTTTATCTCTCAAACCTTCCCCAAACCTAACCCTAACAAGTGAGGAACTACTCACTCATTAGGGAATTGTTAAACGAATTCATTTTTTTGTTTGTTTTTAATAACCTAATTATCTAAACTACGGCAAATAAATAAAATTTATAACTAGGGCAGATAAATAAAATTTATATTAGGACAGAAAAGAAATTAAACTAAGGCATAGAAAAGAAAAACTTACTTTTTATTTGATGCACTCTTCAAACATTTACAGCGAATAAAAATTCTGAAATTAGGAATTAAAAAGAGGCATAAGAAGAGGCATGCTCCAAAAAGAGCTGTAGGGTTCCTATTTATAGATTATAGAAACCCTAGGGTTTACATCTGATCCCTATATACATTTACAAAACTACCCTGAGAAGCCTAGTCAACGCACCGCCACCCACCGACATTTTGCACCGACACGTGCATAGTACGGCCGCAGATTCGCGGCCATATGCCTTGTTTGGCCGCGGATCCGCGGCCATATGGTGGAGTCTTTGGCTCTGTTTCTCTGGTATATTTCATGTTGCTTTTTCCTTGACTTTTCTTCACTTGGTTCTTCAGAATGTCTTCTAGTTTCTTCCAGATTTTCACAGTGCATAATGTTGTGGACTTTTACCGTTTGCTTCATGTTGAAGTCTTGAATCTTGTGCTGCCTTTGTGCAATCGAACAGTTTGCTGATCTTCGTTTGTTCCTCAAACTGTAGGCGGCATGATAAAGATTCTTCTGTTGGTTGGTCGTAGTCTCACTTTTGTAGCGTCTTTTCATCATTTTCACTGTTTTGTTCCGAGAACCTGTAACCTGCAACTATGTAACAGATATGGATCAAAAGCACCTATTTATTTGTAAAATGAATAAGAATGGGGAATATAATAATGCAAAATTATGATATGAACAGAGCGCAATAGAACTAGAAGAAATTCCAGAAGCACAAGCTATTACTGAAAGCATGGTAGAATCAGAGGTTTCGAAAGAACAGGACATCCCCGAGCCACTCCGCAGGACTAGTAGGCAGTCTCATCCGCCCGAGAGATACTACAGTTTTTTCATAGACGGGAATAGAGAGGATTGCATCATTGACAATGATGAGCCAACTAGCTTCCAGCAAACCATTCAGAGCGGTGACTCGGTAAAATGGCTGGATGCAATGCAGACTGAGATGGAGTCCATATACACCAACAAAGTATGGACTTTGTACATTGTAACATTTCAGAAAATATAAAATATTATTTTTGGAATTTAATATTAAAATAATATATTTCCCGAAAACTGCCCGATTTGCGAAATTGGGATTTTCGAAAAAGGGTATAAATATATACCAATAATTGTGAAATAAATGGAAATAAAAATGATTTATGCATTTAAAAATATATTTAAAAGATTTTGCAATTTTAAAATTTATTGTGTAACAACCCTAAATTTCCTATACAAATTTTTACAAAAAATTTTCAAAAATCCATTAAGGGGTATTTATTGCCTGAGCACAAGATATAAGTAATTATTTTGCTTTTTAATTACAAGTTAAAAGAATGTAACAACTCCATTTTTAGTGTACAAAAATTTCCTTGAAAATTAATGTATACTTAGGGTATTTACATTTTCTGTAACTATTTTAAGTAATTAAATAACTCCATAATTATAAGAAGGAGCTTGTGGCTCATTGGTAATACCTTGCACTGCTGAACCAAGCCATCAGAGTTCAAATCCCATACCCCACATTATTTTTAATATTATTTTTGTTTTAAAATGTTTAGAAGTCCAACAGTCAATACGTGATAACTCCAAAATATTCCACTACACATAGAAAACTAAATGTACCAGTGACTACATCAGGTGACCCCCCACCTTCCCATGCCCTGACTCGGCATGACTTGGCCGAGTCGGCCGGCGGACCGGCCGACTCGGGCCGGCTCCGCCGGCTGGACTCGGCCGGACGGCCGAGTCCCCAACATGGGAAAGATGACTTTTGGAATTCTCAAACCCCTGCATACTTTAAATCTGGAGATCGTTTCCAGAGAGCCCATTAACACTTATTCACTTCATTTTTAATACATTTTTCACACATTTTTACATTTTTTAAAATTAAAACCCTACATCTACCCTAACCCTATAAATACCACCCCTACCCTCTACCTTCTCACCCTAAAACTCTGAGCCAACTCTCTAAAATTCTCAAGAAAACTTGTGTACTTTGAAAAAGAGCACGAAGCGAAACTACAACGAAATTTCCGGCGAACTTCCGGCGATCATCCTAGGAGCTCCCGGCGACGAAACGACGCACCGGCGACTCCTCCGGTTCAATCTCCCTCTTCTAGTTGTCCAAAACCCGTAAGTCCCATTTTTTATCTCTCTTTTCTATTCTAAAAATATGGATTTACAAAACCCGACGGAATCGGAACAAATCCGATTTCCGATTCGGTTTTCTTATAAAACTTTACTTCTCGTTAATACAATTATACTTAAACTCCCCCATGTTGACTATTAAACACTAATCAACCAAATTGATCAAGTTTCATTTCATAAAATGATGGCTATTTCACTTTATCGTATTTTTCATTTAAATACCATATTGTTTCAATTATACATTTAACTTCATTAAACTTGCTATACCTTTAAGTAGACCACGAGGTAATGACCTACCTCCTCACACTCATATGCAACATAACACGATACTCTTGAGAACTTAGAATATGGGAAAACAAACATTTTCATTTAAATATTTTTTACTTAATAAAACCATTTTTAAAAGATTTAGTATTGATACATCTTTACAAATAAATAACCTTTGAGCTAATAATAAAAATATCTAGACTCAGCCAATTAAGGACTGTCGCACTCATTAGGACAGAGGAAGGTTGTGGGCATTCAGTCGTTTATCTAAACCTGACTTTGTGGTGCCTAGGCTAGACAAGTGAGAAAGGTAACTTTAAAAGGCCCGTCTCCCGGTGATTCGTGAGCGGATCCTTCCTTTCTTCACTTGTACTTATCTGGCCACAATTGGCGGTGAAGAGGCGATTTGAGGGATATCTCACAACTTGTCGCTTTGGACCAGTTAGGAGCAGTCTAGTTGACTTAGGAGACCCTAGAACATAAAATACGGGAAATCGAAATATTTACAAATAAATACCATAATTAATAAAACCGTTTTTCCTTAATGATTAGTATTTATACAAATCTTTGCAAAGCGCCGCTACAACCCATTTGGGGAACCCGTTCGGGATGGTGCAGATTATCGCATATCCTCAGGCTTAGTAGTGAGAGATGCAGACCTCCGCAAGGAGCATTCGGTCTCGAAAGATTTAAAATACGACATCTTAAGAAAACGAGATTTCTAGAATATTATAGATATATACTAAAAAATTATTTTCATATAAATATATGTATATGTAATATAAAGATATCTATTTTGAAGTAAAGATATCTATTTTGAAGTATTATAAATATTCCACATTTTTTCTAAAAAAATCACAAGAATCAATTTTACACTAAAATACCATGAATTCCATACAAATCAATATTACAAATAAATACCATTTATTATGAAAATATGATATTTTCACTAGAAATATCACAATATAAAATCTACATTTATTACAACTCTAAAGACGATTAATAAATACTTGGGGTGTATTTTAAAAAATATATAAAAGTATTTCTATATAAAACCCCCTCAAATTCTATAAATTACAATAAGGACCCTAGTAAACATAGGTTTAAGCAGGACCAATCTCTTGAGCCTCGGGGAGCCAGAGAAGTGGGTGCTTTCCTATCTAAGGTAGACAACTTAACAATGGTGTTATAAAAAAGATAATCGTCTTTGAAGAAGACACAAATCCTGCCGCCCATGTGCAGCGGTTACCGATAACATCAAAACAATTAGGACTTCAATTTACTTTGAGTTTCATTATAATCTGACTTGAATATAATTCAAGTACAATCTACAATCTACAATCTATAATTTACAATCTACAATATTCTGATTCAACATGAATCCCTATGTTCAATCTATTCAATACATTCAATCTACATTGACTGAACCGAACCATGGATAAACATCCATTTACATGATTCTCCAGATATTACATTTACATGATTATACAGTTACATCCGTTTACTGATATCATGATTTTGGTCAGTCATCCAATTATACAATCTATACAGTTTATAATGCAAGACAATACAACACAACAATACAATCAAGATAACACGGGGTTTAAGGGGTAGACTGGCACGGAAGGTGTTAAAAGTAGCACGAGACTGGAAGATTAAGACACCTAACATGAATCCAATTGCCGTTGTTCCGGGTTGTATAACGGAGCCTTGTACTTCCATTTGCCTCTAGTCTCTGGCATATAGAGACTCCTCTCGTATACACTGGCATCCTTCTATATCAAGCTACAAACAACAACGTTAATACTAAATACAACATTATAACAATATAATACAACTTTAAAAGCTACCTTCTTATTCTGTCTATTCTACTTCTTCCTTATCTTTAGGACTTACCGAGCGACCTGTTCGCTGACGACATTCTATTTCTTTCTTCTTTGAATGTCGTCAGGTGTTTTGGACCCATCAGAGATCGAGCCCACTACTGAATACTTGGACCAGTTCAGTGAAGACCCCGAGATCTAGTCATTGTACACTTTCCATTCAGTACTTTCATTTCTGTTATGCCATTGTTTAGGCATTGCTTTTTATTCAGTTGTATTTACTTTTCATGAATTGTACAAAAGAATGTTAATAAATAAAGTTGATATTCAGTTTATATCTCTTGTCTTTTGTGCTTACTTTTATATTGCTTAGATACGCTTAGCGTATTTACTTCAAAGTAAATACGTAGTGGACCAGTCCCATCCCCTTCGCCGTATACCGGGAAGCGGGGCGTGATATATTGTATGCAGTTTGGATAAAAACCCGATTAGTGCACTGCTACTCGCGATTTGGCCAAATCCGTGTTTGTACAGTTTCCCGTGGCAAATGCACCATGTCATGTTGCATTTCGTTACATGTTGTTTTATTAGGTTGTTTTGGGGATTATATAGTTTAGTTTTAAAAGAAAAGTAAAGGGAAAAGATATCATGATGACTTGAGGAGAGAGAGAGGGGACATAATGATGTTGAGGCCATACTATGAGAGAGAATGAGAGTGAGAAAGAGAGAGAGGGGGAGAGTGCCGCCCCATTCTTTTCCCCCACCATTTTTTTCATCTCCTTCTTCATCTTCAAGCTCCATCATCTACCCTTATGACCCATCTCAAAATACTTCTCAAAACCCTGTTCCCCTCCGAAAGACGCGGCGGAGACGCGATGTACGTCTAGCCTGAATTTCGGGGCATATGCTAATTGGTGCTATCTGCCCACCTCTCCGAAGATGCCAAGTTGATTTATGGCACCATGCATCGAAGGTTTAAACGGATACGGCCGATATAGCAGACTTCGTCAGATTCCCCCTCGCTTGAGGGTTTTTTGATTGTGGGGATGCTCTTCCCTGCAGGCGCAAGCCCCTGCAGTTAATTACGCTACCGCATCGCGGTAACAATTTTCTCCTTCTCCAGATGATCACTTCGTGTCGTGGGTGTTTGTTTTGTATTTGATTGCCCGTGGATTGTATACGGAGACTAAGTTATGTTGTCGCCCGTAAGGCGTGGACTAGTCCAAATCCGTATCTTTCTTAGATTTGGGTTTGGGGGGTTTGGGTTTAAGGATACGTTAGCCTCATTTGAGACTAAGATCAACTAAAACATTTGTTAAGGATACGTTAGTCTAATTTTAGACTAAAATCAACTTAACGGGATCGTTTAGATCCAACAAGAGAGCAATTGGGCTCTATTGTTTTGTTTAGTGACATTGCGGTCGATAATTAGTTTAAGGACATTACAGTCCATTGGTAGTTTACAAACATCTCGGTCCAATGTTAGTTTTAAGACATCGCGGTCGAGGTTAAGGACATCATAGTCCGTGGATTTAAGGACTCCACAGTCCGTTATTAGTTTTAAGACATCACAGTCGAGGTTAAGGACATCATAGTCCATGGATTTAAGGACTCCACAGTCCGTTGTTAGTTTAAAGAAATCACGGTCGAGGTTAAGGACATCATAGTCCGTTGTTAGTTTTAAGACATCACGGTCGAGATTAAGGACATCATAGTCCATGGGCTTATGGACCCCATAGTCCAATATTAGTTTAAAGACATCACGGTCAAGGTTAAGGACATCATAGTCCATGAGTTTAAGGACCCCACAGTCCGATATTTAGAGACGTCATAGTCTGTGAAATGTGTGGTTGTCGGGACCCATCACCTCTTTGAAGACGTTGAGAGATTACAACGACAAATATCAAAGGAGTGAAGAGATGTACCCTTGAACCAGGGTGGATTAAGTGATCTGTAGTCCAATTTGGAACTAAAATCAATTAATTATATTATGAGCACATTGGCTCAGTTGAGTCTGAATTGAGGACTTACGGCCTACTTGGGATAAGTCTAATTAAGTTTGAAGTGTTGTCCCTCTGTTGGACCATTAGTCATTTGTCTGGATTCGAACCCATATTATTTAGCAATGCTAAACGAGAGTTGGAGGGCTTTGGCAACATTTTCATCTTTGATTTCCTCAATTTTGAGATTCATTTAAGGGGGACTTTTGCTTCTGGAAAATTAGCCAATTTGGGTAAAAGTAGTGTTAAACACTAGAGAACAACAGTGTTGAACACTGGAGATAGAACTCTCAAATTAGTGTTAAACACTAAAAGACAATCAGTGTTAAACACTGGAAATATAATCTTCAATTTAGTGTTAAACACTAGAAAACAATCAGTGTTAAACACTGGAAATATAATCCTCAAATTAGTGTTAAACACTAAAGAAAAAAGGGTCACGTGTGGACACGTGAAGGCGCCCAAAGGTGGGACCGGATCCTTTTACTTCGTTCTGCAATTACGTGTTAAACACATTTTATTTTTATTTTGAGCATCACGCGTTGACACGTGATGGGGATTTATGCGTTGACTGTTAAAGCGTTTGCTAAGGGGTCACGTGGTAACACGTGAGAGCGCCCAAAGCCTTCATTTCATTTGCTTTGATTTTCTGTGTTTTGGAGGTCACGTGGGAGCACGTGAGGCATTGCCTCAGAGCCTTTTCCTTCTCATTTTTGGACATATTTTCAGGGGTCACGTGGGGCCATGTGACCTTGATTCTTTTCATACACAGAGATCTTTTAAGTCTCCTTATTTTATTTTGAGAATTAAATTCTCTGTAGGGTTAAACCCTAATCATGATTTTGGAGGAATTAAATTCCTATTATGAAAGAATTAAATTCTTATGTAGGGTTAAACCCTAGTTTCTTTTAGAGGAATTAAATTCCCATGAATTTGAGAGAATTAAATTCTCATTTAGTGTTAAACCCTAGTTCTTTCCATCTTAAAGAAATTAAATTCCTGTAATTTTAGGAGAATTGAATTCTCATATAGGGTTAAACCCTAGTTTTGTTTTGAGAGAATTAAATTCTCTAAACTCAATTCCCCCTCCAAGTTTTGGATTTGCATGGCAGGATCTCAACCCGATGAGAATTAAATTCTCAACCTATGGGGAGATGTGCTTCTGCAGATCTTCAACTAGAAGAAGAACTAAGTTCTTTTGCAGAATAGTTAAACTCTTAAATTTTGAGAATTAAATTCTCTGTTTGAAGTTTTGATTCCCTTTCTTTTCTCACGTAGGGTTTTCTTTGTTGAGAATTAAATTTTCCTTTCTTTTCTCTCTGAAATTTCAAGATTTCAAAACTCTATATCTCCAAAACCCCTCCTTTTCTTCTTCTATTCTTGGCTCCTATTTATAGGAGAGGGAAAAGAATCAATTTGTTTAATGAATCTTTCATTGAAAGATTTTGTTTGTTTTCATAATTAATATGAGCCTTTAGATCATTCAGTGAATTTTATTCACCGTAGGATTTTTCAATCCAAAGATATTCTGTTTGTTATTTTCGGTGAGATTTAGGGAAATCTTTCCTTGCTAAGATTTTTCCATAAATTGGTTATATTTAATCACCCCTGGATTTTTAATCCAACGGTTCTCTCTAATCCTTTCCCATTTGGAAAGATTTTAGAGAAATTTAGAATTTTAATTCTATTAAACTGTAAGCCTTTCAAAGCCTGTCACATGCTGGCACGTGACCCTTGGTCACGTGTGAGCACGTGACCACTGGCTTCTCCTTCAGCCGTTTGTTTTCATTTCTGTTTGATTAGAATTTAACCATCACGTGTCAACACGTGACCATTGGTCACGTGTGAGCACGTGATATCTCATTGAGGTAATTCCCGATTTTTAGAATTAAATTCTATTAAGCTGTAAGGTTTTCAAAGCCTGTCACGTGCCGGCACGTGACCCTTGGTTACGTGTGAGCACGTGACCCCCAATTGAGTCATCTCTCAGCCGTTTTTTTTCATTTCTGTTTGATTAGAATTTAACCATCACGTGTCAACACATGACCATTGGTCACGTGTGAGCACGTGATACCTCATTGAGGTAATTCCCGATTTTTAGAATTAAATTCTATTAAGCTGTAAGGCTTTCAAAGCCTGTCACGTGCTGGCACATGACCTTTGGTCACGTGTGAGCACGTGACCCCCAATTGAGTCATCTCTCAGCCGTTTGTTTTCATTTCTGTATGATGAGATTTTAACCATCACGTGTCATCACGTGACCATTGGTCACGTGTGAACACGTGATACCTCATTGAGGTAATTCCCGATTTTTAGAATTAAATTCTATTAAGCTGTAAGGCTTTCAAAGCCTGTCACGTGCTGGCATGTGACCCTTGGTCACGTGTGAGCACGTGACCCCCAATTGAGTCATCTCTCAGCCGTTTGTTTTCATTTCTGTATGATGAGATTTTAACCATCACGTGTCATCACGTGACCATTGGTCACGTGTGAACACATGATACCTCATTGAGGTAATTCCTGATTTTTCAATCAGGAAACAAATGCCCCCACAGCGTTGCTCTCATGTGTCTGCACGTGAGTGCAACGCTGTCACTTTTGTGACCGTTGGATCCATCTAGGGAATCGTGGAGATGAAGCGTTTCCATCACATCCTATAAATATAGGGGTCTCTTCAGAAGCCCCTCCACTCTTGCTTATCTTCTTCCTTGTAACTTTTTCCTTTCTGAGAATTTAATTCTCCTTTCCAGAGCTTAGTTCTCTGCTTCAAGAATTTTCCAGAGTTTAACTCTGTTGACAGATTCCTTTTCCTCAGGTAATAATCTTGAACGAACGAAGAATTTTCACAGAAATCACCAGTGGATTTCAAATCCACACCAAGGGTTTTCCCTTTTAACAAGAACCCATTTTTAAGTTCTTTAAAATAAAGAGAAAACTATTCAATCTTTAATCAACAGACCCTTTAGGGTTTCTCTGATCTTCAGGGGGCTAATGGCGGCGGTTGTTTTTCCCTTGGCATTTAATTCCATCTCCAAAAGCTTTGGCTCTGAAAAATATCTCTGGGAATTTAATTCCCCTTTCTTAACAAGGAATTTAATTCCTATGAAGAACTTAGTTCTTCCCATAGAACCCCTTGGGTTTTCTTGCCCTGAGTTGTCTTCTTCACAACTGAGAAGGAGAAGGTTGCAATGTTGCTTTCTAGGAATTTAATTGCCTTGATTCTGTTTGATTTGTCACAGAGTCCCAAATGGATTTCTTTTTAGGGGAATGTGTAGGGTCATTTGAAATCCACTGTCTATTTAATGAGAATCTTCCTTTTGTCTCATTATAGTCGTTTTGCCTCATCATTAGCCAGCCGTCATCTTGATTTTGTGGGACCCATGTGTTTTGTAACCAATGGTCCCATAAGATAAGTCCGCTGTCGTTTTCTTCAACTGTCTTTATATATATATATATATATATATATATATATATTTATAATCATATATATATATACACTGTTGGCTTCGCTTTAACAGTTTCCCCTTATTTTATTTCAGGTAGAATGACGTCTGTTCCGTATTTCCCTTTCACCCGCTCAGAAGCCGCTGTTCCACAGTCGCCATCTGACGAGGAGGTGATGGAGATGATCAGGGCTAACGACCCGAACCATACCAACTTACTTCTGTGGGGGACCTGGTACAGTCACATCATCCGGGGTCGCCGGAGTTTTCTTTGCGAAGTAACGACCGAGCTTACCTTCCCGTTCCTACCGATGGATCCTCCAGGGACAGTCTTTGCTGAAGAGATGCCTAATTGGACTCCGATGGGGCGACTTGAGCCTTCGACGATGGGCATCCCGAATCATCCTATCCCGGCCATAGATATACTGGGACGCCGTATTTGCCAAGGTGAGGCCCAACCGTGGGGGCAAATCTACAAAATAGGGCTCACTCCTCGATACCCCACGGGCTATCTCCTTTAGGCTCGATACATCCTGTCCGTCCATCGCGCGCGACTGCAGAAGGTTGGGCTTTATCAGGCGATATATGCGTCGCTCTTTCATTACCAATCCCCACACGTCTGGTGGGTTAAGGCGTTCTTGAACCAGTGAAATCTCCCCACCAACACTTTTCTCCTAGGGGATCGCGAAGTTTCGATTTCTTTGGAAGAATTTCGCGAGATCTCGGGGCTGCCGATCAGGGGGACACTTTATGAAGAATTGCTGCCTTCTGACGAGTACGTCTTCGAGACTGAGCCCGCAATGCTCGGCGGCTTGTCCGCTGAGAATGCCGTCTGCCACAAGCGCCCGAGTTTGATCAAGGCCTTGGGCATATTTGACAAACTGTTCATAGAGTCGGAGGAACAGGGCGTCACCTTTAAAAGCTTCATCGCTTGCTTCCTTCGCGAGGGCGTCCTATCGAAGACGGCTCAAAGTTGCAAACATCAATGACCCCTTTGGGTTTGGTTTGAACAGGCGGCCGACTAAGGAATCGGATTTACCGCAGTACTACATTCCTGTTATGTCGCCGGTATCTTTTGAATCGATTGCAGCTCCCGGCATGGACGAGGAGACATTCTTCGTGGGTTTTATCAGTGTCTGGCTCAGCTGGTTCGTCGTCCCTATGCATCGCCGCTTCATGAGAGTCTCGGTGATCTATCCGGCTCATCGTATCGCTGAGGGGACACGGCTAGACGTAGGCATACTGGCGCTAGCGCATCTCTACCATGGATTGGGTGCCACGGCTAATATTTCGACCCCCGGTGCGGACGTAGTAAATTTTTCTCTCCATTACTTCACGTCTTGGATCGAGATGCACGTGTTGGGGGCTTTTGCTGCGCACCAGAAACCTGCATTTTACGACGCCTACACTTTCCCGCGGCTCATGCGGCTAGTGGATGCTTCTGCCCCTGACCCGACTCAATTTGGGGCCATTCGTGCATTGATTTCTCCTTACGCTACCACGGGCGGATTGGTATTCATTGATCGGGTTCTATCCTCTCCTTCAGGTCCAATCCAACAACTCCACGACTTGTCGAAAGAGGGGGCACCTTCTCTGAAGCCCCGAGAGGCCACACACTTATACACGATCAGGCCAGGTTATCTGGTATTCCGTCAGAACAGTGCGACCCTCTTTATGCGGTACAATCCGCATCGCTTCGCCCGGCAGCTTGGATATGATCAGGGCATCCCGTTTAAGGCTTTTACAGTCGTGCCGGTTCCTTCACCTGAAGCTGTTCGCGATGCTGCTCACCACTTTGTGAGGCTGAACACTGGTTCCCGCTTCATGATCCCTGAAGCTGACGACATTCCCCGTTGCGTAGGGTCCTTTACGGGCTGGTACATTCATCGGGTCAGCCCGATTATTGCTGAGGAGAAGAGGATGCTCCTTGGATATGGTACTCCTGCTCAGGTTCAGGCCACGGGAGTTCCGTCGCGACCGCGCGCACCGGTCCGCTTTCCCCTGAGGGATACCAGTGTCGCGCTCATTCCGGGGGAGTCGGAGGTGGAACTCACTCCCACAATTGGTATGCCATTGGATACCCGGGCTCAGTCGAGGGGTAAAAGAGCGCCGGTAGCAGTACCACCGCCCGTGGCATCGACAATGGCCGTGTCGTCCTCAGTTGTAGCACCAAGCGAGGGCGTTGAGGGTGAAGTGGGTCAGCGTCGGACCAAGGCTCCTCGAGGGAGGAAACGGTCGTCTTCGGCGGTCGGTTATGGATCCAAATGGCAGAGGAAGGTGGATATCAACCTGCTCGACTCTTTAGTAGAGTCTGAGCCCATTCTTCAGGACGAACCCTTGGCTCTGAAAGAATCGGACGCTGGCTTACTTTTTCCCAGTTCAACTGCCGAGGAAGCCGCACAGTTGGCTGAGGCTATAAGATATTCTCAAGACGAGTCAGAGAAGGTAAGAATTCCGAAGAAGCCCTACCCAGCCATCATTTTTTATGAAGACCCTTCGTGGATCCGGCGACGATTCATCGGTCCTTTGGAGGAATGGGGCGAAAGGGCCCTTAAACAGGCTGCTTCGGAGGACGCTGCGGATGCGCTTTCATTATGGACTGGCGGCCATGAGTCCACCCTTGAACCTCGGCGAGCACACCTCCTCGAGAAGGAGCGTCGGCTTGAACAAGCCCTATTGAAAGCTTCCTTACGCATCGGTATGTTCCTGTTATTTCTTTGTAATATTTTATATTGTCTGCACTTGTATATATGTATTCTTATCCTTATGTGGACTGTGCAGAGACTTCGGCGATGGGGGAGGTTCCCACGGGTTTACTGACTGTAGAGGCTGCTGATACCCCTAGTGAAACACTGCTCAGTGTGGAGGGGGTTGATGAAACTGTTCCTCCTGCGATAGAGCATCTTACGGTGGCTCATGCTCCCGAAGCACTTGCTCCCTCAGGGGAGGCACCTTTGGTGCTTGCCGTTCCAATGGGTCTTCCTGAGGGCGGCCCAGAGGCTAGGCTGGAGGTAGTCGAGGCTACCCCCCTCTTATTGGAGCCCGAGGTCGCGGCGGAGGCCATTGAAGCTGCTATCCCTCCTGCTCAGAATGGGAGGAGCGTCGAAGGTAACCTTCTACATCTTAAATTAATAATCTTTCCATTATCTGAACTCTTTTTATCTTTTCAGAATTGCGCGGACTGACGGCCTCTATTGCCGATTTGTCTCCCAGGCAGTCATTTCAGCGCCTGTTGGAGATGGCTGCTCCACAAGCAATATCTCCTCAGCGCATCGTCCTCTCGTCTGGGCAAGATTAGTGTTGTTCACCATCTTTTCATAGCATTATTGTTGTTTCGCAAAATGACATTGATGTCCTTTACAGTTCTGGAGGCCGACGACGAGGTTGAGGTTCTTGAAGGGCCGGGGGAGCCTTCAGCTCTTTCTTGCATGACTGTGGGTAAGTAAAGTCTCCACATTGTTCCTTTTGTTCTTGATTTATAAGTTTCGCCGACTGTTTATAAATCTGAACAGCTCTGCCAGTCCCTACTGCGTTGGAATCGCACGTCGCTATGCCACCCGACCCCTATGCCCTACTTTGGAACGGATGGCCAAGCTAAGCCTCGCCTCTCTGTCATCTTTGATCGAGGAACTTTGCGCTGGCAACGCAATTACAGCCGAAGCATTTGCTGCCGAAGCTAACGGCTCTCTTCCCTTTCTTGCTACATATCATAGCGAAGCAGTGGTGCAAGTCTGGGTTGAGTTCTGTCGGCAGGTGGAGGCTTGCTTGCACGTGCTCGAGTGTACTCGCCTTTCTTCGGAGGCCGTGGCTGCGAAGGCGGGCTTACGGGGTCTGATAGAGCGGTGCGCGGCGAACATGGTGTCGTGCGAGAAAAGGCTCAGCCGCAAATTCTCGGAGAGGGAGCTGGCTTCTAAGGCGCTGAACGAGCTCCAAGCCAACCTTACAGTCAAAGCCAACAAAGCGTATGAACCCTGGCGAGTACTTCAAGAGGCCATCAAGGAGGTGGTGGCCATCGACAAAGCCGCCGTGTTCACTCGTGAAAGGGTTGAGACTCACAAGGCTACTGAGAAAGAACTTGAAGGCCGGCTTGTCTCATATCAGGCCCAGCAAGCTCAGGTGGAGGCCCATCTTTTGGCGATATTGAATCACGAAGGCGAGGTCCAGTGAAAGAGGGATGAGCTGACCAATCTGCTAAATCGCCCGCCGACCTGAAAACTTGTATATACTTTTTTTTATTTTTCCTTTGTACATACTCCTGAATAAGAGTACATTATTTTTTGTTCTTCCACGAATTGTACTCTGTATCCATTTTGATTCGTGAATAAAAGACATATTTTTCTTCACCATGGTGTATCTCTTTGACTAAATGTATTCTGTGGATAGTCTATCTCAATTTCTCTGCAGGACAACGATGGCTTAGGATTCAGGGCTAAGGTCTGCCTCCTAAGATTTTTCAACTTTATAAGCCGTGAGGGTCTCATAAAGAATTTTCTCCCTACCGGTCGAGAGAATCCCATAGGTGTAATTTCTCCTTAAGAATCGTGAGGATTCATAAGTGTGTTTTCTCTTGAAAGTCGTAAGGATCTCACAAGAGAATTTGCTCCCTTACGAGTCGTGAGGACCCGCAAGTGATGGGTGAAGTTGCCCTTATCCGTATTTCACGGGGTCAGGGGTTGCTCCGAATGCTTCCCACGGGTTCACTGCCGTGTTCTGCGAGGACCAGGCTCCGCTCTGGACGTTTTCCAGGATATCGTAGTTTAAAGACATCGCGGTCGAGCTTAAGGACATTATAGTCCGTGGATTTAAAGACTCCACAGTCCGTTGTTAGTTTTAAAACATAACGGTCAAGATTAAGGACATCATAGTCCATGAGTTTAAAGACCTCACAGTCCAATGTTAGTTTTAAGACATCACGGTCGAGGTTAAGGAAATCATAGTCCATGATTTTAAGGACCTCACAGTCCAATGTTAGTTTTAAGACATCACGGTCGAGGTTGAGGACATCATAGTCCATGAGTTTAAAGACCTCACAGTCCAATGTTAGTTTTAAGACATCACGGTCGAGATTAAAGACATCATAGTCCGTGAGTTTAAGGACCTCACAGTCCATTGTTAGTTTTAAGACATCATGGTCGATGTTAAGGACATCATAGTCCATGAGTTTAAGGACCTCACAGTCCAATGTTAGTTTTAAGACATCACGGTCGAGATTAAGGACATCATAGTTAAGGACATCACAATCCAATGTTTACTCTGGATGCTTCCCACGGGTTCACTGCCGTGCTCTGCGAGGACCAGGCTCCGCTCTGGATGCTTCACACGGGTTCACTGCCGTGCTCTGCGAGGACCAGGATCCGCTCTGGACGTTTTCCACGGGGTCAGGAGTGACATAATCCGCATTCCACGTGACCAGGAATTTTGCTCTGGATGCTTCCCACGGGTTCACTGCCGTGTTCGGCGAGGACCAGGCTCCGCTCTGGATGCTTCACACGGGTTCATTGTCGTGCTTTGCGAGGACCAGGATCCGCTCTGGACGTTTTCCATGGGGTCAGGAGTGACATAATCCGCGTTCCACGTAGCCAAGAATTTTTGCTCTGGATGCTTCCCATGGGTTCACTGCCGTGTTCGGCGAGGACCAAGCTCCACTCTGGATGCTTCATACAGGTTCACTGCCGTGCTCTGCGAGGACCAGGATCCGCTCTGGACGTTTTCCACGGGGTCAGGAGTGACATAATCCGCGTTCCACGTAGCCAGGAATTTTGCTCTGGATGCTTCCCACGGGTTCACTGCCGTATTCTGCGAGGACCAGGCTCCACTCTGGATGCTTCACACGGGTTCACTGCCGTGCTCTGCGAGGACCAGGATCCGCTCTGGACGTTTTCCACGGGGTTAGGAGTGACATAATCCGCGTTCCACATAGCCATGAATTTTTGCTCTGGATGCTTCCCATGGGTTCACTGCCATGTTCGGCGAGGACCAGGCTCCACTCTGGATGCTTCACACGGGTTCACTGTCATGCTCTGCGAGGACCAGGATCCGCTCTGGACGTTTTCCACGGGGTCAGGAGTGACATAATCCGCGTTCCACGTAACCAGGAAGGGTTGACTTTATTCGCATTTCACGGAGTCGGAGTTTGACTCTAGGTCATCTGTACACCGCCGAGTCATGGAACTGGGAGTTGCCGCTGTTCCGCTTTACTTGATGTTGTGTCCGTTGTAATAAGACGAATGTTGAGATGATCTCTAGGCTGTCTATGAACCATTGAGATTTGGCCTCTCCTTCTGATGAAGCTTAGGGAGGAAGGGTGTGATTCCCTCCTTATTTGCGCCCCTGGATTGTATACAGGGATTGACATGATATCACCTGTAGGGCATAAATTTCATTTTTTTTGTTTCTTTCCGCGATGCTCTATCATTTCAGCTTTTATATCGTGAAGGTCGCGATTGCCCAATCATTTCGGCTATTTCTTCGCGGTGCCCAATCATTTCGGCTATTTGTTTTATTTTTACTCGCTATTTTTTATTGAGAGTTGCTCAATCATTTCGGCTATTTTGCATGCATACATTTTTACTTGCTGATTTTGTTTGCAAGTTGCCCCATCATTTCGGCTATTCCGTATGCATGTGTGGCTTGTTGGCTTTTTGCTGCAAGCTTGGATTTAGACACCGATTTCGGCATCAGCACCGCTACTACCGGGATATTGCCAGGAGCGAATCATCATTTGCTTATATCGATGTCGAACAAAGGTGGCTTAGTAAACAGAGTTAGGATCCTGTCGACTAAGGCTTTTGACTTCATGGGCCGTAAGGGTCTCATGAAGGTATTTCTCCCTATAAGTCGTGAGGATCTCGTAGGTGCATTTTCTCCTTAGGAGTCGTGAGGACTCCTAAGTGTATGTTCTCCTGTAAGTCGTAAGGATCTTACAGGGGTTGTTCACCGTATAGACATATCCCTAGTCATGGATGGGACTTTGTTAGGGAAATGTTTATTCGCGCCCGTGGATTGTATACAAGGGGCAGCATTGAGCCACTTGTAAGGCAGTTTTGGAGGTTGTGGGGGCTGCTTAAGAACAGGTTCAGATCCCTGTAGCTTAAGACTTTTGAATCTTATGAGCCGTGAGGGTCCCATAAGAGGATTCTCCTTACGAGTCGTGAGGATCTCGCAAGTGTAATTTCTCCCTAGGGATCGTGGCGATCCCTAAGTATGTTGCTCCCTTGTGAGTCGTAAGGATCTCACGCAGGTGGTTTCTCCTTACAAAGTCGAGAGGACCTTGCAAGTGTCTTTTAACGAGATTGCGCCCTTTCGGGTTTTCACAAAACTCGCCGGTAGCCCTGCTGTTTTACTCACGGAGCTTTTTCGGGTTTTCATCCGTGCCCATTTTGCTTATGGACATACCGTTTTCTTTTTTTTCTTTTTTTTTCTTTTTTTTGTATCAGCTTTGGGATGCTGCAATCCACCGTAGTTTATCGACATCTCAGTCAACTGCTAGTTTTAGGACATAGTGGTCCGTCGTTAGTTTAAGAACGTTTCGGTCCGTTGTTAGTTTAAGGACGTTTCGGTCCGTTGTAAAGGAAGCTGGTTACTACTTATAGAGTTTGGGCTTAGGAAGATAGCGAGCGGACATAGGCGTCGTCATCTATCGTTGACCTAGGCCGTGACTCGTTAGGCGTAGTATTAGCTGGAAAGGTCTTTCACCATGCATGTCCATGAGTAGGTAGGCTCCACCCTGGTAGACCTTGTCTATGATATACAGGCCTTCATAGTTCGGTTCGAATTTCCCCCGTTTGGCACGATTGGGGATCATAGGTCTTTTGACCACTAGCACGAGTTCGCCTTGGCGGAATGTTCTCAGCTTAGTCAATCTTTCGTATGAGCGCGTCATCTTTGCTTTATAAGCTTCCAGATTTTGCTGTGCTATAAGCCGGGTTTCATCAAGGGCGTCGAGCTCCTCAAGCCGAAGGTGAGCATTCTCTTCATCCATTAGTTCGCAATGAACTGCCATTCGTAGAGAGGGTAGCTCCATCTCGAGGGGGAGTACCGCCTCTGTACCGAATACCAATGCGTATTGAGTTGTGTTCGTGGCCGTTTTGACCGTAGTCTGGTTTGCCCAGAGAGCTTCATGCAGTCTCTCGTGCCAGTCTTTCTTATTTCAGGACACCGTCTTTTCCACGATCTTCGTCAAGGTCTTGTTGAAAGCCTCAGCTAGACCGTTAGCTCGGGGATTATAGACTGATGAATATCTCCAGTCTATGTTATGTTGTTGTGCGAAGCGGCTGATCTTGTGGCTTCTGTAGGCTGGCCCGTTATCAGAGATGATCCGTCTCGGAGTTCCAAACCGATAAATGATGTGCGTTTTGAAGAAATGGAGAATATTCTCCGTCTTCACTTCCCTCAGCGGTATTGCTTCTGCCCATTTGGAGAACTAATCAGTTGTCGCCAAAATGAATCGATGTCCTCTGGACGATGCTGGTTCGATAGGGCCGATTATGTCAATTCCCCACATTTCGAATGGCCAGCTGGCCACTGTCGGATGTAATGGATTTGGATGTTGATGGATAAAGTCTCCGTGAATCTGGCACGAATGGCATTGCTTTGCATACTCTAGGCAGTCTTGAATCATCGTGGGCCAATAGTAACCCATCCGTTTGATCTTCAGCTTCATCTTCGGCCCGGCTTGGTGAGAACCACAGAGTCCGTCGTGAGTTTCTTGGACGACTCTCTTTGCCTCTTCAGGTCCCAGGCATCTTAGCCATAAAGAGTCAAATGATCTTTTATACAGGGTATCATTGACGAAGGCGAAAGATAGGGCTCGCTTCATGAGCTGATGTTTTGAGGACGCATCTTCAGGCGTTCGACGGGATTTGAAGTAGTCTATAAAGACTTCTCGCCAATCCTCAACCTTTTCTTGGTCTTTTATTTGTAGAGCCACTGGCTTGGTCATTCCCTTTTCCTCGAACGTCTCTGGAAGTATTTCTGCCGGCGCAAGAACCCGACGGCTTTGCACAACGATCCTCACATCATCGAGGTTCTCATCGGCCAGTTCTTTAGCAAGCTTGGCTAATGCATCCGCTTTGCTATTTTCCGCACGCGGTATGCTTTCTAAGGTATAGGAAGGTATTTGGGTCAGCAGCTGTTGTACCCTCTGGCCGTACTTCACCAGTTCTGGTTTGCACGTCTGATAGTCGCCGTTTACTTGACTAACAACCAGTTGGGAGTCTCCGTATATGAAGAGGTTTTCAATTCCCATGTCGATAGCGATCTCAAGACCTACTATCAAAGCTTCATACTCGGCTTCATTGTTTGTCCTCGGCTCTGTTAAGGAGAAGGCAAAGCGCATTATCCCTCCTTGTGAAGTTACGAAGAGGAGGCCTACCCCTGATTTGATTATGGGGGTGCTTTGTTTGCGCCTCTTCATGGTGGATGCTCCATCGAAGTAAAGCTCCCATCGGGTATCACCCCCGTCGATCGTGTCAAACGCATATTTGTCTGGTAGTTCGCAATTCAAAGGAGAATCGGCAGGTATCGGATGCTCAGCGAGGAAGTCGGCGATGGCCTGACCTTTCACTGCCTTAAGAGGCTGATAAGTTATTGAGAACTCCATCAAGAGCAAGGCCCATTTAGCGAGCCATCCCGTCAATATGGCCTTTGACATCAAATATTTGAGAGGATCCACCTTCGATATGAGACGGACTTCATGCGCCAATGCATAGTGCCTGAGTTTCGTTATCGCGAAGATCAATGCTAGGCAGTGTTTTTCGATGGAAGAATAATTGCTTTCTGCCCCCAGGAGAACTCGACTCAGATAATAGAGGGCTCTCTCCTTCCCTTGGTCGTTCTCTTGTGCCCATAATGCGCCTAAGGAACCTTCGAGGGCTGTTGTATAAAGAATGAGAGGTTTTCCCTTGACCGGAGCAGCCAGCACTGGCGGATTCTGCAGGTATTGCTTGATTTCGTCCAGCGCGCCTTGGCATTTGCGATCCCAGACGAACGGGGTTCCCTTCTTTATCGGGTGACTGTAAGGACGGCATGAGAGATTAGCTATAAATCGCCGGATGTACGCGAGCTTTCCTTGGAGAGACCGCAATTGCTTGAGAGTCCTTGGCGGGGGCATCTCCATGATCGCCTTGATCTTCAACGGGTCTATCTCGATGTCTCGGTGTCGGACGATGAATCCTAGGAATTTTCCTGAGGACACTCCGAACGCGCATTTGAGAGGGTTCATCTTCAAGTTGTATTGACGAAGGCATTGAAATACGATCTTCAGATGCTCTAGGTGTTCCTCGTATGATTTGCTTTTAACCACGAGATCGTCGATATAGTATTCGACGATTTCATGTATGAGGTCATCGAAGATCTTCGTCATGGCCCTCTGATAGGTGGCATCGGTGTTCTTTAGACCGAAGGGCATCATCTTGTAGCAGAATATGCCCAAAGGAGTCCGAAAAGCAGTATGCTTCTGGTCTTCGGGATGCATCTTTATTTGATTGTATCCTGATGAGCCGTCCATGAAGGAAAAAACCTCATGAGTGGACGTATTGTCTATCATCAGCTCGGTGACCGGTACTGGGAAGTCGTCTTTCGGGCAGGCTTTATTGAGATCCCGAAAGTCCACACATATGCGCACTGTCCCATTTTTCTTCATCACCGGGACGATGTTGGCGATCCAGTCAGGATACTGCACCTCTTGGATGAAGCCAGAGTCGATCAGCTTCTTGACCGCGGCATTGATGCTCATCTCAAGCTCGAGCCGCATTCTTCTCGGTGCTTGTTTGATTGGCTTGACGTCTGGGGATAGTGCCAATTTGTGGACAGCAATCTCTGGATCTAGCCCTGGCATCTCGGAATAATTCCATGCGAAGCAGTCTTTATGCTGCATGAGCACGTCCTTTAGTGTAGTCACCCTTTCTTCAGACAGCAATTCGCTGACGAACGTCGGCCGCGGGTCACTTGCCGTCCCCAAATCAATTTTCTTGAGCTCATCTGCAGTGGTATGTATTCCATCTTCCAGCTCTTTCAGCGCCGGTGGAAACTCTAAGATCACCTCGTCATTATTGTTTTCGAAGCACCAGGAGAGATTATCCATACCGTCGGGGTCTTCTTCTGATAACGTTATCACGTGACAGGTACGAGCTCGCTTCCAAGATCAACGTTGATCTGGTTCTACCCTCGTGGATTTGGGTTCATGCCTTTGCGGTGGGGTTACCCTCCAGCTGCTGGATAGAGCGAACCTACTCTGTCGATATTGATCTTCGACCCAGTTTTTGAAGGTGAAGTAGTCTTCAATAGGATGTCCTATTGCCCTATGATAGGAGCAATAGTCCGGATGAGAGACTTCGCCTGCTTTCTCGGGGTGCTTGGACTCCAGGAGTATAATCAGTTGATGTCTTATGGTGAGATCGAGTATCTTCCGTGTTTTGTTCTGAAGAAAAGAGTATGCTCGACTCATCTTCTTTATAAGAGACGAATCTGGATTACTCGATTCCTGATCGCGTGGCTTCTTGGTCCCACTTTGTCGCTCTCGAACACTTTTCCCGCTCTTTGATTTATTTTTGCCTCTGCGTCGGGCCTTTTGTATGACGGGTTGACAGGGAGGAGCATTGCCATTCTCCACGGCCTGTTGATGGAGGCGCTGTGTCCTGGCTTTTTCGTAAATGGCCATTTCACGGTTATGGTCATCCCAGACCTTTCGGCTCGCTTCCTTAATAAGCTTGTCCATTCGTTCTTCGAATGACGGACTCGGCATTTTGATGGTAGGATCTCGTCTTGGTTCAGGGTCAGCGTTTTCTGAAAGGGCGTCCCCTTCTTCATCAAAGTCATATATGAAGTAGCTACCATGGACTCGTCCCCGTTTTCCGGATTTCACATATCCAAGCCCGAGCATTTCCATTCTCCCGTTGGGCAACTTGCGCTGAGTTCCAGGGACATCCCAAATCCTGTTGTAGAACCGAGCTTTTCGAATAGTCTGTTTGAAGGGTACCCCTTGGTGCTTCAATAGCTTTTTCAAGCCTTCTGTGTAATATCTTGGCAGACGAATGGGCTGGAGCCTGTCGAGCGTAGAATCGGCGCCATGCCAAACTTCTTTCTCCACTCTAGTTTCTATGGATCGGTAGAAAAGGATTGCCTGTTCACCTTTTTGTCTGGGAGGGACGTAAAATGTTTGTGGCTCTTGCACGCCATAAGCTTCAAGTGCGTCGAGATCTTTGTAATGCTCTTGTGGAACCATGATAATTTGCAAACTCTGATTATCACCAGCGAATGTTTGTATTGGTGGTCGAGCGGAGAATATAGCATTAACTTCGTCTTCCGAGCCGCTGCCGAAGATCAACATGGGGGCGAACGGTCCCGGGTTGTGGCGTTGAGGCGGCCCTGAATAAACTATCTCTTCTTCCTCCTCAGTATCACTCCCGAAGACTGGAATAGTGGTGATAGCTTTGTCCTTCGGCTTGTGGCATCTCTCCGTATCCTCGAAATCTGGTAAGAAGCATTTTGCATCTTCGTACTTTCGAACTTCGTTCATGGAGAATGGGTTCAACTCCCCTGTTACGGTATACTCGAGACCATCCTTGAAGTATTTCATACACTGATGCTGTGTAGAAAGAATGATGTTGTACTCGTGTAACCAAGGCCGACCAAGCAAAGCATTGTAACATGTCTTAGCATCGATGACGTGAAATTTAATATCTGTGACGAGTAGTCCGAAGCGCAGCGTCAGTATCACCGACCCGAGGGTCCGTGATGACTGGGAATTGAAGCCGGAGATGGTGATTTTATCACGAGCGAGGTGCTGGACGCTCATGCAGATTTCCTTCAACACTCGCACGTTGAGGAGATTGACGGAAGACCCATTGTCGACCAGGATTTTTCCTATCTTGATATCGTGACAATATCCGGAGACATATAGGGGACAGTTGTGCTCGCACGTCCTGAGGAGGAGATCTTCATCGCCGAAGGTAATATCGGCTGTGTGTACTTCTTCCAGCTCGTCCTTCATCTTTTCTTCGGCGAGAAAATCTTGGAATTGCTCTGGCTCTTTTAGCGCCTTGATCAGTGAATCTCTTGCTTCCTTTGATAGTAAAAGGGCATCGAGAATATTAAGCTGCGAGGGTAATTTCCTCAAGTGCGCCAGAACATTGTTGTCCACCTTAGTTTTCTTTGACGGGTCCTTGGCGGTCAGCTCTTTCATGACTTTGTCATCTAGGGCGATATCTTCCGAGACCTTTTCTTTTCCCTTATCTTTTCTGTTTGTGGGTCCGAGATTCTTTTCTGGAAGTGTACGATTGCGCAACTGGATATTTTCGCAGGTCTTTGGTTCTTCCTCTCTCCCCGAGGTAGATTCTTTGAAAAGAGGGCCAAGAGTCATTTCTTCGTCGGAGTCACTTCCGAAGGTGAGAACTCGCGACGCCCCGGCGTTGATCGTGCAACAGTTGCCGGTAGTTCTTTTATGCTCCCCGGTCGTACTTCTTCGCTCCCGATGAGTTTTGCGTTTCATCCGCTTAAAATGTTGCCGGTGAGCAACATACCCTTGCCGCCACCTTTTAAAAGCGTTGCATTTCTCAGTGGGGTGCGCAATTTTTCGATGATATAGGCAGTAGCCAGGATGCATTTTTGCTTCACCAAGAGTGTTTCCTTCGGAGGGTGGTAGCTTCATTCCCACTGATATGGCTTTCGCAAACTTTTTCCTCATCCTGAACTTGTTTTTATCTGCGACAGATGTCCTTTGATTCGGCGGGGATGTCTCGACTCTTTCGTCCAGTCGCCGACGTTTGGCCTTTTCAAATATAGCCATCTCACGCTCCCGATCAGCTTTACTTTTCAGAAGAGCTTCGTTCAGGAATGTGTCGATCATTTCGTCTGATGGCCCTGTAAGCTCCGGTTCAGGACCTGCCCCCAGTCTCTCGGTGCAAGGAGCTACTTCATCATCTATCGACGAATGAGAGATCGCATGGAAACTTGCTACGCAATCCTCAGATTCATCCGACGAGTCTTCTCCATCATCTCCGTCTTTAAGGACGCGGCCAAGGAACTCTTGGAGCATGATTGGAGTTCGTGCCTTCTGGTTGTACTCTTCCAGCGCGTCGATATGTTTCTGCAGGCCCGTGCGCTTATCGCTACGCTTCACGGGCTTCTTGGTTTTCTTCTTCTTTTTCAAAGATTTTGACGATTGGGTGTGAACACTTTGGCTATCACCACCAATCTTTGGAGTTGGACGTGGCTTCAGCATTCCTTCGATGATCTCAGGTTCCAACGGATTCTTCCATCTGATCGCCGGGCATGTCTGGAGATCATTCAGCATTCTTTTGGTTTTGGCCGAAAGAACGACCTCCCATAGAGCTTCTTCAACAAAAGAGCACGTTGCCCCCGGTGTATCCGTCTTTTTAGGAGTGTGCGGTTGTGGTGGGTTTACTTTCCACTTCTCAGACAGCGCGAACTTGCCTTGTAGGTACTGATCCTCGATCCATCCCTTGAAGACGAAGCAATCTTCGATCGGATGGCTTACCGTTTGGTGGTAAGGGCAATAATTCGGATTATTCACTTCGCCGGGTTGCGATGGTCGCCTTGGATTCGACAGATTGATAAGCCTGTTGCGCATCGCCAGCTCGAACAGCCTCTTCGTTTTATCCCGCGGGAATGAGTAAGGATGCTTCATTTTCTCATTATAATAGCGTCGTCTCTCTTCCAATTGATCCGTTAGTCTTGGAGCACTGGGCTGCTGTTGGGTGTTCGCAACGAAGGTCGCCTTCCCTTTACCTTTTTCGTTCCGCGGCTCTGGCTTTGGAGGAGACGGTCTATAACCCATCTGATCCATCTGGGCTAGTTTGTCGATTAAATCCTGGAACGTGGTTAGTTTGAAGAACATCATGAACTGTGAAATAGTTGCATGAGGGTCTAGAGTGCCCACGAACATGCCCACCGCTGGTGCTTCTTCGATGCGCTGTTCGCATTTCGACCACAGATTCCGCCATCGGATCGCGTATTGAACCCACGTCTCGCCCGGCTTCACCCTGGCATTGATCAGTGCCGTTATTGGGGTGCGTTCACTAGCACTTGCGAATCACTGGGTGAATAACAACTCTATTTCCGCGAAAGTTTTGACGGGGTCATTTGGAAGTTCGGAGTACCACTCAAATGCCGTCTCCGATAAGCTGCCGACGAATTGGCAGAGCAAGAGCTTATCATCGCCACCGGTATTGCCACAGAGGGCCCTGAACCGAGCAACATGTTAATGGGGATTGCATGTCCCCTTGTACACATGGAATTTTGGGATCGTGTAGCCCAGCGGATACTTTATCTGATCATACCAGCCTGGATACGGTCGCCCAGTTCTAACAACTTGGTCGGCCACTTCATTTGCCTGGTTAACTCTTGTTTGCTGAGCAATATAGTCATCCAGTGCAGCTTTGGAGATTGTCTCTTCTTTGGCTGTCGACAGAGCCGGCAGAGGGTTTGATATTTCTCCTCTATCATCTTCGATTATTACTGGAAGATCTTCGGCCGTGGGATCCGACTGGATCATCATGCCCACCATATCTTGGAATAGAAGGGTCATCTGCTTTATATTGGCCGCTTGTTCCTCAGCCTCCTTGTCCTTCTTTTCGAGCATTCTCCGAAGGAAGTCAGCATCGGTTTCTTGTTCGTGACGCTGTTCTGACGATGCCTCCGGGCTTTCTTTTGGCCCGGTGAGTGCGGCCATCGTAGTCAGCATCTCCTGAAGTTTCTGCTGCTGCTGTTCCTGAGCTCTTGTGATAGATCGGGTGAGTGGTCGGTAGCCCGTAGAAGCGGGGCTATCCTCTTTTCCGGATGCCATGTAGATGGTATGCACCACCATGCCCCCAGACTTAGGGCGTTTGGGCTTAGTGCCTTTGACATTTGTCGCGGGCATGGGGATTTTCTCCAGCCTTCTTCTCTTATGCGCGGTCGAAGTTGAGGGGGCTGTTGTAGCGGGAACCCAAGTGGTTGTCGTCTTTTGCGGCTTATGGGGACAGTTCCCTTCCGGCTGAACCTTCAGCTTCTTCTGCCGGCGGGGATCGTCTTGATCAACCACCGACTCTCGGACTTGTCGCCAAATTTTGTAAACTTTAGAAGACAGTCGTTGAGGGGACTGTTCCGGCTTCATTTCTGTGACAGTCTCTACCGGCGGCGGAGATCTTTTTAGTACGGCGGTAGGTGAATTCCTGCGCACCTTGTTCAGCAGCTCAAAGCTGTTCCCGGTTAGAACATCAGCATTAATTTCCGCCGTTGGAGGCGATGGAGTTAGCCAAGAGGGGGAGTTGCCCCCGTCCTTCCTTACTCGGCGCCAGTGGCGACGTCGAGCGTGTCGAGCTGTTGGTGTTGGTTCGGCGATGGGGATGGCTTTGTCTTGCCCCCTGTCCAGATGAGGTGCCGCCGGTGCCAGCCTCTTGAAGACTGACGTCTTTTGAGTAGTGGTATCCAATCTGTCAAAGACAGACCTTCGAGCAGGAACGGGAGCCGGTCAGTCTTGTAAAGACCGACTCTTTGGCAGGAGAAGCCACCTTAACGACTTCAGGAGAAGAGATAGCTATCTTCTTTGGGATGGCCACTTCAGGTGGCATGGGCTTCTTGGTAGGCCCATCATAGTTCAAGCTCAGTCTGGTGAAGACCGAGGAGTTGGAGCTGGACGACTCATTGAGAGGGGCCGTGGTAGTAGCAAACCGATCAAAGACCGACTTCATGGGAGCTTCCGGTGCTGGCATAGGAGCGCTGAAGCTCGTTGGCGGAAGCATGGTCCCGAAAAACAATCCTGTGGTGGCTTGGGTGACCTGTTCCACCGGTATCGTGAACAGGGAAGCCGCTTGAGGCCCGTAAGCTATGCCTCCAGATGAGGAGGAACGTGCATTGCAGTTGCAGCTGGAACACTTCATGCAAGTAGACGCCATTGATCCTTCGCTTTCTGCACCAAGCAAAACGCCAAATCTTAGTATCTCGAACCCAAGGGCAACCATTAGCAAACCGCGATTCATTCGCGAACACGACACACGAAGTGTGGAGTGGAAAGAGGAAAAGGTCCCACCGGGCGTGCCAGAATCTGTTCCCCTCCGAAAGACGCGGTGGAGACGCGATGTACGTCTAGCCTGAATTTCGGGGCAGATGCTAATTGGTGCTATCCATCTACCTCTCCGAAGATGCCAAGTTGATTAATGGCACCATGCATCGAAGGTTTAAACGGATGCGGCCGATGTAGCATACTTTGTCAGATTCCCCCTCGCTTGAGGGGTTTTTGATTGTGGGGACGCTCTTCCCTGCAGGCGCAAGTCCCTGCAGTTAATTATTCTACCGCATCGCGGTAACAACTTTCTCCTTCTCCAGATGATCACTTCGTGTCGTGGGTGTTTGTTTTGTATTTGGTTGCCCGTGGATTGTATACGGAGACTAAGTTATGTTGTCGCCCGTAGGGCGTGGACTAGTCCAAATCTGTATCTTTCTTAGATTTAAGTTTGGGGGGGTTTGGGTTTAAAAATACGTTAGCCTCATTTATGACTAAGATCAACTTAAACGTTTGTTAAGGATACGTTAGTCTAATTTTAGACTAAGATCAACTTAACGGGATCGTTCAGATCCAACAAGAGAGCAATTGTGCTCTATTGTTTAGTTTAGTGACATTGCGGTCGATAATTAGTTTAAGGACATCACGGTCCATTGTTAGTTTAAGGACATCTTGGTCCAATGTCAGTTTAAAGACATCGCGGTCGAGGTTAAGGACATCATAGTCCGTGGATTTAAGGACTCCACAGTCCGTTGTTAGTTTTAAGACATCACGGTCGAGGTTAAGGACATCATAGTCCGAGGATTTAAAGACTCCACAGTCTGTTGTTAGTTTAAAGACATCACGGTCGAGGTTAAAGACATCATAGTCCGTTGTTAGTTTTAAGACATCACGGTCGAGGTTAAGGACATCATAGTCCATAGGCTTAAGGACCCCACAGTCCAATATTAGTTTAAAGACATCACGGTCAAGGTTAAGGACATCATAGTCCATGAGTTTAAGGACCCCACAGTCTGATGTTTAGAGACGTCATAGTCTGTGAAATGCGTGGTTGTCGGGACCCGTCACCTCTTTGAAGACGTTGAGGGATTACAACGAAAAATATCAAAGGAGTGAAGAGATGTACCCTTGAACCAGGGTGGATTAAGTAATCTGTAGTCCAATTTGGAACTAAAATCAATTAATTATATTATGAGCACATTGGCTCAGTTGAGTCTGAATTGAGGATTTATGGCCTACTTGGGCTAAGTCCAATTAAGTTTAAAGTGTTAGCCCTCTGTTGGACCATTATTCATTTGTCTGGATTCGAGCCCATATTATTTAGCAATGCTAAACGAGAGTTGGAGGGCTTTGGCAACATTTTCATCTTTGATTTCCTCAATTTTGAAATTCATTTAAGGGGGGACTTTTGCCTCTGGAAAATTAGCCAATTTGGCTAAAAATAGTGTTAAACACTAGAGAACAACAGTGTTGAACACTGGAGATAGAACTCTCAAATTAGTGTTAAACACTAAAAGACAATCAGTGTTAAACACTAGAAATATAATTTTCAATTTAGTGTTAAACACTAGAAAACAATCAGTGTTAAATACTGGAAATATAATCTTCAAATTAGTGTTAAACACTAAAGAAAGAGGGGTCACGTGTGGACACGTGAGGGCGCCCAAAGGTGGGACCAGATCCTTTTACTTCGTTCTGCAATTAAGTGTTAAACACTTTTTATTTTTATTTTGAGCATCACGCGTTGACACGTGATGGGGATTTATGCGCTGACTGTTAAAGCGTTTGCTAAGGGGTCACGTGGTAACACGTGAGAGCGCCCAAAGCCTTCATTTCATTTGCTTTGATTTTCTGTGTTTTGGAGGTCACGTGGGAGCACGTGAGGCATTGCCTCAGAGCCTTTTCCTTCTCATTTTTGGAGATCTTTTCAGGGGTCACGTGGGGCCACGTGACCTTGATTCTTTTTATACACAGAGATCTTTTAAGTCTCCTTATTTTATTTTGAGAATTAAATTCTCTGTAGGGTTAAACCCTAATCATGATTTTGGAGGAATTAAATTCCTATTATGAAAGAATTAAATTCTTATGTAGGGTTAAACCCTAGTTTCTTTTAGAGGAATTAAATTCCCATGAATTTGAGAGAATTAAATTCTCAATTAGGGTTAAACCCTAGTTCTGTCCATCTTGAAGGAATTAAATTTCTGTAATTTTAGGAGAATTAAATTCTCATATAGGGTAAAACCCTAGTTTTGTTTTGAGAGAATTAAATTCTCTAAACTCAATTCCCCCTCCAAGTTTTGGATCTGCATGGCAGAATCTCAACCCGATAAGAATTAAATTCTCAACCTATGGGGAGATGTGCTTCTGCAGATTTTCAACTAGAAGAAGAACTAAGTTCTTTTGCAGAAGAGTTAAACTCTTAGATTTTGAGAATTAAATTCTCTGTTTGAAGTTTTGATTCCCTTTCTTTTCTCACCTAGGGTTTTCTTTGTTGAGAATTAAATTCTCCTTTCTTTTCCCTCTGAAATTTCAAGATTTCAAAACTCTATATCTCCAAAAACCCTCCTTTTCTTCTTCTATTCTTGGCTCCTATTTATAGGAGAGGGAAAAGAATCAATTTGTTTAATGAATCTTTAATTGAAAGATTTTGTTTGTTTTCATAATTAATATGAGCCTTTAGATCATTCAGTAAATTTTATTCACCATTGGATTTTTCAATCTAAAGTATTCTGTTTGTTATTTTCGGTGAGATTTAGGGAAATCTTTCCTTGTCTAAGATTTTTCCATAAATTGGTGATATTTAATCACCCCTGGATTTTTAATCCAACGGTTCTCTCTAATCCTTTCCCATTTGGAAAGATTTTAGAGAAATTTAGAATTTTAATTCTATTAAACTGTAAGGCTTTCAAAGCCTGGCACGTGCTGGCACGTGACCCTTGGTCACGTGTGAGCACGTGACCCCTGGCTTCTCCTTCAGCCGTTTGTTTTCATTTCTGTTTGATTAGAATTTAACCATCACGTGTCAACACGGGACCATTGGTCACGTGTGAGCACGTGATACCTTATTGAGGTAATTCCCGATTTTTAGAATTAAATTCTATTAAGCTGTAAGGCTTTCAAAGCCTGTCACGTGCTGGCACGTGACCCTTGGTCACGTGTGAGCACGTGACCCCCAATTGAGTCATCTCTCAGCTGTTTGTTTTCATTTCTGTTTGATTAGAATTTAACCATCACGTGTCAACACGTGACCATTGGTCACGTGTGAGCACGTGATACCTCATTGAGGTAATTCCCGATTTTTAGAATTAAATTCTATTAAGCTGTAAGGCTTTCAAAGCCTGTCACGTGCTGGCACGTGACCCTTGGTCACGTGTGAGCACGTGACCCCCAATTGAGTCATCTCTCAGCCATTTGGTTTCATTTCTGTATGATGGAATTTTAACCATCACGTGTCATCACGTGACCATTGGTCACGTGTGAACACGTGATACCTCATTGAGGTAATTCCCGATTTTTAGAATTAAATTCTATTAAGCTGTAAGGCTTTCAAAGCCTGTCACGTGCTGGCACGTGACTCTTGGTCACGTGTGAGTACGTGACCCCCAATTGAGTCATCTCTCAGCCGTTTGTTTTCATTTCTGTATGATGAGATTTTAACCATCATGTGTCATCACGTGACCATTAGTCACGTGTGAACACGTGATACCTCATTGAGGTAATTCCTGATTTTTTAATCAGGAAACAAACCCTATACCCCTTTTACAAAAAATGATCACCTCCTCACCCTCATCACATTGGACCAAGAAAAGTTAGATTTTGAAGTCTTGGGACTTCTAGGGTTTTGCTTGGTGACATTAATGAGGTATAATTTCTACCATTTAGTTAGTTTCAAGTTTCTTTATATTCTAGTTCTAGTTTAGATTTGGTTTGATGGTAGATTGGGAACTTGGAAATTTCTAAAGAGGGTTTGGGTGTTTTTGTGGAACCATGATCTGTAGTGAGTGTTTAAAGACCTTAGGGATTGATCACAAGACCTGGAGTTGAGTTTAGAAACCAATATACGGATTTAGGATTTTTCCCGTATCGGTTTTGTGACATTTGAGAGGCCTATGGGGAATCTGGGATGACCTGAGACGTTTTTGAGTTTACCAAACAATACCAGGGACCAAATTAGGGCACTAGAAGACAACACTGACCAGACGAACCCCAACGGATCTAGCCTGGCCGAGCTTGCCGGATTTCCTAGTGGTGTGGCCGGCCACATGGTGGCATTTGGTGCCTAGGTTGGTCCAATAGGTCATATACACCATGTACAACACCCTATACTTATTTGTACAACTCCTTTTGGCCTGAGTCAAAATCTGGGAGTACATTAGTGTGATTTTTGGATATGTTTTCCGTATTTGAAATAATGAGTTTTGATATTTGGATTTGTAATTGGTTGTTGGATGTTTGTACATCAACGACTGGGGGTAATTTGTTGGTTTTGCATGCGTGGGCTATACGTTCTAACCTATAGACGATCTGTGTGCCTTTTTGGTTTCCGGACTTGATGTTAATAGCGATTGCAATTGTGTGTTATTGTAGGTACCTTCACGTGGATTCTGAGATGACGGAGCGTGGCGTCATCGACTTCGGCAATCGAGGATCAAGGTGAGTAGATCTATATCTACGGGGGAAGTTGGGTGGATGGCGTATAGCACCCCCGCAAGTTTTTGATGGAAACCGATTCATATTATATGGTTAAGGAAACCTTTAATAGAAAACCATAGATAGAGTTAAAATATAGTTAGAGAAACTATATTAGAAACTAAAGGATAGTTAGAAGTGATATGATACGACTAATATGTGATGACAGAATTCGAGGATGATGTTTGATTATATTGCCGTTTAGGGTACTATAAGACTAGATAGCCGATGTAAATGTGTCATCCGAACCATACCTATTTCCAAACTGAAGAATCATATGCATATTTTAAACAGGTACCTTGAGGGACGTTATGGATTTTCAAATGATGTCTTTTCCTTAAAAACACCGTAGCCCCTACTTTCAAAACTACGATTCGCGTCTTTTAAAAACCGATTGTATGGTTCGGGAGTGTATGTTAGATTAGATACATATGCTTATAGAAAAGGTAGAATGTAGTTGTAAATTAACCTTATGTGAGATATAGATGCGATGAAAAGAGAATACGATTTGGCATGTGATATGATGATATGTTGGTATACGGATGCGAGTCGACTGAAAGGATTGATACCTTGCCGGTCCCCTGATATGAGATAGTTATGGATGTGACTTGGGACATAGGTATATGGATATATATGTGTATACATGTTGTAAATCATGAATGATAGGCCATATGTGACATTAGGCCGTACCCTCATTGTCATATAGGTTGATAGGATCCCTATTGGTTTAATGCCGCCGTACGATGATTTTCCGTACGTGATGGGTTTGACTTGATGATTTACCCATACCCTTGACTAAAGGATGACGTATGATGGATTATACCGTACGTGATGTTGTAAGGCTGGATGCCGATTGATAGATTCACTGACTCGGTCATATTAGATACGTATACTCGTCAGCATTTGCAGATGATTTACCTTATGCTGCATTCATGTTATTCTCAATGCATGGCATATACCTGTGCTAGTACACTTACACCATTATCGATAATGCGTATGTTACACGTATACAGATTTGCCAGCCCACGCACTTCATCATCGATAATTGTCATGTCACTACACAGCAGGATTTGCTGCGTCATGATATGACTCTTTGCACGATTTACTTGCTATAGTTGCATATGCACCTTTATACGATATTGCATTGGACTTTGGAGAATTTGGGAACCGCGGGACATATCTTTAAACTGGATTCATTTTAAAGAGCGGTTTTCCTTCGATATGTGCATATTACTGTTCCATGTTGCATGATATATGGATATGCGTACATTTCTGTTATATGTCACGTACATCATGCTTTACACTTTTACGCATTGAGATATGCTGTTTTCATGAGATTTATGGATTTGAGAACCGTGGCTATTTCAAAAGAAAGCATGTACTGTTTTAAAAACCCGGTTTCTCTTGATATGATATTTCAGTGTGTCCACCATGCGTTTTCTCGGTTCTAAGACGTATGATAGAAACCCGATTCGAAGAGGTGGATGATCCGTTTGCGGGTTCATGGTGGACCCGGTATGGTTCTCCGGGGCGAGAAATGTTTTTCGTGGAGTAGACGATGAGCCTGGCAGGATGGCTAGTACCTACCGGTGATTGGTTGGACCTGAAGGCTATCCGGAGGATACCGGCCGGAGTCGAGAGATGATATAGGCCGATCCGGACTGATGGAGCCCGAGAGATATGAAGATTTCCATGCCGATGCTGGGCACGAGTTTCATGATGTTTCGAGTGTCGATACTGGACACTCAGGTTCTATGATTGGTTGTGTCGTGAGGGACACACATTGATTTATATCCTCATATTTTCATGCATATGCTTTTATGATATTTACATGCATGATGTTGTTGTGTCATTGGTTGACACATGGACGGGATCCACTTGCATACATACATTGATCATATGGTTGGACGAGATCCACATGCATACATACATTAATTATATTGTTGGATGATATCCACATGCTTATAGGAATTGATTACCTTATTGGCACATATACAGATACGGTCACCCTAAATATCATAGTATTACCTTTATGATATAGTTGACCTAGGAGTCATTGTTTATTCGATTTCTACTTGTTGATGTTTTTCTACTCACGAGTTGGCAACTCACCCCCGTTATGCCACAGTTCTTGCAGGTTGACCGCACGGATCAGTAGTGGCATCGCTGGCACATAGCTACTTTTGGGTGATTTGCTTGGTAGGTGGGACATTTGTATCATACCCACTCTTGTATTATATTTCATATTGTATCTAGTCAACTTCATCAATCAAACTAGTATATATATAAGTAATAAGACTTAGTGAGACTTGTGGTTGCGAGACTTAAAGCGAGGGGTATTCCGCTACTTGTGGTTTTGATGTCTTGCTTATTTCTTTATCTTTTGTGGTGAACTTCGCCGTTGGGCTTCGTATACTTATATTTATGCTTTGCGTGGTTGTGGATCCGCTGATTGGCGAAGAGTTAGCTCCCGCTTGGGGATGCCTTTATCATTATCTTGTATTGTGGTTTTGGATCAAAATATACAAAGGAGATGCTGCCCAAATTTTTAAAAGACGAAACATGTTTTCAAACTAGTAAATTTCACTTGCATTTTCATGTTCCTTTTCTACGCATTAAGAAAACTTTTGATTTCATCATACCTCATTTTCAAAACTTCACATTTTTTATTTTCTTAAAAAGGTTTAGAGTTCTGGGTTCGGCTTACTTGAATTACGTTACGCCTTTAGACGTGGCGTGATTTAAGTGCCGGTCACGAGCTAAAACTTTAGGTCGTGACAAAGTTGGTATCAGAGCGCTAGGTTTAACTTTGGTTTGAGTTTATATTTGACTATGCAGAGTCTAGGGCGTATATATATATTTCGGAACCTAGGCTTGACCTTACGGAACTTAGACTTGAACAGGGGGTATTAGACTCGAACTTTCGTTTCATAGGCTGACCCTGATTGATGGAGTAGGCAGCTTGAGTAGAGTGATGTACCGTACGTATGTTCCGCGGCATATTTACGATACGATACTCCACTTAAGAAAGCTTAGGATGTACATATATTTGAGACTTATGATTCTCTTCATACCTATGATGATAGATCCATTTGAGATCCTTGCTTCTATTCATTTCCATGATCATACTCTTATTGATGTTGTTCCTTCTTATGATCATGTATCCATTCTGGATCTGTCGTTTCCTTCCATTCCCTTGATCTGTTTTCGTCGACACACGATTGAGGTTCATGTCACCATGGTTTGAGCGCAGATTGAGCTGCTGCTAGTGATACGGTCAGGACGAGCTCGTCTGGTACGAGGGCTGACCATTGTGTTTTTTGGTGACATGGGAACGTCTTGATGTAGTGTTGTGTTGTGACCTCTTGTGGAGGCGAGTGTTTGGTTTTGCACCGGATGATCGGGCCATTGATAGAGGTTGCCAGTCACGAGAGGACTGTTGATGTACCACATACCTCAGAGATTGTGATGTCGTCTACCGTGTGGATAGATGACCCAGCTGTTTCTGAGATTGATATGATGCCACTTCCAAAGTTTACGAGCTGAGATCGCTGGAGCTTCCAGACAGAGATGCGACAGGCGATAGCTAGTCTATCCCGAGTTGAGAGACGAAGGTGATTCGTCAGATTGATGCGCCGACGCAGGCCCAGTCGAGTTGAAGATTTCCATTGTGGAGAGTCTTACTCAGATCTAGTGTAGACTGATCTATAGATGACCGATGATGTATCGCCTTTCCTGGAGGATTGAGGCATTGTTTAGCATGCGGACGAAGGGGATTCGCATTGCCGTCTAGGCAAAGTTAAAAGGTTGAACGAATGTCAGAAACCCACTTTTCCAAGTTTAAAGTATTCGAAGGAACACGCAAGTAATTCGGTGGACCCTCTAGAAGAATGAAACCCTAACTCGACATAATGACCATGGAACCGCTTCTGAACCTTAGGGTTTGCAGCAGTTTAGCGGTGCCATCAGTAAGGTTTGGGTTTACCCTTCTACGGTTGGTCCATAGGTACTATGGAATGTACCGGATATTATTAGACTGTGCTCAGGTGTTGAGCTTTCGGGGAATTATGGGACTTTGATAAATCGATCGAAACGTTTAACGTCGTCCGGATATCATGTGATGAGAGATCAGCAGGCTGACCAGCTTTGGATAGAGGACCTCACCAAGATGCGTTGTGAGTTGATCGAGAACGGACGAGTATTGAGTATTCCTCTGATGGTTGGGTCGAGTTCCCGAGGACGTGTTCGGCTAGAGATCTTCTACAGAGTGATGAAGATACCGAGTTCGTGACTTCAAGTCCGTGTGAGAGACTCCGGATTGACCGTAGCCGAGAACAGTTGCAGTGTGCAGATAGCATAATGTGATGTCAAAGTCGACGATGATATAGACAAGTGGAACCAGAGGTTCGCGCGAAAGGTTGGCGAACTGTTGTTACTCCCCGTCGAGATCAGAGATCTGATATGCATACAGAGGCGTTGGGATACGGCCAGTTTCCGAGGAAATGTTGTACTGAGAACGCAGATGTCTAAAGAACGAGAAATGATTATGCAAGAGTACCCGCCTCCGTATAGTTCGGCATAGGCGAGATCAGGAGGGGCCTTGAGCAGGTTCCTTCCAGGACACTGTTTCGATGAGATTTGCACCCAGGATAAGATGTGTCACGTGTAATCAGAGGACCAGAGGTTGTTCATATCATAATATTGCATTATTATATTCCCCATTCTTATTCAGTTTACAAATAAACAGGTGCTTTTGACCCATGTCTGCTACATAATTACAGGTTACAGGTTCTTGGACAAAAACAGTGAAAACAATGCAAAAGTGAGATTTCGACCAACAAACAGAGAATCTTTATCTTGCCTACATTTTGAAGACTAAACGAAGATCAATGGACAATTTCACAAAGCACAAAGGCATAGTAAGGTTCAAGACTTCGTCACGAAGCAACGGTAAAAAGTCTACTACATTACTCACTGTGGAGATCTGGAAGAGAACGAGAAAACATTCTAAAAAACCAACTGCAGAAATAAGAAGAAAAAGTCAAACAGAACCAACACAAGAAACCGAAGCCAACAAGTCTCCTATTTGGCCGCGGAACCGCGGCCAAATCAGGGCTGCGGCCGCGGTTCCGCGGCCGTGTGATGCCCGTAGTGGCAGAAAATTTTAATAAAACTTGTGGCGGTGCTGACTAGTCTTCCTAGAGGTATTTTTGTAATAGCAGACATGCGGCGATTGTAAACCTAGGGTTTTCTATGTCCTATAAATAGAAGCCCAAATTGTTATATTAGGTCATGCCTCATTTCATTAATAAAATTCAGAATTCTTTTTGGAGAGCATCAATTTAGGAGTAAGTTTTCAATTCTTACCCTAGGTAATTTCTATTCTTGCCCTAGTTAAATTTAAATTCCTTGCCCTAGTTAGATAGTTAGATCTTTTGTTCTCTACCCTAGATAAATGTTCTTTAATTCCCTAATGAGCGAGTAGTCTCCTCGCTTGTTAAGGTTAGCTTTGGGGAAGGTTTGAGAGATGAAGATCTCTCACCACTTTCTTGCCCATCACATATAATTAATAGGACTCCATGCATACATGCATATACCGCTCCCTACGGCACCCTATCCCACGAGGTAGCGGTGATACCGTGGTATAAAGGCCCGGTTGCGTGTGTTTTCCATAGAGGTTAGGGTAAGGATCGATAAAGGAAGGACAAGAACCTAGAGGAAGAAACATCTTCCCGAATGGATCTAATCCCCTTTGTTAATAATTACCATAACTCCTAATAAGATCTTAATATGGGTATAGAAAGCGGTGAGATTTATTGACTTTCCAAACTTAACCTAAACCTAACCCTAGCAAGACTTAGATCTAGATTAATTTAGTTCTTAGATTTAATCAATAAGATCGGACACCCATCGGAATTAACTCGTAAGAGCGATTAGGAAATTCACAAAATCCCTGTGGACCGACCCGTACTCACCGGCTAGCTCCCAAGCGACGCCGTTCTTGATTGCGGTTACTAAATATTCTTTGAGACGAATCAAATGGCGCCGTTGCCGGGGTTGGCGTAAAATTTCCTTTTTGCAATTTCGGGTTAATCTAAATTAAAAAAATCATAAAAACTGAAAAAAATTAAAAAATATAAAAATTTATCATTTTGTTATTTTGTGAAGGGTATTTTTGTTTGAATTTTGCAGGATCGACGGATCTGGAAAAATCCAGAGTGCGGAACAGAAAATGGGAGATCATAACAGAGGGGGATTTCAACAACAGAACAACACAATTTTTGTCGGAAGCTGCGCCGCTGCTTCCGCCGCTAAACCGCCGTCGAAACACCCTTGCGACCACGGATCCGCGGTTTCCGTGTGACGTTAGCGCGCTAAATTTACTCTGTTTGTATCCTCTTTATCTCCTCTGAATCTCCCGATATATCTTTTGTCAAATCTCCTGCAGGATTCTTTGCGCTAAAAAATCTCTCCCCCTTCCAATAACAAATCTTGTGCAGGATTCTTTGCGCCGCGCTTAAAATAAAAAATTGATTGCAAGTGAATTTTTCTGTTTTGCATATTTTTAATCGGACCTTAAGGGGCTTGAGACTAATCCAGATTGGGTGGGGAATTCATCACCCTTCCCAGGACCCCAGAAATCACATAAGGCATTTGCATTGACCATATTTAATTAAAAAATACTAGACTCAGCCATAAGGATGTCGCGCTCAATAGGACAGAGGACTAGTTGTAGGCATCGGCCGTTAATCCTAACCTGACATTACGGTGTCTAGGCAAGTGTGTCTAAGGCGAGTGGTTACTTAATTAGGGCCACTACTTGTAGTGGAGAGCCTCCCACTCACCTGGCACTTACCTGACCGCAATTGGCGGTGAAGAGGCGGTTTGAGGCCCTATTTCTAGCCCTTTGAAACAGTTAGGAGCTGTCTAGCTAACCTAGGTGACCCTAGATCTAGGCCTGATTATGCATTTTTGGTTGATTGAAAGTGTGTTTAAGCCTTTTATCGAAAATCTTTTTTGCAAAAAGTTACAAATAAAAAAAAGGGGGAAATTTTTATAAAAAGACATGCAATTTTTGTCGCTAAGAAATCCTTGCACCACCTACCTTCTTTCTCTTCTCCTTTTTATATCATGGGTACCCCACCTCATAAATCTCTTACCGAACTTTGGTATCCTGAACCTAACTTTGCCTCGTACGTCAATTGTTTCGGTCGATTTAAGAACGATCCCTCCATGCCCAAAATTTCTTTGAAAGATCAAATAGAAGCGTCTAGGAGAAACAGTTCGACGTTGCAATCCACTTTGTGTCAACCATATCAACCTTCACCACCTTCGTATGTTGATACCACTTTTTCGAGTTCTGTTGTAACTCCTAAACCAATGTCTATTGCTGAGCATATTGCACAATCTCGTAGCCGATCTTTCACTCCTCTCCACACATCCAGTTCTAGGGATCAACAAGTCCATTCACCTTTTTATACAAATGTTGATCCTACTCCTGTCCAACCATCCAATTCCTACCAGTCCTACCCGACTTTCAAACCTTCCCTCGACACTATTTCGACATAACCACTTGGGAGTTTCATGTATTCAAACAATTTCGAATCTTTTACCGAAACCCCTTCACAACCCATGTCTAGTTTGGAACAGTCATTGGAAGCTTATATTTTAGCAAAAAACAAAATGATGAGGAATGTGGATGCGTCCATGGCCGCCCTTATGCAACCTAGTGAACCGGCAGCTAGTTTCCAACTAGCTCCAAATTTTCCAATATATGAGGAGGCGGTTGGACAGAGTGAGAATTTGAGAGGAGCAAATGAGTTCTACACATTTCCAAATCATACCTACCCATACCCAATTGAAGCCCACAACTCCGGTTTTCCATCGATTGTCCCAAATGATTCACAAGTTGAAAATAAAACATTTAACGAGTTGTGCGACTTTGTAGTGCTTGATTTGCCAGATTGTGAAGATTCCCTTTCGAGTGAAACCACACCTAATCCTTTTGAACTTTACACCTCCACTCTAAAACCTAAATTGATAAATATCCATGCTTTTGATGAGGTGTCAGAAAAAAATGATTTTCACTTGATTAAGGATATAGACGCCGGGAATATTTTGGATGATGAACCCGTAGATTTGATTGAAATTTTATGTCCAATTCATCATCCCGAGTCATTAAATGTTTCTCCCGAACTTCATATGCGTCTTGATTTTGATGATAATGGCATGGATAAGCTAAATTTTGAGGAGAATAATGAGGAAATTATTGAGGATGAACCAGTTTTATTTGATGATTCGGATGTCCAAATTCATCATGTCCCTTCCACTGATTGTGTACACCCTCCTGAATCTTTAACTGATACCCTTCCTCACTCACTTCCCTCCGTCCTCGTTCCGACCGTGCAAGAGACCGTTACGCTTTCATCTCCAATACCAAGTTCGACGTACCCATATTTGATCACGAATCTTGAGGGATTTAATCTCATTTTTCTGCGGGTTGATAGATTGGCACAATCGCTTTTTACACATCGGTCATTACAAATTATGCTAATTTATACGCTCCATCCCCACCCTCAAATTCGTATTCCCACTTTCTTTGGTTCTTCTAATCTTCCTTTAATGATACCGAGTGTTGATAAATCACAATCCGAGATTTTGAGTTCGATAATTTTCAATTGGACCTTCGATGAAAGTTTCGAAGATATTTTCGCCGACGAACTCACATTCTTAAACAATATCAATTTTGTGATTAATCAACCTCCACTCGAAGAAGTAGAACCACTACCACCTCCTTTTTCCCTCCGCCATTCTCCTCCACCGAGACCGTATATCGCTTCTATCTCCACACGGTCTCGTGTGCTTCTCATTTCTTTCACCAACCCCACCATTATCACGATAGAATTTTTGAATGGTTGGTGCTAACTTTTGGTCTGTGTAAGGCCTTGTATAGTTTGATTTTTCTCCTCCCTAACTCTGAACTTTAACGCTGTTTTACTTAAGTTTGGGGGGAACCTTGTTGTATATATATTTTTGGTTTTCTTTTAACAATAAAAAAATAATAAAATTTTTTATAAATAAATAAACAGGGGAGTGCCGACATTTTGACCCTCTTGGCGTAGCATGACAGTGAGGACACTGTCAAGTTTAAGTTTGGGGGTATGCTCGGTAAGCCTTCTTCCTTCGCATTCATATGTACATTTTGTATTTGCATACTTATTTTAAAATCCAAAAAAATTTGAAAATTATAAAAATTATAAAAATTAAAGTATTCAATTTTGGCCATAATTGACTTGAGTTTGACAAAAAGGTTAACTAGCTAGGAACAACTAGATCTTATACTTAGTAAATTAAAAACCCTAAAAATAACCCTTCTTAAAGTTTAACGGTAGAAAGTATATGTCTTGTAGTTTATTTAGAAATAGGCAAATTTTGAGTTCACTTCTTGGGCCAAGTTAAAACAAGGGAAGAGTATTGATGTTTTTATTAAAGTATAAGTTTGAAAAATAATTCCTAGCTTAAGTCTAAATTCTGAAAATATACACCCTACAACTTGCATAAACACGCACCTTGAAACTTGGAATAGTAGAAGAGACCTTGAAATGCTCTTGTCTAAAGTCCTTAGTACGAAGAAAATAAAATAAAAATTCAAGTGTGAATAAAAAAAAATGAACACTGGTTTTTGTGATTACTTAAGGCTGCAAAAATAGAAAAATATTTAGCGGGGTGCTTCATCACCTAGTGCTTTAGACCAACTGGTTTGGGAGTCACTGCTAAACCCTTAGGTGTTGCAAGACTAGGAATTACGTTTTAATGTGCAAACACATCTTGTAATCGATTGTTGGTACCTCAAGAAGTATTAACGGTCGCATGAAGGATGTGTGAGCAAAATTCATCTAAAAATTCACCTATTAAGAAGTGCTTTGGACAACGGACAAGAGTATGATAGCTTGATTTGAATTTCCAAGTGTAGGGGTGATACATACACATACGTAGGGGTATGTGATTGGGATTTAGATAAGAGATAGGAATGAAGAATATGACTTATATCTTTAATAGAGATGATAAAAATTCCTAAGTTGAGATAGAACCCTAGAAGAAAAACTTAAGAGATGCCGAAAGCTAAATAGGTCTGCAGATTATATACAATCTTAAGTTAAATGATAAGGAAGCATGAAGAATATGGGTGGATAATTTACGAGTCGAAGATAATAGAATTCCTTGTTAGAAAACCTAATTGGAGAATTAAAGTTAATGGGCCGAATTGATAGGATTTTGTGGGTAGTATCCGCTGAAAACCCTCAGGAGACAACACTCCTCCTACTAGGGACACCTAGAGGTTTAACGGCTTGTTGCACGAGCTCAGTGCAATCGCGTTTCCCTGCGAAAGTGAGGTTAGGTTTTTGTTAAGAATAAAACTAAATTTGCTCGAGGACGAGCAAAAGATAAGTTTGGGGGTATTTGTTCATATCATAATATTGCATTATTATATTCCCCATTCTTATTCAGTTTACAAATAAACATGTGCTTTTGACCCATGTCTGCTACATAATTACAGGTTACAAGTTCTTGGACAAAAACAGTGAAAACAATGAAAAGACAATGCAAAAGTGAGATTTCGACCAACAAACGGAGAATCTTTATCTTGCCTACAGTTTGAAGACTAAACGAAGATCAATGGACAATTTCACAAAGCACAAAGGCATAGAAAGGTTTAAGACTTCGTCACGAAGCAACGGTAAAAAGTATACTACATTCCTCACTGTGGAGATCTGGAAGAGAACGAGAAAACATTCTGAAAAACCAACTGCAGAAATAAGAAGAAAAAGTCAAACATAACCAACACAAGAAACCGAAGCCAACAAGTCTCCTATTTGGCCGCGGAACCGCGGCCAAACCAGGGCTGCGGCCGCGGTTCCGCGGCCGTGTGATGCCCGTAGTGGCAGAAAATTTTACTAAAACTTGTGGCGGCGCTGACTAGTCTTCCTAGAGGTATTTTTGTAATAGCAGACATGCGGCGATTGTAAACCTAGGGTTTTCTATGTCCTATAAATAGAAGCCCAAGTTCTTACATTAGGTCATGCCTCCTTTCATTAATAAAATTCAGAATTCTTTTTGGAGAGCATCAATTTAGGAGTAAGTTTTCAATTCTTGCCCTAGATAATTTCTATTCTTGCCCTAGTTAAATTTAAATTCCTTGCCCTAGTTAGATAGTTAGATCTTTTATTCTCTGTCCTAGATAAATGTTCTTCAATTCCCTAATGAGCGAGTAGTCTCCTCGCTTGTTAAGGTTAGCTTTGGGGAAGGTTTGAGAGATGAAGATCTCTCACCACTTTCTTGCCCATCACATATAATTAATAGGACTCCATGCATACATGCATATACCGCTCCCTACGGCACCCTATCCCATGAGGTAGCGGTGATACCGTAGTATAAAGGCCCGGCTGCGCGTGTTTTCCATGGAGGTTAGGGTAAGGATCGATAAAGGAAGGATAAGAACCTAGAGGAAGAAATATCTTCCCGAATGGATTTAATCCCCTTTGTTAATAATTATCATAACTCCTAATAAGATCTTAATATGGGTATAGAAAGCGGTGAGATTTATTGACTTTCCAAACTTAACCTAAACCTAACCCTAGCAAGACTTAGATCTAGATTAATTTAGTTCTTAAATTTAATCAATAAGATCCGACACCCATCGGAATTAACTCGTAAGAGCGATTAGGAAATTCACAAAATCCCTGTGGACCGACCCGTACTCACCGGCTAGCTACCAAGCGACGCCTTTCTTGATTGCGGTTACTAAATATTCTTTGAGACGAATCAGAGGCCGACGCCAGTGACGTGCTGCTTTACGAGAGGTCATACTAATTGGCCAAAAGATGACCAGAGAAGTGTCAGGGCGGAATCGTTCTCGTTAGCACACCTGACCGAGCCAATGAGCTGATGAATTGTCACGCCCCGCTTCCCGGTATACGGCGAAAAGGGCGGGACTGGTCCGCTACGTATTTACTGTGAGGTAAATACGCTAAGCGTATCTAAGCAATATAAAATTAAATGCGCACAAGAGACAAATGTAATGAAAAAGCAACTTTATTTATTAACATTCTTTTGTACAATGCATGGAAAGGTAAATACATGGAATAAAGCGATGCCTAAACAATGGAATAACAGAAATGAAAATGTACTGAAATAGAAAGTGTACAATGACTAGAGTTCGGGGTCTTCACTGAACTGGTCCAAGTCTTCAGCAGTAGGCTCGATCTCTGAAGTGTCCAGATCACCTGACGACATTCAAAGAAGAAAGAAAGAGAATATCGTCAGCGTACAGGTCACTCGGTAAGTCCCAAAGATAAGGGAGAAATAGAATAGACAGAATAAGAAATATCTTTTAAAGTTGTATTATATTGTTGTAATATTGTGTTAACGCTGTTGTTTGTAACTTGGTACAGAAGATGCCAGTGTATACGAGAAGAGTCCCACTTATACCGGGGACTTTGGTAACCCGTAGTACAAGGCTCCTTCGATAATACCATGGAACAACGGAATGGATGTAATTACGTCTTAAGTGACCACCTCGTGCCACCTTTAACATATTCCATACCAGTCTACCCCTTAAACCCCGTAGTGTTATTTTGATTGTATTGTTGTATTGTATTGTCTTGTATTGTAAACTGTATAGTTTGTATAATTGGATGACTGACCGAAACTATGATATCAGTAAACGGGTGTAACCGTAGAATCATGTAAATGGAATAACTGTAGAACCATGTAAATGGAATGTATATCCATGGTTCGGTTCAGTCAAGTTGTATGGATTGATAATTGGATTCATGGATTCATGTTAAATTATAATATTGAAGATTGTAGATTTTAGATTGTAGACTGTAGATTATAGATTGTAGATTTTACTTGAATCATATTCAAGTCAGATTATAATAAGACACAAAATGAGTCAGGCAATTAGAAAAGTAAATTGAAGTCCTGTTTGTTTTGATGTTATCGGTAACCGCTGCACATGGACGGCAGGATTTGTGTCTTTTTCAAAAACGATTACCGTATTGATAACACCATTATTAAGTTGTCTACCTTAAGTAGGCAAGCGCCCACTTCTCCGGCTCCCTGAGGCTCAAGAGATTGGTCCCGCTTAAACCTATGTTTACTAGGGTCCTTAGGGTAATTTACAGAACTTGAGCGGGTTTTATGTAAAAATACTTTTAAATACTTTTCAAAATACACCTCAAGTATTTATTATTCGTCTTTAGAGTTATATTGAATGTGAATTTTATATTGGGATATTTCTAGTGTAGATATCCTAATTTCATAAATAGAGGTGTTTATTTTTAATATTGGTTTTGCATGGAATTCATGGTATTTTAGTGTAAAATTGATTCTTGTGATATTGTAGAAAAGGTGGAATATTTATAATACTTCAAAAATAGATATGTTTATCTTACATATATATATATTTATATGAAAATAATTTTAGTATATATATAATATTCTAGAAATCTCGTTTTCTTAAGATGTCGTATTTTAAATTTTTCGAGACCGAATGCTCCTTGCGGAGGTCTGCATCTCGCACTACTAAGCCCGAGAATGTGCGATAATCCGTACCATCCCGAACGGGTTCCCCAAATGGGTTGTAGTGGCGCTTTGCAAAGATTTGTATAAATACTAATCATTAAGGAAAAACGGTTTTATTAATTATGGTATTTATTTGTAAAGATGTTGATTTCCCGTATTCTATGTTCTAGGGTCTCCTAAATCAACTAGACTGCTCTTAACTGGTCCAAAACGATAAGTTGTGAGATACCTCAAATCGTCTCTTCACCGCCAATTGTGGCCAGGTAAGTACAAGTGAAGAAAGGAGGGATCCGCTCACGAATCACCATGAGACGGGCCTTTTAAAATTACCTTTCTCACTCTAGCCTAGACACCACAAAGTCAGGTTTAGATAAATGACTGAATGCCCACAACCTTATCCTATTTTCATAATAAGTGGTATTTATTTGTAAAAATGTATCAATACTAAATCTTTTAGAAATGGTTTTATTAAGTAAAGGGTATTTAAATGAAAATGTTTGTTTTCCCGTATTCTAAGTTCTCAAGAGTATCGTATTATGTTGCATATGAGTGTGTGAGGAGGTAGGTCGTTATCTCGTGATCTACTTAAAGGTATAGTAAGTTTAATGGTTTAAATGTATAATTGAAACAATGTGGTATTTAAATGAAAAATACGATAAAGTGAAATAGCCATCATTTTATGAAATGAAACTTGATCAATTTGGTTGATTAGTGTTTAATAGTCAACATGAGAGAGTTTAAGAATAATTGTATTAATGAGAAGTGAAGTTTTATGAAGAAACCGAATCGGAAATCGGATTCGTTCCGATTCCGTCGGGTTTTGTAAATCCGTATTTTTAGAATAGAAAAGAGAGATAGAAAATGGGATTTACGGGTTTTGGACAACTATAAGAGGGAGATGGTTCGTAAGGAGTCGGTGGTGCGTCGTTCCGTCGTCGAGGTCTCCTAGAACAATCGCTGGAAGTTCGCCGGGAATTTCGCCAAAGCTTCGCTTCTTGCTCGTTTTCAAAGTACACAAGATTTCTTGAGAATTTTAGAGAGTTAGCTCAGAGTTTTGGGGTCAGAGGGTAGAGAGTAGGGGTGTATTTATAGGGTTAGGCTAGGGTTAGGGTAGATGAAGAGTTAAATTGAAAAAATATAAAAATAATGTGATAAATTGTAATAAAATGGAGTAAATGGGGTATTAAGAGCTCTCTGGAAACGATCTGAAAAATTGAAGTGTGCAGGGGGGTAGAGGAGGCACAGAGACACATTTCATCTGTTGGGGACTTGGCGGTCCGACCGAGTTAGGCTGGCGGCGCCGGCCCGAGTCTGCCGGTCTGCCGGCCGACTCCGCCGATCCCGGCCGAGTCCGGCGGTCGGGAGGGGCGCCGTCGGTCCACCTACTCACTGGCATATTAACATTTTCATGGGTAGTGGGGTTTTTGTGAGTTAACACGTGTTGACTGTTGGTATTCTAAAAAACTCAAAACAAATAATATTAAAAATAAAGCGGGGCATGGGATTTGAACTCTGGTGGCTTGGTTCAGCAGTGCAAGGTATTACCAATGAGCTACAAGCTCCTTCTTGTAATTAAATTGCTAATTAATTACTTAAGTCTTGTGCTCAGGCAATAAATACCCCTTTAAGGATTTAAAAAAAATTAAAAAATTTGTATGGAAAAAGTGTATATGAAAATTAGGGTTGTTACATTCGACCTCCTTATAAAAATTTCGTCCTCGAAATTTGAAAAAGAAAAGTGTAACAGTTTCAAGGAATGTCTGGTGACTGTTGTATAGATAGTGTATAGCAAGATGGTGCAAGGGTTAAAAATGTGAAAGAGACTTACCGGTGTTACCTTGATCTACAGTCTCGGCTTCTACGGCTGCTAAGGTGTAAGCCTGTCGCCGTGGCACGTTCCTCCTAGCTGGAGGCATATTTCTATGTACTCGAGGCATGTTTCTCAGTGTCTGATGGAATTGGCGATTTGGCTGAGTAGGAAATCCACGTGGAGGTGGTGCTAGAAGTGCTGGACGAGTTGCAGGAGCCAGGATAGCGGGCTGCTGTGGGTAGTTGACGGGTGTGTGAGCTGGGTTGCGTCTATAAGGACAGTTTCCAATTTCGTGATTGGACGCACCACAAACCAAGCATAGGCCTTTTGCGCGCCTACAGTCCTTCCATAAGTGTCCTTCCCTCTTGCAATAAAAGCAAAAATCGGGTCTTGGCTGATCATTGGCTTCTTCCAGTCTTCTAAGTTCAACAGCTGACCTTGAAGAGGCCCCTCCTGCCATTTGAGTGGCAGGGCGTTTCACTCCTGTAGATTGAGGTCTGCCCCTTGCCTTTATCACTGCATCATATCTGCGGGCAGCTTCCAGAGCATTCTCGTGAGTTGGAAATTTCCCTGTGGCTAGTGCAGCCTGAATTTCCGTGTCCAAACCTTGTTGAAATCGACGGGCTCTGATCTCATCAGTCGGTATCAGGTGTGCCGCAAATCTGTTACGGTCTTGTGTTAGCTGTGTAGTATGTGATATTAAAAATTTGAAATACTGTGACATATCTTACCGACTGAGCATGGTGAATTCAGCGTCATACTCATCTACTGACTTGTCCTACATCGAACCTTGTTGTAGATGAATGAACTGCTGTTCCATGGCAAACCTGGCAGTCACAGGGAAGTACTTCGCGTCGAACTTATCGCGAAAAGTCTTCCATTCAATGGGCTGATCAAGACGGCTTTCTTCCTCCTTCCTCCAGTTCCGTGCATTGTCCGTGAGCTATAATTTTGCCACACGAACCCAATCTATATCTGGCACTTGTGCTGCTGCCAGATCATCCTCGATACTCTGAGCTCATTCCTCAGCTTCCAGTGGGCTCCCCTTTCCTGAGAACTGTTTGGGGTGTAAAGCTCTGAATTGCTTCACCCCAGGTACTTCAGCCTCGGGACGGTTCAAGAGCTGCTGCTGTCCCTCTAGGAGGCTGTGGATTGCCTCAAGCAGAACCGTTTGCTCGTTGAGTGGAGCAGGAACGGCAGGTGTGAGCGGTAGTGGTGGAGGTATGTTGTTGACATTGGTGCTGGTGTTGTTTGGTAAATCCATAACCTTGAATGAAAAATTTAGGTTAGGACAGATTCAAAATATATGATTCAAAGAATAAGAAATGATGGGATTCAAGGAACCTGATTGTAAAGAATGTTTTAGTTGCTGGTTCTTGTGTTATATTGCTTAGGTTGTTCACGCAGAACAGAATTGCATGGCAGTGTTCCATACAACTCTGACCTGCATGGGCCGCCAACAAAATCTGTTACGCCCCGCTTCCCGATATACGGCGAAGAGGGCGGGACTGGTCCGCTACGTATTTACTGTGAGGTAAATACGCTAAGCGTATCTAAGCAATATAAAAGTAAATGCATACAAGAGACAAATGTAATAAAACAGCAACTTTATTTATTAACATTCTTTTGTACAATGCATGAAAAGGTAAATACATGGAATAAAGCGATGCCTAAACAATAGCATAACAAAAATGAAAAAAGTACTGAAATAGAAAGTGTACAATGACTAAAGTTCGGGGTCTTCACTGAACTGGTCCAAGTCTTCAGCAGTAGGCTCGATCTCTAAAGTGTCCAGATCACCTGACGACATTCAAAGAAGAAAGAAAGAGAATGTCGTCAGCGAACAGGTCACTCGGTAAGTCCCAAAGATAAGGGAGAAATAGAATAGACAGAATAAGAAGTATTTTTTAAAGTTGTATTATATTGTTGTAATGTTGTATTAACGCTGTTGTTTGTAGGTTGGTACAGAAGATGCTAGTGTATACGAGAGGAGTCCCACTTACACCGGGGATTTTGGTAACCCGTAGTACAAGGCTCCGTCGATAATACCACGGAACAACGGAATGGATGTAATTACGTCTTAAGTGACCACCTCGTGCCATCTTTAACATATTCCGTACCAGTCTACCTCTTAAACCCCGTAGTGTTATTTTGATTGTATTGTTGTATTGTATTGTATTGTATTGTAAACTGTATAGTTTGTATAATTGGATGACTGACCGAAACCATGATATCAGTAAACGGGTGTAACCGTAGAATCATGTAAATGGAATAACTGGAGAACCATGTAAATGGAATGTATATCTATGGTTCGGTTCAGTCAAATTGTATAGATTGATAATTGGATTCATGGATTCATGTTAAATTGTAATATTGAAGATTTTAGATTGTAGATTGTAAACTGTAGATTGTAGATTGTAGATTGTACTTGAATCATATTCAAGTCAGATTATAATCAGACTCAAACTGAGTCAGACAATTAGAAAAGTAAATTGAAGTCCTGTTTGTTTTGATGTTATCGGTAACCGCTGCACATGGACGGCAGGTTTTGTGTCTTTTTCAAAGACGATTACCGTATTGATAACACCATTATTAAGTCATCTACCTTAAGTAGGCAAGCGCCTACTTCTCCGTCTCCCTGAGGCTCAAGAGATTGGTCCCGCTTAAACCTATATTTACTAGGGTCCTTAGGGTAATTTACAGAACTTGAGGGGGTTTTATGTAAAAATACTTTTATATACTTTTCAAAATACACCTCAAGTATTTATTATTCGTCTTTAGAGTTATATTGAATGTGAATTTTATATTGGGACATTTCTAGTGAAGATATCCTAATTTCATAAATAGAGGTATTTATTTATAATCTTGGTTTTGCATGGAATTCATGGTATTTTAGTGTAAAATTGATTCTTGTGATATTGTATAAAAGGTGGAATATTTATAATACTTCAAAAATAGATATGTTTATATTACATATACATATATTTATATGAAAATAATTTTAGTATATATATAATATTCTAGAAATCTCGTTTTCTTAAGATGTCGTATTTTAAATTTTTCGAGACCGAATGCTCCTTGCGGAGGTCTGCATTTTGCACTACTAAGCTCGAGGATGTGCGATAATCTGCACCATCCCGAACGGGTTCCCCAAATGGGTTGTAGCGGCGCTTTGCAAAGATTTATATAAATACTAATCATTAAGGAAAAACGGTTTTATTAATTATGGTATTTATTTGTAAAGATGTCGATTTCCCGTATTCTATGTTCTAGGGTCTCCTAAATCAACTAGACTGCTCTTAACTGGTCCAAAGCGACAAGTTGTAAGATACCTCAAATCGCCTCTTCACCGCCAATTATGGCCAGGTAAGTACAAGTGAAGAAAGGAGGGATCCGCTCACGAATTACTGTGAGACGGGCTTTTTAAAGTTACCTTTCTCACTTGTCTAGCATAGACACCACAAACTAAGGTTTAGATAAACGACTGAATGCCCACAACCTTATCCTATTTTCATAATAAGTGGTATTTATTTGTAAAGATGTATCAATACTAAATCTTTTAAAAATGGTTTTATTAAGTAAAGGGTATTTAAATGAAAATGTTTGTTTTTCCGTATTCTAAGTTCTCGAGGGTATCGTATTATGTTGCATATGAGTGTGTGAGGAGGTAGTTCGTTACCTCGTGATCTACTTAAAGGTATAGTAAGTTTAATGGTTTAAATGTATAATTGAAACAATGTGGTATTTAAATGAAAAATACGATAAAGTGAAATAGCCATCATTTTATGAAATGAAACTTGATTAATTTGGTTGATTAGTGTTTAATAGTCAACATGAGAGAGTTTAAGCATAATTGCATTAACGAGAAGTGAAGTTTTATGAAGAAACCGAATCGGAAATCGGATTCGTTCCGATTCCGTCGGGTTTTGTAAATCCGTATTTTTAGAATAGAAAAGAGAGATAGAAAATGGGACTTAAGGGTTTTGGAAAACTATAAGAGGGAGATGGTTCGTAAGGAGTCGGTGGTGCGTCGTTCCGTCATTGAGGGCTCCTAGAACGATCGCCGGAAGTTCGCCGAAGCTTCGCTTCGTGCTCGTTTTCAAAGTACACAAGATTTCTTGAGAATTTTAGAGAGTTGGCTCAGAGTTTTTGGGTGAGAGGGTAGAGGGTAGAGGGGTGTGTTTATAGGGTTAGACTAGAGTTAGGATAGATGAAGAGTTAAATTGAAAAAATGTAAAAATAATGTGATAAATTGTAATAAAATGGAGTAAATGGGGTATTAAGAGCTCTCTGGAAACGATCTGGAAAATTGAAGTGTGCAGGGGGGTAGAGGAGGCACAGAGTCACATTTCATCTGTTGGGGACTCGACGGTCCGGCTGAGTCTGGCCGGCGACGCCGGCCCGAGTCGGCCGGTCCCGGCCGAGTCCGGCGGTCGGGAGGGGCGCCGTCGGTCCACCTACTGAGTGGCATATTAACATTTTCATGTGTAGTGGGATTTTTGTGAGTTAACACGTGTTGACTGTTGGTATTCTAAAAAACTCAAAACAAAATAATATTAAAAATAAAGTGGGGCATGGGATTTGAACTCAGGTGGTTTGGTTCAGCAGTGCAAGGTATTACCAATGAGCTACAAGCTCCTTCTTGTAATTAAATTGCTAATTAATTACTTAAGTCTTGTGCTCAGGCAATAAATACCCCTTTAAGGATTTAAAAAAAATTAAAAAATTTGTATGGAAAAAGTGCATAAGAAAATTAGGGTTGTTACATGAATTTCGAGATTGGTAATCCACCGAGAAATGAGGACCCAGAGACAGAGAACGCCAGATCGTGGGCAGGAGGCAAGCAGATGTTCTTACTCTGCTAGTTCTGGGGCGCACCGACATTTTCGACATTGTAGGAGGTGTACCTCAATGTCTTTTGTTGCGATTTGCGTTTGTGATCCAAATATCACGCTTTTATCTCTCGGATTTGAATTTTGATAATTGAGTTTCATGATATTGTTTTCGTGCACCATGGCTGCACCTACTGGGTATTTATATTTGGTGCATAGTTATTGCACTCGAGATATGCTTTATACACCGTTGTGTTGGTTTATGATTTATGTATATTATTGCAGTTGATATCGGTTTTGTGCCTTGGTAGCACGTAGTTATGATTTCGTGGATTTCATACGGTTGATTTGATTTTGTGCATGTGGTATACACTCGATTTGATTTTGCACTCGGTATAGCTCATATACACTTGCAGTGCATTGATACGTGTTTTGTGCACGCGGTTGGACATGTTTATGATTTCATACACCTTGGTACACTCGGTGTTTCTTTTATACGCATTTGAGTTATTGATGAGTTTCCGTGCATTTATTGCACCAGATTTGTATTTTGTGCATTTGCATGCACTGGATTTATATTTTGTGCACTGGATGCACCCCATTTGTGTTTTGTGCATTGTTGCACCATCTTGATATTTTGTGCATTGGTTGCACCGGCCTTATACTCCGTGCCTTGGTTGCACCCGATTTATGTCCTTGAGCATTGCGTTATCAGATTGCGTTTTTCATGCGCGTTGGCACTTACTGTGCGTTTTCGTACATGCTACTGCACTAGATGCTTTTTACGAACCTGACGCGCTTGCATTGGATTTTTTTGCATATTCGGCACCCGATATTGGATTTTGTGCACACCAGATGCACTCGATTTGGGATTTTCATTCGTGCATGTTAGTTGCACTGGATTGAGATTTTCGTGCACTATAGATGCACTAGATGTTGTTTTCGTGCTGATCATATCAGAATTTTGCATTATTATATCGCCCATTCTTAATCATATTACAAATAAATAGGTGCTTTTGATCCATGTCTGCAAAATAGTTGCATGTTACAGGTTCTCAGATCATTACAGTGAAATTCATGAAAATACGCTACAAATGTGAGACTACGACCAACAATAGATGAATCCGTATGATGCCGCCCACCATTTCAAGGAACAACTGAAAATCATTAGACAGTTCAATGCACAAAGTTCAAGGGCAGTACAAGATTCAAGACTTCAACGTGAAGCTCACGGTAAAAAGTCCACTGTTGAATATCTGGAAGAGAATTGAAGAGATTCTGAGAGACCAAGTGAAGAAAACAGAAGATAAAAGCAACTTGAAAAAATCCTAAAGAATTGGGCCCATGAGCCCACCAAATGGTCGTGGATCCGCGGCCAAACAGGCTATTCTGCCGCGGTTCCGCGGCCGTGCAATGCACGTGTCGGTGCAGGCGTTGGTGTTTTGACTCGGTCTTTAGGGTTGTTTTGTAATTTCATGTATGGATCAGAATGTAAACCTAGGGTTTTTTCCCATCTACAAATAGGAGGGCTCAAAGCCAAATAAAGGGTGCCTCTTCTAGGGTGCCTTTCTTAGGATGCCTCTCTTTGCCTTTTTTCTAGATCTAAATTCAATTGTAATGTGTTCTTAAGGTCATCAATAAAGTAAGAGTTTTTATTTTTATCTCGCATTCTTTTATTATCTGAATTTAATTCTTGCAATTTTTATCTGTTCTTTTAATATCTGCAATTTAGTTTTCTAATATAAAAATTATAAATAAATGAATTTCATTGTAAACTTCCTAATGAGTGAGTAATCCCTCACTTGTTAGGGTTAGGATAGGGAAGATTTGAGAGATGGAAATCTCTCTCACTCCTTTCTTTGCCCATATAATTTTATTAAAAATGACTCTTTTTAAATCAACCACACACCGCTCACTACGGCATCCTATCCTACGTGATTGCGGTGATTCCCTAGTTAGACCGGGTGTGATTGAATTAACTGGAGGTTAGGGCTAAGAGCCAAGAACGGACGGACAAGGACCAAAAGGAAGAAACTTAGTTTCTTCCCAGTCGTGCTAATCCCCGTTGTTGCCGATTACCCTAACACCATTATTCATAACTAAGGCATTGAATGAAGCGAGAAGATCCCTATCTCGAACTAACCTAATCCTAACCCTAGCAAACTTTTTATCAACTTTTATCTCATTCTTAGATCTTAAAACAAAACCACCAATTTTTTGGACTTAACTCGTTAAAACATAAAGAAAAGGAATCCTTCTCCCTGTGGATCGACCCGTACTCAACCGGCTAGCTACCAAGCGACACCGTTATTGATTGCGGTATAATCTATTCTTTTATTTTAAAATGCACGTACGCAAAAGAACGATCAATCAAATGGCGACGTTGCCGGGGAGATGGTAGTCTCTTTCTTTGTGTAATTTCGGGTTAATAAAAAAATTATAAAAATTGAAAAATTTTAAAACAAAAAAAATAAAATAAAATAAAAATAAAAATCATCTTGTTCTTTTTGAAAGGTTTTTGTGCAAGTGTGCAGGCTTGGAGCAAATTCTGTTTCAAATCTGGAGCAAGCCCAGTGAACAAATCAAGAAACAGAGGATCTGTACAGACAGGGGAGAACCAAAACAATACAGAGAAAAATTTTGGAGATCTAAACCAACTAAACCGCCGCGGAACCGCGGCAGATTCAAGCAGTTGACCACAGAACCGCGGTCAACCTGTGACGTCAGCACCCTAAATTTCTCTATGAGTGTTTTTTTTATCTCCTACCCCCTGAACTCCATTGAAAATTTTCCTGCAGGTATTCTTTGCACAGCAACTTCTTCTTCCTATCCAATAAATTGTTTTTATGTAGGATTCTTTGCGCTGCCAAATAAAAAAAATTTTGCAAAGTGTTTTAGATTTTTGGCGTGTTAACTGCTTTGCATAATTAATACGGACTTTTAAGGGGCTATAACACCAATTCAGATTGGGTGGGGATTTCATTACCCTTCCTAAGACCCCAAAAATTACTAAAAGCATATGCATCACCCTTGAGCTAATTTAAAAATATCTACACTCAGCCAATTAAGGACTGTCGCGCTCATTAGGACAAAGGAAGGTTGTGGGCATTCAGTCGTTTATCTAAACCTGATTTTGTGGTGCCTAGGCTACACAAGTGAGAAAGGTAAGTTTAAAAGGCCCGTCTCACGGTGATTCGTGAGCGGATCCTTCCTTTCTTCATTTGTGCTTACCTGGCCACAATTGGCGGTGAAGAGGCGATTTGAGGGATATCTCACAACTTGTCGTTTTGGAACAGTTAAGAGCAGTCTAGTTGACTTAGGAGACCCTAGCTCTAGGTTTGATTGTGCATGTTTAAACTGTGGTTGTTTGAAATTGTGCCGTAGTTCCGTACAAATTTTGCAAAATCTCTTTCTAAAAAAAACACTTTCAAAAATTTCAAAACTCCAAAAACAAACAATTTTTTTAAAAACAAAAAAAATATAATAAAAATTAAAATAAAATAAAATAAAATAAATCACATTCTTTTTATTCTCCTTTCTCTCATCACATCATAGGTACCCCACCTCGCAAAACTCTTGCCGAACTTTGATACCCTCAACCAGACATTACTTCCTACGCTTCTTGTTTTGGTCGAATTTCGAACGACCCCTCCATGCCCAAAATTTCTTTGAAAGATCGAATAGACGCGTCTAGGATAACCAGTTGGACTCCGCAATCCACCTTATATCAACCATTTCAACCCTCACCGCCATCTTACGTTGATACCCCTTTTTCGAGTCCTGTTGTAACTCCGAAACCCATATCTATTGCTGAACATATTGAACAATCTCATAACCGACCTTTCACTTCTTTCACCACTGCGAATTCTTTGGATCAACAATTCCATTCACCTTCTTATCCAAATATTGATCCTACTCCTGTCCAACCATTCAATTCCTACCAGTCCTATCCGACTTTTGCACCTTCCCTAGACATTGCTTCTACACAGCCATTTGGGAGTTTCATGTATCCAAACAACTTTGAATCTTTTACTGAAATCCCGTCACAACCCATGTCTAGTCTAGAACAGTCGTTGGAAGACTTTATGATAGCGTCATGCTAACAGATGAGGGATTTGAATGCGTCCATGGCCGCCCTTATACAACCTAGTGACTCGGTAGCTAGTTTCCGACTATCTCCACATTTTCCAATGTATGATGAGGCGGTTGGACAGATTGAGAATTTGAGTGGTGAGAATGAGCTGTACACCCTTCCAAATCAAATCTACTCATCCCCTATTGAATCCCACAATTCCGGTTTTCAATGTCTATCAAGTGTTCCAAATAATTCACCAGTTGAAAATAAAACGTTTAATGAGTTGTGCGACTTTGTAGTGTTTGATTTACCTGATTGTGAAGGGTCCCTTTCGAGTGAAACCATCACCAATCCTTTTGACCTCTACACCTCCACTCTAGAACCTGAATTGATTAATATCCATGCTTTTGATGAGGTGTCTGAAAAAATTGATTTTCACTTGATTGAGGATATAGACGCTGAGAATATTTTGGATGATGAACCCACAGATTTGGATGAGTTTCTCTCTCAAATTCATCATCTCGAGTCATTAACTGTTTTTCCCGAACTTCATATGCATCTTGATTTTGATGAGAATTGCATGAATAAGCTAAATTTTGAGGAGAGTATTGAGAAATTTTTTGAGGATGAAGCAGTTTTACTTGAGAAGTCGGATTTTCCAATTCATTCTATCCCTTTCATTGACTACGCACACCCTCCTGAATCTTTAACCGATACCCTTCCTCAATCACTTCCCTCCATCCTCGTTCCGACCTTGCAAGAAACCGTTACACTTTCACTTTTTATGTCTGATTTGCCAAGTTCGACGTACCCATGTTTTCTCACGAATCTTGAGGGATTTGACCTCATTTCTCAGTGGGTTGATAGATTAGCACAATCGCTTTTTACACATCGGTCATTACAAATTATGCTAATTTATACACTCCATCTCCACCCTCAAGTTCGTATTCAACTTCTTTCTCTCACTTTCTCTGGTTCTTCTTCTATTCTTCCTATAATTTCAGTGAGTGTTGATGAATCACAATCCGATAATTCAAGTTTGATCATTTCAGAAACCCAACTTGATTTGGATACTTTTGAAAATGAGGTAGATGAGTTTTTCGAGTCTCTTACCTCCATAATTTTTGACAAATCAAGTATGATAAATTCTGGCACAAAACTTACTGACAGTAAAATGTTCAATTACATCGATGAGAGTTTTGAAGAACTTTTCACTGACGAACTTGCATTCCTAAATAACAAGGATTTTGTGATTAATCAACTTCCACCTATAGAAGTTGAACCACCACCCTTTCTTCTTATAAAATACGAGAATACCAATATTCCACTTATTTCTAATCATTCACATTCTCGTTTTTATTTATCATCACCTCTTATCTCCTCGCATTCACGTTCACGCAAACCCTTTCCATACCACCACTTATTTCTTCCCCACTTCTTCTTGGCTCTATATAACATGCTCTTCCACCAACCTATACGTTACATTGATAAATTCTTCAAATGGTTGGTGTTGACTTTTGGTCTTTGCAAAGCTTGGTATTGACCAATAATTTTGAACCCTCTCTTTAAAAGCTTAACATTGTTTAACTCAAGTTTTTTTGGGAGGAGGTATAATTTGGCTCTCGAAAATAATTTTTTCTAACTCAAAGTGGTGAACCAAAAATAAGTTTGGGGGAGATTCTCACGATCATATTTCATGTCCCCGTTAATAATTTTTCCTCCTAAGTTTACAAGTTTATGAGATTTTAAAAAATGGCAACGGTGGAAACAATGTTTCACTTAACTTTGGGGGGAACCTTTTTGTGTATATATATTTTGTTTTCTTTTTCTGTTAATAATAAAAATAAAAATTAAAAAAAAGGGGAGTGCCGACAATTTTGACCCTCTTGGTGTAGCCTGACAGTGGGGCACTGTCAAGTTTAAGTTTGGAGGTGTGCTCGGTAAGCTTTCTTCCTTCGCATTCATGTGTATATTTTTGCATTTGCATACTTATTTTAAAACCCATAAAAATTGAAAGATTTTAAAAAATTATAAAAATTGAAAAGTTCAATTTTGGCCATATTTGACTTAAGTTTAACATGACGGTTGACTAGTTAGGAAAAACTAGATCCTAAACTTAGTAAATTAAAAACCCTAAAAATAACCTTTCTTAAAGTTTAACTGTAGAAAATATATGTCTTTGTAGATTATTTAAAAATAGGCAAATTTTAAGTTCAGTTCTTGGGCTAAGTCAAAATAAGGGAAGGGTATTGAAATTTCTATTTGAAGTGTAAGTCTGAAAAATAATTCCTAACCTTAAGCCTAAATTCTGAAAATATATACCCTACAACTGGCACATACACGCACCTTGAAACTTGGGATAGTGGAGGATGCCTTGAAATGCTCTTGTCTAAAATCCTTTGTATGAACGAAAATAAAATAAAAGTACAAGAGTGAATAAAGAGATATAAAAAAAATGAACACTGGTTTTGTAATTACTTAAGGCTGCATAAATAAATAAAAAAAGCGAGGGTGCTTTATCACCTAGTGCCTTAGACCAACTGGTATGGGAATCACTGCTAAGCCTTAGGTATTACAAGACGAGAAATTACATCTAAATGCACGAACACATTTTATAATCGGTCGTTAGTATCTCAAGAAGTATTAACGGTCGCATGAAGGATGTTTGAGCAATTTCATCTAAAATTCACCAACTAAAAGTATTTTGGATGATGGACAAGAGTATGATAACTAGAATTGAATTTCTAAGTGTAGGGGTGATACATACACACACGTAGGGGTATATGATTCGGGTTTGGATGAGAGATAGGAATGAAAGATAGGGCTTATACCTTTAGTAGAGAAGATAAAAATTCCTAAATTGAGATGGAACCTTAGAAGGAAAATTCAAAAGATGCTGAAAGCTTAATAAATTTGCAGAACAAATACGATCTTAAGTTAAATGATAAATGAGTGTGAAAAATATGGGTTGATGATTTCTAAGTTGAAGATAATAGAACTTCTTACTAGAATACCGAATTGAAGAATGAAAGTCAACGGGCCAAATTGATTGGATTTTGTGGGTAGTATCCGCTGAAAACCCTCAGGAGACAACACTCCTCCTACTAGGGACACCTAGGGGTTTAACGGCTTTTTACACGAACTCAGTGCAATCGCGATTTCCTGCGAAAGTGAGGTTAGGTTTTTTCGAGAATAAAATTGGTTTTGCTCGGGACGAGCAAAAGATAAGTTTGGGGGTATTTGTTCATATCAGAATTTTGCATTATTATATTGCCCATTTTTAATCATATTACAAATAAATAGGTATTTTTGATCCATGTCTGCTAAATAGTTGCAGGTTACAGGTTCTCAGATCATTACAGTGAAATTCATGAAAATACGCTACAAATATGAGACTACGACCGACAATAGATGAATCCGTATGATGCCGCCCACCATTTCAAGGAACAACTGAAAATCATTAGACAGTTCAATGCACAAAGTTCAAGGGCAGCACAAGATTCAAGACTTCAACGTGAAGCTCACGGTAAAAAGTCCACTGTTGAATATCTGGAAGAGAATTGAAGAGATTCTGAGAGACCAAGTGAAGAAAACAGAAGATAAAAGCAACTTGAAGAAACCCTAAAGAATTGGGCCCATAAGCCCACCAAATGGCCGCGGATCCGCGGCCAAACAGGCTATTCTGTCGCGGTTCCGCGGCCGTGCAATGCACGTGTCGGTGCAGGTGTCGGTGCTTTGACTCGGTGTTTGGGGTTGTTTTGTAATTTCATGTATGGATCAGAATGTAAACCTAGGGCTTTTTCCCATCTATAAATAGGAGGGCTCAAAACCAAATAAAGGGTGCCTCTTCTAGGGTGCCTTTCTTAGGATGCCTCTCTTTGCCTTTTTTCTAGATCTAAATTCAATTGTAATGCGTTCTTGAGGTCATCAATAAAGTAAGATTTTTATTTTTATCTCGCATTCTTTTATTATCTGAATTTAATTCTTGCAATTTTTATCTGTTCTTTTAATATCTGCAATTTAGTTTTCTAATATAAAAATTATAAATAAATGAATTTCATTGTTAACTTCCTAATGAGTGAGTAATCCCTCACTTGTTAGGGTTAGGATAGAAAAGGTTTGAGAGATGGAAATCTCTCCCACTCCTTTCTTTGCCCATATAATTTTATTAAAATGACTTTTTTTAAATCAACCACACACCGCTCACTACGGCACCCTATCCTACGTGATAGCGGTGATTCCCTAGTTAGACCGGGTGTGATTGAATTAACTAGAGGTTAGGGCTAAGAGCCAAGAACGGACGGACAAGGACCAAAAGGAAGAAACTTAGTTTCTTCCCAGTCGTGCTAATCCCCGTTGTTGCCGATTACCCTAACACCTTTATTCATAACTAAGGTATTGAATGAAGCGAGAAGATCCCTATCTCGAACTAACCTAATCCTAACCCTAGCAAGCTTTTTATCAACTTTTATCTCATTCTTAGATCTTAAAACAAAACCACCAATTTTTTGGACTTAACTCGTTAAAACATAAAGAAAAGGAATCCTTCTCCCTGTGGATCGACCCGTACTCAACCGGCTAGCTACCAAGCGACACCATTATTGATTGCGGTATAATCTATTCTTTGATTTTAAAACGCACGTACGCAAAAGAACGATCAATCACGTGCACACCCGTTGCACTAGACAGATGTTTTCGTGCATACCCGTTGCACTTAGTTTTGGTTTTATACACATTCGTAGCACTTGTATTTGGATTTGATTTCTGTGCGCACCAGACGCACGTGATTGTTGGATACGCCTTTTGAGACTGATTTTGCTTTTGAGCATCTTGTTTTCATGATGGGCACTACATTATGTAGTAGCCGAACAGGACTGATCTGAGGACAGTACCTGAGTATTTTGCATGCATTAAAAGTTTAACCAGAGGTTTTTAAAAAGGGGCTATAGTCTCGCTAATTTCTACGTGTCCGTGAGCGACACGAACATTAAAAAGGAAAAATCTTTAGGGATATTTCAAAATGGACGGGACGTATATCTGAGCAAAATATATACGAAACTATAATTATTATTTTACAAATGAGCGTCCGTCACTAGATCCGTGAGTTACGCATCACACGGAGATTCAGAAAAGATTTTTCATGTATTTTATTTAGTTTTTAGAGATTTTTTCAAGTATGCGTATTATATACATGTTATAGTATTTGACTAGTGTATATTGGATTTCGAGATCTGTATCTCCATTGTAACTCCGATTATATGCATGCAAACCCGATAATTTGCATGACGCTTGACGGAGTTCGATTTGAGTTTTTTATTCGTTTTCAGGCGCACGTGATGCGCGGTACTATTTCTGTATCTTCCATGATTTCGGAGCCCCGTTGATTTGAGTTGATTATTGAAATGTTTTGATATTTAGGGGTTTAAATTTAAATTTGGGGACCGAATTTATTTAAGGGGGGAGGATTGTAACATTTCAGAAAATATAAAATATTATTTTTGGAATTTAATATTAAAATAATATATTTCCCGAAAACTGCCCGATTTGCGAAATTGGGGTTTTCGAAAAAGGGTATAAATATATACCAATAATTGTGAAATAAATGGAAATAAAAATGATTTAAGCATTTAAAAATATATTTAAAGGATTTGGTATTTTTAAAATTTATTGTATGCAGTTTGGATAAAAACCCGATTAGTGCACTGCTAATTGCGATTTGGCCAAATCCGTGTTTCTACAGTTTCCCGTGGCTAGTGCACCATGTCATGTTGTATTTGGTTACATGTTTTTTTATTGGGTTGTTTTGGGGATTATATGGTTTGGTTTTAAAAGAAAAGTATAGGGAAAAGGTGTCATGATGACTTAAGGAGAGAGAGAGGGGACATAATGATGTTGAGGCATGCTAGGAGAGAGAATGAGAGTGAGAGAGAGAGAGAGAGAGAGAGGGAGAGTGCTGCCCCATTCTTTTCCCCTACCATTTTTTCATCTCCTTCTTTATCTTCAAGCTCCATCATCTACCCTCATGACCCATCTCAAAATACTTCTCAAAACCTTATACCTCTTTCACAAAAAAATGATCACCTCCTCACCCTCATCACATTGGACTAAGAAAAGTTAGATTTTGAAGACTTGGGACTTCTAGGGTTTTGCTTGGTGGCATTAATGAGGTATAATTTCTACCATTTAGTTAGTTTCAAGTTTCTTTATATTCTAGTTTTAGTTTAGATTTGGTTTGATGGTGGATTGGGAACTTGGAAATTTCTAAAAAGGGTTTGGGTGTTTTTGTGGAACCATGATCTGTAGTGAGTGTTTAAAGACCTTAGGGATTGATCACAAGACCTGGAGTTGAGTTTAGAAACCAATATATGGATTTAGGATTTTTCCTGTATCGGTTTTGTGACATTTGAGAGGCCTACAGGGAATCTGGGATGATCTGAGACGTTTTTGAGTTTACCAAACAATACCAGGGACCAAATTAAGGCACTAGGAGACCACATTGACCAGACGAACCCCAAAGGAGCTATCCTGTCCAAGCTTGCCAGATTTCCTAGTAGTGTGGCCGGCCACTGTTAGTTATATGTATGCCCTAGAGGCCATTACTATACATAGGATGTATATTGTAGTGGATGCTTGGACATATATAGGGAGGACTTTCTTACTCGATATGATAGTATGCTATCTGGTTGCTCTTTACCTTAACGTGTACACTGATTGTCTCTCTGTTACATGTTGGTAAAGCCCTTAAGATGTGTACTTGACTACCTGGACTATGATGCGGATCATACTAGTGGGGACATGGTAGTCCATAAGTACATCCTTCAAGGTCCCTAGTCGTGGGTGTATCGAGACGGGGTATCGATATACCGGAGTAGACTAGCGTATACCTTCTCGACCCATACAGATGGGCGATGGATGATCCCATATCCATTGGTGTTTGACATCAGAGATGATATACGGGTGCTCAGTGGAGACTGGGTACACTGGACGGACTCGCCATGAACTCCCAGATGGTATTATACCTTACGTCAGATGGCAGTTCTCTGGTGACACTGGTACATGTTAGTCTGTAGACCCGATATCGTCATAGAGTCTTGTGTGATTCCCACTGTGCTTTGATTTCCACCTTACCACGTCCAAGAGGGCGTGCAAAACGGTGGTTTTTGGGTACAGTCCCGAATCACATGGAGGCAATGAGCGATAGGAGGGGATTCGTCTCTCCCGGTATAGGGAGTTGATGTTGCGCTGTGTTCGATTGGCTATAACCGAAAATCCCTGGCCAGGGTTGCTGAGATTTACTGGTAAGTGTTACCAGTAGTTTCTCGAACTGTTATAGACATCATATCGACACGACTTATCGAGCTATTGGGGTCTGACGTTTACCACCCCTAGGCAAGATATGCGACATAACAGACGATCAGACCGGACTGTACGGTAAGTGTTACTGGTTGGATTCACAGGAGTGTGAGCGGGCTTGCTCGTTGATCTTCTGATCGCTCAATACCCGGGTGGCCGTTACGTTTAGCAGACCGCTTGCGGCTTGTGGGTGTTTGATATGATCATCACCTGTTGCCGGCGTATTGACGAGTCTTTAGAGTCCTACACAGAGGTTTCCTGGCTCAAGCGAAATGAAATAGGAGCGCATATGAGATATGTGCGGGACCGAGAATAATACCAGTATGTGATACTGTATTCTATTATCGCGATATGTGACATTGATCGGTTATATGCGATATAGCCGGGTTTTCGGATCAAGTGTTGATTCGATAAGTTGTTACTATTTATATTAGTCGGTTATATGCAATATGACCGGATCATTAAGTCAAGTGTTGATTTAATGATTTAATGTATAATTATATATTTGATATATTACTTTACATTAACTAATATTGGTTCACTTAAGATGTTTTTCTTACTTGGTTGTGCACATTGTATATGTGATATATTTTTGTGCACAAGATTGTATCATGTTTGATGATACATGCAAACTTGGGTATGTGTTTGTTTTAAACCATGTTTAGTTAATGGTTAGGGTTTAGGGATTTATTTTCTTTATTCATTTTGGCAAGAATAAAGTGGAGGCTTGGTTTGTTTTATTCATGAAGCTTCATGAAGCTTTGAAAGTCTTTGCCATTTTGTTTTTTGCCTTAACCTAACCATTAAACCTAAACCCTAGTTTATTCTCTACGTGTGTTTGCCTCACCCATGGTTGCATTATGATAAGATCACTTGATTTATGATTATTCATTAATTCTTTTTCTATTTCTCTTCTTCTTCTTCTTCTTCTTCTTCTTGATGAAGAAAAAGAAAGCTTGCTTGAAAATTATCAAGTGATGATTCCAAGTGAGAAATCCAAATCCAAAGTGAACCCACTTCCTATTTCTTCATTCTCTACCACTTGCCATGTAGTAGAGTGTGTTATCTTCACAAGTTTCATGACCAAGTGAAGATGGAGCTTGAGTTAGAGTTGCTTCGACGTAGATCATCTTCGGCATCGAAGTCAACGACCTAGCCCGCTCATTTCTCCGACGAACCATCGCAAGAGTCCGAGATCCCGGTGATCGCAGCGAAGGGACGTCATCACGGAGCTAAAGAAGTGGTGGACCGGATCTACAAAGGTTGTATTTCCATTCACTTAGTGTAAATGTGATTTACTTTCATTTAGTTTCGCCTAAACTCTAGTTAACGATCTTGCTAAGGGTTGTTCGGCACATAGAAAAATTGAATTTGGCATGGTTGATGCCTTGTGGAACCTCTTGAGTGTGCCTAGGAACCCTACAGTGGTATCAGAGCCTAGCTAGAGCCTTAGGCGAAGTGTAGACGAAGTTAGAAGTCCGATCGTACCCGAAACCCTAATCCAAAACCCTTCTCTGTACATTTTTCAAAACTGTGGAATTTTGTGAATTAAAAATATGCAGAAAAATCAGCAGGGAATTCTATGGACCCATGTTCAAAACGAGACCCTAAGTCACTTGAACGGCCGCGGAACCGCGGCAATGACATGACATTAGCGGCGGTTCCGCGGCTAAACTATTGGGTTAGGGTTTCTAGTTTGTACAGTTTCCTCCGTATGTGTTTCCTGATATTTCTGGGTACTTTTAATATATACTCAACAGTTGAGTTTTCTGGGTTGTTTTGGGGACTCGGTGATTCGATCGGATTGTTTAACTTTGTCTATGTGTTTTTCCGGGTAATTTTAGAATATGTTAAAAAGTTCGACCGGATATGAATACCCAATTTTTCCCCTGCCGGAAAATTTCCAAGTGTTGGATTTTTCCGTGGTTTAAGAACGTTCTAAGTAGTGCAAGTAACGCGATGGACCCTCTAGAAGACAACAAACCTTAACTCGATTATGTAACCGTCTTGAACTGCCCTTTGAACCTTAGGGTTTGGGGCAGTATGGCGTGCCACATATGAGGCGTTGGCTTGACCCTTCTACGGCTGGACCATCGGTACTGTGGCATGAAGTGAATGTTTTTAAACTTATTTCATGTGTTGAGCTGTTCTGGGAAAACTTGGGTGTTTGATTGTTCGATCGAAAAGTTTAACATTTTCTATTTATCTGGAATGTGATACAATATTTGGAATCCACAAATAGTTATGAGATAACTGAATGAATGTTATAAAAATAGCAGTTTAGTCTCACTTGATCGGTTGCCACGGAATTTTGATGCGATCAAAAGTCCGTCGCAATCGCGTAGCGTACGCGGATACTCGCCGGTAAACTTAATAGATAGCTACGCCCCATAGCCCCGACAAAGTGACTGTAGGAGAACTCCGTCGCCAAAAGCATCCGTTCGGGTGCTCGTGGCAGCGGTGTTCCGCTTTAGTGCACTTCATCGACGGTATTGGGGGTGCGGCCGTCTACTAAAGTTTGCGACGAGTATTCGGTCAGGATGCCGGGAATCTTGTTGAATTGCCCGACTAAATATTGAAAAGAGTTTTCGATAAATGAGACTAAAATGCGGGGTTTATAATTGTTAGGCATGTGATGTCTAAGGAATTCATTTGATTAGGCATGCGATGTCTAAAGAGTTTGCGGATTCCAACTGTTGTAGTTTTACACTTTCTTTTCTGCGACCGTAAGTGTAATATGTGATATCGCCGGTTTCGTTGCTATATGTCAACGACAATTGGGATGAGCATATTTACTTACGTTGATGATATGTGATGTTATGTGTTGCTGGATATGTTATATTGGATCGTCGTGTTTGCATAGCCGGGGGTTTTTATATGAGATGAGTGTTTTTCATTTTCATTCATGTAAAAACTTGTATGTAATATTCTTTTATTGGGGCACTTCCAGGTTGCGGAAGATGTCACCATTTGTATATTATTTACTTTTCCGCACTAGGATAGACCCAAGGAGGAGAGCACAAGTAACCGGGTTCTAGGATCCAGTGGGAGACCAACTCGAGGAGTCGAGTCCGGGTCTCCTAACTCTAGAATTGGTAGGGTTGCTTGCCGCTCTCGTAGGGGTCTAGGGGTGTGGGTTTGGCTATTCATCACGACCGTGGAATCCGTGTTTTATACAGGCTCGTATTGAAAACACGGACGTCCTAGTATATCCAATATTTCATATATGATTTTTCTGCTGCGATATCTGTGATGTGATCATCTGATGTTCTGTGATAGATACCATATATAGTATATATGATATATTATATAGACGTTACTTATGTTTTACACCCGCGCTAGCCCTGCCCCGCTCTGCCGTTAGTTACCTAACCTAACGGTGCACGAGGGGACATCGAGGCGAGTGCGGATGGCATAAGTGTACGTCGTATTTATCTGTGATATTTAGGTGACTTAAATGATGGGACTTCATTAATATGATTAATGAAAGTAAAAGAAACCTAAAAGATGTTGTGGAATCGAATTTTCAAAAAAAAAAAAACAGGTAGCTACAGTTCTTGCTTTGCATCGCTGTGTTCCTTGTAGAACATCCTACACCTTATTCGATGAGGAAAGGGCCGACGATCCCTTCACCGGGAGTGACCCCTTAAGCAATAACTGGCAGATGCTACACACTCGGTTTGTTTTTTGATTGCTTCTATAGTTTCTGCTTTGCACAGTGATATATATGATATATCCCGCACCTCATTCGACGAGGAAAGGGCCGACGATCCCTTCACCGGGAGTGACCCCTTTAGCAAAACTAGAAAAACCTCAAAAACACTCCATTTCAAAATCATTTGATTCTACAACGATATCAAGTTCATTACGCAATAGGTTTTCAGAAAAAATCTGTCGTAGCCCTCCGTCATTTCAGATAAGTCCTACTTAGTATTCGTGCTACGTTTGTTGGCCTGCGTCAAGGCGTAGTGTGCGGTAGCTAACTAGTATTTATCTGTTTATGCATATGATGCAGATTGGATTAGGGCAGTCGTGCGACTTTGTTGGCCTGCGTCAAGGGTCGTGCGGGTGGGTTTAATTCAATCAAGAAATGACGGGTTGAACTTGACTAGCGGACTATGGTTTGTTGGCCTGCGTCAAGGTCATAGGACGCTAGGGGTAAAATATTATCGGGAATTTCAAGTGTTGAAATTTGCAATGAGATTGCATACCTTCTATGAGATAGTTGGATCCCGATACCCACTGCGAGTAAGAGTTACTCCTGGGAGAGTTTTACACATTACAATTAGCCGATCAAGTAGGTGTCTAGAAAAGTGTTAACGAGGTTACGCCTCTGGGAAAATGAGGTTTACATTAATTAGGTTCGTGCGAAAGCACGGGGGACCTCCCTCAAAGTACCGACACTGGCCTGGCTGAAAGATTGGCGAACTTGTAGTGTGTAATTAATCCCGGCTAGTCTTTCCTTTTAGGGTTTGAAGGAAGATTTGATTAAAACAGTGGGAGCCATCCTGATTAGATAAAATAATAACCAATCCGATCTTGCAAGAGCATACGCTGAGTGTTTTCTTCTCTCTCTCTCCAGGTAGCGACCATATCACGCCTTAATCAAGATAATAATACGGATGTATTGACCGAACCCGCTTGTTATACTGAGCTGGGGAACGTTGGTCCCGCTCCAACTTATAATTGTTATAAGACAGAGCAGGAAATAGGGGAATACCAGAATTCCTATGCCGCCCAAACGAAGAAAGTGCATATGATGCATCTCCTTCGGGTGTGTTAGTTGTAAAGAACTGTTTCTCAGTGTCCTCTACATCCTAGGTATTAGATATCGGATCAGGATCCCGCTAATGTAATCCGTTACATGGGCTACAGAAAGGTAGAGAACTGAGAACGGGTGATAAGTTTCATGAGACAGAAAACGGTGCAAGTGTTGCAGCCAAGTCTGTTGGTCACTGTCACCCTGTATTTCAAAATACATTGATTCTGAACAAAGGATATAAAATCATATCAGTCTCTTTATTAGTATAGAAAGGATATAATTTTGTATTGTTGGATAATGTTTTGAACATTTTCTATATCAAAAGTTGATCGGTTCAGGCACGTTATCTAAAAGCATTGATGTTCTAAATCAAACTACAGTTCTTAATATACAGAACACACAAGAGGAATAGTTCAGAAATGAACGGATCCTTCTTGAGGTATTGTAGACTAGGTCATATCAATGCGACCCGACTAGCTGAAGTTACATATAGATGCATATTTAAATTAGTTTGAATTTACTTCTTGTGAAACTTGCCGGTCATGTCACAAAGATAAGATGACCACAGCTCTGTTTATTGGAAACAGAAAAAGAGTTAGTAAACTCTTGGGATCGATACATGTTGATGTATGTAAGGTCCCCCGTCTACACATGCCAGGACCGATTCTTTGTACTTCATTACATTCTCTGATGATCTCTCAAGATTCAGTCATATGTTCCTGTTGAAACACAAGTCCGAACCTTTTGAGATATTCACAGAATACAAGTTAGAAGTAGAGAACCAATACGGGTATAAGTATTATGTCCTTTGATGAGATCAAGGAGGAGAATACTTGTGCATAGAATTCCTGGACTATTCTAAAGGAGAATGAGATTCTCTCTCAGCATTACTCCTCCGTATACACCATAGCACGATGGTATATCGGGGCAGAGCAATTGCACCCTATTCGATATGGTGCGCTCTATGATGAGTACTACTGAGTTACCTGTTTCCTTTTGGGGGTTATGCACTTGAGAAGCTGCATACCTATTGAAATTAGGTTCGAATCAGATCTGTCACGACCCGAAATTGGCCCGTGACGGCCCTAGTACTACGCAACGCCCTAAGACGTAACGTAGTAAAAGAAAGCCAAAACCCAGAAATCTAAACCATAAAAATACGGAAAAGATAATATAAGTTTTTGAAACATTTGAAATCGCAACCCAAATTCTTTAAAAGTCCTACTTTATTTCTTTAAAATTTTAGCAACACCCCCTTTTTGTAAAACTAGCCAAGATGAATACAACACAAAAATATGACGCTGTAGCGAAGAAATAAAGACAATAGAGAGAAAGCTGTATATAAAAGAAAACAAATCCACAATAATATACAATATCGTCCTCACCAACTCTCTAAGTCAACAACATAATAGTAGATGGAGAGTACAAGATACAACGAATGTACAATACAAAATACAGATAACCACCAAAACCCACCTAAGCAAGATAGTACTGTGAGCTGATGCGGTATCTGTAGCAAAAGATGATAGCTGAATAGTGGAATAGCCTGCCTCGACTACTCTGGGGAACAACCTGAAACACCTGTGGCACAACGGGGGTGAGTTGCCAACTCGTGAATAGTAGATAACATATGCAGGTAATCGCAGGAATGTACGTACAGCATGAATCTAAGATATGCGATTACAGTAATAACATGTCATGTGAATGCAAAGTAATGGAAAGTACACTAGCAGATACAATCAATATGTGAAGCAATAATGACATGATAATAGTATGCAATAACTATGCAATAGGGATATGAGAAAGTAGATATGCAACTATCATAAAGGTACACTAACAGGTACTACCAATATATGAAACTGTGCATAAAATAGATAAGTGTGAGGTATGGGGTGGAATATGTCATTTCCACAGAAACCTGACATCGTGGCAGGATCACAATCCATCAAGACACTCAAATCCCAAATCCTCAAATCAGCCCCCAAGTTGGGCTCTCATATCATATAAGTCTCACATCTCCTCAATGTACAATATCGAATAGATCTCCTATATCCCGAATGTACAAATCATTAATCTCTTTCATATCCAATATCCAATCTCAATGAATCACCTATATCCCAAGTCGAATCTCAAATAATTTCTAACATCCTAAATATATATATTTGCAGAAATAAAATATGATGGGGCAATACACATATATTAGCGTCCCATTCCACTAATATTGGTGTAAGGGTATATATAACAACGGCTAAATCCCCTGTTATATATACAAAGGTATTAAAAGAAATATCATGAAAACAATGTGCCAAGTATCGACACAGAAATCCTGATCACGTATCATACGCTATCCCGAAAGCACGAGTGCCTAGCTCTGACCCTCGCCTTTCGACGTATGCATACGTGCATGACTCCCAACGGTGTCTCCATGACCCCCGCCGAGTCATTGGTACTGTCACCGGATGGTATGGTTCCCCTGCCGGGCTCATCGGCTCATAGCACATCGACATCCCTTTCTTGCCCCGGGGTACCTCCGGGCCCCACCATGTACCCTCTACGGCCTCGACGCCTCCTCGTAGGGGTATATATAATCAGCACCGATAAAACCCCTGGTGGATGCGCAAATATCATATCAAGGAAACCGGGTTTTTCAATGTATGCATAATTTCATGAACTCCCGCGGTTCCCAAATCCAGAAAACATCATGTAAAATCCAAATAATAATGCGCAATCCAGGAATAAACATATACGATATATCTGAAATGCGAGCATATAAATGAGAATATGTATCTGAAACCAGATGTATGCGAACCCAATAAGGTACAGCTAAGTAACATCAGTAAAGGTAAATATGTAACTGCAACTGAATATGTGTGTAACATACAGGTGTAGCAATGTATAGGTATCTACCTATAAGAACTGATGTCGTATACCCCCCTGGGTATAAGTAAAATATGTAGGATATCCCCCCGGTATAACTAAAATATGTGCAAGGTATACCTATAAGCTAGATGTCATGTGTGACAAGCAATAGTATCTATAATGGTTAGTGTGTGACATGGCAATTATTGACGGTGTGTGTGTAGCATACAATCCGTGCTCGTGCAACATGAACCGTCAATAATATGTGCAGTGTCCTACGGCTACTAGTCACAGTACAACTATATCTAAGTAAAATAGGGTAAAGGCGCAATTCTAACAATGACGTAGAATATGCGACAAGTATTGAATCCTAATCCAGACGCATAACGCCATGCGGGCGATTCCCCTGTAGATGTTAAATCTACTCACCTACGCTCCACGCTAGGTGAATCCTACCATCTGCTCCCCCTGTATCAGTGTCCGTAGTCCCTGCCTGCAAACCTGCAAATAAGACATGGAAACCATATATAAGCCAAATATTCTGCAAAACGCGACATCGAACCCAAAACGAGAAACTCGCGTCGCGAACTAAACGCGCGTGCACGATACGCTAAAACGTGTGTATACGCGTCTAAAACCATCGCGACACGCCGCGATACGCTGGATCACAGAACCCTCTCATGTATCGCGCGTATCGCGCAAACACGACGGACATGAAAAACGGTATATTGTCCCAGATTTTCCTACAGGTCAAATCTTACAAAACTAGACATGCCAAAGCACTATACAACATAGAAGACAACCCTAGCCAAGACCCCAACACCCCTGCCCCCTACTTGGCCGCAAATTGCGGCCAAACCTAATAAATCTGCGGCTCAAGGTAAGAGTTAGGGTCTCGTGTTCAGGTGATGTGTTCTAGACCTAATGGGCATGCTCCAGTTTCCTCAATTTTGTTCTGTAGGGTCCGGGTCAAAAGCAGATCACAAATAGCCAATATAACGCTTAAAAACGTTAATTTAGCACGAAACACAAACCCTATGGTATTTTAGTGAAATCTGGGTTATTTCTCAGTTGAAGTGACCCTAATAACACTAAAATAATCTAGGTTAACCAACACAATCATCGCTTAAACAACATTTCACACAAATCACCTTAATTAGCACTAAACTAGCTAATTTAACACTAATCGAAGCTAATTAACACACAAGCTAAGCAACTAGGGAAAGGGTTCAGAAATATACCCTAAAGAACCCTAAAGAGCAGGTGAAGAAGTGGAGAAGAGCTGATGTAGGTTGCTGGAGCTCCTGCTACTGCTGTTGCTGCCTGCTGCTCCTGCTGCTGCTGCTGATGATGATGATGATGCTGTTGCTGATGCTGCTCTGCTGCTGCTTCTGTTGTTGTTTTTGTTGTTGTTGTTGCTGCCTCGGGTGCTGCTGCTGCCACTGCTGTAGGTGTGTGTGAGTGTGAGTGTGAGAGAATGAGTGATAAGGAAATGAGAGGAGAATGAGAGCAAACAACCAAGACCCCCCCCTTCTCTTTCTCTTTCTTCATTAAATGAGGCATGGTTCACACCATGATGCCCCATGCTCACTCTCTCTCTCTCTCCCCCAAAGTCAACCATTCAAACCAATTTAAAATCCTTTTTAAATTCATTTTATTTAAGACAACCATACACATTATTAAACCCAAAAGCACCTAACAATAATTAACCTAAAGAGAATGGGTTAACCCATCATGCTTGCTAATCATGGTCTAACCCCATCTCTAAACCCTAGTTATCATGCACAAGTGTGTGTGTGCCTAGAAAAATTCTAATAAAATACCCATTAAATAGGATAAAATAATTAAAACCCAATTTGGTAAACTTTTTATTAAAAACCATACATTAAAATATAATTAGCTACAAAACACATTCTAAGGTGTTACAAGATCGCAGCCTACCACTCCATATAAGATATGGTATGGGAAGAGCCCATATCTTAAGCTAGTTAAGATTTAGGGTTGACCGGCCTATGTCTAAAAGCAAAATCCGGACAAGCTCGAGGCAAGGTCTGTAATGTAGAACTGGAAAGGTTCCAGCTATACAAACTACAGCAGATGAATTGATAAAACCAAAGGTTTCAATGGTTACCAACGAACCTCAGCCTCTCCGCCGATCTAGTAGGGTTCCTCACCCACCTGAGAGATACTTCGGTTTCTCTTTAACAGTGGGAGCGATGATTGCATCATGAGATGATGACCCAACTAGTTTCGAGCTGGCCATCAGGAGTGGGACTCTGTAAGAATGGCTGGATGCTTAGCGATCTGAGATGGAATCCTTATACACCAACAAAGTATGGACTTTGGTTGCTTTATCTGAAGGGTTAAATCCCCATCAGGAGCAAGTATATCTTGAGAAGATTACTTGGTGTACATGGAAAAGTTGAGACTTTCAAAGCTAGACTTGTTAAAAGTTTGCATCATTGACCAGGTATGGATTATGATGAAACATTTTCTAAGTAGCTATGCTTAAGTCCATCCAGATCCTACTTGCCACGGCTACATACCATGACTACGATATCTGGCGGTTGGGTGCCATGACTGCTTTTCTAAGTGATGTTTTAGAAGAGTGCGTCTATAAGTACACAGCCAGAGGGCCTCGTAGACAGTGGGAGCAGCGGAAACGCGTGCAAGATGTTTTATGTGATAAAGCAGGCATCGCGGAGTTGGAACGTCTGTTTTGATGTGTTAGTCAAAGAGTTTGACATCATCAAAATGGTAGATGAACCTTGTATAAACAAAAGGGTAGTAGGGAGTATGGTGGTGATCCTCGTAGAGTACGTGGATGACATACTCTTGATAAGAAAGGAGTTTCCTATGCTACACTCGGTCAATCTCCGCTTATCACAATGATTCTCCATATAGGATCAAAGTGATACCTCCTAAATCCTGGGTTTTGGATCTATGAGATAGATCTAATTGGATGTTAGGATACTCACTAGTTGTAGTGAGATGGTATCAGTTGATCCTGGGGAGAATCACTGGAAAGGTTCCAGGGTGATAAGGACGACTAAAAGTCAGTCACAAGCATTGTCTTTACCCTTAGTAAAGGGACGGTATGTTGGAAGAGTTCCAAGCTAGATACCGTGGCTAACTAGATGATAAAGGCTGGACACATCGCTACTTAAGATGCTACCAAAGAGGCTGTCTGGGTGTATATTAGTTCATGAGATGAACTTAGTTCCTCCCATTGTGTGACAATGGAGTTGTAGCTTATGCCAAGGAACGTCCGTCCCATCAGTGATCCAGACATATTCTAAGGTAGTGTCACCTGATCGTGGAGATGGTTGATCTCCAGGGTGATCGAGGTAAGGAGAGTAGACTCAGAGGACAACACGGCGGATCCACTCACAAAGGCCTTTTCCCAGAGAGAGACTTTTATGGGATGGTTGAGTATGAGATACTACAACCACTGCTATAGATGGCCCTAGTGTAAGTGGGAGACTGTTAGTTATATGTATGCCCTAGAGGCCATTACTATACATAGGATGTATATTGTAGTGGATGCTTGGGCATATATAAGGAGGACTTTCTTGCTCGACATGATAGTATGCTGTCTGGTTGCTCTTTACCTTAACGTGTACACTGATTGTCTCTCTGTTACATGTTGGTAAAGCCCTTAGGATGTGTACTTGACTACCTGGACTATGATGCGGATCATACTAGTGGGGACATGGTAGTCCATAAGTACATCCTTCAAGGTCCCTAGTCGTGGGTGTATCGAGACGGGGCATCGATATACCGGAGTAGACTAGCGTATACCTTCTCGACCCATACAGATGGGCGATGGATGATCCCATATCCATTGGTGTTTGACATCAGAGATGATATACGGGTGCTCAGTGGAGACTGGGTACACTGGACGGACTCGCCGAGAACTCCCAGATGGTATTATACCTTACGTCAGATGGCAGTTCTCTGGTGACACTGGTACAGGTTAGTCTGTAGACCCGAGATCGTCATAGAGTCATGTGTGATTCCCACTGTGCTTTGATTTCCACCTTACCACGTCCAAGAGGGCGTGCAAAACGGTGGTTTTTGGGTACAGTCCCGAATCACATGGAGGCAATGAGCGATAGGAGGGGATTCGTCTCTCCCGGTATAGGGAGTTGATGTTGCGCTGTGTTCGATTGGCTATAACCGAAAATCCCTGGCCAGGGTTGCTGAGATTTACTGGTAAGTGTTACCAGTAGTTTCTCGAACTGTTATAAACCTCATATCGACGCGCCTTATCGAGCTATTGGGGTCTGACGTTTACCACCCCTAGGCAAGATATGCGACATAACAGACGATCAGACCGGACTGTACGGTAAGTGTTACTGGTTGGATTCACAGGAGTGTGAGCGGGCTTGCTAGTTGATCTTCTGATCGCTCAATACCCGGGTGGCCGTTACGTTTAGCAGACCGCTTGCGGCTTGTGGGTGTTTGATATGATCATCACCTGCTGCCGGCGTTTTGACGAGTCTTTAGAGTCCTACACAGAGGTTTCCTGGCTCAAGCGAAACGAAATAGGAGCGCATATGAGATATGTGCGGGACCGAGAATAATACCAGTATGTGATACTGTATTCTATTCTCGCGATATGTGACATTGATCGGTTATATGCGATATAGCCGGGTTATCGGATCAAGTGTTGATTCGATAAGTTGTTACTATTGATATTAGTCGGTTATATGCAATATGACCGGATCATTAAGTCAAGTGTTGATTTAATGATTTAATGTATAATTATATATTTGATATATTACTTTACATTAACTAATATTGGTTCACTTAAGATGTTTTTCTCACTTGGTTGTGCACATTGTATATGTGATATATTTTTGTGCACAAGATTGTATCATGTTTGATGATACATGCAAACTTGGGTATGTGTTTGTTTTAAACCATGTTTAGTTAATGGTTAGGGTTTAGGGATTTATTTTCTTTATTCATTTTGGCAAGAATAAAGTGGAGGCTTGGTTTGTTTTATTCATGAAGCTTCATGAAGCTTTGAAAGTCTTTGCCATTTTGTTTTTTTCCTTAACCTAACCATTAAACCTAAACCCTAGTTTATTCTCTACATGTGTTTTCATCACCCATGGTTGCATTATGATAAGATCACTTGATTTATGATTATTCATTAATTCTTTTCTATTTCTCTTCTTCTTCTTCTTCTTGATGAAGAAAAAGAAAGCTTGCTTGAAAATTATCAAGTGATGAATCCAAGTGAGAAATCCAAATCCAAAGTGAACCCACTTCCTATTTCTTCATCCTCTACCACTTGCCATGTAGTAGAGTGTGTTATCTTCACAAGTTTCATGACCAAGTGAAGATGGAGCTTGAGTTAGAGTTGCCTCGATGTAGATCATCTTCGGCATCGAAGTCAACGACCTAGCCCGCTCATTTCTCCGACGAAACCATTGCAAGAGTCCGGGATCCCGGTGATCGCAGCGAAGGGACGTCATCACGGAGGTAAAAAAGTGGTGGACCGGATCTACAAAGGTTGTATTTCCATTCACTTAGTGTAAATGTGATTTACTTTCATTTAGTTTCGCCTAAACTCTAGTTAACGATCTTGCTAAGGGTTGTTCGGCACATAGAAAAATTGAATTTGGCATGGTTGATGCCTTATGGAACCTCTTGAGTGTGCCTAGGAACCCTACAGCCACATGGTGGCATTTAGTGTCTAGGTTGGTCCGGTAGGTCATATACACCATGTACAACACCCTATACTTGTTTGTGCAACTCTTTTTGCCCTGAGTCAAAATCTGGGAGTACATTAGTGTGATTTTTGGATATGTTTTCCGTATTTGAAATGATGAGTTTTGATATTTGGATTTGTAATTGGTTGTTGGATGTTTGTACATCAACGACTAGGGGTAATTTGTTGTTTTGCATGCGTGGGCTATAGGTTCTGACCTATAGGCGATCCATGTGCCGTTTTGGTTTCCGGACTTAATGTTAATAGCGATTGCGATTGTGTGTTATTGTAGCTACCTTCGCGTGGATTCTGAGACGACGGAGCGTGGCGTCATCGACTTAGGCAATCGAGGATCAAGGTGAGTAGATCTATATCTACGGGGGAAGTCAGGTGGATGGTGTATAGCACCCCCGTAAGTTTTTGATGGAAACCGATTCATAGTATATGGTTAAGGAAACCTTTAATAGAAAACCATAGATAGAGTTAAAATATAGTTAGAGAAACTATATTAGAAACTAAAGGATAGTTAGAAGTGATATGATACGACTAATATGTGATGACAGGATTCGAGGATGATGTTTGATTATATTGCCGTTTAGGATACTATAAGACTAGATAACCGATGTAAATGTATCATCCGAACCATACCTATTTCCAAACTGAAGAATCGTATGCATCTTTTAAACAGGTACCTTGAGGGACGTTACGGATTTTCAAATGGTGTCTTTTCCTTAAAAACACCGTAGCCCCTACTACGATTCGCGTCTTTTAAAAACCGATTGTATGGTTCGGGTGTGTATGTTAGATTATATACGTATGCTTATAGAAAAGGTAGAATGTAGTTGTAAATTGACCTTATGTGAGATATAGATGCGATGAAAAGAGAATACGATTTGGCATGTGATATGATGATATGTTGGTATACGGATACGAGTCGATTGAAAGGATTGATACCTTGCCGGTCTCCTGATATGAGATGGTTATGGATGTGACTTGGGACATAGGTATATAAATATATATGTGTATACATGTTGTAAATCATGAATGATAGGCCATACGTGATATTAGGCCGTACCCTCATTGTCATTTAGGTTGATAGGATCTCTATTAGTTTAATGCCGACGTACGATAATTTTCCGTACGTGATGAGTTTGACTTGATGATTTACCCATACCCTTGACTAGAGGATGTCGTACGATGGATTATGCCGTGCGTGATGTTGTGAGACTGGATGCCGATTGATAGATTCACTGACTCGGTCATGTTAGATACGTATACCCGTCAGCATTTGCATATGATTTACCTTATACTGCATTCATGTTATTCTCATTGCATGGCATATACCTGTGCTAGTACACTTACACCATTATCGATGATGCGTATATTACACGTACACAGATTTGCCGGCTCACACACTTCATCATCGATAATTGCCATGTCACTACACAGTAGGATTTGCTGCATCATGATATGACTCTTTGCACGATTTACTTGCTATAGTTGCATATGCACCTTTAAACGACATTGCATTGGACTTTGGAGAATTTGGGAACCGCGGGACATATTTTTAAACTGGATTCATTTTAAAGAGCAGTTTTCTCTCGATATGTGCATATTACTGTTCCATATTGCATGATATACGGATATACTTACATTTCTGTTATATGTCGCATACATCATACTTTACGCTTTTACGCATTGAGATATGTTGTTTTCATGAGATTTGAGAACCGTGGCTATTTCAAAAGAAAGCATGTACTGTTTTAAAAACCCGGTTTCTCTTGATATGATATTTCAGTGTGTCCACCATGCGTTTTCTCGGTTCTGAGACGTATGATAGAAACCCGATTCGGGGAGGTGGATGATCCGTTTGCGGGTTCATGGTGGACCCGGTATGGTTCCCCGGGGCGAGAAATGTTTTTCGTGGAGTAGACGATGAGCCTGGCAGGATGGCTAGTACCTACCGGTGATTGGTTGGACCTGGCGGCTATCCGGAGGATACCGACCGGAGTTGAGAGATGATATGGGCCGATCCGGACTGACGGAGCCCAAGAGATATGAGGATTTACGTGCCGATGCTGGGCACGGGTTTCATGATATTTCGAGTGTCGATGCTGAACACTCAGGTTCCATGATTGGTTGTGTCGTGAGGGACACACGTTGATTTATATTCTCATATTTTCATGCATATGCTATGATATTTACATGCATGATATTGTTGTGTCATTGGTTGACACGTGGACGGGATCCACTTGCATACATACATTGATCATATGGTTGGACGAGATCCACATGCATACATACATTGATTATATTGTTGGATGATATCCACATGCTTATAGGCATTGGTTACCTTGTTGGCACATAAATATATACGGTCACCCTAGATATCATAGTATTACCTTTATGATATAGTTGACCTAGGAGTCGTTGTTTATTCGATTTCTACTTGTTGATGTTTTTCTACTCAAGAGTTGGCAACTCACCCCCGTTGTGCCACAGTTCTTGAAGGTTGACCGCACGGATCAGTAGCGGCATCGCTGGCACATAGCTACTTTTGGGTGATTTGCTTGGTAGATGAGACATTTGTATCGTACCCACTCTTGTATTATATTTCATATTGTATCTAGTCAACTCTATCAATCAAACTAGTATTTGTATAAGTAATGAGACTTAGTGAGACTTGTGATTGCAAGACTTAGAGCGAGGAATATTCCGCTACTTGTGGTTTTGATGTCTTGCTTATTTCTTTATCTTTTATGGTGAAGTTCGCCGTTGGGCGTCGTATACTTATATTTATGCTTTGTGTGGTTGTGGATCTGCCGATTGGCGAAGAGCTAGCTCCCGCTTGGGGATGCTTTTATCATTATCTTGTATTGTGGTTTTGGATTAAAATATATAAAGGAGGTGCTGCCCAAATTTTTAAAAGACGAAACATGTTTTCAAAATAGTAAATTTCACTTGCATTTTCATGTTCCTTTTCTACGCATTAAGAAAACTTTTGATTTCATCATACCTTATTTTCAAAACTTCACCTCTTTTATTTTCTTAAAAAGGTTTAGAGTTCTGGGTTCGGCTTACTTGAATTACGTTACGCCTTTAGACGTGGCATGATTTAAGTGCCGGTCACGAGCTAAAATTTCGAGTCGTGACATACATTGCTCCAGAAGGGGTAAAACCCGTAGGCTACAAATGGATCTTCAAAAAGAAGATTGGTGTAGATGGACAGGTTGAAACCTATAAGTCTAGACTTGTTGGAAAAGGTTTTCGTCAAAGACCTGGTTTGGACTATGATGAAACCTTTTCTCTAGTGGCTATGCTCAAATCTATTCTGATCCTTCTTGCCATTGCTACCTTCTACGATTATGAGATTTGGCAGATGGACGTAAAGACCGCTTTTCTGAATGGACATTTGGAAGAGCGCGTCTATATGGATCAGCCCGAGGGTTTCATTCAGAGTGGGAGCAGTGGGAAAGTGTGAAAGTTTCTTAATTCCATTTATCGATTAAAGCAGGCATCGCAGAGTTGGAACATCTATTTTGATGAGACGGTCAAACAATTCGACTTTATCAAAAATCCAGATGAACCATGCATTTATAGTAAGATTGTAGCGAGAACTGCGGTATTGCTCGTCTTGTACGTGGATGACATTTTCTTGATAGGAAATTACATTCCTATGCTACAATTAGTCAAAGGATTCTTGTCACAGAGCTTCTCCATGAAAAACCTGGGTGATGCCTCGTACATTCTGGGGATCCAAATCTATCGTGATAGATCTAAGAGGATGTTGGGACTTTCGCAGTCCAGGTACATCGACACCATACTATAAAGATTTAGTATGGAAGATTCAAAGCGCGGTAGTCTACCGGCTTGTCACGGAATCACCATCTCCAAAGAGATGTCTCCCAAGACTGATTTGGAAAGGGCTCGCATGTCGATTATACCCTACGCTTCTGCAGTAGGCTCTATAATGTATGCGATGTTGTGTACCAGACCAGATGTTGATTACGCACTTAGCATGGTAAGCCAGTATCAGTCAAATCTAGAGGAGAACCCCTGGATAGCAGTAAAGAACATTCTCAAGTACCTGAGAAGGACTAAGGAGATGTTCTTGGTGTATGGCGGAAAAGACCTCCAGATTGAGGCATTTGCTGACTCCAGCTTCCAGAGTGACAAAGATGAATCCAAGTCCATGTCGGGTTATATCTTTACCCTCAATGGAAGGGCGGTCTGTTGGAAGAGCTCCAAGCAGGACACCGTTGCTGACTCGATGATGGAAGCGGAGTATATCGCTGCTTGTGACGCCGTGAAAGAAGCAGTCTGGATGGGGAAGTCAGAACTTCAGGTGGTTCCGTCCATTGTAAATCCAATACCTCTGTATTGTGACAACAATGGCGCTATAGCTTTAGTGAAAGAACTCAGGTCCCATCAGAAGTCCAGACATATCTTGAGGCGGTACCACCTAATCAGGGAGATCGAGGTTAGGAGAGTAGATAAGGAGAACGACACTGCAGATCCACTCACAAAGGTCATCCCTCAGACACAGTTCGAGAGGCCATTCGAGATGATAGGTCTACGATATGCCAATACATGGGCTTAGTGCAAGTGGGAGATTGTTAGTGATATATGCCATGGAGGCCATTATTGTAACATACTGGTTTGTATATTACATATTGGAAGCTTGGGATATACACGGATATAGTAACAGTCTTGCTCGAAATGGTAGTATGCTACCTGGTTTGTTTCTATATCAATATGTGCATGTGTTTCTTTTAGCATATCGCTTATATATATTGGTAGAGCCCTTAGGATTTTTTCTTGATTACCAGCGTTGTGATAGCAGTCACACTAGTGGAGGATGGGTAGTCTATAAGCACATCCTTATACATGTCGCTAGTCGTAGGATTATCGAGACGGGGCATCGATACTCCAGAGTAGACTAGTGTATACGCTTCTCATCCCAGCAAGGGAGATGGTCTGTCCCACAGCCATTAGTACGTCGTACTGGAGATAGTATGCAGGTGCTCATTGGGTTATAAGTACAGTGGACAGGACTCATAGGGAGCTGCTGGTAGGTATTATACCTATCGTCGGGTAGCAGTTCCCAGGTGACATGAGTACAGCTTAGTCTTTCGACTTGACACTGCTACTTCGCCTCGAGTGTGTTCCCAATATTATTAGAGTACTACCCTACCATTGCTCGTAGGAGTCGTGCAAACAGGCAGTAGTTGGGTGCAGTCCCGAAGCACTTGGAGGCAGTAGTGGTTAGATAGGATTCGTCTCTCCCGGTATTGAGGGTTAATATCGCGTTGTTTTCGGAAAACCATTACACAAAATCCCTGGCCAGGGCAAGCGAAATTTATTGGTAGGTACTCCAGTAGTTTCTCAGGGTGTTTTGGGCTCTGCTCCGGCACGACTTATTGCGCTATTAGGGGTCTGACGGCTACCGTTCCTAAGCCCGATATGCGATACTCTTAGACAAACATACCGGACTGTACGGAGATTGTCACAGATAAGCTCAGTAGAAATTCGGATGAGTTTGCACATCGGCATTCTTATCGACAGATACTTGGGTAGCCGTTACGTGCAGCTAGTACCGCTGACGGCTTGTGGTTAAACCCACTGTCAGCGTAGTGTCGAGTCTTTAGAGTCCCACACAGAGGGTTTCCCTGCATCGGGCAAAAGATATAGAGGCCGTATGGTTTTACGACGGGGCTTCGATCATATACGTGTACTTGTACACGGATGCTGATCGGGCGAACAATACTAGTAGGTTTTGGTTTAAGCCGGATCCTAATTTTGTATTATTGGATTATTATCGTCTCAGTGTATTCGTATTTTTCGAAATACGGATACGGGTATGTATATACGGTGAGGGGCATTCTTGTAATTTGGTAAGGCATGCTTCTAGAAAGAGCCACCTCATTATATGTATTATTCATTTTCCAAATGGATTAATGAGGTGGAAAAGGGAAAATGGAGAAGACTTAATGCGGCATGGTGTAAAGAATGGGCTTGGATTATTTTATTTGGTTTGGGATCACTATTGAAGCATGGGAGGTATTTTATACTGTGAGATATTTCTATGGTCCAATAAGTGATCATATACGTAGTCATTCTCTACACTTCATTTTATGAGGTTAGCTCATTTTTTCTTCTCCTCATTCTCTCTCTTGATTTCTCCATCTTTTTCTTCCTCAAACTAAATGCTAATCATTCACATGTGTTGTGAGCCATAGGGTTTAGTGAGACTAAACAATCCATTAGCACTTTTTACATCATCTAGGACATCTAGTTTAGCGAACTAGGTGCCTTAGTTACCTCGGTTTTGAGGTTGAAGCTCGGACTATAGACTCTCGGGTGGATCGGCTTTGACTTAAAAGGACCGACGAGGAGGCCCGATCCATATATGATCGGAGGAGCCTTTGATGAGGAGGAGGACAGCAAGAAGACCCGAAAGACATGGTTCTGTGAGGTATAACTTTCTATCCAAGTAGATAACCTTATACAGTTTAGCTAGCTAGGGTTTATGGTCGATCCTGGGTTCAAGTCGGTGTTGCGAAGCCCGTAAAAATCGTTTTTTACGTATTCCGCCTCCCCATGAACCCGCTGGGTGCGCGACATCGACTTATAGTAGCATATGAAAATCACAAGACTTTTTAAATATCTACATATTTTCTGACTAATTTTTTGGTTTTCAAATATTTTTCTTACTATATATAGCACACAAAAATCACGAAATTTTCAAATCACAAAAATTTTCTATCTTTTTTGGTTTTTCATAATTTTGCATGTATACAAAAATCACAAAATTTTAAAAAATTCTCATAATTTTCCTTTTTTTTTTTGCTTTTCTTAATATTTTGCATTCTATATAACACATGCAAATCATGAAAGTTTTCAAAATATCTAAAATTTTAGAATTTTTAATTTCTGAAAAAATAGGGTAAAGTTAAATTTATATCCATATATGTCTAAGTTGTCTAAGTTAAAGGAGGAAATATACAGATAGCAAGGTGCAATTTATAATTTCTGAAAAAATTGAGAGGTAAAGTTAAATTTGTAGCCACATATGTCTAAATTAAAGAAGGAAATATATAGATTGCAAGGTACAATTTTTAATTTCTGGAAAATTGAGAGGCTAAGACAAATTTATAGCCACATATATCCAAATTAGATGACGAAATATTACTCGAAACATTCTCTCATATAGTTTTTCTAATAATATAGATAGAATTAGGATTCATATACATTCATTATGTAGATTGGCAAAAGGTGATACTTGAACTGAAAAAAACACTACTAGCAAAGCCTTTACCCACAACACACACACACACAGAGTACAATCAGGATATGAAGAATATCCTGAACTTTGTGCTTAGACGATTACTTTTCTCTTCCAATAAATGTGAAAATTATATATCTAGAATATTTTTATATTCTGTATTTATATTAATTAATAGTTTGTTTATTTTGGAAAAATAAAACTTCCATATGATATAGAAGAACATAAAATATTACATCATGCATGAGACACCATCTTCATAGAAAAGGGAAAATGAAAAATAATTTACAGAAAAACCAAACACTTCATTCAAACATTCGACATCGATTAAATTAATGAATTAAATACATTAATTTTTGTAGTGATACGGAAACTATATATATCTCCCCTTTACCTTTCATTGCTCCTAATTAAGAGTCCTTCGTTTTTTGACTAATCGATTGATATATATAGCTTGCAGTTCTTTTCTTCATCTCAATCACTCCTTCCTTTGCAGTGTAAGTACATATATTTCTCTCTTGAGTAGCTATCAAGGATTGATTCTTTCTTCGACGAATATACATACTTCTTTCGTTCAAAACTGTTATAGGTCTTAGTTTTTCATATTGCTTTCAATCAATTCATATCTTGGCATTGATTTTAATGGCCTTTGCTTCTCAAAGCTTAAGGACTTGTTCCTGAAGAAATGGATTAATTATTGAACTAGAGTTGGTGAAAAGTTATAGAGCTAGAATTCTATCATTGAGCCTTCCAAATTAATTTAGATTCCGTGATTGGTCAAAAAGCATATATATGTATATTTAGAACTAAAGATCCAGACAATTCTGAAATACACTCACACACAAACAAGCATTTTAGCGATTCACGTTTGTAGTACTATCCTATTTAGAGTCCAAAAAAAAATTCTTGAACCTATGAATAAATATAAAATGGGGGGTTTTGGTTTAAAATTATTTTGAATGTTAATAAGTGAATAAAATTATCATTTTAGTAATTTGGATCAAAAGTATTCTAGAACATATTATAATATGTTATTTATCATATTTAAGTAGAAAAAAGATAGTTATAAGTAAATGAAAGTAGAATTTGAAAAACGTTAAGATTAAAATAATTTTAGAAAGTTCTTTTTTGTCTTAAATTTGAGTATAATATATATTGTATTTGGAATTCAAACTAATATCTAGAAAGTTCTTTTTTGTCTCAAGTTATAGAAAGTTAATTTTTTCTTTGTTTTTCAAAAATAGAGAAGTTTAATTATTTTTGTCCTTTTCTTTAATGATGTGAAGGCTTTAAAATTTGAAAAATTCTCTCTTTTTTTCTTTATTAATATTTCAAAAAGTGGAGAAAGTAGACTCTAATCAATATCATTTGCATTATATTGTAGTGTGTGTGTGTTGATTTTTTTCTCGACTTCATTTAAGTTGTCTATTTACGAATGAGACGTGACAATCACTGAAAAAGAAACGACGTATATTGTTGCGGATGATCTAAAACTGAAAATGAGGATAGATCAAGTGATTATATGGGAAGGGATGTGTAAGAAATTTATTTGGTTTCTTAAGCACAATATGAAGGTGATAGATTTACTTCAAGTTTAGTGCAGCATGCATTCTGAAGCATGTTTCCTTTTCATTTGAGATACTCAGTTCCTTTTCATGTACCTAATACAATAATTTAAAATTTAAAATTTTGGACAATAATCTCATGAGAAATTAAAATGATTATTAGCGACCCATGTTTATTTATACCAACTTGACTTCAAGTTAATTAGGAGTTGCAATCACACAGGAGTAAATATTTCTGCCATAATTTAGTTTCCCTACTAAGGCAACAAGAGTTTTATTTATGAGAATAATGGAGAAAAGAGGTCATAGGAGGGAATTTCCTTCTATGGCGTCACAAAAATACAACCCCCATCGTTTTTTCCGACGATCGGCATCTATCATCTTCATCGTTATCATCTAAGATATGGGTACACCAAATTTTATTTGATTCAACAACTTTTTCACCGTTGAATTAGTGGGTTCAAAATTAACGGTTTACCGACAATAGAACTTTTTACATTGCTAAATCAACGGTGAAAAGTTGTAAAATCACATGAAATTGGGTGTACCCACATCTAAGATGATAACGATGAAGATGACGGAATCCGATCGTCGAAAAACACGATGAGGGTTGTATTTTTTCGACGCTATAGGAGGAAATTCCCTCCTATGGCATCTTTCCTCCATTATTCTCTTTATATATATATATATATATATATAGAGAGAGAGAGAGAGGAGCGAGAGAGAGAGTAATGGAGGAAAGATGTCATAGGAGGGAATTTCCTCCTATAGCGTCGAAAAAACACATCCTTCATATGTTTTCCGACGATTGGAATGCATCATCTTCATCGTTATCATCTAAGATATGGATACATCAAATTTTATGTGATTCTACAACCTTTTCACCATTGAATTAGTGGGTTCAAAATTAACGGTTTACCGACAATAGAACTTTTTACATTGCTAAATCAACGGTGAAATAGCTGTAGAATTACATGAAATTTGGTGTATCCACATCTTATATGATAACGATGAAAATGATGCATTCCGATCGTCGGAAAACAAGATGAAGGGTGTGTTTTTTCGATGCCATAGGAGGAAATTCCCTCCTATGGCCTCTTCCCTATATATATATATATATATATATATATATATATATATATATATATATATATATATATATATATATATATATATATAGATATGGAGGAAAGAGGCCATAAGAGAGAATTTCCTCCTATGGTGAGTTTATATATATATATATATATATATATATATATATAAGAGGGAATTTCCTCCTATGGTGAGTTTAATGGAGGAAAGAGGCCATAAGAGGGAATTTCCTTCTATGGTGTCGAAAAAATACACCCTCCCTTATTTTTTCTGACGATCGGCACCCACCAACTTCATCGTTATCATCTAAGATATGGGTATACCAAATTTCATTTGATTCTTCAACTTTTTTACCGTTGATTTAGTGGGTTTAAAATTAACGGTTTACCGACAATAGAACTTTTTACATTACTAAATCAACGGTGAAAAAGTTGTAGAATCACATGAAATTTGGTGTACCCACATCTTAGATGACAACGATGAAGATAGCGGGTGCCGATCAGCGGAAATAATGAGGAAGAATGTATTTTTTCGACGCCGTAGGAGGAAATTCCCTCCTACGGCATCTTTCCTCCATTATTCTATAATGGAGGAATTATTCTATAATGGAGGAAAGATGCCGTAGGAGGGAATTTCCTCCTACGGGGTCAAAAAAATACACCCTCCCTCATTATTTCCGCCGATCGGCACCCGTCATCTTCATCGTTGTCATCTAAAATGTGGGTCACCAAATTTCATGTGATTCTACAAGCTTTTTACCGTTGATTTAGTGGGTTCAAAATTAACAGTTTACCGATAATAGAACTTTTTACATTGCTAAATCAAGGTTGAAAAAATTGTAGAATCACATAAAATTTGTTGTACCCATATCTTAGATGACAACGATGAAGATGTTGGGTACCGATTGTCAAAAAAAATGAGGAAGAGGTTATTTTTCCGACGCCATAGGAGGATGGCATCTTTCCTCCATTATTCTCATATATATATATATATATATATATATATATATATATATATAACTTCATTTAATGAAATTTCCCTTCATTTTAGTAACATATATATAAAGGAAGTTTGTTCTTTCAAAGACTAGGCACCTTGTAGGATCGGCTCATGACAAGATAATCCATTATAAATTAATAATAACTGTACATGTCAAAGAGCTTATATTATAAATGTAAATATGAGACTTATTAATTTGTTAAGGTGGAAACATCTCCGTCAAGAAAATTGTAGTGAATTAAAAGAAAAATTAAAGAAACATACATATAGATGGTAGAATGTATGTTGTTAGGTGAAGGGTAGGTAATATATTGTTGGAATGGCCTAAGAACTTGTTAGCCTTTGATGGCTGTTTATAGGTTTACAAGTTTTAAGTTAGCTTTTACCCTCAGAAACCTCTAACAGTGTACCTTATTATTTGTAGAGGTCATTTTCTTTCAAAGCTGTTCCAACTAAGAAAAGAAAGCCCTATGGGTAGTTTAGTTGATGATTACCTCATATATAGCCTATAGGCTTTCAGTGAATGGAAAATCAATATTATATTTAATAGCGATATCATACAAGAACCAAAACCACCGGATCAAGAATCAGACGGCAGATGTCTGAGATCTTCGAGTCAGACATTGTCACGCCCCGCTTTCCGGTGTACGGGAAGGGGACGCGGCGAGGCCCTCTATGTATTTACTCCGAAATAAACACGCTCAGCGTATCTAAGCAAGATAAAGTAAAAGTACACAAGAAAAATGACAATAGATGTAATTGAAAAACAACTTTTATTTATTAACAATTCTTTACAAGTACAACTGGAAATGTAAATACATGAATAGAAAGCAATGGCTAAATAATGACATAACTGAAATGAAAAGTATGTATAAGTATGTAAACTTCTGGGTCAAAGGCTAACTGCTCCAAGTCTTCAGTACCGAGCTTGATCTCCAGTGAGTCCGAAACACCTGACAACATCCCAAAAAAAGAAGAAAAAGAATGTCGTCAGCGAACAATCGCTCGGTAAGTCCCAAAGATGAGTAAAGATAGAATAGACAGAAAGAAAGTATAACTAGTAATATTTGATTAACGCGGTTGTTTATAACTTGGTACAGAATATGTCAGTGTATACGAGAGGGGTCCCATTATCCGGAGACTAAGGTATACGGAGCATAAGGAACCGTTCAGCCACGGTACAACGGCAATGGATATTCAGGTTAGGTGTATTATGGTTACAGTCTCGTGCCATTTCTAACACATTCCGTACCAATCTACCCCTTTAAAACCCCGTAATGTCTTTTGTATTGATTATATTGTTTGTTATATAGATGGATGACTTGCCAAAACCATGATATCAGTAAATGGAATAGATATAAATGGATAGTCATGTAAACGGGGTATATCCAACGTTCGGTTCAGTCAATATAGATTGAATAGACGGATTCATATTGAATTGTAGTTTATACTTAAATCATATTCAAGTAGGATTGATTAGATTGACACTCGGTCTGAGTTAGATACTTTGAAAAGAAATTGAAGTCCTGAATTAGTTTTGATGTTATCGGTAACTACTGCACATGGACGGCAGGATTTGTGTTTTTTTCCAAGACAATTACCGTGTTGATAACACCGTTTGTTAGATTGTCTATCTTAGATAGACAAGCACCCACATTCTCCGGCTCCCCGAGGCTCAAGAGAATTGGTCTCGCTTAAACCTATGTTTATTAGGGTCCTTATGGTAAATTAGTATAACTTGAGGGGCTTTTATATAAAAATAGTTTGATATATTTTTAAAATACACCTCAAGTATTTAATTATCGTCTTTTTGGTTTTCATATATATATATTTTATAAAAGCGAAATTTCTAGTAAGTAAAACCTAGTTTTCATTGTTCATTGTATTTTAATGAAATATTGGAATTGTATTGTATTAAAATGGTACTTTCATATAATTGTGATTCCTTTAATTTAGAAAACTTAGAATATTTATATAATATATTTAAAATAAATCTTTTGATAATATTCATATATATATATTTAATAAAAATAAATTTTATTTATTTTCTAGAAATCACATTTTCTTAAAAATAGCATTAAAAATTCCATCGAGATCGAATGCTCCTTGCGGAGGTCTGCATCTCTCTCTACTAGCCCCGTGGACGTGCAATAACCCGCACTATCCCGATCATGGTTCCCCAAAATGGATTTTAGAGACGTAATTGCAAGGAATTAATAAACACTCTTTTTAAAGAAAACGGTTTTGTAATAGTTTAGGCTATTTTATTGTAACTCGTAATGTTCCCACAAATATTGTCCAAAAGTAAATCGTGCTATGTCCAATATGTGTGTTGTGATGAGGCAGGTCCTTACCTCGTGAGTTTTCTAAAAATAATAGAGTTAAAAGAAATAAGCAATATCGAATTTAAACATGAGGGTATTTTAATGTAAAAGTGAAATGGAACTTGCTATGATTATTATTTTGATGTAGAACTTGTTTTAATGTGTTTTTTAATGGTTATAAAACAATACATTGAAATTTGTAGGTTTGTTATTAAAAAAAGAATTGGATTTTTAAAGAAAAGAGAATCGGAAGTCGGATTAACTCCGCTTCCGACGTGTTTTGAGAATGAAGAGTTTGAGAATAGTAAAAGGGAGGAGAAGAGGGGACTTACAAGCTACAAGGATAGATGGGAGGTAGGGTAAGACTAGGAAAGCGTCAGGACGTCGTTTCGCCGCCGGAATCTCCTCGGAACTTCTTGGACTTGAGAATTCTTGAGAGTTTTGGCACTTGATTTCAGAATGAGGAGTGCTAAAGGATAGGGTTGTATTTATAGGGTAGGATTAGAGTTTAGGGTATGAATTTGAGAATTAAAATGCATTTAATCATGGAGTAATACTCAATTTTAATTCTCTGAAAAATGTGCAGAGAAAATAAATAATATGAGAGAAGTGGGGTAGGCCAAGGGGTGCCAGGGAAATTTTTTGAGGAGCATCCCCTACGGGGGCCCGGCGGTGCCGGTCTATGGGGGCATCTCGCCGGTCGTTCCCTGGCGGTGGAGGGTGAGATTTGTGCCACGTGTTCCCGTCATCTCATATACCCCGGTGCATATGTTTGTTTATTCTGTAACTCATCATCTTACGTGTAGTGCACATGTAAACCCTTGGGCTTCTAAAAGGTTAAAAGAAAATTCAATTAAAAATATGTGTGGCTGGGAGGATTCGATCGCAGGGGCTATGTCACAACAGTGCAAGACTTTACTAATGAGCTATAAGCGTTTTCTTGCTATTCAAAAGCAAATTAAATTTATAACTTGTGCTCAGTTTTAGGTATTCCTTTCTGTATTTTTGAAAAATTTTGTACAGAAAGTTTAGGGTTGTTACATTCTACCCTCCTTATAAAAATTTCGTCCTCGAAATTTGTAAAAAGAAAGTATAACAGATTCAAGGAAAGTTTGATGACAGTGGTAGTGTGTTGTTGAAATTGGTGCTGGTGTTGTTTGTATAATCCATAACTTTGAAAGAAAAATAGGGTTAGGATAGATTCAAAGTATATGAAATTGTAAGATTCAAAAAATATGAAATGTAAATAATGTTTTTAGTTACTGTTTCTTGTGTTATATTGCTTAGGACTTCATGCAGAATTGATCTGCATGTCCATGCAGAACTGACTTGCATGGGCTACCAACAAAACCTGTCACGTCCCACTTCCCGGTATACGGGGAGGGGACGCGGTGAGGCCCGCTACGTATTTACTCCGAAGTAAACACGCTACGCGTATCTAAATAATATAAAGTAAAAGTACACAAGAAAAATGACAATAAATGTAATTGAACAACAATTTTTATTTATTAACAATTCTTTACAAGTACAATTGGAAATGTAAATACATGAACAGAAAGCAATTCCTAAACAATGACATAACTGAAATGAAAAGTATGTATAAGTATCTAAAGCTCTGGGTCAAAGGCTAACTGCTCTAAGTCTTCAGTACTAGGCTCGATCTCCAGTGAGTCCGAAACACCTGACAACATTCCAAACAAAGAAGAAACAGAATGTCGTCAGCGAACAATCGCTCGGTAAGTCCCAAAGATGAGAAGAGATAGAATAGACAGAAAGAGAGTATAACTAGTAATATTTGATTAACACAGTTGTTTGTAGCTTGGTACGGAATATGCCAGTGTATACGAGAGGAGTCCCACTATCCGGAGACTAAGGTATACGGAGCACAAGGAATCGTTCAGCCACGGTACAACGGCAATGGATATTCAGGTTATGTGTATTATGGTTACAGTCTCGTGCCAATTCTAACACATTCCGTACCAATCTACCCCTTTAAAACTCCGTAATGTCTTTTGTATTGATTGTATTGTTTGTTATATATATGGATGACTTGCCGAAACCATGATATCAGTAAATGGAATGGATAGAAATGGATAATCATGTAAACGGGGTATATCCAACGTTCGGCTCAGTCAATATAGATTGATATAGATTGAATAGACGGATTCATATTGAATTGTAGTTTATACTTGAATCATATTCAAGTCGGATTGATTAGATTGAGACTCAGTCTGAGTCAGACATTTTGAAAAGAAATTGAAGTCCTGAATTAGTTTTGATGTTATCGGTAACTGCTGCACATGGACGGCAGGATTTGTGTCTTTTTCCAAGATAATTACCGTATTGATAACACCGTTTGTAAAATTGTCTACCTTAGATAGGCAAGCACCCACATTCTTCGGCTCCCCGAGCCTCAAGAGAATTGGTCCCGCTTAAACCTATGTTTACTAGGATCCTTATGGTAAATTAGTATAACTTGAGAGGCTTTTATATAAAAATAGTTTGATATATTTTTAAAATACAGCTCAAGTATTTAATTATCATCTTTATGGTTTTCATAGATGTATATTTTATAAAAGTGAAATTTCTAGTGAGTAGAACCTAGTTTTCATTGTTCATGGTATTTTAATGAAATATTGGAATTGCATTGTATTGAAATGGTACTTTCATGTAATTATGATTCTTTTGATTTAGAAAACTTTGAATATTTGTATAATATATTTAAAATAAATCTTTTGATAATATTCATATATATATTTAATAAAAATAAATTTTATTTATTTTCTAGAAATCTCATTTTCTTAAAAATAGCATTAAAAATTCAATCGAGATCAAATGCTCATTGTGGAGGTCTGCATCTCGCTCTACTAGACCCGAGGAAGTGCGATAACTCGCACTTTCCCGATCGGGGTTCCCCAAAATGGGTTGTAGAGACGTAATTGTAAGGAATTAATGAACACTCTTTTAAAAAAACGGTTTTATAATAGTCTAGGGTATTTTATTGTAACTCGTAATGTTCCCACAAATATTGTTCAAAAGTATATCGTGCTATGTCCAATATATGTGTTGTGATGAGGTAGGTCCTTACCTTGTGAGTTTTCTAAAGGTAATAGGGTTAAAAGAAATAAGCAATGTCAAATTTAAACATGAGGGTATTTTAATGTAAAAGTGAAATGGAACTTGCTATGGTTATTATTTTGATATAGAACTTGTTCTAATGTGTTGTTAATGGTTATAAAACAGTACATTGAAATTTGTAGGTTTGTTATTAAGAAAAGAATTGGATTTTTAAAGAAAAACGAATCGGAAGTCGGATTAACTCCACTTCCGACGAGTTTTAAGAGTAGTAAAAGGGAGGAGAAGAGGGTACTTACAGGCTACAAGGATAGAGGGGAGTTATGGTAAGACTAGGAAAGCGTCGGGGCGTCGTTTCGTCGCCGGAATCTCCTGGAACTTCGCCCTTTGCTAACCCCACTTGCACAACTTCTTAGACTTGAGAATTCTTGAGAGTTTTAGCACTTGATTTCAGAATGAGGAGTGCCAAAGGGTAGGGTTGTATTTATAGGGTAGGATTAGGATTTAGGGTATGAATTTGAGAATTAAAATGCTTTTAATCATGGAGTAATGCTCAATTTTAATTTTCTGGAAAATGTGCATAGAAAATAAACAGCATGAGAGAAGTGGGGTAGGCCAAGAGGTGCCAAGGAAATTTTTTGGGGAGCATCCCCTACGGGGGCCCCGTCGGTAGAGGGTGAGATTTGTGCCATGTGTTCCCGTCATCTCATATATCTCAATGCACATGTTTGTTTATTTTGTAACTCATCATCTTACGTGTAGTGCACGTGTAAACCCTTAGGCTTCTAAAAGATTAAAAGAAAAATTAATTAAAAATATATGTGGCTGTGGGGATTCGAGCACATGGGTTATTTCACAGCAATGTAAGGCTTTACTAATGAGCTACAAGTGCTTTCTTGTTTTTCAAAAGCAAATTAAATTTATAACTTGTGCTCAGGCTTAGGTATTCCTTTCTGTATTTTGGAAAAATTTTGTACAGAATGTTTAGGGTTGTTACAGACATCTGAGCTCGCTCCTGAACGTCGCCAGACGTCTGAACCACGTCTGACCCTTTTAGCATAATTTTGATAGAGCGTATCTAGACATCTGAACCATAAAGGTCAGACGTCTGGGTATCTTTCCGAAAGAAACCTGCTGAGATATTCTTAGAGATTTGATTTGATTTATTGAGATATTCTTGGAGATGTGATTTGATCTGCTGAGATATTCTTGAAGATTTGATTGTAACAAAATAGATTTTATTTGATTATATCGGCTTAGAGATTGAATTGATTGCAACAAAAACATAACATATAATCAGAAGAAGATCAAATATAAAAGGGAGAGCCAAACCAGAGAGAAACGACTCTCTTGGTCTTTTTCTTCTTCTCAATCACATATTTCTCTATATACTGTTTTATTATGGTATCAGAGCCATAATAGGCTAACACCATTTTATCCTTTCTCTTCTCCTTCTATAGTGTCAACCAATCAAGATCAATCCTCTTTCTCGTCGTCAACTCCGCTTCTCGCCTCAACTTCTTGTCATCAACTTCACTTCTCGCTTCAACACCAATCCTTAACCCTACTGCATCGCCTTCCTCTTCATCACATCGACCAAATGTTATGTCACTTCTTCACATAAAACTCACTCATGACAACTATCTCAGCTGGAAGATACAATTTAAAGCGATACTTAAGTCGTAAGGATACATGGGTATTGTCAATGGCACAGAAAAGTGTCCGTCCATGACGGATTCCGATGAGCAAAATCCACTTATTACGGTACACAATCCAGCGCACGCTGTATGAGTCTAAAAAGATCAATTGATTGTTAGTTGGATGTTGGCGTCTCCGACTGAATCACTGATTCCCTTAGTGGTCGGTTGAACTACGTTTCAGGCAGTACAGGAGACACTTGCCAAAGCCTTCTCATCGCACTCTCACGCCCGCATCCTTCAATTGAAGACACAACTTCAGAATATTAAACGTGGATTGGCTTCAATAACAGAGTATATTCAAAACTTTAAGACCGTCTCCGATAATCTTGCGGTTATTGGATACAAAATTTTCGATGTTGATCTTGTCATGCACGTTTTGGCCGGCCTGAGATCGGCCTATAAAGCATTTGTCTCTGCTATCACGACCCGCATAGACATCTCTCTTGAAGATCTATATGGTATGCTTCTTTCACACGAGAGTATTTGCCAGCAACAAGAAAAGTCTATCGATGTCACTCCCTTTCTATTCATCAACACCTCCACAATGGGCTGTGGAGGTCTATCTTCAAATCACTATCAGCATGGATTTAAAAACGAACGCGGCAGTCGTGGTGGCCGCAATGGTCGGGTTTGAGGTCGAGGCCACCGTCGTGGTCCTTCTCAATACCAAATTTGCATAGAAACCGGACACTATGGCAATAGCTGTCCACAACGCTTCAATCAGACTTTTTCTGGCGGTCCAAGGGGTACTTCGCAATTCCATACTTCGCAATTCCATACTTCGCAATCCCAAAATGCAAGATCCGATGGGCAATTTTAAGAACACATATCATACGCCATGCTGTCACATACACCTCCATCATAACCATTGAGCGGTCCAAGCACATCTTCTTCTGAATGGTATCCTGACTCGGGTGCAACTCATTATATCATGCCAGATTACAATCAGCTTCTCGCGGAAGCCCCTTATAAAGGTACAGATACAGTATGATTAGGTAATGGTACAGATTTGCGTATTCTTAACTATGGTCGCACAACAATTTCTTCGTCTTCCCGATCACTTCAAATGCACAATGTTCTTTATGTTACTTCAATAACGAAAAATCTCTTATCTGTTCATCAATTTACTAAAGATAATAATATTATTTTTGAGTTTCACCCATTTGATTGTTTTATGAAGGATTGGAAGTCAGGAACAGTTCTACTTCAAGACCACCTCAATAATGGATTGTACCAATTACTTCCCCCAAATGTCTTATCTCTCACCGCACTTGTTGGCGAACGTAGCTCCATTTCCTCATGGCACGATCACTTAGGTTATCATGTATTAAAAATTGTAGTCAGGATTCTGTCTAATTTTAATCTACCAACTGTTCAGAGTCGTAAAGAGTCAGTTGGCTAAAATCCACAAACTTTCTTTTGAATTGTCATCAAAATCTTTTTGGCACCTTTAAATTTAATTTATTCCGATGTTTGGGGCCCTACTCCTATTTTATCTCACTCTGGTTTCGCTACTATGTTACCTTTGTTGATGACTATAGCAAATTTACCTGGTTATTTCTGATGCGTAATAAATCTGATGTATTCAATATCTTTTGTCGCTTCCAAAGACATGTTGAACGCTATTTTAATAGAAAAATACGTATATTTCATTCCGATTGGGGTGGTGAGTATCAATCCCTTCATCTTCATCTCGCTATGGAGGGAATCCTCTATCGTGTTTCCTGCCCACGCACTCCCGAACAAAATGGGGCAGCAGAACGCAAACATCGTCATATTATAGCAACGGCTCGTGCTCTTCTTGTTCATGCTTCCATCTCGTCTCATTACTGGAATGAGACCGTAAGTACTGCCGTGTTCTTAATTAATCTCCTCCAATCTCCTCCCCACACCATCCATTCGAAACGATGCCCCTCTCCATAAATTATTTAGTCACTGTCCTAACTATACCTTTCTACGCACATTTGGCCGTACGTGGTATCCTTGGCTTCATCCCTACGCCAAACACAAACTTGCTAATCATTCCGATTGCCGTGTGTTCATGAATTATAGTACTCAATATCATGGTTACCGTTGTCTTCACGTACAATCCGACCGTATGTATATGTCTAGGCATGTTATTTTTGATGAAGATTGCTTCCCCTTTAGAGTTTCAGAATATACCAAAGCCTTGCCGCCATATACTAAGCCCCTACCAGGAGCGGGTATCCTTGGCTCTGGACTTGGTCCGAGTTCAGCAATCCTGCTAGCGGCCGCTACCGCCACACCTCGCGTGGCTGGCATTCTTGGGCCTTCCCCTAGCCATTCGTCGTAACTCGCTCAACCCAGCCACTCATGTACAGCCGCTCCTCATCCCGCGGCCTCCCCACCATCAAACCCTAGTCCCGATCAAACTAGTGCTGCTCGGTCGGCGCCTTCAGATAATGCTGGCCCACATCCTTTAGTGCTGTCCTCCACGCCTCCGAGCTGGCCTTCCTTCCCCACTCCCTCGCAGAGCCCTTCTGATGAGTCCTCCATTCTTCGAAAGCGTTCTCTTGCCGACATCTATGCATCGACTGACCCGATAGTCGACTCTTCGCTACTTCGCGCGATCACTAGCAGTCACGCATTACCTGCAGCACTCCTTGCCTCTGCTTTGGTCGAGCCCACCTGCTTCATGCATGCATCTAAGAACCCGTCTTGGTGTTCGGCTATGTCTTTAGAATTCGATGCTCTCTTTCGCACTGGTACATGGTCACTGGTCTCTTGCCAATCTCATTTCAATGTCATTGGGTGTAAATGGATTTTTAAGCTGAAATATCGCGCCGATGGCTCGATTGAGCGACACAATGTCCGGCTTGTGGCTAAAGGGTTTCGGCAACAATCCGGTGTCAACTAGTTCGACACTTTCAGTCCAGTCATCAAGATCACCACGGTTCGCTTGATTCTTACCATTGCGATAAGCTCGGGTTGGTATGTGCGACAGTTGGATGTCTCGAATGCTTTTCTACTTGGTTATCTTAAGGAGGTGATATATATGGACTAAACCCCGGGCTTCATTCACCTCCAGTTCCCCGATCATGTCTGCCGACTACATTGCTCTCTTTATGGCCATCATCAGGGTCCTCATGCTTGGTTCAAACGCCTGAGTACCCGACTCTTTCAGCTCAACTCCGTTGGTTCCAAAACAGATACTTCGTTGTTATTTCATTAGACTGGTCGCTCAGGGATCTATGTCTTGATTTATATAGATGAAATTTTAATTTGTAATACCTTAAAGCAGTACGGTTTTCGGACATCATGGTGATCTGCTATGTCCACACTCAGTGTGGTTTGTTGCGGACACATGGTGATCTGAGTGTATAGCCGCTTCGGAACAATGGGATCGCTTCCCTGAAGCACATTCCGAAAGAGGAACGAACTGTATTATAAATGTAATGATACCATCCTTAATTACATAGGCGCATTTTGGATGAATCGGCACTCCGAAGTTTAAAGAACTCCGTAGTTAAGCGTGCTCGGGCTAAGGAAATCTTAGAATGGGTGACCTCCTGGAAAGTGACCCCTTCTCGAGTCTGGTTCTCTCCAAAAGACAAAACCATATAGCTTCCGTCAGAGCAAACAATACCAGGGCATGACATTTATGGTGGCCCATACAGGTCTCTCAGTAGTACTGTGGTTCGATGATGAACCATTATTCTTAGATAGGGAGAATGTAATACCCAGTGCAGTGCGGTTTTCGGATATCATGGTGGTCTGCTCTGTCCACACTCAGTGCGGTCTGTTGTGGACATACTGTGATCTGAGTGTAGAGTCACTTCAGAAAAATAGGATCGGATCCCTGAAACACATTCCGAATAAGGACCGAACTGTAGTATAAATGTAATGATACCACTCTCAATTACGGAGGCGCCTTTTGGATGAACCGACACTTCGAAGTTACAATTTTGACAGAGCGTACCCAGACGTCTGAACCATAAGAGTCAAACGTCTGGGTATCTTTCCGAGAGAAACCTGCTGAGATATTCTTAGAGATTTGATTTAATCTGCTGAGATATTCTTGGATATTGTGTTACCAAGTATTAGATTATGTTTTCATAAACTAGCAATATTGAAGTTTTGATTATAGGGTACGTAACAAAACATTAATATAACACAACTTCATGCTAGGAGCAAAAAAAGAATTAGTTGTCATCCTCTAGAAAAAACTACAATATGGATGGAAGAATTTAAGCGATTTTTCTCTCCTGCTAATATTCTCTCGGCAGTGATCTAATTCTAAGAGGGAAATAATACATTGCGGAGGGAAAGTATAAAAAACGTAAATTTAATTGGGCCTAAACATAGCGAGTGAAACATTTTCTTAAGTATTTAATAGTCGCATTAGCAATTAAAGAAACGCAAAGGGAACATTGCCGAGGGATATCATCATCCCTCATGACTGTGCATTTGCGAGGGATATATTTTAAGGATTTTATTTCGTTCCACTGTCCCTTGCTAATGTACTAGATTCTTTTGTAGTGATCATTTATCTCTCTTCCAGAGATTGTGATTACTTGCCAATCTGCAATGTTGGTTGATGTCCTTTTGTGCCTATAATGTGGGAAGATTATATTGGAGCTGTTGGAGGCGATGAAACCCTAATAAATTTGGTGGTCTACAATTTAGACTAATTTCTACAAGAACATTGTAATTTCCTTTGAGAAGTAGTACAGTACATCCATGTTTCTAACCAATATTTTTTCTTCGTTAATTAGTTGATGATGCCATGCATTTAATTAGGTTACGCTGATGAGAAAAAAATATATGAGATGTGTGTATGAGAGAGAGAGAGAGAGAGAGAGAGAGAGAGATGGGTATATAAACGATTACTCTATATATTTTAATGTGTGTAAAGACCAAGATTAGCAAATAGTGATAGTATTATTAAAAGCATATATATTAATAAAACTCACAAAGGTAGTGAATATTGACATATAGACAGGTGACTTGTACCTTATAGTTGTTTATTTTATATGATCTTCACTTATGAATTGCAGGGAACAATTCAATAGCCTAATGTTAGAATTAAGAAGAGATTTGATTCCTGAAAGAAATTAAGGAACTTTAGCAATTTAGAATATAAATTATATTCCCTCAACTTTTATTATAACTTTAAAACTATGATAGCATTCGCAAAAGCATTTAAGACGCGATATTAGAGCAACCCAGATTTGGTCGCCGATATAGATAAGAAGAAAAAATATATTACGGAAAAGTCCAGATATCGGCCCATAAAAATATTGCTCGACCCGTGAGACGTGTTTGAATTTTGAACATATGCATTGAAGTTTTGGCACTGCAATGGTAGAGATATTTAAGACAGTTGTCTTGCCAAAAAAAAAGGGAAAAGAATATAATAGAAAAAAAGAGCATGCAGTCCCATTATTATTTTCAATCTTGCCTGCCTTAATTTACCAGTTAATTGCCACAGTTAAAATAAAGAATTAGAGCAGTTAATTCATTATTTCATTCTTTTAATTTCCTCTTGTTATTGAAGCAAACGATGGAGTTAACTGTTTATATATTAATTATATAAATTACAGTTGAAAGGCAAGAGGAGGTTAGGCCAACGGTTATAAACTACATTTATAGCCAGCTTAACAGAAAAAGAAACTGTAAGATTAAGATACATAATATTAAAATGCTTTTCTAATTGTTGACAACAAACTGCAAGACTATACGTAAGACACTTTCTTATATATATGGAACAGGCCATACATATAGCACCCGTGCGCTTCTCTGTTATTGTTAGATTGGCCATAACTAGTAGAAAGAAATGTACCATTAACTTTTGTCTCAGGGAATATCCTTTGAATTTCTAAATCCTACATTTTCTGTCTCTCACTTTTAATTTATTCCCAAAATGACTTTTATGTAGCCTGAAATAGTATGCATGTATAGCATCTTAAAAGGCCAATTTTTAAGAAATAACCTTTATCTTCCTCCTTTTTTTCCCTTGTTTGTATAACTTATTGTCAGAAAATTTTATGTTCGTATATTCATATGTGGCAAATATTGATTAATATTCCTAGATACTTGAAAATTTGAATACCTAAAAATAAAATTTAGATGGAAATACCGCATTAATTAATTTCATGTTTGTATATATGTGTGTAGTCATGTATATAATAATAATACTTTTCAAAAAAATGTATATATAATAGTAATAACAATAACATGCTAGCTAAGCTTCTCTATATAGGCAGTTGTTGCTGCATAAGTGACCTTATAGGCCGCTTTTGCCCTAATAATAAATAAATAAATGGCCGGTATACCCAGCCTTATATTGGCATGCAGTTAATTAAAGCCTTCCGGCATGTCAAAATGGTATGAAAAGTATTACTCCAATATCTGTCGAGTGAGTAAGCACGCGTCGATCATATATATGTTATTGATCTTTCATTTTTGTGTTGCTTTTATGATTATTTTTTATTTAGCTCTTGGCTTTCATAAATGTCAAATCCATCTTAAATATATTATACTTTCTACCTCCTCATTTTGTTTGAGTTTGGTAAGAATACCCAAAATCCATATATACGGTACTAAAGCCATTCATTTATTTTTATGGATGTTTTTTTCCTTTTATGTCAATGGGACAGTAAGGGATCCAATCAGTTTTCTGTCTCTATCCCCAATTTGGTATCCTAACTTTGCTCCAAATTATAACAATATTATATCTAATACTTAACTAATTTATCATTATGGCAATGGTGCAAATAAGCAAGAAGCTGCTCGAGGTTCTATGATGCACAGTTTCTGACCCTTTTTTACCGAGGGAGTTGGAAAAGAGGTGTTTTTAGTTCTCGTTTTTGTTGAAAATAGGTCTTCGAGTTGTCGAAAAAGTGGATGTTGCCCTTTTGAGTTTCCGTATAACTCATTTTTACTCTCGTCATGATAGATTCATTATAAACAAAAAAACGGAGATCCACTTCGTTCTTGGTTAGCGCTCATGTTTTCCTTGCGCGCTCATGTGACCCTTCTTGTGTGCGATTTAAAGTACGCACGCGTACGCGCTCATGTCAATCTGAGTTTTAATCAAGTCTCGAATAAATTCAAGGACATATTCGAAGAAATTCTGACCGTCGATCGGAATGGTTTGTGGATTCCGAACAGCTATGATGACTGAACTTAATAAGATAGCAATTACGACCCAAGAAGTGATAAGTACTTGGGCATGAATTTGTAAACCTCCTATTTGCCAATATAAATGTTGGCCTACTTCTACACCTGTCTTCAGTAGGGGCCTTTATTTGATTAGACTCGGAAACCGCTTCCTGTTCGGGCTCACCGGCCGGACAGGGAGTCAGGTTTCACAGAAGCTTGAAACGGTCCATTTTCGATCATGATGGAGATGGGAGAGTCATTCTTTTAGTTTCATCTCTACTACTCTGCCATCCACTTTGGCTTCCGAAACATCACCAAGCCTGATACCGAACAAGGCTCCCATCACCCTCTTCCTGCAGCAAAGGTGAACTGAAAAGTGTGGTAGGAAAGAGGGACGTGCCTGGTCAGCCGTTCGTCATAGAACTTGTGCCTCGTCGCAGCGAGCTGACGTCCCTAACGCCAAAAACTGTTAGTTGCTTAGGGTGTGTGTGAGTGGAACGGTAGTCGAAAGACCAACAGCTCCTACGACTGACAGACATACATACTATTGGAAGACGGTCCCGGAAGGATCACTCTATCGCCGGCTGCCAATAGTCCCGCTCGTGGACCATAATAAATATCTTAAGTAAATTAGAAGTAAATGGGATTTCCGGATATCTCAATTGGGCAAATTCGAACGAAATACATTCAACCAACTCCAATACTTTTACCAATTAACATCCTAGAGGATTTCACAAAACCTTTATCTCTGAGTTTTCGACTCAAACCTCCCCAAAGATCTTTTATGCTGCTGCTTTGCACAAAGATCTCTTCCTCCCTCCCATTAACGTGGAAGAGAAAGAAGTGATCCTTACGGTAGATGGAGAACCAGCAGTGTAAAGAAACCTGACTTGAATGATCCTGTATTAAGAGCTAAATTGGCTAAAGGGATGGGGGAGTTAGAATGCGCTTTGGTTCACAGGTTTGATGGTATATCCCTATATAGATAGGCTGAAGTCCCAAAGTCGACCGTTCCATGAGACGTCCTTCACCCCAACTTAATCCTTCTCTTCTCGTTCTGTCTTTCCGTTTCACTTCTAGGCGCAAGAAGTGCAAATAAGCGTACGGAAGGCGGTTTTCGTAAATTAAGTAGCCGGATTTTATGAACGGGAAGACCATAAATTCTTAGTATTATCAACAGTAAGACAAGAGATGTGGGTCAAACCGATCCACTTTCCCTTTTCACTCGGGAAAGCAACTGACGCCTATATTCTTTGTCTTGAATCACAGAGGAAGGACAAGAGCTAGGACAACAACATCCGAATCTGAATCAGAATGAACTTGCTGCTACGCCTTATCCTTTCCCTACTCTAACAGATGAATCGAAGAAGGAAGGGAGCAATCAATCCAATCCAATCCGGTAGCTCGAACAGTCTCTAATCACAGAGTTTTGGGAATGCCCGTTTCAACATCGAAAACAACAAAAACTAGAGCAAACATGTAATAGCGGATTCGGTCATACTGGGAATGCTGTTCCACACATTGGCTCAATTCTACCTTCCACATCCAATTCTTTCTTCATTACAAGGCCCAGCTGAGAGGTGGCCGCTAACGCTCGGCTAAGTCGTCGAACCCTCGCGCTGACCGTTTGCTTTCTCAGTAGCGAAAGTGCTTCTTTTTGCCCCTTAACTTAAGTAGAAGGATAAGAAAGAGATTATTGGTTTTCTTGCTCCCTAGATAATTTGATAAGCCAATGATTTTTTTCCACTAGAAACGAAAGATTCTTCTCTTTAACAATTTTCTGTTTAGTTTAATTTTGGATATAATGTGATTCCACCTTTTGTTCTGAATCTTAGGAATAATTCTAAGAATTCTATCTTTTCTTTCGTTTACTGAAACTCAAACTAAAACCCCAAGGATGGCAGGCAGATATTAGGCCCTCAACCCCTCCTTCCGACATCTCATTCGAGCCCATGGATCTCGGAGTCCATATTTTATAGAGGTCCATAACGGACTAAAAGCATGACTTCTTAGCTGGCTTACGGGTGTAGTAAGAGAGATCTCTTTAATACTAGATTCCCTCTCCCAGCAATCAAACGGATTATGCAAGAAAACAAGAAATAATGCGAGTGCTCAAGTGTCGTTTTTCCGTGTTTTTGAGCATAGGGTAAAACTATCTGTACTAGCTGTCTTAACTACCAGCACTTGATGCCCACTCGAGGTTTTCCGACTGAAAGGGCCAACATCGAGACCGACAATCAAGACTCCCGTCCGATGTCGCGCCTAGGATATATAGTTGACTTGTCAAAAATTTCTATGGAAAAGAATTCCAATATCAAAATTGCATTCTTTTGTAATACTAAGGGGGAAATTGTTTTCTGTTAAGAAGTGGCTTATTTTAAAAATTTATAAGGGAAAAAAACAACATTTAAAAATACTAATGTTCCAACTGCATATGTATTCTAATTGAGATATTTTTTTTCCAAAAATACCAGCTTGATGTTTTCTCAAGTTATATGCATTCTAAATTTAGTTATTTTATTTATTCAACTATAATTACTATTATTTATCAAATCAAAACATTAATTATCAAACCATACATGTTTTATCAAATCATGTTACTTTATTTATCATAATATAACTTTATTTATCAAATCATAACATATAATTTAAGAAATCTTAAAAGGGTTTTATTGGCAAAATGTACAGAAATACATATACAAATCAAGCTCTAGATTTTAAATAAATTCAATAATATAATTATGAACTTTTTGGATTATAAAAATAAATCAAGTTATACCGCTGGGCAGGAAAAACGTTTTCCCTCTCTAGCTAAAAAAATATCCAATGAGCAAAAATTCCACACAAGTACAACTAATTACACTTGGCAGCTATAACATTGTACCTTATTAGTTTTTTTGACCAATAGCTTTGCTCTAAGCTTACACGTGCACCGAGCCGACTTTCTAGGGCTACTGTTGGTTTCAGTTAGGTCTGGAAAGGCCAACAAAACCAGAAACACTAGAAAAAAAATAATTAACTTCAAGCTTCATATAATTATTTATCATGATTTACTGTTTTATGGGCTTAATATATATATACCGTCGGATCGATGATTAGTTGATAATAGCCGTTGGTTAGTTGAGTAGGTAGCTTATACATTTGATTAAAAAAATATGGGTGACATGCAAAAATTACATACGTAATAGGTTGGTTTTAAGTAGAGGGTGTAGGTTAGAAACATTTGATGGATGTTGAAATGAGAACAGAATTCACCCCACCAAGCAATCCTCCCTCTCTCTCTCTCTCTCTCTCTCTCTCACTCATACCTGGCTAGTATCATGTGTGTATTTAAAAGAGAATAAAACCATATTTGTTAGCCCACACGTAGCATCAAGCTTTGGTCTAACAATCTCTTGTCTTCTCTCATATATACTAACGATAAAACACACACACACTTTCCTCTTTGTTTGCATATCCTAACAAATCCATTGTCTTCATCTAATTAATCCATATATATAAACCCTATATCTATTATGATACATATGATATATCTTCTCTAAACCAGGCCATCAAAGTTGATCTCAAGACTATATATACATATATAGCTTCTATATTATCCTTTGCTTTTCTTGATTACCTAGCTTGGAGCAAACCCATCTAATTTGAGAGAAGAGAAGAGAAAAGGAGGCTTTTCCATAGAGATTTGCATCTATATATACTTCTCTTTATTATTTGTTCTTTATTGAGTTTGAGAGAAGAGATTCATTTAGATATGTGCACTAGAGGCCATTGGAGGCCATCCGAAGACGATAAGCTCAAAGAGTTAGTCGCTCGATACGGTCCTCATAATTGGAACGCGATCGCCGAGAAACTCCAAGGGAGATCAGGTATAATTTCATGCATGCATGTGTTTTGTTATTAATTATTGATATATATGATTTGTAATTGTTTATTTATTTACGTCCAAAAACCGTAAAGCAGGAAAGAGTTGTAGACTACGATGGTTCAATCAACTTGATCCGATGATTAATAGAAGCCCTTTTAGTGAGGAGGAAGAAGGGAGGCTCCTCGCTTTGCATCGAATACATGGTAATAGATGGGCGATAATCGCAAGGATGTTTCCGGGGAGAACGGATAACGCGGTGAAGAACCATTGGCATGTTATCATGGCAAGAAAGTGTAGAGAGAGGTCTAGATTTCATGCTAAGAGGTCGGCTCACTCCAATGAAGAGAATTCAAGACAAAGGATGGGGATTCATTACCAAAACACCAAAGATCTTGTAACATGTAAGGAAGTTTTGCACTTCGAATATTGATTTATTTATATTTACCTTTAGCTAAATTTCACTACAATACCATAATACCAGCATTCTCTTTTAGATGGATACCTTAAGGTTTATAAATAGCAAATTAATATCATGAACATGGTCAATTTCAATAAACATCACATCTTTCAGCATTTTACGACTTAATATCAAGAGTTGTAGTTTTTTTCTTTCTTTTTTTTCTGCCGGTAAGCTAAGGAGGGATACAACCGTATGGGCAAGATATTTCTATTTTTTTAAATAAATTAAAAATAAAAACCGTCCCTACGTTGGAAACCATAGGGACAGTTTTCCCTACGGTATGTCCTGTAGGATCAACTTTTCATCCGTAGAAGTTAATACTTGCCCCTACGCCGTTTGCACCTATGCCCGTAATTTAATTTCGCTCCTACGGTGATCATCGTAGGAGCAACTCCTGTTTGTAGCTGGGCACCAAAACAGTTTTCCCTCTCTGAAAATATATCCAATGCTAAAAATTTACACACAAGCACAACTAATTACACTTGGCAACAACAAAATTGTACCTTAATAGTTTTTTTGACCAATAACTTTGCTCTAAGCTTACACGTGCACCGAGCCGACTTTCTAGGGCAACTGTTGGTTTCAGTAAGGTCTGAAAAGGCCAACAAAACCACAAACCCTAAAAAAAATAATTAACTCCAAGCTTCATATAATTATTTCTCATGATTTACTGTTTTATGAGCTTAATATATATCTACCGTCGGATCGATGATTAGTTGATAATAGCCGTTGGTTAGTTGAGTAGGTAGCTTATACATTTGATTAAAAAATATGAGTGACATGCAAAAATTATATACGTAATGGGTTGGTTTTAATTAGAGGGTGTAGGTTAGAAACATTTGATGGATGTTGAAATGAGAACAGAATTCACCCCACCAAGCAATCCTTTCTCCATATAATTCAATGAAAATTCATTTTGCCACTGCAAGAGAATGATTTTGAACTCAAAACCTCCCACCAACTAAGTGGGGGGTTTTCTATTTAGTTTTCAGTTTAATGCCCATGCATAAGAATAATTGAACATTCATGGTTTTTGTTAGCAACCGACAAATGCAGCGATATTAATTTATTTTCTATCTACAAATTATTTCTATATTATTTATCTAAAAATATCGATAGTTCACGATAATATTAGCAACTGACCAAAGTAATGGTGTTTATTTGCTATTTACATGTATTATAGAAAAGGCTAATATTTCATGGGTTTTTTGATGAATTACTCAGCAATTTTTTGATATATATGCTTCTAACTTCTTAAGTTTAATTTTTACTAAATACATATATGCTCATGTTATATGATTGCAGATAGCGAAAACAAGATTGAGTTTTATGACTTTCTTCAAGTAAACACAGACACTAGTCATGATTCCAAGTCTCGTTCGAGCATAGAGGAAGAACAAATGGAGATTGAGGAGAAGCAAAAAGAGGAAGGTGTCCCTTTTATAGATTTCTTTGGTACTAGAAAGTAAATTAATGATTTAGGTAGTTTAAATCCGTGATCAAAGATTAACTTGTTAGGACTTGCCACAAAGTGTAAATTCTTCTTCATATGAAGCGGCCTGTAACATAGTCTCTTTTGCGCTATGATAGAGAATAATTTGTTTCCTTATGAGCATGGGCGAAAAAACTGATGTGTGCCGATGATGAAAACATAATAATTATAATGAAACTTAATTAATATATAATGTTCAACATGCATGAGTAACCTCCAACTAAAAACAACTTCAAATGTCCAAAGTATGCATATATTGTGAGAAAGAAGACTTATATATATATATATGAGAGAAAATCAGGAGTCCTAATTTTGAAATTGATTTTTGAAACTTTGGCTATCAAATTTGCTTGAGAAATTCATTAAAAAAATTTAAAAATCACATCTCAAATTATAACCGTAACTAACCGCATACAACTCTTCCAATAACTAACTCCATATATAAATCTCTCAGTAACTAGCTTCATACAAATCTTTTTTAAATTACACTTTATATAATATGCATGGCACATACAAAACACTAGTATATATATAGAGAGTACATAGATTACAAGCTACAATCATTTAATGGAGATTATGCTTCCTCATGAAATGGACTTGTATATAGTGTCATCATGCATGGACTGAAGCCATTGCGGCGACCTGTGTTAATTTGCATGAGATTCACTGTCTTCCTTACTAGGTGTAGGCGGTGAATGTCACTAGCAGAAAAAAAATGCAATAGCGAAGGAAAACATTTCCGAAGGACAAATTTCCTTCGGCAATGTGTACACTACCAAGCGAATTTTTTCTCCTACTAATATTCTTTCGGCAATTATCTATTTTTAAGGGTGAAAAAATGAACTACCGAGGAAAAGTATAAAATGCGTGCGTAAATTTAATTGGGCCAAAACATATATAGCGAGAGAAACGGGTACAACCCATACTCACCGAGGTAGTACTCAACTTATATATATCAGTATGTAGAAGGGAAGTTCCAATATTAAAGCTGGCCTCCAAATGGAAAGTCTTCCTAGTGTGTACATGCTCTTGATCCATGGCTAATTTACACCAAAATATATTTATCATTGTTTTCTCCTCACAGAAAAACAACAAATATATATATATATATATATATATATATATATATATATATATATATATATATATATATATATGAGAATAATGGAGAAAAAAGTCCATAGGAGGCTCTTTGCGTTAGGTGGCGGTAAAATGTACGTCCTCCACCATTTCATTCGATGATCGGCACCTTCCAACTTGATATTCATTCTCTAATTTGTCGATACACCAAATTTCATATGATTACAACACCATTTCACCATTGATTTAGCAATATAAAAACTTCTGTTGTTGGTAAACCATTAATTTTGCATCTATTAAATCAAAGGTGAAATGGTGTTGTAATCATATGAAATTTGGTGTATCGACAAATTAGAGAATCTATATCAAGTTGGAAGATACCGATAATCCAATAAAATGGTGGAGGGCATACTTTTGGCCGCCATCTAACGCAAAAAGCCTCCTTGGGCCTCTCTCTCTCTCTCTCTCTCTCTCTCTCTCTCTCTCTATATATATATATATATATATATATATATATATAAGAGTGTTCCTTTACAAACCAGTTCGCGTTTATATATATAAGCCTCCTTGGGCCTCTCTCTCTCTCTCTATATATATATATATATATATATATATATATGAGAGTGTTCCTTTACAAACCAGTTCGCGTTTATATATATATATATATATGCGAATGCTCATTACAAACTAGTCCGCGTTTTTTAAAAATGGGAACACTCGGTCTACATCATATTTTAATGATCTGATCTATTCAAATTGATCACCTCATTCTCAAATGTATGTGTATGAAAATTCAAGAGATTTGAAGACCTCTAACCTGTGCATCGATGGATGCAAAAACGCCAGTGAAGAACGCAAGCAAAGTGGGACGCTGGTAGAACGAGGGAGCGGTGAGATGTTCTCATGGACAAGTAGCCCAAAATTAATTTCTTATCTTCACAGTTTTTTAAAATAAAGAAGCTAAAATCAAAAATGAAATTCTTTAGAACCATTTAGGAGGGGGCTATTGTAGGTAAAAGAAAGCCTTTTGTAGGTAGAAGAAAGAGATGCGACTTTCCAGGGATGAAAGTGGTGGCGCTTTCCGCCGGGGCAGACCATTTGGGAAGAACAAGAGCTAATCCAATCCGATCCTTGGATTATTCATTGGTGGAATATTAGGCAATTCGAAACTTTTTTAAATGATCGACCACCCTTTGCCATTCATTTTCTAATGAGGAGTTTGACCTTGAGAGCATCACGGGCAAAATCTATGGCTTCAGTTGCGGTTGAGTGAACTTGGGTCCTACTCTCTTCCATCAAGAGAACTATTGAAAAAGAAATTTTTATCAAATTTCCCATTCTTTTTCCCGTACTGATGACTCCTCCGGGTTTGTCAATGTTCATCTCAGGTCAAATAAATACGAAAGGGAGATCAATAAAATCAATAGGCCATGAATGAAGAAGATAACCGGACCTCCCGGTTGAGGTTATCCATTACAATATTATTGTACAAAATCCATGTCTTGCTTTCCACATCATTGGTATGAAATCCCATTATATTTGAGGAGTCAAGGACTTGCTGGGAATTCCGGTTCGAAGAAGAGGAAGATCTAAATATGGTGTGGAAAAACCAAAAGCCAACTTGCAAGTTGTGGCCTTTGACCTCGTGCTCCTCCTTTCTGTGAGGCTGCGCGTACAGCGCAGTGCGTTTTCCGCTTTTGCTTTGAAAGATCACAATAGTGATTTTTTGTATGAGCCTCAGCAAAGTCCGCCTTAGATAATTCTCGTTAGGTTAATGCTCATTTGGTGATTAGCTCACTTATAAAATCCAATTAAAAAGTCACCTAGAATCCAGTAAGAAAGGAAAGAAAGAGGAAAAAACCCAATGGGCAGGGTATTGATATTTAAAAGCTCGTCTGTCTCCCCTCGATGTAATCCAAACAGTCACCACCACCAACCTTTCCCCAAAACGCACATGTTTATCCTGATTTCTCTGCAACTTCAGGTAGACTGGACTTCAATTACCCACCTTGAACCGCAGTGGTACTCTGTTTCACGAAGAGATACTACAATACCTGTGAAGAAAAGGCTGAATCAAGAAAAGAAAAAAGGAGGAGGTATTACGAGCCTTCTGCCCCACACCTCCACACGACATTGCTCCGTCAGGCCTTCGTCTGGAATTGTCTGATTTTAAAGAAGACCTGTTATAATTTTTAACGGAAAACACTTCTTCTAGTGCTTTCTATATAGCTTTCTTCTTCTTCGAGATTTGGTCCTAGCAAGCAAGTATTCACATTCCTTTTTTCTTTCCATCCGCGCTTGTTCAGGGTTGAGCCCTGTGATTTGACGGCCGAATTTTGTATACTAGAACTTTGGCTCGTAAATATAAAAATACAGTACACACTTTTTTGCAAAGATTAGGTTCGGGCGAAAGGCAACCCCTCATACGCCGGGGAGGTCAATCGCCGGTGAGCACAAGATAAGCAATTGAGAGATAGAGTTAGCCAAGCAATAGGAAGAGAGTTATTCCATTGATCCAAGAAGAAGGGAATTTCCTTACTTTAGTAAAGTAGTTGGTCCTAGTCTCTAGCGAATGCTTTGGAATATTCCATTCTTGTAGCAGCCACCGTTTCGGATCCTGCTTCTTTGCAATTTCTTGCCCCACGAATTACAAATGTTTGAAAAAAATCTATTGCTGTTTCTCGAGGTAATCCACCGAAATGGAAAGATGAACTACTTATTGGCTTAACTGCTGACGCCATTGGTGCAGTGGAAAACCTTACGGATCTACAAACCTAGGTCCCTTTAAGATGAATAACAAAAAACTAGATGCAAGCCACTATAACACAAGAGATTAATGGGGGAACAGGAAGAACCTTTATTAGAACTTAAGAGAAAAAATAAAATCTTATTGACTATTACATAAACTCTCTCCTTATAATCTCCAACGATCTCCCTCTCTCTCTCTCTCTCTCTAAAGTTCTCTTTTGAAAGTCTTGATCCCTTATGGAGCCGACGGCTTCCTTTAAACTTTATGATAAAAAACTATCTCCCCTAAATAATAACCCTAAAATGCTATATATAGCCCACACAATATGAGTTATAATAAGATTCCTCTATTTACAAATCTGCTACCAGATGCTTAACTTTTGAGATAAAACTCGCACAAAAAATTTCACGTTTATCTATAAGCAGACATCCGAACCTATGTGGGACAAACGTTTGCGTGTGCTTTGCCAGAAAGGCAAAGTGCCGCCAGACATCTGAACCTATGAGGGACAGACGTCTGTGACTTAAAACGCTTCTAGCCAGAGTGCGGAAAGACATCTGAGCTCACTGATTCAGACATCTACGTGTACTTTAGAAATCTGTAACTTTATTGCCAGATGTCTGAGTTTCAAACCTCCAGACGTCTGGTCCATCTTTGGATGTGTAGTCTTGCTAATATACAATACATACTTCATAATAATCTCCATCTTGGCTTGTATATTTTTATAGTCATCTTGAAAACTTGTTGCCCTTCTTCTTGTATCCTTTAGAGTTTCTTTGGTTGTTCTCCCCGTTTCCCATGCTGGCACAATGTTTCTTCAGAATTACAAAACTGACGTGTCAGAGTTTTTAATTAGAACTGAAAACTGGTGCAACCCTCCTACCGAGGTCGCCCTTCTTCACACTTGAGTACTTGAATAGAAATCAAGAAAGTCTTGAACTTCTTCGCAGGAATGTTCTTCGTTAGCATGTTCGCCGGATTCTCCTTAGTATCGATCTTTATCAAATTGATCTCATTTTCGGCCCACTCTCTTATCTTATGATACCGCACGTCGATATATTTAGTTCGACTGTGTTATACCATATTCATCGCCAAGTGAATGGCACTTAGCCTGTCGCAAAACAAAGGAACCAACCCCTTATCGAACCCGAACTCGCCAACTAGGCCCTTTAACCATAAGGCCTCCTTAGATATTTCCACTGCTGCTGTGTATTCCGTTGTTGAGAGCACCACGGTATTCTGAAATGTCGACTTTCAACTAATTGGAGATTCCGCAAATGTATATACATAGCATGCAAGAGATCTTCTCTTGTCCATATCCCCAGCGTAATCCGTATCTATATATCCTTGCAATTGGCTCAATTATCTTCTGACTTGTGAAAGAATAAACCGAGATCTTTAGATTTTTTTAGATACTGAAGTATCAACTTTAAAGCATCCCAATAGAACTTCCCTGGATTTGACATATACCAGCTAACCAGACTTACCGCATAGGATATGTCTGAACTAGTGCATACCATAGCATACATCAGTGACCCCACCGCACCTACATATGGTACTCGAGACATCTTTTCCTTCTTCTCTGCTGATTTTTGACACTCCTTGGAGTATAACTTGAAATGACCGGCGATAAGGGTGCTCACCTGTCTTGAGTCCTTCATATTGAATCTTTTCAATGCCTTCTTAATTTATCTGATTTGGGATAGCCACAGCTTTCTAGCCTTCTTGTCTCGAATAATTTTCATCCCAAGAATTTTCTTTGCTTCACCTAGATCTTTCATGTCAAATTCCGTGCTTAATGAAGTTTTGAGCACCTTTATTTCTGCCATACTCTTCGCAACAATCAACATGTGATTGGTTTTAAATTTGAGTCTTTGTATGCTTTCTAGTTATCGCAATCAATAACGGTGTCGCAATAGCTAGCCGATAGTGAGTACGGGTCGTCCATAGGGAAATGGTAAACTATCTTTTTTTAATATTTTAGACGAGTTAATAAAGAAAAGTGGGATTTTTATCATTTTATACTAAAGAGATTTGAATTTTTTTAAGAGAAAGGCTTGTAGGGGTTTTCAGATTAAATAGTTAAAGGACGGAATTTTAAAAATAATTCTTTTTATATTTTAATTATTTAATACTAGAGAAATAGCGATGAATGTGGATTAGAGTACTTAGAGGGATTAGGGTTTCTCTCTACCGACCCTTGTCCTTTCATTGATCCCTATTTATCTCAACCCCTCAACAATGCAAGTATTAACGAATCTCAAATCGAGATTGTAACTATCATGAATTGGTAGCACACCCGAATAAGAGGGTTAAGACTACCTTTGTTAAATTTTATAAAAATTAAAATATAAAAAGAATTTAAGAGATTTTTTTATCCATTATACTACCCTTTTCTACAAACCCTAATAAGCGAGGATTTACTCGCTCATTGGGAAAAACGAAGTAAAAGAAAAAAGATAGAAGAATAAGAAACCCCATAAGAAATAACAATAAAGAAAAGTGCGGAAAATAAATACAGAAAATAAATGCGGAAAGTAATGAGACAAAATTAAAAGAAAATAAACTATCTTTTATTGAAACTTTTGCATTACAGAATTTGATTGTTGAAAAACTAAAAGAACTAAAAAAAACCAAGATTGATCAATTGATAGATTGATTGCTGTCGGTCCTTTATATAGGGTCTGGAACTTGAAACTCTAGACGCCATCTCGAATTATATGAAAATATGATCATGCCCATGAAATTTCATATCGAACGACCACTATAGAACCGCCGCCTTTACCCCTCTTTGGCAGTTGAACCGCCGCCGTTTAGTGGAGTCTCTTCTCCAGAATTTTTGTTCTTTCTTCTCTCGATTTTAGGAGATTTTTCTGATCGATATATTTTGAAAATATATCTTTCTCTCTGCAGTTACGAGAATCTTCAATTTGCTCCTAAAGTATGGCAGATTTGATTTGCTCACTCGATTTGATGCGGAACTCCTAATTATGTTTGTAGCCCTAAACTGATTTGTTATTTCAATACCGGCACAATATCTCAAATCAAATCATTAGCAGCATTTGGTTTATTTGAGATAATATTCCAACCAATTTTTGATTATATTACTTAATGGATATGATATGATATCTTAATAATAATGGTTAAAAATATTTGATATGACATAATATGCATATTTTAATAATTAAGAATCACATCGATATTTTATTTAAATATGATATGCATATATTCCCCCAATTTTAATAATCATAAATTAAGAAATATATGACAAAATCTTTTAACACACAAACCCACATATGTTCTTAAATTACAAACAACACCATTTAGTAATTAATAATAACAGGGAAAATAATCGTAAAAATGTGCAATAAATATGATTGATCAAATACCCCCAAACTTATTTTTTGATCGTCTCGAGCAAACTATTTTATTTTTAAAAAAGAAAAAGAAAAACCTAGCACATTTTCATCGGCAATACGATTGCACTTAGCTCGTTCAACAAGCTCTTAAATCTCTAGGTGTCTCTAGTAGGAGGTGTATTGTCTCCTGAGAGTTTCAGCGGATTACACTCACAAAATCCCAAAATTTAGAAAATAAAGGAAAGAAGACGAAAATTATATATAAAGAGAAGAACATATAAAAGAAAAACTTGATAATAAGAGTTTCAAACTACACTAGCTTTTTAGTTATCATGAGCCCTATCTTAATGGTCTTGAAAAGACGTCAGAGATCACATCCTCTCTCAATAAAACATCGTCTTTAATCTTCTTCCCTACCTCTCCTCCAAACATCGATCATATACCCCTACGTGTGTGTAAAAGACATCTCTACATTTGGAGAATTCAATTCAAACTATCATACCCTTTGTCCATATTCCTTAGTACTTTTTAGTCGGTGATATTTTAGATGGATTTGCTCACACATTCTTCATACGACCATTAATACTTATTGATGTACTAACCAACCGATTACCGAACGTGCTCACTTATTAAGGCGTACATAGCAATATCCTAATCTTGCAATACCTAAGGCTTAGCAGTGACCTCCAAACCAGTTGGTTTAAGACACTAGGTGATAAGGTACCCTTACTGTATTTTTTTATATGCTGCCTTAAATAATTACAAAACCAGTGTTAATTTTTCTTTTAAATTTTATTTCATGTGTCATTTATATTTTATTGATTTTGGTTTTTATACTAGGTAAGAGTATTTCAAGGTATTCTCTACTATCCCAAGTTTCAAGATGTGTGTAAGTGAGTATAGTAGAGTATCAATGTTCAGAAATTTGGATTCAAGAATAGAGACTATTTTTCAGATTTATTTCTATCCGCAGACTACTAATTTCTTCATCTTACTAACTCTTGGGACAACAGCTCATGACCACGTATTACTAGTTTCGTTCTAAAATATTTAATTTTCTTGCATTTCTTAAATCTCTTTCTCTCTTTTATATGTATTTTTCACTTTCTAACTTTTATTTTCAAATTTTTTATAGTGTTTTTTATAGTGCTTTTTATAGTGCAAAATGATACGTGAATAAATAAAAACCTCCCCCTAAATCTGTTTGTAGCAGTGTCCTCACTAATGTCGTCATTTAAGTTTAAACCTGAAAACTTGGAGGAACAGTTCAAGAAGATGGTATAAAGAAGGGATCAAGAGTGAATGATTGTGAAATCCCTCCCAAACTTGTCCTTGGCTCACAATCGTGCAAAAATTTCCTTTCTTTCAAGAGCCATTTAATAAATATTTTTCTTCTTTCCCCCTAAACTTAAGTAAAACAGTGTTTTCATTACTAAATATTGAAATTCAATATAAGAAGGGGGGTTAAATATTATCAGTCTATACAAAGGTTTATAAAGACCAAAAGTTAAAACCAACCATTCAAATAATTTATCAAGGTAACACCATGGTTGGTGAAACATAGTGTAATGGATAGACGTGAAGAAGACTCGAGACTGTATAAGAATAGAGCTTGTATTATGTCTCGAGTAGAAAAAACAGAAATGAGAGTAACAATAAGAGATGATGTGGGGGAAGATAAGAGGTGTAATCGAAAAGTTTTACGTCTCGATTGGTGGAGACGAAAAAGTGAGTGTGAATGAAAATGAGAATGTGAAAGATAAGCAATGGGTAGAATAGTCGTATTGTCACGCCCCGCTTCCCAAAGTACAGAGAAGTAGACGTGACGGGCCGCGACATATTTACTCAAAAATAAACACGTTAAGCGTAAATAAGCAATATAAATGAATACACAAGAATAACAAGAGATGTAATAATAACAACAACTTTTATTAACATTCATTCTTTACATACAACTGAAAAGAAAAGTATAATGATAGAAAGCGATGCCTAAACAGTGGCATATGAACTGAAAAGAAAAATAAGTACAAGTAAAAACCTAGAGGTCTGGCTCTTCTGTAAACTGCTCCAAATCGTCCTGACTGGGCTCGGTTTCCTGAGAGTCAGGTCCTCCTGACGAACATTCCAAAGAAAGAAGAGACAGAAATGTCGTCAGTGAACTAGCGCTCGGTAAGTCCCAAAAGATAAAATAAAATAGACAAGTACAGAGAATAGAACTGGTAAATTATTTGTTTGTTATGCTAATATAGTTGTTTGTAGCTTGGTACAGAAGCTATCAGTGTATACGAGAGGAGTCCAACTTTTCCCGTGGACTATGGTAACCCGTAGTATAAGGCCCCGTCAATACCCACGGGACAACAACACAGGATATTCATGTAGGTGTCTTTTAGTGTCCATCATCATGCCACTTTTAACACATTTCATACCAGTCTACCCTGTTAAACACCGTAATGTATATTGTATTGATTGTAGTTATTAGATTTGCCGAGACCATGGTATAAGTTCTTCATGTAAACGATTCAAGATGTATCAAGTAGTAATGTAGTCAAGTCAAGATATAACCATGGTTCGGTCAAGTCAAGTCATGTTGCATGTTGATATTCTTCTGGTATTCAGGTTCAGCTTCAAGTATTCATATTTGGTATATTGGACTCATGTTGAATTGGATTCATATGAATTGGATTCAGATTGATTTGGATTCAGATTTGAGTCAGACACTTAGAACAGAATTTGGATCCTGAATTAAGTTTAGGAGTTATCGGTAATTGCTGCACATGGACGATGATATTTGTATCTTTTTCCCAAAAAATTACCATTGATAACACCATTTTAGTTTTTTACCTTAAGTAGGCAAGCACCCACTTTCTTTGGCTCCCTGAGACTCCAGATAATTGGTCCCGCTTAAATCTATATTTACTAAGGTTCTTAATGTAATTTTATATAACTCGAGGGGTTTTATGAAAAATATTTTATATACTTTCAAAATAAAATCTCGAGTATTTATTTATCGTATTTACGATTTTATGGATGTAACTTTTAAGAGTTGAGATATTTTAGTGAATATTAACTTAGCTTGAATAGTTCAAGGTATTTTAGTATAAGACTTGTCTCGTATTGATACTTGATGGTATTTTAATGAAACATGTCATTCTTTTATTTTCTAGAAAACATAGAATTTTATTATAATTTAAAAATATATGGTTTGATAATACTTATATAATTATTAAAAATTAATTATATATATATTAAGTAGAAAATCTCGTTTTTTTCTTAAAAATCGTATTAAAATTCTTTCGAGATCGTATGCTCCGTGAGTAGGTCTGCATCTCGCTCTACTAGCCCGTGGATGTGCGATAATCCTCACCATCCAATAGCGGGTTCCCCAAAATGAGTTGTAGATGCATAATTGCAAAGAGTTTGATAAAACAATTCGAAGAAAACATATTTTTATAGTTCATGGTATTTTAATGAAAAGTCGTATTTTGCCACAAAAGTTATGCTTTAAGAGAATCGTGCTATGTCAATATGTGTATATGTGAGAGGTAGGTCATTACCTCGTGAAGTTTTCTAAAGGTATGCTAAGCAAAAGCTTAAAAGATAACGTATATAAACTTCATGGTATTTAAACGTAAAAGCTAGGTTAAAGTTATTTTACATGGAGTTTTAGAGTGAAAATTGTTTCTAAACGTTAGTTTAATGATTAGCAAGTATGATGTAATAATATTCATGAAGAACATATAAGAAAAAAGTGGATTTAATAATGTTTTAAAGGAGGTGTCGGTATTAATTCTACTTCCGACATATTTTATGAAAAGAGACTTTTTAAGATGAAAGAGTAGAATAAGAAATATGACTTACTAGTTAGAAGGATCAAGATGAGGTAGAAGAAGAGGGTATAGTCTTTGTAGAGACGCGGGGTCGCCAGAACTTTCTCGATTCCTTGCTGGAAGTTAGTCTTGGGCTAACTCCACTTCAACTCCACTTGTACTTAGAAAATTTTGATATTTTTGACTAGAATTTTCAGAATGAGGAGAGGCTAGGGTATGGGGGTTGTATTTATAGGATGAAATTAGGGTTTTGGAATTGAAAGATTGAATTAAAAAGTATTAAAAATTGGATTAATGGATCAAATTGAAGTCTCTGTTAATTTGTAGAGAAAACAAACAGTATGGGGGTAAGGGGGTAGGCCAAGGGTGTAGTGTGCAGAGAATGGGGACTTTTCCCCACGGGGGACCCGATGCTGCCGGTCCAAGGGCTCATCTCGCCGGCCAAACTTGAGGAGGGGACCGTCGGATTGAAGCCACGTATCATATTCGTTGTATATAACATTTTGCACATGTTTATCTTTTTTGTCTTTTCATTTTTACGTGTATTGCACGTGTAAACTTTTGGGCTTCCAAAAAGTTTAAAAGAAAAATTCAGAAAAAATATGTGGCTGATGGGATTCGAACACAGAGGCTATATCACAGCAGTGCAAAGCTTTACCAATGAGCTGCAAGTTATTTCTTGTTGTTTTAAAGAAATTATAACTTTTAAATTGTGCTCAGGCTTGCAAACTCCTTTCTGTAATTTAAGAAGAAAAATTTTGTACAGAAAATTCAGGGCCGTTAAATTCTACCCTCCTTATAAAAATTTCGTTCTCGAAATTTATAGAAAGAAGTTGTAACAGATTCAAGAAAATTTGATGGTGGTGAAAGAACTACTGAAAGTGCATGAAAAAAATATTTGAAAGAACGAAAGGATGCAAGGGTTTTGAAAGAAGAAAGATTACCAGTGTTACCCTGACCTATAGCTTCGGCTTCTACGGCCGCTAAAGTGAAATCCTGATGCCGGGATACATTCCTCCTAGCTTGAGACACGTTCTTCTGTTCTTGAGGTATGTTTCTCTGCCTTTGAGGCATGTTCCCCATTGCCTGGTGGAACTGACGAGGAGGTTGTGCAGGAGATCCACGAGAAGGTGGAGCAGGTAGGCCAAGACGAGATGCAGGAGCCTGAATAGCTGGCCGCTGCGGAAAAGTGATGTGTGCTGGAACTGGGTTGCGTCTATGAGGACATGTTCCAATGTCCTGAGTGGATACGCCACAAACTAAGTACATACCATTTGCACGCCTGCAGTATTTTACCGGGTGTCCATCTCTCTTGCAGTAAAAGAAAAAATCTTGACTTGGCCGGTTAAATGTTACTTCCGGTCTTCTGGGTGCAAAAGTTGGCATGGAAGAGGCTTCTCCTACCATCTGAGTGGCAGGACGCTTCACACCGACAGTCTGAGGTCTGCTCTTCTTCTTCACTACTGCCTCATAACGTCAGCCAGCTTTTAGCATAAGATCATGGGTTGGAAAATCCTCTGTAGCCAGTGCAGCTTGGATCTCCGGGTCTAATCCTTGCTGAAATCTTCTTACCCGGATCTCAGCGATTGGGATGAGGTGTACAGCGAACCTGCTAAGCATGGTAAACTCAGTATCGTATTCATTCACAGATTTGTTCCACATCGAACCTTGTTGCAAGTGGATGAACTGCTGTTCCATGTCGAAATGGGCAGTCTCAGGGAAATATTTCGCGTCGAACATATCGCGAAAAGTCTTCCATTCAATCGGCTGGGCAAGACGACTTTCTTCAGCCTTCTACAATACTCTGGCGTTATCTGTGAGTTGCAGTTTCGCAATTCTTACCCAAGCGATCTCTGGCACTTGTGCTGCCGCCAGGTCATCTTCAATAGACTGAGCCCATTCTTTTACCTCTAGTGGGCTATCTTTCCCAGAAAATTGCTTAGGGTGCAATGCCCTGAATTGCTCGACTCCAGGTGTCTCAGCTTCTGGGTGGTGCAAGAGGACAACAGTCTGCTGCTGCTGACCCTCCAAGAGGCTCTTTATTGCTTCAAGCAATACCGTCTGCTCGTTGATAGGAGCTGCTACGGTAGGTGGTGGTGCTAGAGGAGGTGGAGTGTTTCCATTCACGTTGGTGTTGGTGTTGTTCGGGGAATCCATAACCTTGAGAGAAAATGAAGGTTTAGGATAGATTCAAAATCTTAGAAATGTAAGGAATGTTTAGTTACCGATTCTTATAATTCTTGTGACATATTGCTTAGATTTTCATGCAGAACTGACCTGCATGGGCTGCCAACAAAACCTGTCAAGCCCCGCTTCCTAGTGTACAGAGAAGTAGACGTGACAGGCCGCGACGTATTTACTCAGAAGTAAACACATTAAGCGTAAATAAGCAATATAAATGAATACACAAGAATAACAAGAGATGTAATAATAACAATAACTTTTATTAATATTCATTCTTTACATACAGCTGAAAAGAAAAGTATAATGATAGAAAGCGATGCCTAAACAGTGGAATATGAACTGAAAAGAAAAATAAGTACACGTAAAAGCCTAGAAGTCTAACTCCCCTGTGAACTGCTCCAAATCGTCTTGACTGGCTCGGTTTCCTGAAAGTCGGGTCCTCCTAACGAACATTCCAAAGAAAGAAGAGACCGGAATGTTGTCAGCGAACTAGCGCTCGATAAGTCCCAAAAGATAGAATGAAATAGACAAGTAAAGAGAATAGAACTGGTAAATTATCTGTTTTTTATGCTAACGTAGTTGTTTGTAGCTTGGTACAGAAGGTATCAGTGTATACGAGAAGAGTCCAACTTTCCTCGTGGACTATGGTAACCCGTAGTATAAGGCCCCGTCAATACCCATGAGACAACGACACAGGATGTTCACCTGTCTTTTAGTGTCCATTATCGTGCCACTTTTAATACATTCCGTACCAGTCTACCTTGTTAAACCCCGTAATATATATTATATTGATTGTAGTTATCAGACTTGCCGAGACCATACTATAAATTGTTCATATAAACGGTTCAGGATGTATCAAGTAGTCATGTAGTCAAGTTAAGATATAGCCATGGTTCGGTCAAGTCAAAGTCATGTTGCATGTTGATATTGTTCTGGTATTCAGGTTTAGATTCAAGTATTCATGTTTGGTATATTGGATTCATGTGAATTGGATTCAGATTGATTTGGACTCAGACTTGAGTCAGACACTTATAACAGAATTTGGAAGAAGAGGGTGAAAGAGTAGAAAAAGAAATGTGACTTACTAGCTAGAAGGATCAAGATGAGGTAGAAGAAGAGGGTGTATTCTTTGTGGAGTCGTGGGGTCGCCGGAACTTGCTCGATTCCTTGCCGGAAGTTGGTCTTGGGCTAACTCCACTTCAACTCCACTTGTACTTAGAAAATTTTGATATTTTTGACTATAATTTTCAGAATGAGGAGGGGCTAAGGTATGACGTTGTATTTATAGGGTGAAATTAGGGTTTTGGAATTGAAAGATTGAATTAGAAAGTATTAAAAATTGGATTAATGGATCAAATTGAAGTCTCTGTTAATTTACAGAGAAAACAAACAGTATGGGGGTAAGGGGGTAGGCCAAGGGTCTAGTGTGCAGAGAATGGGGACTTTTATCCACGGGGGACCCGATGCCGACGGTCCAAGGGATCATCTCCCCGGCCAAACTTGAGGAGGGGACCGTTGGATTGAAGCCCCGTGTCTTATTCGCAGTATATAACATTTTGCACATGTTTATTTTTTCTGTCTTTTCATTTTTCGTGTATTGCACGTGTAAACTTTTGGGCTTCCAAAAAGTTTAAAAGAAAAATTCAGAAAAAATATATGTGGTTGATAGGATTCGAACACAGGGGCTACGTCACAGCAGTGCAATACTTTACTAATGAGCTACAAGATATTTCTTGCTGTTCTTAAGCAAGTATAACTTTTAAATTGTGTTCAGGATTGCAAACTCTTTTCTGTACTTTAAGAAGAAAAATTTTATACAGAAAATTCAGGATCATTACACGTATTCTCGTATGTGATAAAAAGAAAGGATGGCATTTCAACTTTTTCGGCCTCAAACAGAAGCTCATAAATTTCTAGTAGAGATTGATTCATCACAGCATCCAAGTCTTCAAGAAACACGAGTTCTTCGGCGAAAATACGTTCGAAACGTTCATCAATGTTCCAATTGATGATCTCATCGGAAAGAAAAAATCAATATCTATATTAGTGGAATATGCAGATTCACTAGGAAGGTTGAAACTTTCAAGGTCAATGTGTTGCGCACCAGGACTCAAAACACTTCATTCGTCAGAAATTATGGAGATAGGAGACTCGAAAAGATCGTCTCCCTTATTCTCAAAAGAGTCAAAATCAAGTGGTCTTCCAAGAATCATAGAACTCGAAATATCGGAGTGTGGTTCATCAAATCTCGGTGGAATTGAAAAAAGATGAGAATAACCAAAGAGAGTGTGTAATGAAATGGGTAAACGAACTTGGATGTCGAGCATTATTAATCCATATGTGGGAAATGAAGGCTGAATATCGTTTTGCATATTAGATAGCTTGGTGGTAAGAATATGATCGGTTAAAGGTACATGAAAATGTTTACATTCAATAGAAAGGACATGATGGATCGGGGAATCCAACTCATCCAACATAGCAAGTTTATCTTCAAAAATATTCTCAACACCGATCTCACTAGCATATCTAGTCGAATCAAACGAATAGTTCTTTAAAAATTCATCAATTAGATTATTCTCAATCGATGGATCATTAGGTTCACTTAATGGGATTGAAAAATTGGAAATGTCAAGATTTGTCGGATAAGTGTAAGGCACTCTTTCACACTCACTATTGGAAAAGTCAAACATATTATTCTCGGGCACCTCATCAATTAGATTATTAAGTGGTTGATCATCAAATACATTCGGTTAGATTTCAGGATGGAAGGTGTTGAGATCAAAAGAATTGGTTTTATGTTGACTATGAGAGATCCCTGGTTCTTTCTCACTACTCAATTCCAACTCTATTTCAAGACTAGATATGGTTTGTGAAGAAGTTTTAATGAAAGATTCTCTTTGAATCATGGAACTTCCTAATTAATGTTCATAAGCACTATCTAGATAAGGTGCAACAGTTGAATATGGTTGAAATGTGTTTATTTGTTGACTACAGGCGAGTTCAACGTGTTCCGCAATAGAAATGGGTTTACGAATTGTCACATTAGCCTCAAGAGAAGTATCAACATGAGAGGGTGTAAAAGTTTGGTACCGTTGATAAGAGTTAGAAGGGTGTATCCAATTTTCATAAATAGGATTAGGATCAATATTGTGATATAAAGAAGATTGAATTGTTGGCGACTAGTTTTTGCAATTTGCTCAGCAATGGTCATGGATGTAAAAGTTGCTATATTTGTCTCAAAAGGAGTATCAACATGTTCATATGGAAATGATTGTAATTGTTTTCCTAAGGGTTTTGGATTAGTGAAAGGTATGAAACTTTGGCTACGGGACTTTGCAATGTATTCAGCAAAGGATATGGGTTTAAAAGTTTCCTTACTAGCCTTAAAAGGATTATCAACATAAGAAGGTGTTGAATTATGACACAGTTGATAAGAATTTGAGTGAGATGTCCAACTGTTATTTCTAGAGCCCTCTATCCTATCCCCTAAAAAAATGATGGGGTCGGAAGTTCTACCAAAGTAATAACGATATAAAGAAATATCTGGTTGTGTGTAGCAAAACTTACCAAGAGTTGGTCGGTTTGGGTTTCCCATCATAAGAAAATGAAAGAAAATAGGGAGGAAAGGTAATTTTAAGCCTTTTTTTTTGGAATTTTGAATTGTTTTTCTTAGAAACAGAGACCCGACTCAACGAATTGTAAGTCCACGTTGCCCACCCCGGTACTTGCGGGGAGGTGGAAAACGGAATAAAAATCGAATTTTATGAGCTTAGGCAACATGGACTACACTATGAAGGATCTTTGCTAAACAAAAACAAGCTAAAGCTAACTAGAAACTAGCTAAGTGCTAGAAAGGTTATACCTTGGGCTTTATGTCCTTCTCTCCTTGCTCCTTGGAGTGGTGGAAGGAGGTCACCTTTGTCGTCTTCTCTCGTCGAAGAAAGATCCACCCGAAAGCCTCAACCTTTGGCTTCAACTCCAAGCTAGAAATAACTAGGGTGCAAGAAGTGCTGATCCTTGAACCCTAGATGAGAGTAGAGATTATCAAGAGAGGGTTTTTCTCAAGCTCAAGTGTTTCTCAACACATGAAAGGGGGGAGCTTGAGGGAGAGGAAGAACAAGAGAGAGAATGTGAATAATAGAATGAGAGAATAATATGAAGCATTCTCTCATATATGTGAATTATTGTAATTAAATAATTAGTGAGATAATTGTCATGGCTAAATCAAGACATGACCATTATCATTTCATTTTTAATGCAAATTGCAAGGATCAAAGAGCATCTTCCAAATGAAATGATGATGGTCAAAGTGTCAACCATGGTCAACAAGTCAAGAAGGTCAAATGGTCAACAACCATAACCATGCACAATTATTAAACTAATATCAATTAACAATAATACACACATAAGCATTAGGGTTAATAAAATGACAATAGTCATTAACCCTAATCAAAGTCCTCTCCCTCTGTCTCAAGCAACTGTGCATACGCACCCGTATTCGTGATCCGAGGAACACGAATACAATGAGAAAAAGCCAATCCCAAATCATATACTAGGATCCGGCTTAAACCAAAGCCCGCTAGTATAAGCTGTCCGGACAGCAAACGTGCATAAGTGCGCGGATGTGAACGAACCCTATCGCAAAACCATGCGACCTCTACTCATTTTGCCTAAAGGCGAATAGCTCTCTGTGTGGGACTCTAAAGACTCGACACTACGCTGGCAGTGGGTTTAACCACAGACTGCAAGCGGCACTAGCTGTACGTAACGGTCCCTAGGTAGATGTCGATAAGAAGACTGACGAGGTGAACCCCATCTGAACTCCTACTGAGCCTGTATGTGACAATCTCCGTACAGTCCGGTCTGTTCGTCTGATACATCGTATGGCGGGCCTAGGGGGGCGGTGAACGTCAGTCCCCTAATAGCGGTACAAGTCGTGTCGGAGTGTAGCCCAAAACACCCTGAGATAACACTGGAAACCTACCAGTATATCTCGCTTGTCCTGGCCAGGGACTACTCATGTAATGGCTCTCCTGGACACAGCGTGATGTCAACCCCCAATACCGGGAGAGACGAATCCTGTCTAACCGTCACTGCCTCCAAGTGCTTCGGGACTGCACCCAAAAACTACCTGTTTGCACGACTCCTTTGAGCCGTGGTAGGGTAGCAATCAAAGTGCAGTGGGAACACACTCGAGGCGAAGTGACAGTGTCAAGTCAGCGGACTAAGATGTACTCATGTCACCTGGGAACTGATAACTGACGATAGATATAATACCAACCAACAGTTCCCGACGAGTCCTGTCCAGTGTACTCGTAACCTAACGAGCACCCGCATACTATCTCAAGTACGACGTACTGACGGCTGTGGGACAGACCGTCTCCCACACTGGGATGAGAAGCGCATACGCTAGTCTACTCCGGAGTATCGATGCCCTGTCTCGATAGTCCAACGACTAGGGACCTGTATAAGGATGTGCTTATAGATCACCCAGCTCCCACGAGTGTGAGCACCATCACAACGCTGGTAATCAAGCAAAGATCCTAAGGGCTCTACTAATATGTATATCAGCGATATGCTAAAAGAAACACATGCACATATTAAAGCAGAGACAAACCAAGTAGCATACTACCATTTCGAGCAAGATTGTATATACAACTGTGAATATCCCAAGCTTCCATCAAGTAATATACAAACTAGTATGATACAGTAATGTCCTCTAGGGCATATACACTAACAATCTCCCACTTGCACTAAGGCCATGTACTGGCGTATCGAAGACCTATCATCTCGATCAGCCGCTCGAACTGAGTCTGGGGCAAGGCCTTGGTGAATGGATCTGCTGTGTTATCTTCTGAAGCAACCCTCCGAACCTCGATCTCCTGGCGATCCACGATCTCCCTGATCAGGTGATACCGCCTTAAGATGTGTCTGGATTTCTGATGGGACCTGGGTTCCTTCGCTAAAGCTATAGCCCCGTTGTTGTCGCAATACAGAGGTATTGGGTCAACAATGGACGGAACCACCTGAAGTTCTCTCAAGAACTTCCTCATCCAGACAGCTTCTTTTGCGGCATCAGATGCAGCGATGTATTCCGCTTTCATAGTCGAGTCAGCAACGGTTTCCTGTTTGGAGCTCTTCCAACACACCGCCCCTCCATTGAGGGTGAAGACAAAACCCGACATGGACTTGGAATCATCCTTGTCACTCTGGAAGTTGGAGTCAGCAAAGGCCTCAATCTGGAGGTCTTTTTCGCCATACACCAAGAACATCTCCTTAGTCCTTCTCAGGTACTTGAGAATGTTCTTTACTGCTATCCAATGTTTCTCCCCAGGGTTTGACTGATATCTGCTTACCACACTCAGTGCATAAGCCACATCCGGTCTGGTACACAACATCGCATACATTATAGAACCTACCGCAGAAGCGTAGGGTATAATAGACATGCGATCCCTCTCCAAATCAGTCTTGGGAGACATCTCTTTGGAGAGGGTGATCCCGTGACAAGCCGGTAGATTACCACGCTTGGAATCTTCCATACTGAATCTCTTCAGTATGGTGTCGATGTACCTGGACTGTGAAAGTCCTAATACCCTCTTGGATCTGTCACGGTAGATCCGGATACCCAGAATGTATGAGGCATCACCCAGGTCTTTCATGGAGAACCTGTGTGACAAGAACCCCTTGACAGATTGTAGCATAGGAATGTCATTTCCTATCAAGAGAATGTCATCCACGTATAAAACGAGGAATACTACATTTCTCGCTACAAATCTACAATAGATGCACGGTTCATCTGGATTTTTGATAAAGCCAAATTCCTTGACCGTCTCATCAAAACAGATGTTCCAACTCCGCGATGCCTGCTTTAGTCCATAAATGGACTTAAGCAACTTGCACACCTTTCCGCTGCTCCCACTCTGAATGAAACCCTCTGGCTGATCCATATAGACACACTCCTCTAAATGTCCATTTAGAAAAGCTGTCTTTACGTCCATCTGCCAAATCTCATAATCGTGGAAGACAGCAATGGCAAGAAGGATCCGAATGGATTTCAGCATAGCTACTGGAGAAAAGGTTTCGTCATAGTCCAAACCAGGTCGCTGACGAAAACCCTTTGCTACCAGTCTAGCTTTATAGGTCTCAACCTATCCATCTACACCAATCTTCCTTTTGAAGATCCACTTGCATCCTACGGGTTTCACCCCATCTGGAGCAATGTCCAACGTCCATACTTTGTTGGTGTACATGGACTCCATTTCGGTCCGCATTGCATCCAGCCATTTTACCGAGTCGACGCTCTGAATGGCTTGCTGGAAGCTAGTAGGCTCATCAAGGTCTATGATGCAATCCTCTCTATCCCCGTCAATGAGAAAACCGTAGTATCTCTCGGGCGGATGAGACTGCCTACTACTCCTGCGGAGTGGCGTGGGAATGTCTTGATCTTTCGAACCCTCTGGTTCTACTAAGCTTTTAGTAATAGCTTGTGGTTCTGGAATTTCTTCCAGTTCTATTGCGCTCCCACTTATTTCTTTTTCTAAGAACTGATGTTCCAGAAAATGGGCATTACGAGAAACAAGGACTTTTTGTTCCTCTGCGTAATAGAAAAGATACCCCCTGGAGTTCTTTGGGTATCCCACAAACTTGCACAGTACTGAGCGTGCCTCGAGCTTGTCCGTATGCTGCTTTTTGACATAAGCTGGACATCCCCAAATCTTCAGGTATTGAAGATAGGGTTTCTTCCCACTCCATAACTCATATGGTGTGGTAGGCACAGTCTTAGTGGGAACACGGTTCAAAAGGTATGCAGCTGATTCTAGCGCATAGCCCCAGAACGATCGCGGTAACTCAGCATTACCCATCATGGACCGTACCATATCCAATAGGGTTCGGTTCCGTCTCTCCGATACACCGTTATGTTGCGGAGTGTATGGAGGAGTAAGCTGAGAGAGAATTCCATTCTCTTTTAAGTAACCCAGGAACTCGGCACTCAAGTATTCACCACCTTGATCAGATCTCAGTGCCTTGATACTTTTGCCTGTTTGTTTTTCTACTTCATTCTTATATTCCTGGAACTTTTCAAAAGCTTCGGATTTATGTTTCATCAAGAAGACATGTCCGAACCTTGAGAAATCATCCGTAAAAGTAATGAAGTAAGAATAACCGCTTCGCACATGTGTAGACATTGGACCGCACACGTCGCTGTGTACGAGTCCCAAGAGCTCGCTCGCTCTCACTCCGTGTCCAGTGAACGGAGTCTTTGTCATCTTTCCTTTGAGACAGGATTGACAAGTTGCATACGATTGATATTCGAACGAATCCAAATATCCTTCTGCATGTAACTTAGTCAACCTTCTCTCATTGATGTGACCCAGTCTACAATGCCATAAGAAAGTTTTATTGATTTCTGGAGACTTTCTTTTGTGTGTATTCTGGACATTGAAAATCTGTGGCTGGTTTAATACGTATATACCGTTGTTCAATGTACCTGACCCAATCAAAACTTGATTAAGGTGAATGTTCACTACATTACTTACAAATGCAAATTCATAACCTTCTTTAGATAATAAAGATACAGAAATGATATTACAGGTTGCATTTGGTACATAATAACAACTACGTAAAACCAAAAAGTGTCCATCCGACAATCCCAGGTGATAGTCCCCCACGGCCTCAGCATCCATGCTAGCACCGTTTGCAACTCTGAGGGTCATGTCACCTGCCTTCAAAACTCTACGCTTTCTCAACGCCTGCAAAGAATTACAGATATGAGATCCTGATCCGGTATTCAATACCCAGGATGTAGAGTTTATTGATAGACAGTTTTCAATAACATACACACCTGAAGCTGAAGCTGCAACTCGCTTCAAATCCTGTGTTCTGGCCTTCCAAGCCTTGCAATCCTGTTTCCAGTGACCACTTTTGTGACAATAGAAGCATTCTGCCTTCCCCACCAGCTTTCCCGCTATCTTTGTTGCTTTTCCTTTTCCCTTCGTATCCACTTTACTGACACCGCCTCTTGGTTTGGCGGGGGCTTTCTTCTTCTTGCCCTTGGCTTTCGCCCTGGACCGAGAAGAGGAAGATCCTCCTACAAACAAAGTGGATGTCTCCCTACCCTTCTGTAGGGTGCCCTCAGCACTCCTCAACATGTTCAGAAGTTCGGAAAGTTCAACCTCCTTTCCTTGCATGTTGAAGTTAAGAATAAACTGGGCGTAAGTGGAAGGAAGGGACTGGAGAATCAAATCAGTATAGAGTTCATTCTCCAACGTGGTCCCAAGGTCCGCGAGCTCCTCTATGTAACCAATCATCTTAAGCACGTGTTCCGCTACCGATGATCCGACGGCCAACCTTGCCGAAAATAACTTCTTCGACACTTCATATCTTGCGATACGAGACTGCTCTCCATACAGTTCTTTTGTATGAAGAAATATGGACTCTAGGTCCATATTCTCGTGCCTCCTCTGATGTTCGTTGTCCATCGAGGCTAGTACGAGGCATCTGGCCTTCGCGCAATCTATTTCCCAGGTCTTGTAGATTTCCCTATCTATGACACTGGTTTTGGGACCTGGGACAGGGGGAGCTTTGGTGGTAAGGACATACCCCAACTTGTCGTAAGTGATTGCCATCTTGACATTCCTGAGCCAATCTTTGTAGTTTGGCCCTGTCAATATATTTTTATCTAGTAATAACTTAAGTCCGGTCATGTTGAATGGTCGCTGCAATTAGGAGAAAGAAAAGAAACACTTTAGCATGATGCTCTTGCAAGTTTAGAGTGGTTTTTAATTTGTCTAAACTGGATGGCTCCCACTGTCTCTCGAATCCCTTCTCAAATCGTAAAGAAAGGATTAGTCAGGATCAATCTCACCGTACAATACTTACTTAACCGTTCAGCCAGGCCAGTGTCGGTACTTCGAGGGAGGTTTTCTAACGCTTTCGCGAAGTTCCTTAATTAAGTAACCTCTTTTCCCTGGGGGCGTAGCCCCGCTAACACCTTTCTAGACACCTACTAAGTTTATAGCATTGATCGTTAAGTGAGAGTTTTCCCGAGGAGTGGCATATACTCACAGTAGGATCGGGATCCAAATATCATCGCGTGATAAAACCGAAGGAATCCTACCAGAATTATCACACTCCAAATGGTATGCAGCGCTAGCAAGTTTCAGTACTTATGAAACTCCCGATATGGATTTTTGCCCCATGCTCTTATGACCTTGGCGTGAGGTCAAAATGTCATAAGTCACATGTCAAGTTCTTCCCATCATTATCCTGGTTAATTTGAACCCACCCGTACCTACCCTTGACGTAGGCCAAAATGGCAGTACGACTGTCTCAAACCAACGCATTCTATCTATGCAACAGATAAATATCCGGCAGCTACCAATCACTATGCCTTGGCGTGAGGTCAAAATACATAGCTTGAATACTACCGAATATTTAACTGAAATGATGGAGGGCTACGGATGGTTTTGGCGAAACCGTGAACGTAGTGAACTTGATATAATCGATGGAACGAGATAGCTTTTAAAAGGAGTGGTTCAAGCTCCGCGTTTAAAAGTTTAGTTTTGAAAAGAACCGAGTGGTTTTCAAAGTGTTCCGATCGACTTTTACTTGGTTTATTTTCTTGCATTAGTTCTTTTAATGCGTCCCATCATTTAATCCTACCGTTGTAGAAAACAACCAAAATATGACGTACGCTTATGCCATTCGCATTCGCCACGGGGCCCCGTCATCACCCGTTAGGTTACTTAACTAACGACAGAGCGGGGGCTGGGCTAGCGCGGCTGTAAAACATAAGCAACGCCTAAATAGTTATCATATATAAATATATAGCAATGATAGACATTACAGATCACAGATGAATACATTGGATATACTAGGAATCCGCAATCCGTTCGAGCCTGCAACGAAAAGAGGATTACACGGTCGCGGTGAACAGCCAATACCCCACCCAAGACCCCTACGGGTGCGGCAAACTACCCGCCAAGTACCCGAAGCGAAGCAACCTCCCTCACCACCGTGAGTAGGCCACTCGGCACTTCGAGATACCCAGTAGTTTGTGCACCCCTCCATGGGTCTATCCTAGGAGCAAAAACAGTAAAATGAATTATACAATGACGGCTACAACCCCGACCCGGTTGTGCGACCAAACAAATAATAATATTACATCAATTTACATATTACAATGAATGAAAGAAAAAGCAACACTCATCTCACATCCACCCCGGCTATTCATCCGCGACAATCCAACCCATTCATATACACATACCATCATCAATCACAGATCACAGATATGTATAACCCCGATTAATCGACATATAGCGATTAGCCGACGTTCAATACATATAAACATCACAGATATAACCCTTATAGTCAAAGTGTAGTGAAGTTCGAAAAAAAATACGGATTTATAGGCCCCCAAAAACAAATTTCTATTCTGGAAAATCTGGGCACATATAAACCATCTTAAAAATCCTAAAAATAAGCCAGAAATACACTGCACCAAACTCGACCCAGTGAAGAGCCAAGACGGCCGCGGTTGCGCGGCAATAGCTTGCTATTGCCGCGGAACCGCGGCTCTTTGGTCGAATCACTGGATCGTTTTTGGTGGCTTTCTTTAGAAAACCCTGAGATGATTTTTGGAGTATGACAAATTTTATTTTGAACAGAAAAAATTTTAACAGAAACTTAGGTTTTTGAAAACTCGGTTTTTCGATTTTTTCGATTCGAACTTCGATACACTCTACTACCTAGCTAGTTTATGTTTAGTTAGGCTCTGATACCACTGTAAGTCCACGTTGCCCACCCCGGTACTTGCGGGGAGGCGGAAAACGGAATAAAAATCGAATTTTTATGAGCTTAGGCAACATGGACTACACTATGAAGGATCTTTGCTAAACAAAAACAAGCTAAAGCTAACTAGAAACTAGCTTAGTGCTAGAAAGGTTATACCTTGGGCTTTATGTCCTTCTCTCCTTGCTCCTTGGAGTGGTGGAAGGAGGTCACCTTTGTCGTCTTCTCTCGTCGAAAAAAGATCCACCCGAAAGCCTCAACCTTTGGCTTCAACTCCAAGCTAGAAGTAACTAGGGTGCAAGAAGTGCTAATCCTTGAACCCTAGATGAGAGTAGAGATTATCAAGAGAGGGTTTTTCTCAAGCTCAAGTGTTTCTCAACACATGAGAGGGGAGAGCTTGAGGGAGAGGAAGAACAAGAGAGAGAATGTGAATAATAGAATGAGAGAATAATATGAAGCATTCTCTCATATATGTGAATTATTGTAATTAGATAATTAGTGAGATAATTGTCATGGCTAAATCAAGACATGACCATTATCATTTCATTTTTAATGCAAATTGCAAGGATCAAAGAGCATCTTCCAAATGAAATGATGATGGTCAAAGTGTCAACCATGGTCAACAAGTCAAGAAGGTCAAATGGTCAACAACCATAACCATGCACAATTATTAAACTAATATCAATTAACAATAATACACACATAAGCATTAGGGTTAATAAAATGACAATAGTCATTAACCCTAATCAAAGTCCTCTCCCTCTGTCTCAAGCAACTGTGCATACGCACCCGTATTCATGATCCGAGGAACACGAATACAATAAGAAAAAGCCAATCCCAAATCATATACTAGGATCCGGCTTAAACCAAAGCCCGCTAGTATAAGCTGTCCGGACAGCAAACGTGCATAAGTGCGCGGATGTGAACGAACCCTGTCGCAAAACCATGCGACCTCTACTCATTTTGCCTAAAGGCGAATAGCTCTCTGTGTGGGACTCTAAAGACTCGACACTACGCTGGCAGTGGGTTTAACCACAGACCGCAAGCGGCACTAGCTGTACGTAACGGTCCCCAGGTAGATGTCGATAAGAAGACTGACGAGGTGAACCCCATCTGAACTCCTACTGAGCCTGTATGTGACAATCTCCATACAGTCCGGTCTGTTCATCTGATACATCGCATGGCGGGCCTAGGGGGGCGGTGAACGTCAGTCCCCTAATAGCGGTACAAGTCGTGTCATGTCACATTTAAATTAGTTTGAATTTACATCTTGTGAAACTCGCCAGTCATGTCACAAAGATAAAAATGACCATAGCTCTGTTTATTGGAAACAGAGAAAGAGTTAGTGAACTCTTGGGACTGATACATGATGATGTATGTAAGGTCTCCTGTCTACAAATGCCAGGACTGGTTCTTTGTACTTCATTACATTCTCTGATAATCTCTCAAGATTCAGTCATATGTTCCTGTTGAAACATGAGTCCGAACCTTTTGAGATAGTCACAGAATATAAGTGAGAAGTAGAGAACCAGAATACGGGTATAAGTATTATGTCCTTTGATGTGATCAGGGAGGAGAATACTTGTGCATGGAATTCCTGGACTATTCTAAAGGAGAATGAGATTCTCTCTCAGCATTACTCCTCCGTATACACCATTGCACGATGGTATGTCGGGGCGGAGCAGATACACCCTATTTGATATGGTGTGCTCTATGATGAGTACTACTGAGTTACCTTTTTCCTTAGGGCATTATGCACTTGAGAAGTTGCATACCTATTGAATAGGGTTCCAATCAAATCAGTTGCCTACCGCTTCATATGTGATATGGTATGGGAAGAGCCCATGTCTTAAGCCAGTTAAGATTTGGGGTTGACCGGCCTATGTCTGAAAGCAAAATCCGGACAAGCTCGAGGCAAGGTCTGTAATGTAGAACTGGAAAGGTTCCAGCTATACAAAATACAGCAGATGATTTGATAGAACCAAAGGATTCAATAGATTCCAACGAACCTCAGCCTCTCCGCCGATCTAGTAGGGTTCCTCACCCACCTGAGAGATACTTCGGTTTCTCTATGACAGTGGGAGCGAGGATTGCATCATGAGATGATGACCCAACTAGTTCCGAGCTGGCCATCAGGAGTGTGACTCTGCAAGAATGGCTGGATGCTTAGTGATCTGAGATGGAATCCATGTACACCAACAAAGTATGGAATTTGGTTGCTATATCTGAAGGGTTAAATCCCCATCAGGAGCAAGTATATCTTGAGAAGATTACTTGGTGTACATCGAAAAGTTGAGACTTTCAAAACTAGACTTGTTAAAAGTGTGCATCATTGACCAGGTGTGGATAATGATGAAACCTTTTTCAAGTAGCTATGCTTAAGTCCATCCAGATCCTACTTGTCACGGCTACATACCATGACTACGATATCTGGTGGTTGGGTGTCATGACTGCTTTTCTAAATGATGTTTTAGAAGAGTGCGTCTATAAGTACACAGCCAGAGGGCTTCGTAAACAGTGGGAGCAGCGAAAACGTGTGCAAGATGCTTTATAGGATAAAGCAGGCATCGCGGAGTTGGAACATCTGTTTTGATGGATAAGTCAAAGAAGTTGACATCATCAAAATGGTAGATGAACTTTGTATAAACAAATAGGGTAGTAGGGAGTATGGTGACGATCCTCGTAGAGTACGTGGATGTCATACTCTTGATAAGAAAGGAGTTTCTTATGCTACGCTCGATCAATCTCCGTTTATCACAAAGATTCTCCGTGTAGGATCAGAGTGATACCTCCTAAATCCTGAGTTTTGGATCTATGAGATAGATTTAATTGGATGTTGGGATTCTCACTAATTGTAGTGAGATAGTATCAATTGATCCTGGGGAGAATCACTGGAAGTGTTCCAGGGTGATAAAGACGATTGAATGTCAGTCGCAGACATTGTCTTTACCCTCAGTAAAGGGACGGTATGTTGGAAGAGTTCCAAGCTAGATACCGTGACATACTAGACGATAAGGCAGGATACATCGCTACTTAAGATACTACCAAAGAGGCTGTTTGGGTATATATTGGTTCATAAGATGAACTATGTTCCTCCCATTGTGTGACAATGGAGTTGTGGCTTATGCCAAGGAACGCAAGTCCCATCAGTGATCCAGACATATTCCAAGGCAGTATCACTTGATCATAGAGATGGTTGATCTCCAGGGTGATCAGGGTTAGGAGAGTAGACTCAGAGGACAACACGGCGGATCCACTCACAAAGGCCTTTTCCCAGAGAGAGACTTTTATGGGATGGTTGAGTATGAGATACTGCAACCACTGCTACAGATGGCCCTAGTGCAAGTGGGAGATTGTTAGTTATATGTATGCCCTAGAGGCCATTACTGTACATAGGATGTATATTGTAGTGGATGCTGGGACATATATAGGGAGGACTTTCTTGCTCGACATGATAGTATGCTATCTGGTTACTCTTTACCTTAACGTGTATGCTGAATGTCTCTCTGTTACATGTTGGTAAAGCCCTTAGGATGTGTACTTGACTACCTGGACTATGATGCGGATCATACTAGTGGGGACATGGTGGTCCATAAGTACATCCTTCAAGGTCCCTAGTCGTGGGTGTATCGAGACGGGGCATCGATATACCAGAGTAGACTAGCGTATACCTTCTCGACCCATACAGATGGGCGATGGATGATCCCATATCCATTGGTGTTTGACATCAGAGATGATATACGGGTGCTCAGTGGAGACTGGGTACACTGGACGGACTCGCCGAGAACTCCCAGATGGTATTATACCTCACGTCAGATGGCAGTTCTCTGGTGACACTGGTACAGAGTAGTCTGTTGACCCGAGATCGTCATAGAGTCTTGTGTGGTTCCCACTGTGCTTTGATTTCCATCTTACCACGTCCAAGAGGGCGTGCAAAACGGTGGTTTTTGGGTACAGCCCCGAGTCACATGGAGGCAATGAGCGATAGGAGGGGATTCGTCTCTCCCGGTATAGGGGGTTGATGTTGCGCTGTGTTCGATTGGCTATAACAGGAAATCCCTGGCCAGGGTTGCTGAGATTTACTGGTAAGTGTTACCAGTAGTTTCTCGAATTGTTATAGACCTCATATCGACACGACTTATCGAGCTATTGGGGTCTGACGTTTACCACCCCTAGACGAGATATGTGACAGATCAGACGGACAGACCGGACTGTACGGTAAGTGTTACTGGTTGGATTCACTGGAGTGTGAGCGGGCTTGCTCGTCGATCTTCAGATCGCTCAATACCCGGGTGGCCGTTACGTTTAGCAGACCGCTTGCGGCTTGTGGGTGTTTGATATGATCATCATCTGCTGCCGGCGTATTGACGAGTCTTTAGAGTCCTACACAGAGGTTTCCTGGCTCAAGCGAAACGAAATAGGAGCGCATATGAGATATGTGCGGGACCGAGAATAATGCGTGTATGTGATACCGTATTCTATTCTCGCGATGAATGTATCGATTAGGTTATATGCGATATACCCTAGTTATCGAATCAAAGGTTGATTCGATAAGCCGATACATAGGATACTAGTCGGTTATATGTGATATAACCGGATCGTTAAATCAAGTGTTGATTTAATGATTTAATGTATAATTATATATTTGATATATTACTTTGCATTAACTAGTATCGGTTCACTTTAAATGGATTTTCTCGCTCGGATGTGCACATTGTATATTCGATATAGTTTTGTGCACATGCTTGTATCATGTATGATGATATATGATAGCTAGGGTTTGTGTAAAGAGTTAATACCTTGGTTAAATAAATGGTTAAGGTTTTTCATGCAATTATCTTTTAATTTGGATTAAAAGAAAAAGTGAAAAGAAAATAAAAAGGTTGCTTTCTTACATGAAGCTTCTTGTAGCTTCATGCAACTTTGACTTATGTAACCTTTTTGTCTTCTTATTAAAACCCTAACCATTCATCTAACTTGAGTTAACTCTCTACATCTAACCTTGGTTTAAGTTATGATAAGTATAATTCTTTTTCTATTATTAAATGACTTATCATAATTAGCTTCTTCTTCTTCTTCATCTTCTTCAAGTGAAGAAAGCAAGCTCCATCAATGGTGATTGATGGAAATGAGTGAGAAATCCAATTCTAAAGTCTACCCACTTCCTATCTTCATCCTCTACCTCTTGCCAAGTAGTAGAGTGTGTTTCCTTCACAAGTTTTCATGGCTTGGTGAAGGTGGAGCTTGATTTAGCGATGCCTCAACGTAGATCATCTTCGGCATGGACATCGACGACCTAGCTCGCCTATTCTCCGATGAAGCCGACGCTAGAGCCCGGGATTGTATGAGGACAGCGAGGAGACTTCATTGCGGAGCTATGGAGGTGGAGAACCGGATCTACAAAGGTTGTATTTCCGTATTCTTGTAGTTAAGTGTTAACTAGTTTCATTTTCGCCTAGAAATCTAGCTAACGATCCGTTCTAGGGTTTCTCGGCACCGTTTAAATTTCAAATTGGCATGGTTGATGCCTTGTGAGACCTCATTAGGATGCCTAGGAACCTTACAACCTGTTTGCACGACTCCTTTGAGCCGTGGTAGGGTAGCAATCAAAGTGCAGTGGGAACACACTTGAGGCGAAGTGACAGTGTCAAGTCAGCGGACTAAGCTGTACTCATGTCACCTGGGAACTGATAACTGACGATAGGTATAATACCAACCAACAGTTCCCGACGAGTCCTGTCCAGTGTACTCGTAACCTAACGAGCACCCGCATACTATCTCAAGTACGACGTACTGACGGCTGTGGGACAGACCGTCTCCCACACTGGGATGAGAAGCGCATACGCTAGTCTACTCCGGAGTATCGATGCCCTGTCTCGATAGTCCAATGACTAGGGACCTGTATAAGGATGTGCTTATAGATCACCCAGCTCCAACGAGTGTGAGCGCCATCACAACGCTGGTAATCAAGCAAAGATCCTAAGGGCTCTACTAATATGTATATCAGCGATATGCTAAAAGAAACACATGCACATATTAAAGCAGAGACAAACCAAGTAGCATACTACCATTTCGAGCAAGATTGTATATACAACTGTGAATATCCCAAGCTTCCATCAAGTAATATACAAACTAGTATGATACAGTAATGTCCTCTAGGGCATATACACTAACAATAATCATAAACACGCACAAACAATCCCTAGAGGTAGGGTCACCTAGATCAAATCACTAGACCGTTCCTAAACTTCCAAAAGACAAGACGTAAGATAAATCCTCTATCACTTTTTTATCAATTTTGCAGCCATGTAAGTAACAGGTAAGTGGGAGATATCCGCTATATGAATCACTGAAATAGCGGGCCTAATTATGTAAACCACTTTTCTTAGTAACACTTGCCTTAGAAACCACAAGAAAAATACGGATAAGTAATAAATTACCCACGACCCTCTCTTGTCCTAATTGAGCGTGATTGTCCTTAGAGATTTAGTCTAGATATTTTTTATTAATGTAGGGTGATGCGTATACTTGTTTGTGATTTTTGGGGTTTAAGAAGGGTAATGAAATCCCTACCTAATCTGAATTTGGGTTTCTTGCCCCTTAATGTCCGTTTTAAATATGCAAAACAATCCAAAATCTAAAACACGCAAAAATATTTTTTTAGCAGCACTGTTTGCAAAGAATCCTGCATGTAGAAACAGTTTATTGGAGCTTCAGAGGAGAGAGGAAGAAGTGGAAATGATACCAGAAAAATTTGGGGGCCTGAATCCTCAATTTGGCCGTGGTTCAGTCGCCAAATGCCCCAAACGGCCGCGGTTCTGCTACTTTTTGGTGAGATCTCCCCTCCAAATTTTGTTGGTGCTACACTCCAATGCTCTTCTGCTCCTATTTGAATGTCTCTAAATCCCTATTGGTTCGCTCCAAGTGCTCCAGATTTTTCGCAAAACTCGTCAAAGAATCATTAAAAATACAAAATGCGGTTTTATTTTTATTTTTTCTATTTTTTTCTTTTAGAAATCAACCCGAATAATAAGAAAAACATTACTACTATTTCTCCGGCAACGACGCCATTTGATTGGTTTGAAAATTTTAGTCTTTGTATGCTTCCTAGCTACCGCAATCAATAACGGTGTCGCAATAGCTAACCGATAGTGAGTACGGGTCGTCCATAAGGAAATGATGAACTATCTTTTTTATTTTAGACGAGTTAATAAAGAAATGTGGGATTTTTATCGTTTTATACTAAAGAGATTTGAAATTTTTTTAAGAGAAGGGCTTGTAGGGTTTTTCGGATTGAGTAGTTAAAGGATGGAGTTTTAAAAATAATTCTTTTCATCTTTTAATTATTTAATACTAGAGAAATAGTGATGAATGTGGATTAGGCTACTTGGAGGGATTAGGGTTTCTCTCTACTGACCCTTATTCTTTCATTGATCCCTATTTATCTCAAACCCTCTACAAAGCAAGTATTAACGAATCTTAAATCGAGATGGTAATTATCATGAATTGGTAGCACGTCCGAATAAGAGGGTTAAGACTTTCTTTGATAAAATTTATAAAAATTAAAATATAAGAAGAAGTTAAGCGATTTTTTCATCCATTATACTACACTTTCCTACAAACCCTAACAAGCGAGAATTTACTCACTCATTGGGAAAAACGAAGTAAAAGAAGAAAAGTAGAAGAATAAGGAACCCATAAGAAATAACAATAATGAAAAGCACGAAAAGTAAATGTAGAAAATAAATGTGGAAAGAAATGAGATAAAATTAAAAGAAAAGAAACCATATTTTATTGAAACATTAGCATTACAGAATTTGATTGCTGAAAAACTAAAAGAACTAAAAAAAACCTAGATTGCTCGATTGATTGGTCGATCGATAGATCGATTGATAAATCAATTGCTCTTGGTCCTTTATATAGGCTCTGTGTAACGACTCTAAAATCTTTGTACACAATTTTTCCGTTACTATATAAGAAAAGAGTATTACAGCCTGAGTTGGAGTTATAACTTACTTTTTCTAAATAAAAGCAAGAAGCCACTTGTAGCTCACCAGTAAAGCCCTTGCAATGTTATGACATAGCCCCTGTGTTCGATCTCCATCAGACACAATTATTTTTCTGATTTTTCTTCTTAATTTTTTGGAAGCCCAAAAGATTGCACGTGCAATACACGGGAAAATGAAAAGTTCAGAAAAATCAAATATGTGGAAAATAGTTTAAACAGGGTTTTGATCAAGTGGCACGAATCTTGAGGCAGATGCCTCGAGATCGGCCGGCCAAATTGGCCTAAAAACCGGTACCGACGGTCGAGATGTGGCTATTTCACTCCGTGCTTTGCACACTCACCTCTTCAGCTACCCCTAACCCCTCTGCATTGTTTGATTACTCTGCTATCAAATAGAGGCCCTTCATTTCATAATTAAACCACATTTTAATACTTTTTAATCTAAATTTTTAATTCCCAAATCCTAATTCTCCATTATAAATACCATCCCTTACCTTGGCTCAGCACCATTCTGAAAATTGTAGCAAAATTCTCTTAAAAAGTTTCTAAGTACAAGTGGAGTAAAGAGGAGTTAGCGAGCAATCAACTTCCGGCGAAAATCGAAGCAAATTCCGGCGCTCCTGCGACGCTACGAAGCTTACCTCCTTTTCTTCAACCTTTCTTTGAAACTCCTAAACCGTAAGTCCTTCCGAGTCCACCTTCTTTTTACATTGCTTTTCATTTTAAATCCAATATCGGTAAAGGTGGAGTTATACCGATATTTTCTTTTATAAAACATACAACTCCATTTCCTTTTATCATTTGGATCAAACCACTTTTACACAATACTTGTAACCCTAAATACTAATATTTAGAATTAATTTTAACCGAGAATCTCATGTGAAAAATCCATACTTGAACTTTTTCATTAAAATACCATGAACTTTGATATCACATCATTTAGTATTTGTTAAAACAATACCTTAGGAAAAACTTCATGGGCTAACGACCTACCCTACATGCACACTTGGTTTCATAGCATGATACTTATTAAATGTATTTTCGTTGCAAAGATAATATTACGATAAAATACCACATAACTTTAAAAACCGGATTTCTTTTAAATCGATATTTCATTTCCTTTGCGAATATGCATCTACAACTCTTTTTAGGGGACCGGCTAATGGATGGCGCGGATTGTCGTATATCCTTGGGCTAGTAAAACGAGATGCAGAGCCCCTCACGGAGCATTCGATCTCGAAAGGATTTAAATACGATTTTTTAGAAATACGAATTTTTCTAAATAAAATAAAATTATTTTTAAAATTAAAATTATATAAAATTATAAATCCCTATTTTCAAAATATAATAAATCTATATTTTTTTCAAAATTGAAAAGGTTAACGAATGACAACAAAATACCATCAAGATACCAAAAAGACAAGTTTTACAGTAAAATACCATGAACTTTCCAAGCTAAGTAATTATTACTTAAATACCCCAAATACTTAAAATCAATGCCCACGAAAACCTCAAATAATACTAATCACCCTCAAGGTTTACTTTCAAACTATATTAAAATATTTTTCATAAAACCCCCTCGAGATATATAAACCAATATTTAAGAACTTTAGTAAATATAGGTTTAAACGGGATCAATTTTCTTGAGCCCCAGGGAGCCGGAGAAAGTGGGTGCTTGCCTATTTAAGCTAAAAAAACTTAATGGAGTTATTAATGGTAATTGTCTTGGAAAAAGACACAAATCCTGTCGTCCATATGCAGCAGTTACCGATGACTCCCGAACCTAATTCAAGAGCTAAATTAATTTACAACTGTCTGACTCAGTCTGAGTCTAATTTAAACCTGAATCCAAAATCACATATAAATACTTGATCAAGAACATGAATACTCAAATCCAAACATCAATATCAAATATGTATAACTTGACTTGACCAAACCCTGGTCATAATTGGACATGAAGTTAACATGAATACCAGAACACAATGGTTGCTATTGAAATTGATTTGACTCGAACCATGAATACAACTTAACATGAATACATGAATACTTGACACGGATACATGATATTGACATGAAGTCAATCTTGCAACTTGATGTATTCATGTCGAGCAAGGCCGGTAATGTTAACCATAACTTAGAATACACGGGGTATTGAGGTAGTTCTTGTGTGAATATAACAGAATCTCAGGAGTCTCCCTAGATCATAAATCCATGTCTACTAATACAAGCAAGATATCATGAGGGCCTATATTTCCTTACTCCTGGATTATAGCCTGTTGAGTTTGGAATACTTCAACACTAGATTGAAGTCCCGTTACTAACACTTGATTCGGGCCCGTAGTTCCTTACCTATGGATTACAGCCTGTTGGGTTCGAGAACACTTTTGAGATTGTTTGACATTCACCCTTGAATTTACGTTAAATTAGTTCACCTATGTAAAACTATTTAGGACACTTACATTCACTTCATGTTCACTATACCTACACTCCACGGCCATATTATACTCGTTTTCTATGCTTATATTATATTTTCATACTTACATAGTTGCCAATAACTTTACCATGTTATACTTTTTCATGTTTCATTTCCATCCATACTATACCACATGTTACCTTGCATATTGATTTATATACATTCATCCCACCTTTTTGGGGACTTACCGAGCTAAAGTTCGCTGATGGGCATTCCATCCATCTTTGTTTCTTAGAATGTCCGTCAGATACTGTGGAAACTGAGGAGGTGAACACCATCGAGGAGGAACACGAATAGATCACGACTCGGGACTAGACTAGCTAATTTTTCTCAGTTTATGTATGCCACCTGTTTAGGGATTTCTCTTCTTGTATTGTATTTCCTTTCAGTTGAACTCATGTATTGTAAATACTTCAAGTTGAATGTAAATAAAGTTGTTGAAGTTTAAATTTCATGTTTATTTTTTTGTCATTTTATATTTCTTATTTTACGCTTAGCGTATTTATTCTGGGAAATAACCTTCTCGAAATAAATACGTCGCGGGCTTGCCACGTCATCGTTTCCATCTATTGGGAAGCGGGGCGTGACAGGTTTTGTTGGTGGCCCATACATATCAGTTCTACATGAAGTCTTAAGCAATATATCACAAGAAATATAAAATTCAACAATTTTACATTCCTTACAATTCCATTTCCGTTGAATCTATCATAATCTTTCTTCTCTATCTAAGGTGATGGACTCTCTCAACAACCCTAGCACCAACGTCAATACAAGTACACCACCACAACCTACCTTTACAGTTCTATCTTCTCCACCTACCGTAGCCGCTCCACTCACAGAACAGACGATACTTTTGGAGGCTATCAAAAGTCTAATTGAGGGTCAACAGGCTCAAAGCACGATTTTGCAGGAGCAAACTGCTTTCCTTCAACAGAGTTTCATCCGCTCTGAAGCAAAACCACCAGGAGTGAAACAATTTCGAGCGTTACACCCGAAGAACTTCTCAGGGAAAGAGAAACCGCTTGAAGCCGAGGAATGGGCTCAGAGCATAGAAGTTGACTTAGCCGCAACCCAAGTTCCAAAAGTGGCTTGGGTCAGAATAGCAAAACTCTAGCTTACTGACAATACCAGAATCTGGTGGAAGGCCGAGAAAAGCTGTCTTGAATAGCCAATCGAATGGAAGACTTTCTGTGATCTCTTTGACGCAAAGTATTTTCCTGAAACCGCACACTTCGAGATGGAACAGAAGTTCATTCACTTGCAACAAGGATCCATATGGGATAAGTCGGTGGATGAGTATGATGCAGAATTCACCATGCTCGGAAGATTCGCTGCCCATCTAATTCCTACTGCAGAAATCAGAGCCAGGTGCTTTCAGCAAGAATTAGACCCTGAGATCCAGGCTACTCTAGCAACGGGAGAATACTTAACACATGAAGCAGCTTTGAAGTCAGCCCGTCGCTATGAAGCTGTCATTAAGAGGAAGAGAAGGCTCCAGTCGGTCGGTATGAAACGTCCCGCCAACCAGGTTATTAGAGGAGCCTCTTCTAGGCCAATTCTCCCAGTGCCAGCTATGAGGTCAAGAGGATCATTTTCCGAGACTGAACCGAACATCTGTATCTATTGTAAGAGGACCGGACACCAAGTCAAAAATTGCCGTCGAGCGAATGGTTTTTATCTGATATGTGGATCACCCTCACACATAATAGGAACTTGCCCACACAATCGAACTGGCCCAGCTCCCGCAGCGAGACCAGCTATTCAAGCTCCACCTACTCGGTTAGCCCTTCCTGCACCATCTCCATGCGGACCACTTTTACCTCGTCAGTCATCGATGTACCAGCATGCACAGAGAAATGTGCAGAGACGTCAGGCTTTCACTTTGGTGGCCGTAGAAGCCGAAGCTATAGGTCAAGGTAACACTGGTAAATCTCCTCCCATCTTTTTCAGCCATTTCAAATTCTTGCATTCTTTCGTTCTTCCATCTACCCAAACATTTTCATGCACTTTCAGTACAATATCAGCAGTTCCTTTACCACTGTTTTAATCAAATTTTTCTTGAATCTGTTTCAACACCCTTGTATAAATTTCGAGGACGAAATTTTTATAAGGAGGATAGAATGTAACGACTCTAAAATTATTGTACAGAATTTTTCTGTTACTATACAAGAAAAGAGTATTACAGCCTGAGTTGGAGTTATAAATTACTTTTGCTAAATAAAAGCAAGAAGCCACTTGTAGCTCACTGGTAAAGCTCTTGCACTGCTGTGACATAGTCCCTGTATTCAATCCCCATCAGACACAATTATTTTTCTGATTTTTCTTCTTAACTTTTTGGAAGCCCAAAAGATTGCACGTGCAATATACCGGAAAATAAAAAGTTCAAAAAAATCAAACATGTGGAAAATAGTTTAAACAGGGTTTTGATCAAGTGGCACAAATCTCGAGGCAGATGCCTCGAGATCGACCGGACAAATTGGCCTAAAAACCGGTACCGACAGTCGAGATGTGGCCATTTCACTCTGTGCTTTGCACACTCACCTCTTCAGCTATCCCTAACCCCTCTGCACTGTTTGATTTCCCTGCAATCAAACATAGACCGTTCATTTCATAATTAAACCACATTTTAATGCTTTTTAATCATAATTTTTAATTCTCAAACCATAATTCTCCACTATAAATACCATCCCCTAGTTTGGCTCAGCACCATTCTGAAAATTATAGCAAAATTCTCTCAAAAAGTTACCAAGTACAAATGGAGTAAAGAGGGGTTAGCGAGCAATCAATTTTCGGTGAAGATCGAAGCACATTCTGGCGCTTCCGCGACCCTGTGAAGCTCACCCCCTTTTTTTCAACCTTTCTTTGAAACTCCTAAACCGTAGGTCCCTCCCAATCCTCCTCCTTTTTTCATTACTTTTTACTTTAAATCCAATATCGGTAAAAGTGGAGTTATACCGATATCTTCTTTTATAAAACCTATAACTCCATTTCCTTTTATCATTTGGGTCAAACCGCTTTTACACAATACTTGTAACCCTAAATACTAATATTTAGAATTAATTTTAACCGAGAATCTCATGTGAAAAATCCATACTTGAACTTTTTCATTAAAATACTATGAACTTTGATATCACATCATTTAGTATTTGTTAAAACAATATCTTAGGAAAAAATTCACGGGGTAACGATCTACCCCACACGCACACTTGGTTTCATAGCAAGATACCCATTGAATGTATTTTCGTTGCAAAGATAATATTACGATAAAATACCACATAATTTAAAAAACCGGATTTCTTTTAAATCGACATTTCATTTCCTTTGCGAATACACATATACAACCCTCTTTAGGGGACCCGCTAATGGATGGTGCGGATTATCGCACATTCTTGGGCTAGTAGAACGAGATGCAGACCTCCCCACAGAGCATTCGATCTCGAAAGGATTTAAATACGGTTTTTTTAGAAATACGAAATTTTCTAAATAAAGTAAAATTATTTTTAAAATTAAAATTATATAAAATTATAAATCCCTATTTTCAAAATATAATAAATCTATATTTTTTCAAAATTGAAAAGGTTAACAAATGACAACAAAATACCATCAAGATACCAAAAAGACAAGTTTTACAGTAAAATATCATGAACTTTCCAAATTAAGTACTTATAACTAAAATACCTCAAATACTTAAAATCCATGCCCACGACAACCTCAAATAATACTAATCACCCTCTAGGTTTACTTTCAAATTATATTAAAATATTTTTCATAAAACCCCCTCGAGATATATAAAAAGATATTTAAGGACTTTAGTAAATATAGGTTTAAACGAGATCAATTCTCTTGAGCCCCAGGGAGCCGGAGAAAGTGAGTGCTTGACTATTTAAGATAGAAAATTTAACGAAGTTATCAATGGTAATTTTCTTGGAAAAAGACACAAATCCTGCCGTCTATATGCAGCAGTTACCGATAACTCCCGAACCTAATTCAAGAGCTAAATCGGTTTACAAGTGTCTGACTCAGTCTGAGTCTAATTTAAACCTGAATCCAAAATCACACATGAATACTTGATCAAGAACAGGAATACTCAAATCCAAACATCAATATCAAACATGTATAACTTGACTTGACTTCACCAAACCCTGGTCATAATTGGACACGAACTTAACATGAATACCAGAACATAATGGTTGCTATTGAAATTGACTTGACTCGAACCATGAATACAACTTGACATGACTACTTCACACGAATACATGATATTGACATGAACTCAATCTTGCAACTTGATGTATTCATGGATTCGAGCAAGGCCGGTAATGTTAACCGTAACCTAGAATATACAGGGTGTTGGGATAGTTCTTGTGTGAATCCAACAGAATCTCAGGAGTCCCCCTAGATCATGAATCCATATCTACTAACACAAGCAAGCTATCATGAGGGCTCATGTTTTCTTGCTCCTGAATTATAGTCTGTTGAGTTTGGAATACTTCAACACTAGGTTGAAGTCTTGTTACTAACACTTGATTCGGGCCCGTGGTTCTTTACCCATGAATTACAGCCTGTTGGGTTCAAGAACACTCTTGAGATTGGTTGACATTCATCATTGAACTTACGTTAAATTAGTTTACCCATGTAAAGATCATTTAGGACACTTACATTCACTTTATATTCACTATATCTACACTACACGGCTATGTTATACTCGTTTTCTATGCTCATGTTACATTGTCATACTTACATAGTTGCCAATAACTTTACCATGTTATACTTGTTCATGTTTCATTTCTATTCATACTATATCACATGTTACCTTGCATATTTATTTATATACATTCATCCTACCTTTTTGGGGACTTACTGAGCGAAAGTTCGCTGATGGGCATTCCACCCATCTTTGTTTCTTGGAATGTTCGTCAGATACTGTGGAAACTGAGGAGGTGAACACCACCGAGGAGGAGCACGAACAGATCACGACTCAGGAATAGACTAGCTATTTTTTCTCAGTTTATGTATGCCACCTGTTTAGGCATTTCTCTTCTTGTATTGTATTTCCTTTCAGTTGAACTCATGTATTATAAATGTTTCAAGTTGAATGTAAATAAAGTTGAAGTTTAAATCTCATATTTATTTCTTGTCATTTTATATTGCTTATTTTACGTTTAGCGTATTTATTCCGGGAAATACCCTTCTTGAAATAAATACGTTGCGGGCTTACCAAGTCACCGTTTTCGTTTATTGGAAAGTGGGGCATGACATTCTGGAACTTGAAACCCAAGACGTCATCTCGAATTATGTAAAAATACGATCATGCCCCTAAAATTTCACATCAAACGGCCACTATAGAACCACGGAACCGCCACCTTTAGCCCTCTTTAGCCGCTGAACTACCGCCGTTTGGTTGAATCTCTTCTCCAGATTTTTTGTGCTTTCTTCTCTCGATTTTAGGAGATTTTTCTGATCAATATATTTTGAAAATATACCTTTCTCTCTGCAGTTGCGAGAATCTTCAATTTGCTCCTAAAGTTTGGCAGATTCGGTTTGCTAACTCGATTATATGTGGATCTCCTACTTATGTTTGTAGCCCTGAACCGATTTGTTATTTCAATATTTGCACAATATCTCAAATCAAATCATTAGTAGCATTTGGTTTATTTGAGATAATATTCCTACCAATTTTTGATTAAATTACTTAATGGATATGATATGATATCTTAATAATAATGGTTAAGAATATTTGATATGACATGATATGCATATTTTAATAATTAAGAATCTCATGGATATTTTATTTAAATATGATATGCATATATTCATCCAATTTTAATAATTATAAATTAAGAAACATATGACAAAATCTTTTTACACAGAAACCCACATATGTTCTTAAATTACAAATAACACCATTTAGTAATTAATAATAATAGGGAAAATGATCGTAAAAATGTGCAACAATTATGACTGATCAACATGTCATCAACATATAAGAGTAGATATATCGACGATCCATCTTTAAACCGCTTCGAGTACACGCAGCTGTCATACTCACATCGAGATTAGTTAGTCTTCCTCATGAAAGAATAGAAGTGCTTGTACCACTGCCTGGCACAGGGGGAAAATCTGAGAGATCCCCGGGCTCATCCAGAACCTTGACTTCGTCGTCAGCCTGCAAGACTGCGGTTTTAAAAAAGGGTTGCACGTCAGTATCTCTCCAGAAAATATAATAGAGGAGATAAAAGGATACCAACCATGTCCGGAAGAAAGGATGATACGCTGGGGAGGTATCATATGCTGGGCCGCCATACCAAATAGACATAAGAAAGTCTCTTCCGAAGAACGATCCAAAATAGAGGACGACAACTCCCGCAGCTCTGAAAACACCATAAAAGAAAAAGAGTCGGGCGTATTGAAAGATCGTCTAATAGAAGAAAGTAAAATATGAGATTACCTTCAATACTCCTCCCACTCTGGGCCGAAGGGGCGACATCATCAAGAACATCCTCTATATTTTCTGGTGCACCACTAGTGATATTTATGGAGTCCATTGATGGTTTATGAGTTTCTGCAGAAGGAATCAGAGCCGTTACAGGAGTTTCCAGGGCGTTTTTGTTGGATATGTATGCCCTAGAGGCCATTATTGTATAGTACTAGTTTGTATAATACATTATGGAAGCTTGGGATATATATATATATACGGGTTTACGACAGTCTTGCTCAATATAGTAGTATGCTACTTGGTTTGTTTCTATCTTAATATGTGTATATGTTTCTTTTAACATATCACTAATACATATTAATGGAGCCCTTAGGATCTTTGCTTGACTACCGGCGTTGTGATGGCGATCACACTAGTGGGGGATGGGTAGTCTATAAGCACATCCTTATTTTGATCCCTAGTCGTAGGATTATCGAGATAGGGCATCGATACTCCAGAGTAGACTGGTGCATACGCTTCTCGTCCCAGCAGGGGAGAAGGTCTGTCCCACAGCCATCAGTACGTCGTACTGGAGATAGTATGCAGGTGCTCGTTAGGTTACGAGTACACTGGACAGGACTCGTCGGGAACTGTTGGTTGGTATTATACCTATCGTCAGTTAACAGTTCCCAGGTGACATGAGTACAGCTTAGTCCGTTGACTTGACACTGTCACTTCGCCTCGAGTGTGTTCTCACTGTTATTAGATTACTACCCTACCACGGCTCCATTGAGTCGTGCAAACAGGTAGTAGTTGGGTGCAGTCTCGAAGCACTTGGAGGCAGTGACGGTTAGACAGGATTCGTCTCTCCCGGTATTGGAAGTTGATATCGCTCTGTGTCTAGGAGAGCCATTACACATAGTCGTCCCTGACCAGGGCAAGCGAGAATTACTGGTAGTGTTTCCAGTAATTTCTCAGGGTGTTCTGGGCTACACTCTGACACGACTTGTACCGCTATTAGGGGACTGACGTTTACCGTCCCCTAAGCCCGCCATGCGATACTCTCAGACGAACAGACCGGACTGTACGGAGATTGTCACATTCAGGCTCAGTAGGAGTTCAGATGGGTTCACCTCATCGGTCTTCTTATCGACATCTACCTGGGGACCGTTACGTACAGCTAGTACTGCTTGCGGCCTATGGTTAAACCCACTGCCAGCGTAGTGTCGAGCCTTCAGAGTCCCACACAGAGGATTATTCGCCTTTGGGCAAAACAGAGTAGAGGTCGCATTGTATTGCGACGGGGTTCGTTCACATCCGCGCACTTATGCACGTTTTGGTGTCCGGGCAGTTATTACTAGCGGGCTTTGGTTTAAGCTAGATCCTAGTATTTGTTTTGGGATTGATTTTGTCTCATTGTGTTCGTGTTCCTCGGAACACGGATGCGTGTGTGTATGCACAGTTGACGGAGGCAGAGGAATCTCATTAGGGCTTTTGACAGTTGACTTTTTCTAAACCCTAATGAGAATGAGAAATATGATTAATAATATTAATTAAGGATTATTGTGCCATGGTTAGGTTGACCATTTGACTATGGTTGATAATTTGACTTTGGTTGACCATTTGACCCTTGTTGACATTTTGACCATCATCATTTCATATGAAAGATGCTTCTTGATTCTTGCAAATTGCATTTATTATGAAATGATAATGGTCATTCCAAACTAACCATCACATTTTCCCTTAATTATTATTATTATTATTATTATTATTATTATTATTATTATTATTTCTCTCATATGAGTATGGTTGTAGAATTCTATTCTCATTCTCTCTTGCTCTTTCTCTCTCATGTTTTTGAGCTCTCCCTCTTCCTCTCAAAGCTTTAATCTTTCATGTGTTGAAAATCAAAAGCTTTTGAGACAAAACTATCAAAACATCTCTCTACTCTTTCTAGGGTTCTTTGTCTAGCAAACCAAGCACTCTGGTTACCTCTTGGTTGAGGTAGGAGCTCAAGGTAGAGGCCCTCGGGTGGATCTATCTTCGGCAAAGAGAAGACGACAAGGAGGAGTCGTCTATGCCACTACAAGGAGCAAGCAAGAAGGAGAACCACAACAAGAAGAGAAGAAGTTCAAGACCTAGGTATAACCTTCTAACCGAGTAGCTAAACTTGTAGTTAGTATGTTAGTTTTTGTTTAGCAAAGATCCTTCATGGTTGGTCCATGTTACCTTGTGAGGAAAATTTTGATTTTTACCTATTCCGCCTCCCCGAAAGAACCAGGGTGGGTAACGTGGACCTAACAGTGGTATCAGAGCCTAGCTAAACAACAACTAACTGTTAGCAAAGTGTTTAGAACTTCGATCCGAGAAAAAATCGCGAAACATGTCAAAATTTCATACTTTCTGCCGATTTTTAAAACAGCTTTAAAAATATTTCCACATACCTTAAAAATCGGTGCAGGGTTTTTTAGGAACAAGCAAGAAAAATGAGCCCACGACTCGGTCAAAGCGCTGCGGAAGCGCGGCGAAACCAGGCGTTTCGCCGCGGTTCCGCGGCCGAATTGACTCGGCCGCGACTCGGATTTCTTGCAGATTGTTCAGAATGATGTTTTGGAATTTTTAAGATGTTTTGTTTCTGCCCAGATTTTCCAGAGAACAATGTTGTGTTTGGGGTAGTTACAAATTGGTATTTTGATCTAAGTTCTACAAACTTTTGCTAAATGGTTATATCTGTAATGTGATATATGCACTGAACGTCGACTATTCGCTATACGTCGATTAGTGAGGGTTGTGCATATTTGTGATCTGTAATGTTGGATTGTGTATATGAATTTGTTGGATTGTCGCGGATGAATAGTTGGGGTTTGTGAGATGAGAGTTTATTTATCTTTCATTTGATATAATATGTAAATTGATGTAATATTATTTTTATGGCCGCACATCTGGGATGAGGTTGTAGCCGCCATTGTATATTATTTCTTTTACTGTTTTTGCTCCTAGGATAGACCCAAGGAGGGGTGCACAAACTACCGGGTACTTTGAAGTGCCGAGTGGCCTACTCACGTTGTTGAGGGAGGCTGCTTCACTTCGGGTACTTGACGGGTAGTTTGCCGCACCCGTAGGGGTCTAGGGTGGGATTTGGCTATTCATCGCGACCGTGTAATCCGTCTTTCGTTGCAGGCTCGAACGAAACGCGGATTCCTAGCATATCCAATGTGTTCATCTATGATCTGGAATGGCTATCATTGTATCTGACGAATGTATATATCTATATATGATATCTAGTAGGCGTTGCTTATGTTTTGCATCCGCGCTAGTCCAGCCCCCTCTCTGTCGTTAGTTAAGTAACCTAACGGGTGATGACGGGGCCCCATGGCGAATGCGGATAGCATAAGCGTACGTCATATTTTCGTCGTTTTCTGCAATGGTAGGATTAATTGATGGCACGCATTATATAAATGCAAAGAAAAATAAACCTAAAAGACGTTGTTGGAACAATTTTCAAAAAGCTGTTATTGTAAGTACGTTCTCTTTTGTTTTGCACAGAGGTATTCAGTTATGAATGCCCAGCACCTCATTCGACGAGGCAAGGGCCGAGATCCCTTCATCGGGAGTGACCCCTTGGACAGAAGTTTGCGTCAGGGTAATGACTTCACTATAGTCGATTATTCTTGCTTTGCATCGAGGTATTCAGTTTGGAATATCCTGCACCTCATTCGACGAGGAAAGAGCCGAGATCCCTTCACAGGGAGTGACCTCTTTAGCAAAAGTTTTCGCCACTATATTTTAAAAAAGGCAATCATGTTCCTTCAACGATATCAATTTCATTACGTTAACGGGTTTTTCGCCAAAAACCCAGCCGTAGCCCTCCGTCATTTCTTACAAGTAACACTTGGTATTCGTGCTGCGTTTGTTGACTCCGTTAAGGCGTAGTGTACGGTAGCTGAGTGGTGCTTGTTTGTAGCAGTATATGGGATTGGTTAGGACGGTCGTATAACCTTATTGACTCCGTCAAGGGTTATGCGGGTGGGTTTAATGCAATCCAGATAATGACGGGTTGAACTTGACTAGGACTCTTTGATTTGTTGACTCCGTCAAAGTCACTAGGGTCCTAGGGGCAAAAACCATATCGGGAGTTTCAAATATATAGGAAACTTGCAGATTCAGCATACCTTCTGGAGTGTGGCGACTAGAGTGGATTCCATCTAGGTCATCGCACAATGATAGTTGGATCCCGATCCCACTGATGAGTTGGATTACTCTCGGGAGATTATTTCACTTAACAATCAATGCTATAAACCAAGTAGGTGTCTAGAACGGTGTTAGCGGGGCTATGCCTCCAGGGAAAAGAGGTTATATAATTAAGGAACTTCGCGAAAGCATTGGAAAACCTCTCTCGAAGTACCAACACTAGCCTGGCTGAAAGGTTAAGCAAGAATTATGACGTGCGATTAATCCTGACTAGTTCTTCTTTTATGGTTTGAAGAAGAATTTGAGGAAACAGTGGGAGCTATCCTGGTTAGATAAATTAATAAACCAATCTAATCTTGCAAGAGCGCACGCTGAGTGTTTCTTTTCTCTCTCTCCAGGTAGCAACCATTTCACGCCCTAATCAAGATAATAAAATGTATCGCTTGACGGGCTGGGGAACGTCGGTTTGGCTCTAACTTATGACAATTGTCACAAGTATGAGCAAGGGAAAGAGGATTGTATGGATTCCAAGGAGATCCAGTTGAAGAAGAAGTATAGTTTTGCATCTACTTCAGGTGTTCTTGTAATTGAGAATTGCTTTACGGTCAGCCCTACCTCTTGGGTACTTGATACCGGATCAGGATCTCATATCTGTAATTTATTGCAGGGACTGAGAAAAAGTAGGAAAGTTGTACCTGGTGATATGTCGCTCAGGGTAGCGAACGGAGCACAAGTTAATGCTGCAGCCGTCGGTGAATATCACCTAGTGTTGCCAAATGGCAATACTATGATTTTGAACGATTGCTACTATGTACCTTCCATGGTTTGCAACATCATATCCGATTCTTTACTCAATAAAGATGGATATAACTTTGTTCTTGATATAAATATCATGAACATTTACCTTCATAAGGTACTGGTTGCAGAAGGTACACTGTGTAATGGTATCTACGTTCTAAATCAGAATACAGTTCTCAATGTACAAAACACACGCAAGAGAAAGAATTCAGATACGAATGAATCCTACTTGTGGCATTGTAGACTTGGTCATATCAGAGAGAAAAGACTAAGTAAGTTGCATAAAGATGGACTCTTGAATACGTTCGAGTTTTCATCTTATGAAACTTGTCAGTCTTGTCTAAAAGGAAAGATGACCAAATCTCCGTTCACCGGATATGGAGAAAGAGCAACAGAGCTCTTGGGACTCATACACAGTGATGTATGTGGTCCAATGTCTATACATGCAAGGGGTGGGTTCTCGTACTTCATCACATTCACTGACGATCTCTCTAAGTTCGGATATGCGTATCTGATGAAACACAAATCTGAAGCTTTTGAGAAATTCAAGGAATTCAGAAACGAAGTAGAGAACCAGACTGGCAAAAGTATCAAGATACTCCAATCGGATAGGGGAGGGGAGTACTTAAGCACGGAATTCCTAAATTACTTAAAAGAGAATGGAATTCTCTCTCAGCTTACTCCTCTTTATACACTACAGCACAACGGTGTATCGGAGCGGAGGAATCGTACCCTATTGGATATGGTTCGCTCCATGATGAGTAGTGCCGAGTTGCCTCTTTCATTTTGGGGACATGCGCTTCAGACAGCGGCATACCTACTGAACTGCGTTCCATCCAAATCTGTGCCTAAGACTCCATATGAAGTATGGAGTGGAAGAAATCCATATCTTAAGTGATTTAAGATATGGGGTTGTCCGGCCTATGTGAAAACACAGAAGCCGGACAAGCTAGAGGCACGGTCAGTTCTATGTAAATTTGTGGGATATCCTAAAGATTTACTAGGATATCTGTTCTACCACACTGAGGAACAGAAGGTGTTTGTATCTCGCTATGCTACCTTTTTAGAAAGGGAGTTTCTTGCAAAAGAAACTAGTGGGAGTTCGGTAGAACTGGAAGAAATCCATGAACCACAAAATGTAACTGAAAATTTGGAGGAACCACTGGATTCAATAACCCCAGACGAACCTCAGCCACTCCGCAGATCTGGTAGGATTTCTCATCCGCCCGAGAGATACTACGGTTTTCTCATAGACGGGGATCGAGAGGATTGCATCTTGGAAGAAGATGACCCTACCAGTTTCAGGCAGGCCATTATCAGTAGGGACTATGATAAGTGGCTGGATGCTATGTAATCCGAAATGGAGTCCATGTACACCAATAAAGTATGGACCTTGGATATTGCTCTACCTGGGGTAAAACCCGTTAGATGCAAATGGATCCATAAAAGGAAACTTGGTGTAGATGGGCAGGTGGAAACCTATAAGGCTAGACTCGTTGCAAAAGGTTTTCGTCAAAGACCTGGTGTGGACTATGACGAAACTTTTTCTCCAGTGGCTATGCTCAAATCCATTCGGATTCTACTTGCCATTGCTGCCTTCCATAACTATGAAATCTGGCAGATGAACGTAAAAACGACTTTTCTAAACGGCTGTTTGGAAGAGTACGTTTACATGGATCAGCCAGAGGGTTTTGTAGACAGTGGGAGCAGCGGAAAGGTGTGCAAGTTGCTTAAATCCATTTATGGATTAAAACAGGCATCGCGGAGCTGGAACATCTGTTTTGATGAAGCAATCAAGGAATTTGATTTCATCAAGAACGAGGATGAGCCTTGTATTTATAAGAAGATTGTAGGACGAACTGTCGTATTCCTAGTCTTGTACGTGGACGGCATTTTTTTGATAGGAAATGACATTCCTATACTACAATCGGTCAAGCTATTCTTCTCACAACGGTTCTCCATGAAGGACCTGGGTGATGTCTCATACATTCTGGGGATCAAGATCTACAGAGATAGATCCAAGAGACTATTGGGACTTTCGCAGTCCAGGTACATAGAGACTATACTAAAGAGATTTAGTATGGAAGATTCCAAGCACGGTAATATACCCGCATTGCACGGAATCACCCTCTCCAAGAAGATGTCTCCTAAGACTGACGAGGAGAGGGTTCGCATGAACACTATACCCTACGCTTTGGCGGTAGGATCTATAATGTATGCGATGCTATGTACAAGACCAGATATAGCTTATGTGCTGAGCGTAGTGAGCCGGTATCAGTCAGACCCAGGTGAGAACCACTGGACGGCAGTGAAGAACATTCTCAAGTATCTGAGAAGGACTAAGGAGATGTTCCTGGTTTACGGTAATGGAGACCTCAGGGTCGAGTCCTTTACCGATTCAAGCTTCCAGAGTGACAAAGATGATAGCAAGTCTTTCTCGGGTTTTGTATTTACCCTCAACGGAGGGGCGGTATGTTGGAGGAGTTCCAAACAGGATACCGTCGCAGACTCGATGATGGAGGCTGAATACATTGCTGCAAGTGATGCCGCAAAAGAGGCGGTTTGGATGAAGAAGTTCATTAGTGAACTTCAGGTGGTTCCGTCTATTGTTGACCCAATACCTTTATATTGCGATAACAATGGGGCTATAGCTTTAGCGAAGAAACCAAGGTCCCATCAGAAATCCAGACACATCTTAAGGCGGTATCACCTGATCAGGGAGATCATTGATCGCCAGGAGATCGAGGTACGGAGAGTAGAACAAAAGACAACACGGCGGATCCATTCATAAAGGCCCTCCCTCAAACACAGTTCGAGCGACTTTTTGAGCTATTGGGTATGCGGTACGGCAGCAGCTGGCCTTAGTGCAGACGTTGGGTATGCGGTACACCAATTACTGGCCTTTAGTACAAGTGGGAGATTGTTGGATATGTATGCCCTAGAGGCCATTATTGTATAGTACTAGTTTGTATAATACATTTTGGAAGCTTGGGATATATATATACGGGTTTACAACAGTCTTGCTCAATATAGTAGTATGCTACTTGGTTTGTTTCTATCTTAATATGTGTATATGTTTACATATTACTAATACATATTGATGGAGCCCTTAGGATCTTTGCTTGACTACCGGCGTTGTGATGGCGATCACACTAGTGGGGGCTGGGTAGTCTATAAGCACATCCTTATTTTGGTCCCTAGTCGTAGGATTATCGAGACAGGGCATCGATACTCCAGAGTAGACTGGTGCATACGCTTCTCGTCCCAGCAGGGGAGATGGTCTGTCCCACAGCCATCAGTACGTCGTACTGGAGATAGTATCCAGGTGCTCGTTAGGTTACGAGTACACTGGACAGGACTCGTCGGGAACTGTTGGTTGGTATTATACCTATCGTCAGTTAACAGTTCCCAGGTGACATGAGTACAGCTTAGTCCGTTGACTTGACACTGTCACTTCGCCTTGAGTGTGTTCCCACTGTTCTTAGATTACTACCCTACCACGACTTTATTGAGTCGTGCAAACAGGTAGTAGTTGGGTGCAGTCCCGAAGCACTTGGAGGCAGTGACGGTTAGACAGGATTCGTCTCTCCCGGTATTGGGAGTTGATATCGCGCTGTGTCTAGGAGAGCCATTACACATAGTCGTCCCTGGCCAGGGTAAGCGAGAATTACTGGTAGTGTTTCCAGTAGTTTCTCAGGGTGTTTTGGGCTACACTTCGACACGACTTGTACCGCTATTAGGGGACTGACGTTTACCGCCCCCCTAGGCCCGCCATGCGATACTCTCAGACGAATAGACCAGACTGTACGGAGATTGTCACATTCAGGCTCAGTAGGAGTTCAGATGGGTTCACCTCATCGGTTTTCTTATCGACATCTACCTGGGGACCGTTACGTACAGCTAGTACCGCTTGCGGCCTGTGGTTAAACCCACTGCCAGCGTAGTGTCGAGCCTTTAGAGTCCCACACAGAGGATTATTCGCCTTTGGGCAAAACAGAGTGGAGGTCGCATGGTTTTGCGACGGGGTTCGTTCACATCTGCGCACTTATGCACGTTTTGGTGTCCGGGCAGTTATTACTAGCGGGCTTTTGTTTAAGCCAGATCCTAGTATTTGTTTTGGGATTGATTTTGTCTCATTGTGTTCGTGTTCCTCGAAACACGGATGCGGGTGTGTATGCACAGTTGACGGAGGCAGAGGAATCTCATTAAGGTTATTGACGGTTGACTTTTTCTAAATCCTAATGAGAATGAGGAATATGATTAATAATATTAATTAAGGATTATTGTGCCATGATTAGGTTGACCATTTGACTATGGTTGACAATTTGACTTTGGTTGACCATTTGACCCTTGTTGACATTTTGACCATCATCATTTCATATGAAAGATGCTTCTTGATTCTTGCAAATTGCATTTATTATGAAATGATAATGGTCATTCCAAACTAACCATCACATTTTCCCTTAATTATTATTATTATTATTATTTCTCTCATATGAACTTTTTTTTTAAGAGAAGTTAAATTTTTATTAATAGTGTTTTGGCCATTAATGATCACCAAGATCTATGTTTTGAAGATCCGGGATCGGATTTTCGAGAACTAAGTTCTTCTGTTCCTTTTTTATAAGAACTAAGTTTTTTATATAGAGTTAAACCCTGTTTTTAAAGAAATTAAATTCCTGAAATATAAGTTCCACTTCTTTTCTTCGTATTTCTTTTCTCATACCTAGTTTATCCCCTAGGTCTTGAGTCTGAAGAACAAAATCTTCCCAATGATAATTAATTTCTCAACTTATGGACGATTTGTCTTTCAGATCTTAGAGCTAGAGAAATAACTAAGTTCTTTATGGAGAGTTTACATATATTAGGCAAATGAGATATTTTTTTATCTCTGCTTTTTCTTTACCTAGGGTTTGAGAGGAGAAGGATCTTTTTTTCAGCAAGAGAATTAAATTCTCAGTTGTAGCTTTCTTTTTTTAGCACCTTACGGGGATCATTCTTCTTTTGAGACTTGAAATCTCGGGTCCTTTATATAGGTGAGGAAAACTGTTGATCAGTTTGAGAAAATCTCATATTAAGAGATACCAATTGATTTAATTGATCTTAAAGATCACTCGGGGAATTTTGTCCACCGTTCGATCTTTGATCCGGTGATTTTCTGTTTAACAAAATATATTTTCTATTGGTTTTATCAAGATTATGAAAATATTTTCCTAACAAAAAAATTGATTTGATTTTCTGATTTAATCAGTGATATTATAATCGCCATTGGATTTTGAATCTAAAGGTTCTCTTTTTAACAGAGAAAAATCTTTCTCGAATTAGAAAGATCGGGGGGATATTTCCCTAAATAGAATTAAATTCTATCCGAAACTAGTGCTTTAAAATGACGTGCTCACATGTTTAACACGTGACCCTCAGTGTGGGTCTTAGCCTGTCTACACTCAGCGCTCATATGCTTTGCATATGAGCGCTCACGTGTTTAACACGTGAGGCCTATTTGGTTTTTGGTTATTTACTTTCAACGCTCATATATTTTGCATATGAGCGCTCACGTGTTTAACACGCGAGGCCTGTTTGGTCTTTGGTTTTTTCTGTTCAGCGCTCATATGCTTTACATATGAGCGCTCACGTGTTTAACACGTAAGGCATGTTTAGTTCTTTGGTTACTTATGTTCAGTACTCATATGCTTTGCATATGAGCATTCACATGTTTAGCACGTGAGTCCAAACTATGGGGTTTAATTCTCCTTAAATCCAAAATGCTCACGTGCTTTGCACATAGAAGGAATTCGTTTCTTCTTTCTTTTCTCCCCCTTTTTATAAGGGAACACTCACCGTATGTCTCTGTGTTCTGCATATCCACCTTCGCATCAATAGAATGAAATTGTACTTCAGTATCCGTATCCTCATGAGCGCCAGAAAACTCCACCTCCACTGGATCATTAACTTTTAATACTCCACCTGCCAACTTATTATCTCCAACCACGTCTTTCAACATAGAATCATTATTGAAGGTTACATCTCGGCTGATGAACGTCCTTTTGTTTTCCAGATCCCATAACTTGTAACCTTTAAGTCCAAGTTTGAATCCCAAGAAGACACACCTCTTTGATTTTGATTCCAGCTTGGTCCTATCTTTTTGATTCACGGGAGAGTAAGCAGAGCACCCAAACACTCGTAGAGAATTATAACTTATTGGCTCTTCTGTCCATATTTCTTCTGAGATCTGAAGATTTATGGCCGTTGATGGAGACCTGTTGACCAAATAGCACACATCACTTACTGGCTCTATCCAGAAGTCCTTCGTAAGACCGGATTGTAACCGTATACTTCCGGCTCTCTCTAGTAGTATCCTGTTCATGCGCTCTACTAACCCATTCTGTTCTGAATATCCTGAAACAGTCCATTACCACTCTGTATTTTACATAAATCCTGAAATTTCTTCGAGGAGTATTCACCTCCATTGTCTTTCTGCACAAACTTCATCATTCGCCCATTTTTCTTCTCCACAGCTGCTTTCCACTCCTTAAAACTGGTAAACACATCTGATTTGTGTTTGAGGAAGTAGACCCATGCCTTCCGTGAGAAATCGTCAATGAAGGTGATATAATACATGGCACCTCCCTTTGATGCAACCGGTGATGGCCCCCACACGTCTGAGTGAATGTAAGTGAGGAGTCTTTCGGTCTTGTACATGGCTTTCTTGAAGCCGACCTTATATTGTTTCCCCATCGTATAAAATTTACAGAAATCTAACATGCACGAGATAATACCTTCCAGCAACTCTCTTCTGTGCAACTCACGAAGCCCCCTCTCACTCATGTGGCTTAAATGCATATACCACAGTTTTGCGGTATCCTCCACCTGTTTCTCCGTGACTACAGCTGCACCACCAGTCACAATGCTCCCATGCAAACGCTACAAATTCTTCAGTCATTGTTCTTTCATGGCCACTAGGGCACCCTTGAAAACCTTTAGCACTCCATCTACACTAATGAACTTACATCCTGCCACATCCAACTTAAAGAGATATCAGGTTCTTCTTTAGTTCCGGAACGTGATGGATGTTCATAAGTGTTCACTCCACACCATCAAACATGCAGACGTTGATGTGCCATATGCCAATGGTTTTGCACGCTACATTGTTCCCCATGAGAACACTACTGGCATTGTACTCCTTCTAGGTGTCGAACGGCTCTTTCTTCGGGAACATATTGTTAGTTGTATATATGACCTAGAGGCCATTGTTGTACATATGATGTATATTATAGTGGATGCTTGGATATATATAGAGAGGACTTTCTTACTCGACATGACAGTATGCTATTTGGTTTCACTTTGTCTTAACATGTTGACTCGTATTGGTTTACTGTCTTGCTCTCACATGTTGATAAAGCCCTTAGGATATGTACTCGACTACTGGTACTATGATGCAGATCATACTAGTGGGGCCAGGGTAGTCCAAGAGTACATCCTATAACTGTTCCTAGTCGAGGGTGTATCGAGACAGGGCATAGATACTCCAGAGTAGACTTGCGTATACGCGTCTTGACCCATACGATGGGCGATGGATGAAACCATATCCATTGGTGTTTGACATCAAAGATGGTGTACGGGTGCTCAGTGGAGACTGGGTACACTGAATGGACTCGCCGAGAACTCCTAGATGGTATTGTACCTATCGTCAGATAGCAGTTCTCTGGTGACACTGGTACAGGTTAGTCTGTAGACCCAAGATCGTCAAAGAGTCTTGTGTGATTCCCACTGTGCTTTGATTTCCACCTTACCACGTTCATGCGAACGTGCAAAACGGTGGCTTTTGGGTACAATCCCGAATCATATGGAGGTAATGAGCGATATGAGGGGTTTCGTCTCTCCCGGTATTGGGAGTTGATGTTGCGCTGTGTTCGATTGGCTATAACTGGAAGTCCCTGGCCAGGGCTGATATGGAGACTTACTGGTAAGTGTTATCAGTAGTTTCTCGACCCGTTATGAGCCTCACATCGACACGAATTATCGGTTACTGGGGTCTGACGTTTACCACCCCTAGACTGGATATGCGACACATTAGACGAAGAGACCAGACTATACGGTAGTGTTACTGATTGGATTCACAGGAGTGTGTGCAGGCTTGCTTGTTGATCTTATGATCGCTCAATATCCGGGTGACTGTTACGTTTAGCTGACCGCTTGCAGCTTGTGGGTGTTTAATATGATCATCACCTACTGCCGGCGTATTGACGATTCTTTAGAGTCCTACACAGAGGTTTCCTGGCTCAGGCAAAACGGAGTAGGAGCACATATATGATATGTGCGGGACCGAGATTAATACGATATGAGATACCGTATTTTATTCTCGCGATATGTGATATCGGCCGGGTATATGTGATATAGCCGGATTATCGGATCAAGTGTTGATTCGATAAAATGATACATATTATATTAGTCGGTTATTTGCAAAATAGCCGGATTATCGGATCAAGTGTTGATTCGATAATTTAATGTATAATTATATATTTGATATATTATATTGCATTAACTAATATAAGCTTACTTAAATGATTCTTTTTCTCACATGATATTACATTGATATATATGTGATATATGTTAATTGTATTATTTTCTTTTGTTACATTATATATTATATATGTGATATATAATATTGTAACAAGTTAGGGTTACAAATGCAACTAGGGTTTGGAGATTAAACCATGCTGGGTTTAGATTAGGGTTAATGTTTTGTTTTGGGTTAATTCTAAATTGTGTGGATATTTATCCTTGTTGACTTTATCAACCCTGCTTGATATTTTGCTAGATATTTGTTAATCAACCCTAACCCTAACCCATGGTTAAGTCTCTACAAGGGTTAAGCATGCCATGCTTAACCTTTAGTTGCATTTCTAATCTCAATAATAATTCATTTTCATCACTCTTTTATCTTCATCTTCTTCTTGCTCAACAAAAGGAGCTTGCTTGATTTTCCTTTGTGATTAATAAAAGTGAGAAATAGAAAACAAAAGAGAGAAAAATTGCTACTTCATCATTCTCATCTATTCTAGCCACTTAGATTAGGGTGTTCACTTCACTAAAATCTCATTAATGAAGAGAGAGCTTGGGTTTGTGATTCCTCATGGTAGATCATCTTGGATTGTGAAGTCTTCAAGCAAAAATGTCTCATTCACCTCATTGAGCCTCTTTAGAGTTCGGGAGCTTGATGATCGCAGCGAAGAGACCTCAGCACGGAGCTTATGAAGCTAATGAACGGACTACACAGGTTGTAATCCCTAACTCTTAGATGTTATGTTGTTAACATGTAGTTTTCGTTGATTCTTTAGCTTAAGATCTTGTGTTAGGGTTATCTATAATGGAAAAATTTTAAAATTGGCATGGGAGATGCCACCCGAAACCTTGCTGCCATTGTAGGTAACCCAACAAATATAGTATGAACATCCGGAATCAAGAATCCAAGCATTGGAATTTTCTTCCCCAGTATGTACAGCTAGTGTGTCACATGGATCATCTTTTACTTCGGTTGCAACACAGGCTTGATCCAAACCTTTTGAACCAACATCTTTACTCTTCTTATCCAACCACTGTTTATATTTCTGACATTGCTTCTTCAGATGCCCTGATTGTTTGAAAAAGAAGCACGGTCCGCTCTCTTGCCCGGATGATTTGGATTTCCCCTTATGCTCTTGCCTCTATCTCTTTTCTTCGACCATCCCCTTTCACTGGTGAACAACCCCGATAAATTCTCCAATGGATTTGATTTCTTTATGATCTCATTGTTGAGAAGCGTTAATTATATGCGAAAAGGTGTGTATGCGTTTTGTAAATAACCGCAATCAAAACGATATCGCAAATAGCTAGCCACGATGAGTATGGGTTGTCCGCAGGGAAACGTGAACTTTTTTTCTTACTTTAGACGAGTTGATAAAAGAGAGAATGGATTGTTGTCGTTTTATTTTACGATGGATAGAAAATTTTATAATAGAAAGGCTTGTAGGGTTTATAGAATTTAGTAGTTAATGGATGAATATTAGAAATGATTCTTTTTATCTTTTAATTGTTTAAAACTAGAGAGATAGCGATGAATGTGGAATAGGGGTTCTTGGAGGGATTAGAGTTTCCCACTACTGCCCCTTGTTCTTCCATTGATCTCTATTAATCTCAAGCCCCTAACAAAACAAGTATTAACTAATCTCAAATCGTGATCGTGACTATCATTAATTGATAACTCGCCCTATAAGAGGGATAACATTTATTTTGCTAAAATTTATAAATATTAAAATGTCAAAAGAAGTTAAAAGATATTTCATCCATTATTCTACCCAATCCTACAAACCCTAGCAAGCAAGTAATTACTCGCTCATGGTTAATAGCAATTTAAAAGAAAGGTTGAAGATGAATGAAATCATAATTAAAAGTGCAGAAAAGTAATGCGTAAAATTAATGTGGAAAAGTAATGCGTAAAGTAAATGCGGAAAAGTAAATGTGTAACGTAAATGCGGAAAAGTAAATGCGTAAAGTAAATGCAAAAAGAATTAAAACAAAAACTATCTTTATTAATCAACTATTGCATTACAACTTTTTCTCCTTAGAGAGTAGATTACAAGAATCCTAGTTTCGCTCGTAGATCTCTCTCTTTATGGAGGTAGATGATTGAGATGTGGAATTGGATGATTTTCAAATGCATAGCTCTCGGTTCTTTATATAGTCTCTAAAACTAGAAATCCTAGATGTAATATGCGAGTAGATGTAGTTACGATCATGCCCCTAAAATCTCAGATCCAACGGCCACTAAAGGACCGCGGAACTGCCGTCCATTGCCACGTCTGACCGCGGTTCCGCCGCCATATTGATGGTTTAGATCTTGGAATTTTTTCTGGTTTTTCTTCTTGATATTTGGAGATCCTCTTGATATATAGATTCTGAAAATATTGCTCTGAGTCTCTGCCGTTGCTAGATTCCTCGATTTGCTTCTAAAATTTGGTAGATTCGGTTTCGATATCCCGATTTGACTTGAATCTCCTACATAGATTTCTGACCTAAGCCAGTAGCTGCACAATATCTTAAATCAAATTGTTAATAACATTTGGTATTTTTGAGATATTATTCCAACCATTTATATGATAAAATATTTTAAGAATATAGATTAGGAATATTTTATATGATATGCATAATTTAATTACTAATATTTCATTTAAATATTATATGCATATATTTTCCCTAATTATATTAATTATAAATGAAGAAAAATATGATAATAAACTTTACAAATAAACCCACATATGTTATATATTTACAATTAACACCTTTTAGTAGTTAATAATAGCAGGGAAAACCTCCATACAAATATGCAACATTTTAGACTAATCAAATACCCCCAAACTTATTTTTGATCGTCCCGAGCAAACTATTTATTAAAACTAAAAAATCGAGTACATTTTCGTAGGCAACACAATTGCACTTAGCTCATGCAACAAGCCTTTAAACCTCTAGATGTCCCTAGTAAGAGAAGTGTTGTCTCCTGAGGGTTTTCAGCGGAGTACACCCATAAAATCCCAAAATAAAATAAAGAAAACAAAAATTACATGCAAAGATAAGAAATATATAAAAGAAAAACTTGAAAGGAAGAGTTTTAAACTACAGTAACTTTTTAGTTGTCATGAGCCATAGCTTAATAGTCATGAAAAAATATCAGAAATTACATCATCCCTCGATAAAACATCGTCTTTAGTCTTCCTCCCTATCTCTCCTCCAAACATCGATCATATACCCCTACGTGTGTGTAAAATACATCCCTACAGTTAGAGAATTCAATTCAAGCTATCATACTCTTTATTCATTTTCCTTAGTACTTTTTAATCGGTGAATATTTTAGATGGATTTGCTTACACATTCTTCATGCGACCGTTAATATTTCTTGAGATACTAACCAACTGATTACCAAATGTGATTGCTTATTAAGGCGTAATTAGCAATATCCTTGTCTTACAACACCTAAAACTTAGCAGTGATTCCCAAACCAGTTAGTCTAAGGCACTAGGTGATGAGGCACCCTCGCTATATTTTTATATGCCGTCTTAAGTAATTTACAAAACCAGTGGTTTTTTTTTCTTCACCATTTATATTTTATGTGTCATTTATATTTTGTTGATTTTTTTTCTTACTAAGGCTTTTAGACAAGAGCATTTCAAGGTATTCTCTACTATCCCAAGTTTCAGGATGTGTGCAAGTGCGTATAGTAGGGTATAAACATTCAGATGTTTGGACTCAAGAAATGAGACTATTTTTCATACTTATTTCTATCCTCAGATTAGTGATTCCTTTCATCTTACTAACCCTTGGGACAACAGCTCATGACTACTTATTACTAGCTTTGTTTTAAAAACATCCAATTTTCTTGCATTTCTTAAATCTTTTCCTATATTTTATATGTATTTTTCACTTTCTAATTTTTATTTTAAAAAAATTTCATTCATTTTTTTCATATATAGTGCCTAGTGCCAAATGATATTTCAGTAAATACAACCCCCCCAAACTTGTTTGCAGCAGTATCCTCACTGATGTTATTCTTCGAGCGCATAAACATGTAGACTTGGGTGGAGATTAATAGGGGCAAAAGATAGTCAAATGAAAAAACCACCCCAAACTTGTTTTTTGGGATGCACAGATATTCAATTATATTTTTTTACACACCTCCATTCTTAGATGAAACAGTGTTACCAAAACATGGAGGTCGGGCGGAGGAAAGTTAGTCGTGATAAAGCGGCTCCTGTAGGAACAGGAGCTCCTCTGATGGGTTAGAGGAAAAAATACGGTTTTAATATATGCCCATTTACTTTAAAAATAAAACCATTTTTAATATTTTCTATATCCACTGTACCGTGCGGGTACACATACCGCACTACAAACGGTCCTTTCCAACGAGATCTTAGTTTATCCGGATGAAGATGGAGACGGGAATCGTAAAGAAGGACGTGTTGTCCCGGTGTGAATGTTTTTCTCAAAAGATGTTTTTCATGGAACACTTTTGTCCGGTTCTTTACTATAACCGCATTATCGTAAGTTTCATCGCGAAGTTCGCTTAACTCATTTAATTGCAGCTTCCGATAGATGCTGGCTTGATCAAAATCAAAATTAAGCTCTTTAATAGCCCACATTGCTTTATGTTCGATCTCGACAGAAAGATGGCAAGCCTTCCCAAACTCTAGTCGGTATGGAGACATATCAAGATCATCTTATAAGCAGTACGAAATGCCCAAAGAGCATCCGTCAATTTGGTGGACCAATCTTTACGGTTCTTAGAAAACGTTTTCTCCAAAATTTGTTTGATCTGTCTATTGGAGATCTTAGCTTGCCCGCTCGTTTGGGATGATAGGGGGTGGAAAGCTTGTGGTTGATTGAATATTTCCGTATCAAAGGCTCGAAAGACCGATTACAGAAATGCGTCCCATTGTCGCTAATGATAGTGCGTGGGTGCCCGAACCGAGAAAAGATATTTTCTTTAAGAAACTTAACAACAATCTTGTTGTCATTAGTACGACCATCTACCCATTTAGAGATATAATCAACCGCTAATAAAATGTATAAGTTCCCAAAAGAGTTGGGAAATGGGCTTATAAAATCAATTCCTTATACATCAAATATCTCCACAACCAAGGTAGGTTGGAGCGGCATCTCATTTCTCCGTGAAATTCGACCCATGTGTTGATATCGTGAACAAGTTTTGCAATAATCATATGCATTTTTGAAAAACGTTGGCCAATAAAAGCCACATTGCAAAACTTTTTCCGCCGTTTTCCTTGGACCAAAGTGACCGCCACATCCTTGATCATGGCCGAAAGACAATACACTCTTGAACTCATTATTAGGGATACATCGGCGAATGATCTGATCGGGAAAATACTTAAACAAATAGGGTTCGTCCTAGCAAAAGTGTTTTACCTGGGATAAAAATCTGTGATTGTGTTGATTTGACTATTCGCTTGGTAGAAGTCTTGTCGCTAGATAATTCACAATGTCAACGAACCAAGGTTCGATAGATATGGTCAAGAGCCGTTTGTCCGAAAAGGAATCGTTTATTGATAATGTCTACGTTGGTGAAGAAAAAAGCCGTGAAAGATGGTCGGCTACGACGTTTTCACATCCACTTTTGTCTCGTATTACAATGTCGAATTCTTGTAACAGAAAGATCCAACGTATTAGCCTAGACTTAGCATCCTTCTTTGATAAAAGATGCCGTAAAGCAGAATGATCGGTGTAAACTACAACTGGAGAGCCAATTAAGTAGGGCATGAATTTTTCTAATGCAAATAAAACTGCCAAGAGTTTTTTCTCGGTGGTTTTATAATTCATTTGGGTATCGTTCAGGGTCTTACTTGCATATTAAATTACATGTGGCATCTTGTCAATGTGATGTCCTAAAACTGCACCAATAGCAAAATCGGATGCATCACACATAAGCATAAAAGGATGATTCCGGTCTAGAAATGATAGAACGGGGGCTGTAGTGAGGGAACGTTTAAGTGCTTCAAAAGCAGCCACACAATCCGAGTCAAAGTGAAATGTTGTATTCTTGGCCAAGAGAAGAGTTAAGGGTCTAGCAATCTTGCTAAAGTTTTTAATGAATCGTCTATAAAACCCGGCATGACCAAGAAAAGATCGTATATCTTTTACGCATTTGGGAGGAGGAAGGTTGGAAATGGCATCTATTTTAGCTTTGTCTATCTCAATACTTTTTCGTGAAATGATATGCCCTAAGACAATACCTTCTTGAACCATGAAATGACATTTTTCCTGATTCAAAATTAAATTCTTACCCTTATATCGGGTAAGAATGGCGTCAAGATGACTTAAGTATTTCTCAAAGGAGTCCCCAAATATGGAAAAATTGTCCATAAATATCTCCAGAAAATTCTCGACCATGTCCAAGAATATCCTCATCATACACCACTGAAATGTAGCGGGAGGATTGCATAACCCAAAGGGCATGCATCTATAAGCAAAATTACCGAAAGGACAAATAAAAGTTGTCTTATCTTGATCCTTTTTGGCGATGGGAATCTGGTTATAGCCTGAGCATCCATCCAAAAATAGTAGTATTCATGCTCGGTTAAACGTTCCAACATCTGGTCAATGAAAGGTAGAGAGAAGTGGTCTTTTCTCGTCGCGGCATTACGTTTTCTATAATCAATACATACCCGCCACCCAGTTTGGATGCGTGTTTGAATCAATTCATTACCTCATTAGTTATGACCGTGATGCCAGACTTGTTAGAGACTACATGAATAGGACTTACCCATTGGCTATCAGATATTGGGTAAATTATACCATTATCTAGGCAATTGACGATTTCTTTCTTTACCGCCTCCTTCATGACTAGATTTAACCGTCTTTGTGGGTCTCGAGCTGGTTTGGCTTCATCCATCAAATGTATATGATGTTCAACAATCAAGAGACTAATCCTTTTGATATCCGCCATTGTCCAACCAAAAACTTGCCGATTCGATCTCAAGACAGACAGAAGAGCTTTCTCTTGCTCTAAAGTTAGAGAATCTGGTATGATAATGGGTAAAGACTCATTCTCACCTAAATATGCATATTTAAGATGAGACGGCAGCGGCTTGAGATCTAGTGTCAGCGGAAAGACGATAGACGGTAGGGTATGGGAATGATACTTGGACTCCATAAGAGGTTTATAGCTAGCGTAAGAGATTGACTCGGAAAGCACAACTAACTTATACAACAAGTTAAAGGATTCGGATTCGGGGGCGGACTTGTCGACAGGAAGGTCCTCACTCGTATAAATAGCTGGATCAAACAATAAAGCACTAGTGATGTCTAGATCATTATCGTAAAGCTCCTCAAATTCGCCACTGTCGGAAGCTATCTCATTGACAAAACACGTATTAATTATATGAGCAGATGGTTCGGAGGGTTGACTTCCTATCCTGAAAATGTTTAGTTCAATTGTCATCTTCCCAAAGGATAGGTTCATGGAACCGTTACGACAATTGATAACTGCATTGGAAGTTGTTAGTAAAGGTCGACCAAGAATCACCGGGATTTATTTCCATGGATTCCCCGACTTTTATCAACACGTTCTCTAGCTCACCCCTAGGGTGGGTGATAGATCGATCGACTATCTGGAGAGTGCAGTGCATAGGTTTCAACTTTCCTATGCCTAATTGGTTATAAACAGAATACGGGAGCAAGTTAACACTAGCACCTAGATCGAGTAGAGCGCGATTGATATTTTTACCCCCAATAGTTATAGAAATTGTAGGACAGCCGGAGTCCTTACGTTTCTTGGGCAAATGTTGTGTAAGAGCATCGCTCATATTGCTCGCTAAGAAAACCTTTTTAGGCACTTGAATTTTCCTTTTTCTAGTGCACAAGTCCTTTAGAATTTTCGTATAGGATGGAACTTGTTGGATAGTATCTAAGAGAGGGATATTTATGTTAACTTACTTAAAAATTTCCACAATCTTCTCCTTCTGTGGACTTGGTTTGTTATGCCTCAACCGGTTTGGAAAAGGAGCTTTATCAACAGGGGTCGGGTCCAACACTTTAGGAGAAGCTTGTGGGGATGGAATGGATCCCAAAATTGGATTTGGGATGGTCTTAGATGGTAATTCATTCAAGGAAGTGGGATGAGGGTTCGAGCCTAGTGAAGAACGAAGAATATGCTCAGAAGAAGATGGTAGATTAGATAAAGTAGGAGTAGAAGTGGTAGCCGGGGTATCATCTAAATCATCAACTTGTTCACCAACTTGGTTGTTCAACACTCTTCCCGATCTCAACGTAATTATGGCACTCATGTTATGATTTTGTTGGTTAAGGATGATATTTACGCTTTGTGAGTAGCCGGGATTTGGTAGAGATTGAGATGAAAATTATCCTTTCTCTTTCTCACTCATTGCGGCATTTAACTATGCAATTTGTGCTTCTATCGATTTTATGCTTTCACCGTGGGAAGCAGTGTATTGCACTAACGTTTTGATAGAAGACATCAAATTGGCCGACATTTGCGCGGATTGATTAATAAACTTTTCTAAGCTCCTTTCAAGTGCAGAGATTTTATCGGTACCGGCCGTTAGAATATTAGTCTGTGGTTGGAAAGAATTATTATAAGGGGTAAAGTTGTTGGCCGGACTTTGGAAATATTGCAGTTGAAGGGGCTGCTGAATTTGTTGTGGTGGCTGTTGTTGCTGTGGGAGAAGCTTTTGATAGTTATTTTGGCTTGGGAACTGATTTTGAGTTGGAGATTGGTTTTGGTTCCAAGCAAAATTAGGATGATTCCTCCATCCCTGATTATATGTGGATGAATAAGGATCGTTTCTAGGTCATTGCTGAAAAGCAGTATTGGTTTGTTTATGATCTTGAGACGGAGGATTCAAAGGATATCTTCTGTTAAATGTGATGAGTCAAAACAGCAACCACACACGGTTTTGAGGAGCGTAACTTGGTTTAGGGGGGCTAAAGAGAACTTGCTTTCCATAACTTCGAGTTTCTTTTGCATCGCAGCCATTTCGGTTTTCATTGCGATGGAAGTATCGAGCTGATGGATACCTGCCCTAGATAAAGACAATGTTGTTGGTCTAGTGCTCTTCCATTGTAACGTTTGTTCGGCGAGCTCTTCCATAAATTGCCATGCTTCTCTATTTTCTTTTGACATGAAATGATATCGACAAATGGTTTCTAGCATTTGTTTTGTAACTGGATTAATACCCCCATACATAATTCGGCAAAGTTGCCATCTGATTGATCGTTAAAAAGTGTGTTTGAAAATAACCGCAATCAAGACGATGTCGCTAGTAGCTAGCCGCGATGAGTACGGGTCGTCCGCAGGGAAACGTGAACTCTTTTTTTACTTTAGACGAGTTGATCAAAGAAGGGTGATTGTTTGTCATTACGGATATAAAATTTATAATGAAAAGGCTTGTAGGGTTCATAGGACTTAGCAGTTAATGGATGAATATTAAAAATGACTCCTTTATTTTTTAATAATTTAAAACTAGATCGATAGTGATGAATGTAGATTATGGTTCTTTGAAGAAACTAGGGTTTCCCCAATACTAACCCTTATCCTTGCATTGATCTCTATTCATGTCTAGCCCTTAACAAAACAAGTGTTAAACCAATCTCAAATCGAGGTCGTGACTATCAATAAATTGGTAGCGCGTCCGATAAGAATGTTAACATTTATTTTGCTAAAATTTATAAACTTTAAAATGTATAAAAGAAGTTAAAAGATTTTCTCATCTATTGTTCTACCCTATCCTACAAACCCTAGCAAGCTAGGAATTACTCTCTCATGGTTAAAGATTTAAAAGAAAGGTTGAAGAATGAAATCATAATGAAGATGCAGAAAAGTAGTGCAGAAATTAAATGCGAAAAATAAATGTAAGAAGAATTAAAAACAACTACCTTTATTAATCAGCTGTTGAATTTACAATTATCCTTAGAAAGTAGAATACAAGAACTCTAGATTGCTCTAGATCCCTCTCTTGTTGGAGGTAGATGAATAGATGATGATCACTCGGATGCGTGGATCTCTTGATTTCTTCGGTGATGATTTTCAATGTACAGCTCTCGGTCTCTTATATAGTCCTTGAAACCAGAAACTCTAGATTCCATATGCGATTATATGCAATTAAGATCCAAACCAAAAAATATCACATCTAATGGCTATCAAAGAGCCGCGGAACCGCCGCATATAGTCATGTTTGGCCGCGGTTCCGCCGCAACTTGGTGACATCAGGTTTTGGGATTTTATCTGGTATTTTGTGTTGATATTTGGAGATCCTCTTAATATCTAGATTATGAAAATAATGCTCTGAGTCTCTGCCGTTGCTAGATATCTCGATTTACTTCTAAATTTTGAAAGATTCGGTTTCGATATCCCGATTTGACTCGATATCCCGATTTGACTCGGATCTCTAACTTGGATTTCAGACCTGAGCTAATATCTGCACAATATCTCAAATCATAATGTTAGTAGCATTTGATATTTTTGAGATATTATCCTAACCATTTAAATGATATAAGATCTTAAGAGTATTGATTAGAAATATTTGATATGATATGCATATTTTAATTACTAAGATTTCATTTAAATATTATATGCATTTATTTTCCCTCATTATATTAATTATAATGTAGAAACATATGATAATAAACTTTTACAAATAAACCCTCATATGTTCTATATTTACAATAAGCACCTTTTAGTACTTAACAATAGTAGGGAAAATATTCATTCAAAAGTGCAATATTTTAGACTAATCAAATACCCCCAAACATAATTTTGATCGTCCCGAGTAAACTAGTTATTAAAGAGGAAAAAAAACCTAACTATCACACTTTCGTAGGAAACACGATTGCACTGAGCACGTGCAACAAGCCTTTAAACCTCAAGGTGTCTCTACTAAGAGGAGTGTTGTCTTCTGAGGGTTATGAGCGGATTGCACCCACAAATTCCATAATGAAAGAAAGATGATGAAAGCTACATACAAAGATAAGAAACATAACAAAGAAAGAACTAGAAAATAAGAATTTCAAACTACACTAGCTTTTTAGTTGCCATGAGCCCTATCTTATTAGTCGTGAAAAGATGTCAGAAATCACATCATCTCTCAATAAAATATCGTCTTTAGTCTTCCTCCTAAGCTTTCTTCCAAACATCGATCATATACCCCTACGTGTGTGTAAAAGACATCTCTAACTTAGAGAATTCAATTTAAACTATCATACTCTTGTCCTCATTAGTACTTTTTAGTAGGTGAATGTTTTATAGATGGAATTGCTCACATATTCATCATGCGACCGTTAATATTTCTTGAGGTACTAGCCAACCGAATACCAAATGTGCTCACTCATTAAGGCGTAATTAGCAATATCCTAGTTTTGTAATGCCTAAGGCTTAGCAGTGGCTCCAAAACCAGTTGGTCTAAGCCACTAGGTGATAAGGCATCCACATTTTATTTTTTTAATGCTGCCTTAAGTAATTACAAAACCAGTGTTCATTTTTCTTCACCGTTTATATTTTTTGTGTCATTTATATTTTTGTTTATATATTTTTTCCTTCATACTAAGGCTTTTAGACAAGAGCGTTTCAAGGTATTCTCTACTATCCCAAATTTCAAGATGTGTGCAAGTGCGTATAGTAAGGTATCAACGTTTAGAAGTTTGGACTCAAGAATATGGACTATTTTTCAGACTTATTTCTATTATCAGATTAGTGATTCCCTTCATCTTACTAACTCTTAGGACAACAGCTCATGACTATTGATTAGTCTAAAATATTGCACATTTGAATGAACAGTTTCCCTATTATTGTTAAGTACTAAAAGGTGTTTATTGTAATTATAGAACATATGAGGGTTTATGTGTAAAAAGTTTATTATCATATATTTCTATATTATAATTAACATAATGAGGAAAAATACATACATATAATATTTATATGAAATATTTTAATTAAAATATGCATATCATATCAAAATTTTCTAATCAATATTCTTAACATTTAATATCATATAAAATGGTTAGGATAATATCTCAAAAATACCAAATACTACTAACACTTTGATTTGAGATATTGTGCAGATATTAGCTCAGGTCTGGAATCCAAGAGATCCGAATTAAATCGGGATGTCGGAATCAAATCTGCTAAAAATATAGAAGCAAATCGAGAGATCTAACAACGACAAAGACTCGGAGCATTATTTTCAGAATCTAGACATCAAGAGGATCTCCACATGGAAATACAAGAGACCACAAAAAATCCCAAACATTGATGCCACTAAACTGTGGCGGAACTGCGGCCAAACAAGCCTATATGCAGCGGTTCCACGGCGGTTTGAGGGCAGTAGGATATGAAATTTGGTGGTCTGGATTATATCTGCATATATTATTATATGGAATTTAAAGTTTCTAGTTTCTGTGATTATATAAGGGACCGAGAGCTTCACATTAAAGATCATCACCGAAGAGATCAAGAGATCCAAGAGACCTACGCATCCGAGTGATCATTATCTATTCATCTACCTCCAACAAGAGAGAGATTTAGAGCAAACTAGGATTCTTGTAATCGACTTTCTAAGAAGAATTGTTAATGCAATAGTTGATTAATAAAGGTAGTTTTTATTTTAATTCTCTTTGCATTTATTTTCCGCATTTAATTTCTGCACTTACTTTTCTGCATCTTCATTATGATTTTATTCTTCAACTTTTCTTCTAACTTAACTGTGAGCGAGTAATTCCTATCTTGCTAGGATTCGTAGGATAGGGTAGGATAATGGATGAAAATATCTCTTAAACTTCTTTTATACATTTTAAAGTTTATAAACTTTAGCAAAATAAATGTTAACCTCCTTATCGGGTGCGCTATCAATTTATTGATAGGCTCGACCACGATTTGAGATTGGTTTAACAATTGTTTTGTTAAGCACTAGACATGAATAGAGATCAATGAAAGGACAAGGTTTAATAGTGGGGAAAGCCTAGTTTCTTCCAAAAAACCCTAATCTATATCCATCACTATTGATCTAATTTTAAACTATTAAAATATAAAAGAGTCATTTTTAATTATTCATCCATTACTATTAAGTCCTATGAACCCTACAAGCCTTTGCATTATAAATCTTATATCCGTTTTAAAATATAACGACAAAAAATCACCCATCATTCATCAACTCGTCTACAGAAAGAAAAGAGTTCACGTTTCCCTGCGGACTACCTATACTCATCGCAGCTAGCTACTAGCGACACCGTCTTGATTGCGGTTATTTTCGAACACACTTATTAACGATCAATCAAATAGCGCCGTTGCCGGGGAAACGGCTGTAATTTTTTTCTTGTTATTCGGGTTTATATCTTATAAAATTTTGCAAACATATTATAAACGAGAACCAAAACTGCATCTTGTATATTTAACGATTATTGTGTGAGTTTTGCAAGGGAATCTAGAGTAACTGGAGTAAGGAAACAGAGATTCAGAGACTTTCAACGTAACCCAGTGGAGCAGAGGGGAGCACTGAAGAAAATTTGGCAAACATTCCTTCTACCTTGCGGCAGAACCGCGGCGGAATAATGGGTTTTGTAGCGGAACCACGACGCGTTGGAGGAATTGCGGCGCCAAAATTTTCAGGTAATTTCCTAATATCTATCTCTCTCATCTAAGATCTAATAATCTGATCATTCCTGTAGGATTCTTTGCAACTATCGCCGCTCAAAATTTTTTTTGTGTGTTTTGATATCGGTTTGTTTGTGCATATCTAAACCGGACATTAAGAGGCAATAACTCAAATCCAGATTAAGTGGGGATTTCATCACCCTTTCTAGGCCTCACAAATCACAAAACGAGCATACTCTCACCCTATATTAATTAAAAAAATATCCAGACCAAGCCTCTAAGGACCATCGCGCTCAATTATGACAGAGGAGGGTTGTGGGCAATCTATCGCATATCCGCATTTCTCTTATGGTGTCTAGGCAAGTATGACTAAGGAAAGTGGTTAATTAATTAGACCCGCTATTTCGGTGATTCGTATAGCGGATACCTCCCACTTACCTGGCACTTACCTGGCCACAAGTGTAATAAAGAGGTGGTAGAGAATTGATCCTGCGACTTGTCCTTTAGAAGTCTAGGAGCGGTCTAGTGACTTGACCTAGGTGACCCTATTTCTAGTGTTTGATTGTGCATTTTGTGATTTGTTGAGTCTAACCTCACGTCGGACACTCTTTCAAAACAAACCTTCTAAAAATCGTTCTCACACACACTGCCACGTGCACTAAACCTGCTTAGTGCATGATCTGCTGGACACGGGATTCTAGTGCCCGTCTTGTCCGCATTTTTTCTATCGACTTTGAAGTCGGTACTTCTTCATCTTCTATTTCCCGTCCACCCACCATATCTTCTGAGATGGAGGGTTCTCCATCGGGATTTAACGATACCACGCTGCCACTACCTGTAGGTGCACAGAATCCACCGTGCATCTCTCTTTAAGAAAGATGCTACCCCATACGTGGATCCCTTCCTACTTGTCTGTCTCTTCCACCAGCCAATGAGGGTAATTTCGAAATTAAACCCCACTTCATCAACTTGTTGCCCAAATTCCACGGGCTTGAATCCGAAGACGCATATGTTTTCATAACCAAATTCGAGAATGTATGTGCAATGATGAGCACAACCCAACTTTTAGTGGATGCCATGCGATTACGTCTTCTCCCTTTTACCTTGTACGATCTAACAGAAAAATGGCTTTATATCACTGTCGCACATTCTATCGCTAAATGGGATAAATTCATTGTACCATTTCTTAAGAAATTTTATCCTAATCACAAAAATCGCCCGTGTTCGAAACGAGATTAACCAATTTACCCAACTTCCCAACGAACCATTCTGGAAATGCTTTGAATGGTTTAAGGATCTTCTTGTACAATTCCCCCATCACGGAATTGATAGATGGCAACTTTTTCGAATTATATACGATGGTGTTAATCCTGCTATGAAACGAATGCGTGAAACCATTTGTCAATGCCATTTTATGTCAAAAGACGATTGTTTACCCCAATCAGAGCAAAGCTCTGTTCAAATTTCAAATTTTGAAAGGAAGCGGCGCTTCATAACAGCGTCAGCGCTGAGAGTCAAAGACTCTGAGGCAGCGCTCACGTGCAAAGCACATGAGCGCTAGCGCTAAGAGTGCTGCAGCGCACCACGTGTAAAGCATGTGAGCGCTAGCGCTAAGAGAGCTGCACTCTAAGCAGCGCACCACGTGCAAAGCACGTAAGCGCTAGCGCTAAGTGCGCTGCACTCTAAGCCGCGCACCACGTGCAAAGCACAAGAGCGTTAGCACTGGAACTAAATGTTCCCAACCGCTGGATAAAAGATCCAATGAAAATGATTAAAAATCATCAGTTGGCCAGAATAAAATTCTGTTAAGAAAACATTCTTCAGAATCTTTTCAAACAAAAAGATTTTTGCTCTGTAAATCAGAGCACCGTCGGATCAATGATCCAATGGTGATTAAAAATCACCAAAATACAGAATAAATTCTGTATGGGGAAAGATTTCCCAATCTTGTTAAAAAACAAGAAGATTGCCTTCTGTAAATCAGAAGCCATTGGATCAAAGATCTAACTGGGGGAACATCCCGAAATCAATTAGAAAAAAGATCTCCTTAACCGATTGAACAAATCAGCTTGCCCTATATAAAGACCCCAAGATTTCAAGTCTCATATAGAGGAACCCCCCTATAAACTTTGAGAAATCTCAGAAAGAAGAGCAAGCTCTCGGTAGAAAAAGAACTTTTCTTCAAGGTAAAAAAAAACAGAGATAAGAAAAATCTCATTAAAAAAGAAGAACATAATTCTTCTCACAGATCATAGATCTATAAGACTAAGGTCTTTTTACAAAAAGAGATAATGAACATCTCATTACAAAAAAGGGGAGAATAATTCAATTCTCTTAGGATCACAGATCAATAAAGGCAAAGCCTTTCACCAAAATAAGAGATTGAAACATCTCCTATAAAATAAGAACTTTGTTCTTAGAACCTTGAGACAAAGTCTCTTATAAACGAGAATTTATTTCTCAGATCATAAAACTGATCAATAGCGCTTTGCGCTCATGGACTGGCGCACAGCGCCAAGCGCACCACGTGCTCCTCACGTGTGCGCCACTTAACAAACTGCGCTTTGCGCTCATGGACCGGCGCACAGCGCCAGCGCACCACGTGCTCCTCAAGCCAACATTCAGATTAATTGAGCCCATATGCTCATAAATTTCAGATCTTAGTCCCAATTAGACTACAGATCTCCCAATCAAAATTGGTTCAAGGGTACATCTCCTCATTCCTCTGATATTTATCGTTGTAATCGTTCAACGTCTTCAGAGAGGTGACGAGTCCCGACAACCAGACAAACTATGGACTGTGGGGTCCTTAAACTCATGGACTATGATGTCCTTAAACTTTACAGACTATGATGTCTCTAAACTATTACGGACTGTGGGGTCCTTAAACTCATGGACTATGATGTCCTTAAACTTTATAGACTATAATGTCTCTAAACTACTGCGGACTGTGGGGTCCTTAAACTCATGGACTATGATGTCCTTAAACTTTACAGACTATGACGTCATTAAACTGGACCGTAAAGTTTCTAAACTAAAACAATAGAGCCCCAATGCTCTTTTGTTGGATCTAAATGATCCTGTTAAGTTGATCTTAGTCTAAAATTAGACTAACGTATTCTTAACAAATCATTAAGTTGATCTTAGTCTAAAATTAGACTAACGTATCCTTAACAAATGTTTAAGTTGATTTTAGTATCAAATGAGACTAACGCATCCTTAAACCCAACCCCAAACCCAAATCTAAGAAAATACGGATTTGGACTAATCCACGCCCTACGGGCGACAACATAAATTAGTCTCCGTATACAATCTAGAGGCAACCAAAAACAAAACAAACACCCCCGACCCGAAGTGACCATCTGGAGAAGGAGAAAGTGGTTACCGCGATGCGGTAGCGTAATTAACTGCATGGGCTTGCGCCAGCAAGGAAGAGCGTCCCCACAATCAAAAACCCCTCAAAGAGGGGGAATCTGATGAAGTCTGCTACAACGACCGCATCTGTCTAAACCTCCGATACATGGTGCCATAAATCAACTTGGCATATTCGGAGAGGTGGATGGATAAAACTCAAATAGCATCTGCCCCCAAATTCAGGCAAGACGTTCAGTCTTCCCAGTCTTTCGATGGAGAACAGATTCTGGCACGCCCGGTAGGACATTTTCCTCTTTCCACTCCACACTTCGTGTGCCGTGTTTCGCGAACGAATCGCGGTTTGCTATGGTTGCCATTGGATGTGAAGTATTAAGATTTGGTATCTTACTCCGTGCAGAAAAACAGAAGATCAATGGCTTCAAACTGCACTAACTGCAACAAATCCCTCTCTATCCTTGCTGGAGGAGTGACCTACGGGTCTCAGGCGGCCTCCGCTTTCAAGATGCCAGTGGAACAGGTGACGCAAGCCACCACAGGGATATTCTTTGGGACCATGCTCCCACCAATAAGCTTCAACGCTCCATTGCCGTCGCAAGAAGCTCCCCGAAGAAGTCGGTCTTTGATCGGCTTACAACTACCGCGGACCTTCTCAATGGGCCGCTCAAGTCTAGTGCCTCAGTTTTCAACAGATTGGGCCAAAGCTCAAGTGGGCCTGTGAAGAAGCCCGTGATACCTGAAGCGGCCATCCCAAAGCGGATAGTCGTTCCTGTTTCTGAAGTCATCAGAGCGACTTCCCCTGCTAAGGAGTCGGTCTTCACAAGACTGGATGTTTCAGCTCCTACTCCAAGTGAAGTAACCAAGGCAGCTTCCGTTGTCAAAAAGTCGGTCTTTTCAAGACTGACCATCCCCTCTCAGCGGACGTCGGTTTTCGACAGGCTAACGACGACGACAGCCCCTTATCAGAGCAGGGGGCATGAAAAAGCCACCTCCATAACTGAGCCGGTCCTATCAGCACGACATGCTCGCCGTCGTCACTGGCGCCAAATAAGGAAGGCTGGGGGCAGCTCTCCTTCTGGACTGACTCCGCCAGCTCCGAAGGTGTAAATTGATGCTATTGTTCCAACTGGGAACAACTTTGAACCACTTAGGAGGGTACGTAAGAACTCTCCGAAGGCCGTGCTAAAAAGATCTTCTCCATCTATGGAGAACGCTATAAAGGTGAAGCCAAAGCAGCCCCCTCAGCGGCTGTCCTCTAAAATTCATAAAATCTGGCAAAGGGTCTAAGATTCGGTGATCAACCAAGACTACTCTCGCCAACCAAAGAAGATGAAAGTTCGGCAAGAGAAGGACCACCCTGTTGTACCACAAAAGGTGTCGTCTACTTGGGTGCCCGCTGCAACAGCTCCCTCAACTTCGACTGCTCACAAAAGGGGAAGGCCGGAGAAAATTCCTGTGTCTGCGACGAATCTCAAGGGCATTGAACCTAAATGCCGTAAGACTGGGGGCATGGTGGTGCACACTGTTTATATGGCTTCCGGAAAAGCGGAAAGCCGTGCTTCTACGGATCACCGACCGCTCATCAGATCCATAACAAAGGCCCAGGAGTAACAACATAGGCTCCAGGAAATGTTAACACAGATGGTCGTACTCACTGGGCCAAAAGAAAGCCCGGAGATATCGTTAGAGCAACGCCATGAACAAGAAACCGATGCTGAGTTCCTCCACAGAATCCTCGAGAAGAAGAACAAAGAGGCAGCGGAACAAGCTGCTAACATAAAACGAATGGCGCTTTTATTCCAATACATGGTCGGGATGATGTTACAGCCGGATCCTCCAGCTGAAGACCCTCCGATTATCCTTGAAGACGATAGGGGAGAGACATCGAACCCTCTTCCAGCTTTTTCAGCAGCCAAGGTAGAGACCATCTCCAAAGCCACTCTGGATGACTATATCGCTCAGCAAATACGAGCTCATCAAGCAAACGAAGCAGCCGGACAAATTGTTAAGACTGGACGACCCTATCCGGGTTAGTACGACCAGATAAAGTACCCTCCAGGATACACAATTCCTAAATTCCATGTGTACAAGGGGACAGGCAATTCCCATCAACATGTTGCTCAGTTCAGGGCTCTCTGCGGCAACACTGGAGGGGATGATAAGTTACTGCTTCGCCAGTTCATCGGTAGCTTGGCGGAAACGGCCTTTGAGTGGTATTCGGAGCTTCCCAACGACTCCGTCAAAACTTTTGCGGAGATGGAATTGCTGTTCACCCAACGTTTCGCAAGCGCTAGCGAGCGCACCCCGATCACCGCGTTAATTAATGCCAGAGTGAAGCCAGGCGAAACATGGGTGCAATATGCGATACGATGGTGGAATCTATAGTCAAAGTGCGAGCAGCACATCGAGGAAGCGCCTGCGGTAGGCATGTTCATAGGTACTCTTGATCCGCAGGCGACCATTTCGCAATTCATGATGTTCTTCAAGACAACTACTTTCCAGGCCTTGATTGACAAGCTGGCCCAAATGGACCAGATGAGCCATAGACCGTTGTTCATATCAGAATATTGTATTTTGTACCGCCCATTCTTACGCTCGTTTGGTTATAGGCAGGTGCTTTTAATCAGTGTTTGCTACATATTTACAGGATACTGGTTCTCAGCTCTAAACAGTGAAATTCATAGAAAAGTACGTCAAATTTCGGATTACTGCCAACAACAGATAAAACACGGGTCTCCGCTCTCTATCCGTGTGTTGCCACACACCAGTTTAAGGGACAAAATGGCAAATCGATGTCATTTTCGTGCACAAAGCTCAATATCAACACAAGATCCAACATATCTACGCAGAGCTCGAGAAAATCATGGCAAAAGATCCACATCACTTCACCTTTTGATCTACTGAAATTCTGGAAGAATTGTGAAGAGATTTTGAGAAAAGTACTATACCACATTGAAGAGGACCACAAACTATGGGATACGACAAAAGATGAAGGCACGATCCTTCTAAAAGGCCGCTGAACCGCGGCATAAGCGCGCTTAGGCCGCGGAACCGCGGCCATATAGGCTCCTCACTGTGTCGTTTTCTGGGGTTATATTGGTACATTCATGTGGAGCCCGATTCTTGCCCTAGGTTTCCAGTTCCCTGCCTATAAATACCCCAGAACTTTCCAAGCCAAAGGAGTCCATTCTTATGCCTCTTTTTTGTTAGTTTTTTGTCTTCTTCTTCTTCTTCTTCTTCATTCTTTCCTCCATGAAAATGTAGTGAGAGCATTGAGTGGATGTTAAATGAAGATGAGGGTTTTTGTATCATTCTTTTTTGCTTAGCTTCCCCCTTGAGCTCTCTACCTTAACTTGGTCGTGCAACCTCTTAAGTGAGCTTGCAGGTTTAAGCTTTGGTCATTGGTCTCAAGGGGTTGTATCATTTTGTTTTCTCTTTTGTGCTTCATTTCACATGAGTTCTTTACCCTTCTCTTGATCTTGCAACCTCTTGATTGAGCTTGCAAGTTTAAGGGTTGGCTATTGATCCCATGGCTTGTCTTGAGTTCTATGGTTCTTAGTGTTGCTTTCTTGCTTATCTCTTTCTTGCATTTTTCATTCTTGTCTTTTACTACTTGCAATTTATTACCATGCACTTTAATTACTTGCTTGTAATCTTTTTCTTTTCTTTGTTTATCTTTTTGTTCTCTCTTTTTGGTTCGTTTTGTGAATGGTTGTAATTATTGTTGTTAAGAATAAATACGATATTGTAAGCTAATGTTTCTTTGCTCATTTCCTTTTCCCGTTATTTTCCATTGAACTCCGCCCAAACGATACGCAAGTGCTCCGTTAGGCACCCTACCCTACCAAGGTAACGGTGATTCCTAACCGCGACCGGTTGCGTTCGGTTTGGCCGGAGACGAAAGCAAGAGATAAGAACAGAAAGACAAGGGTAAATAAGCCGGATTCCATGAATACCGTGCTTAAATCCCCTAATCCACGTTGTTGCCGATTGCTCTAGCTTCAATTGGTCAAGACTCGGCTCAAAGTTTTTGAGTGCGGATTTCTTTAGCTTACACTTTCATATCTTTTTCTTAACAACTTTATACTTGCATATATCACTTAGGATAGAATTGAACAAACATATACTCATTCTTTATTGACTCTTCTAAAAAAAGAACGGACATACAACCATCTCCCTGTGGATTGACCCGTGCTCAACCGGCTAGCTGCAAAGCGACACCGTCCTGATCGCGGTTATACTTTAGAACTTTGAACATCCGACATGCCAAAAGCATGCGATCAGCCGTCCTCCTCAAAGATGGATCCTCGGAATGAGAAGGGCAAAGAGAAAGCAACCTTCGTCGCCAACGCTCAACAACAACCGAGTGGCCCGAGACCGGTTGTTCGCCAAAGCAACAAGCGGCAATCCCTCGATGAGAAGTTGAGACGTCCTTACTCGTTTCCTCGGGATAAAACAAGGAGACTGTTCGAACTAGCAGTGCGCAACGGGCTCATCACTCTACCGGAGCCGAGACACCCACTACAACCGAACGATGTCAACGATCCTAATTACTGCCCCTACCATCGAGTATTGGTCCATCCACTCGAAGATTGCTATGTCTTCAAAAATTGGGTTGAAGATCAATACCAGCAGGGCAAGTTCGCGCTGTCCGAAAACTGAAAGGTAAATCCGCCACAACAGCACACCCCTAAAAGGTTGGACATGCCGGGGGCACCATGCTCTTTTATAGAAGAAGCTCCATGGGAGGTCGCTCTTTCAGCTAAGACGAAAAGAATGCTGAAAGAACATCACACATGCCCGGCGATCAGGTGGAAAAGTCCGCTGGAACCCGAGATCATTGAGGAAATACTGAAGCCGCGCCTGACTCCAAGAATTGGTAGCGATAATCAAAACGCTCAAGCCCAGTCGTCAAAGTCTTCGAAGAAGAAGAAGAAGACCAAAAAGCCCGTGAAGCCTGATGACAAGCGCACGGACCTGCAAAAACATATCGACGCGCTATAGGAATATAACTAGAAGGCGCGAACCCCGGTCACGTTCCAAGAGTTTCTCAACCACATCCTTGAGGACGGAGATGATGACAATGATAGGGAAAAAGACTCGTCAGATGAACCAGAGAACTATATGGCGAGCTGCCACATAATCTCTCACTCGTCAATAAATGGTGAAGAAGCTCCTGATACAGAGAAACTGGGGGCAGATCCAGAACCAGAATCAAAATCCCTAGAGCCATCGGACGAATTGATTGACAGACTGCTAAGTGAAGCTCTTCAGAAAAGCAAAGTTGACAGAGAGCGGGAAACGGCCATATACGAGAGGGCCAAGCGTCGGCGTCAAGTTGAAGAAGCTCTGGTATTAAGAAACCGTAGAGTACCCCAACCGGGTTGAAGCATCCCTGTCACAAGCAAAAGCAAGCTTAAAGCAAGGAAATGATTCGCTAGGGCCCTATCAAAGGGAATGAAGTTGCCCCCTCTCAGAGGAAACTTTCCTGGAGGTATACATCTTGATGAAGCGGACGTACTTCCTAACTTCTGCTTATACCATCAGAGGATTACACACCCTACCGAAGAGTGCACAGCCTTTAAAAACTGGTGGCAGGGATATGTTGCCCACCGACAACACGTCCAGCGAGTGAAGCACAAGGCTCGTCGGAAACAGAGAAGCATGACAGATGAGCATAAAAGAACTGCCGGCAAATGTCACATAGTTGACAACAAGGGATCGCAAGTTCTCACCTTTGGAAGCGACTCTGATGAACAAATAGCTCTCAGCCCTCTCTTCAAGGAATATACCTCTGATACGAAAGATATGAAGACTTGCGAGGATATCTATCTTCGTAATCGTACGTTGCCCCGAAAAATCTCGGACTTAAGAACAACGGACCGAAATGTCCCTAAACTAACAATGGACCGCAACGTCCTAAAACTTGCAACTGACCGAAACGTCTATAAACTACTACAAACCGCAGCATCCCAAGGCTGACAAAAAAACGGTATGTCCACAAGCAAAATGGGCACGAATGAAAACCTGAAAGGGCGCCGTGAGTAAAAACAGCAGGACTACCGACGATGTTTGTGAAAACCCGAAAGGGCGCAGACTCGTAAGAAGAAAAAAAATAATTAAAAAAAATGGTACGTCCATAAGCGAGATGGGCACAGATGAAAACCGGAAAGGGCTCTGTGAGTAAAAATAGCAGGACTACCGGCGAGTTTGTGAAAACCCGAAAGGGCGCAATCTTGTTAAAAGACACTTGTAAGGTCCTCTCGACCCTGTAAAGAGAAAATACCTGTGTGAGATCCTTACGACTCATAAGGGAGCAACACACTTAGGAATCCTCACGATTCCTAAGGAGAAAACACACTTACGAGATCCTCACGACTCGTAAGGAGAATTCCCCTTTGAGACCCTCACGGCTCATAGGATTCAAAAGCCTTAAGCTACAGGGATCTGAACCTGTTCTTAAGCCATCACATTTCCAAGACTGCCCTACAAGCCTTTCAATATTGACCCTTGTATTCAATCCACGGGCACGAATAAACATTTCCCTAACAGAGTCCCACCAGCGACTGGAGATATGCTCACATAATGAACGACCCTTGTAAGTCCTCTCGACTTATAAGGAGAAAATACTCTTGCAAGATCCTTACGACTTACAAGAGAACACATCACTTAGAGGTCCCTACGACTTTTAAGGAGAACATACACCTATGAGATCCTCACGACTCGTAGGGAGAAACACCTTTATGAGACCCATACAGCTCATGAAGTCAAAAGCCTTAGTCGACAGGATCCTAACCTTGTTGGCTAAGCCACCTTTGTTCAACATCGACAGCGGCAAATGATGATTCGCTCCTGGCAATGTCCCAGTTGTAGCGATGCTGATGCCTATATCGGTATCAAGTTCCAAGTCCTTTCACGGCAAATGATGATTCGCTCTTGGCAATATTCCAGTCGCAGCGATGCTGATGCTAATATTGGTATCAGATCTTGAGTTCCGTACAAAAAAAATGCATGTAAAATAGCCGAAATGATGGGGCAACTTGCAACGAAATTAGCAAGTAAAAATATATATGCATACAAAAATAGCCGAAATGATTGGGCAACTCGCAATAAAAAACAGCGAGTAAAAAAAATAGCTGAAATGATTGGGCAGCTCGCAATAAAAAACAGCGAGTAGAAAACAAAAATAGCCGAAATGATTGGGCAACTCACAATAAAAAACAGCGAGTAAAAAACAAAAATAGCCGAAATGATTGGGCACCACGAAAAATAGCCGAAATGATTGGGCAATCGCAACTTTCGCGATATAAAAAGCTGAAATGATAGAGAATCGCGGAAAGAAATAAAAAAAATAAAAGAATGAAACTTTTGCCCTACAAGCAGTCCATACTGACCCTTGTATACAATCCATGGGCATAAACGAAAAGGGGACCACATGTCCTTCACCAGATCCCGTCAAAAGGGAAAGTCAGATTTCAACGGTAATATCTGCATCCCAGAAGATCAACAACGGCGTTCTTTCTTATGCCAGCAGGGCACGGAAGCAACACAACAAAACGGAGCCATGGCAAAGTCCCTACTTCCAAATCTTAACGGCAACATCTACAGCCTAAAAATCAGCAATGGTGATCCTCCTCATTCCAGCAGGATTCGGACGCGACGTCAACGAAGCGGAGCTACGACAAAGTCCCTAGTTCCATGACTCTACGGTCCACAGAAAACCTAGAGTCAACAAATGACCTCCCCGTCGGATCAACGCTCCGTCTCGGAAACAAGTCAACCAATGACCTCCCCGCCGGATCAACGCTCCGTCTCGGAAACAAGTCAACCAATGACCTCCCCACCGGATCAACGCTCCGTCTCGGAAACAAGTCAATCAACTCCGAGGAAATTAGTGTCCTTGGCAAAAACCTCGATTCAGGGAAATCAGCGTCCTTGAGGAGAGCATCTCGATTCGCATCGACCCGCAGAGAAATCAGTGTCTTTGCAGGAATACCTCGATTCGTTTCGACCTCCAAGGAAATCAGCGTCCTTGGAAAAATACCTCGATTCAGGGAAATCAGCATCCTTGACGAGAGCATCTCGATTGGCATCGACCCGCAAGAAAATCGGTGTCTTTGCAGGAATACCTCGATTCGTTTGGACCCCCAGGGAAATCAGCATCCTTGGCAAAATACCTCGATTCAAGGAAATAAGTGTCCTTGACGAGAGCATCTCGATTCGCATCGACCCGCAAGGAAATCAGTGTCTTTGCAGGAATACCTCGATTCGTTTCGACCCCCAGGGAAATCAGCATCCTTGACGAGAGCATCTCGATTCGCTTCGACCCGCAAGGAAATCGGTGTCTTCGCAGGAATACCTCGATTAGTCTCATTTCCGAGGAAATCAGTGTCCTTGGTAAATATCTCGATTCAGGGAAATCAGCATCCTTGACGAGAGCATCTCGATTCGTGCTGACCCACAGAGAAATCAGTGTCTCTGCAGGAATATACGACATCAGCCAAACGGAGCCACGGCAGAGTCCCTAGTTCTAAATCTCGACGGCAATATCTACAGCCTAAAGACCCACAACGGTGATCCTCCTCACTTCAACAGGATTCGGACGCAACATCACCAAACGGAGCCATGGTAAAGTCCCTAGTTCCAAGACTCTACGGTCCACAGACAACCTAGAGTCAACCGATGACCTCCCTGCCGGATCAACGCTCCGTCTTGGAAACAAGTCAACCAACTCCGAGGAAATCAGCGACCTTGGCAAATACCTCGATTCAGGGAAATCAGCGTCCTTGACGAGATCATCTCGATTCGTGTCGACCCGCAAGGAAATCAGTGTCTTTGCAGGAATACCTCGATTCGTCTCAACTCCGATGACATCAGTGTCCTTGGCAAATACCTCGATTCAGGGAAATCAGCGTCCTTGACGAGAGCGTCTCGATTCGTGTCGACCCGCAGAGAAATCAGTGTCTCTGCAGGATTCGGACGCGACAATCAACCTCGGAGCTATGGCAAAGTCCCTAGTTCCAAGTATCGACGGCCACATCTACAGCCTGGAGACCCACAACAGCGTTCCTCTTCATTCCAGCAGGATTCGGACACGAAAATTAACCTCGGAGCCGCGGCAGAGTTCCCAGTTCCAGGACTCGGCGGTGCGTAAAACATGGCCAAAGTCAATCCTGACCCTGTGGGAAACGGCCAGAGCAAATACTGTTCATGTAGAATACGTCCAAAGTCAATCTTGACCCCGTAGGAAAAAGCCAGAGCAAATCCTGGTCACGTAGAACACGGCCAAAGTCAATCCTGACCCTGTGGGAAACAGCCAGAGTAAATCCTGGTCCCGTAGAACACGGTTAAAGTCAATCTTGACCCCGTGGGAAACGGCCAGAGCGAATCCTGGCCCCGTAGAACACGGCCAAAGTCAATCCTGACCCCGTGGAAAACAGCCAGAGCAAATCCTGGTCCCGTAGAACACGGCCAAAGTCAATTCTGACCCCGTGGGAAACAGCCAGAGCAAATCTTGGCCCCGTAGAACACGGCCAAAGTCAATCCTGACCCCGTGGGAAACAGCCAGAGCAAATCCTGGTCACGTAGAACATGGCCAAAGTCAATCCTGACCCCGTAGGAAACAGCCAAAGCAAATCCTAGTCCCATAGAACACGGTTAAAGTCAATTCTTACCCCGTGGGAAACGGCCAGAGCGAACCCTGGCCCCGTAGAACACGGCCAAAGTCAATCCTGACCCCATGGGAAACAGCCAGAGCAAATCCTGGTCCCGTAGAACACGGCCAAAGTCAATCCTGAACCCGTGGGAAACAGCCAGAGCAAATCCTGTCCCCGTAGAACATGGCCAAAGTCTATCTTGACCCCGTGGGAAACAGCCAGAGAAAATCCTGGTCCCGTAGAACACGGTTAAAGTCAATCTTGACCCCGTGGGAAACGGCCAGAGCGAATCCTGGTCCCGTAGAACACGGCTAAAATCAATCTTGAGGCCGTAGGAAACGGCCAGAGCAAATCCCGATCCCGTAGAACATGGCTAAAGTCAATCCTGACCCCGTAGGAAATGGCCAGAGCGAATTCTGGTCCCGTAGAACACGGCTAAAGTCAATCTTGACCCCGTGGGAAATGGCCAGAGCAAATCCTGGTCCCGTAGAACAGGGCTAAAGTCACCTCTGAGCCCATATGGCTAAAAGTCAATCATGACTCCCTATGGCCAAAGTCAACCCCTCCTGGCCCCGTAGAACACGGCTAAAGTCAATTCTGACTCCGTGGAAAATAGCCAGAGTCTCGAACTCCCCGTCAAAGCAGTGCTTTGACTCAGGAGCAGGTCAACTCATCAATCACTTACGAGTCCTCACAACTTGTAAGGAAGAAAATTCTCTTGTGAGATCCTTACGACTCTCAAGAGAAAAACACACTTAGGAATCCTCACGATTCCTAAGGAGAAAATACATCTATGAGATCCTCTCGACTCGTAGGGAGAAAGATCTTTATGAGACCCTCACGGCTCATAAAGGTGAAAAGTCTTAGGTGGAAGATCCTAACCCTGTCTCCTAAGCCATCATTTCCCTGTAGAGTGGTCAAGGTAGACTATCTACGGGCCATATTCTCCGAAGTCGAACATCGACAAGGAGAGAAACAATCACTTACGAGTCTTCCCGACTTATAAGGGAGAAAATTCTATTGTGAGATCCATACGGCTCTCAAGAGAAAACACACTTAGGAATCCTCATGATTTCTAAGGAGAAAATACACCTACAAGATCCTCACGACTCGTAGGGCGAAAGATCTTTATGAGACCCTCACGGCTCATAAAGTTGAAAAGTCTTAGGCAGCAGACCTGAACCTATATCCTAAGCCATCGCTACCCTACAAGGAGACTAAGATGAAATGCTACCTACTGTCTACAGACCACAATTGCCAAAACTACATGTTAGAAAAATGGAGGTGTTACTCAAGAGCACGTAAACTGCTTTGCGCCATGTCAAAACAAAAGGTATAACCTATAGGCATCAACCACATACCTTGCAAGACAATAAAGAGAACATTCGATTCGCATTCAGAGCGCGCCCATTCATGTATAACGCAGAAAATAAAAGAACGGAAACACAAAATTTGCCATTCACACTTCAGAAAATTCTTACAGCGATGAAAATAGTGAATGAAAGCATCATTAAAATGTTTACAAGGGCAAAACATTGAATCCGGGACACGGATTAAGAAATTCAAAAGTAAGTCCGTCTAAAGTGTTTCTGGCCTTTCTGACATTCTTGTGTGCATCCTTTCACGATCACAAGCGTCCGGATCTTCGCCGATATCCTCCACCCTCTGATAAGCAGCGATTATCGTCGTCTGCTGGAGAACTTGATGCAGAATGTCAATGAGGTTATCTCGCCGTTTCTTCGAGATCAGGCCCATCAGATACACTGAGTGCACCTTATCTTCAGCATCATCCAGTGCATTAAGCGGCATGGCTTCATAAATCCATGAAGCTCTTCCCAAATTGCTCCAACTATATTCTTCAAGAAAGCAGAGCGACGAGTGAGTAGTCGGCCGATGTGTGCATTGAAACGATTCATAATTTCGGCACATTGGGCGTTTGTGAACTCCTGGTTTTGACAACGGCCATGTACGTGAATGTCCTCATAAGAAATGATTTCGTTAAGGCAGTACAGATGAGCGGCCATAGCACCTGAAAATGAAAATCAGTGAGAGTTTAGCGGACAGACTGACCAAGACATGGAGATTTAGACAACTCTTGATATCTGCATGAAGAAAACAAGTGCTGACTAAAACACCCAACAGATTTATATTAGTGCAATTAAGGGGGAAATCCTCAAAGGATTCTCATTTAATGAGGATCCCTTGGGCAAAGGAGTAAATCTCCCATTAAGAGCCATGCTCTGCAACAAACAGACAACTGTCATAATTAATCATGAGGGGAATAAAATTCCCCCCAAAATTTCTAAAGAGCAATGCTTTGTAAGGAAGATGAAACAATCCATCAAGAAACCCTAAGAAGCAAAGCTTCTACAGAGTAAAAACTCTAAGATCTTCAAGATCAGTGAATAAACCCTTAAGTTCTTCATGAACTATATTCCAGTTCATGGGTTAACATCATCCTAAAGAGGTTACATCTTGGAAATGAGCATCGCTTTTTTAATGGGTAAAACCCTAAAGATATATTTTTAGATCTACGATCTAAGGAGAGCAAAGCTCTGTTAAAAAGTTCAATTTTTACCTAAATTGGGCGGAGTTTTGACTCTTAAGAAATTTCTTAAAGGAAAGAGCTATGCTCTGAAAGAGAAATATTCTCAGAAGAAAAAGTGAGAAGATGAACAGAAATCATCCAAAGGGCCAGGGGACCTATTTATAGGGACTAAGAGCCGTTTCAACTTCTAAGCTGATCTGAGGGCAAAGATGCTGCCACCGCCATACTCACGTGTGAGCCACGCGAGCGCAACGGTGGGGGGCATTTGTTTACCCCAACCAGAGCAAAGCTCTGTTCAAATTACAAATTTTGAAATGAAGCGGCGCTTCATAACACCGCCAGCGCTGAGAGTCAAAGCCTCTGAGGCAGCGCTCACGTGCAAAGCACATGAGCGCTAGCACTAAGAGCACTGCAGTGCACCACGCATAAAGCACGTGAGCGTTAGCGCTAAGAGCGCTATACTCTAAGCAGCACACCACATGCAAAGCACGTAAGCGCTAGCGCTAAGTGCGCTGCACTCAAAGCAGCGCATCACGTGCAAAGCACGAGAGCGCTAGCGCTGGAACTAAATGTTCCCAACCGTTGGATCAAAGATCCAACGAACATGATTAAAAATCATCAGTCGACCAGAATAAAATTCTGTTAAGAAAACATTCTTCAGAATCTTTTCAAACAAAAAGATTTTTGCTCTGTAAATCAGAGCACCATCGGATCAATGATCCGATGGTGATTAAAAATCACCAAAATATAAAATAAATTCTGTATGGGGAAAGATTTCCTAATCTTGTTAAAAAACAAGAAGATTGCCTTCTGTAAATCAGAAGCCCTTGGATCAAAGATCTAACGGGGGAAATATCCCTAAATCAATTAGAGAAAAGATCTCCTTAACCGATTGAACAAATCAGCTTGCCCTATATAAAGGCCCCAAGACTTCAAGTCTCATATAGAGGAACCCCCTATAAACTTTGAGAAATCTCAGAAAGAAGAGCAAGCTCTCGGTAGAAGAAGAACGTTTCTTCAAGGTAAAAAAAACAGAGATAAGAAAAATCTCATTAAAGAAGAAGAACATAATTCTTCTTACTGATTGTAGATCTATAAGACTAAGGTCTTTTTACAAAAAGAGATCATGAACATCTCATTATAAAAAAATGGGGGGGGGAATAATTCAATTCTCTTAGGATCACAGATCCATAAAGGCAAAGGCTTTCACCAAAATAAGTGATCAAAAAATCTCATATAAAATAAGAACTTTGATCTTAGAACCTTGAGACAAAGTCTCTTATAAACGAGAATTTATTTCTCAGATCATAAAACTGACTAACAGCGCTTTGCGCTCAAGGAATAGCGCACAGCGCCAAGCGCACCACGTGCTCCTCACGTGTGCGCCACTTACAAATAGCGCTTTGCACTCATAGACTGGCGCACAGCGCCAAGCGCACCACGTGCTCCTCACGTATGCACCACTTAACAAATAGCGCTTTGCGCTCTTGGACTGGCGCTAGCGCCAAGCGCGCCACGTGCTCCTCACGTGTGCTCTATATCACAGAGGCGCTTTGCGCTCATAGACTGGCGCTAGCGCTAAGCGCTCCACGTGCTCCTCACGTCTGCGCTATATCACAGAAGCGCTTTGCGCTCATTAACTGGCGCTAGCGCCAAGCACGCCACATATTTCTCACGCGTACGCTGATAGAACATAAACTGTTCTTTAAATAAAGCCCTAGAGCTATGATGAATGCTCAGCATTCAATAAAAGACAGAAAGGCTGTCAGAACCCAAATCAATACTCATATTGTCAAATGTTTAACATTTTAACTGAGTGGGCCGAGCCCAAGTTGGCCATAAACCCCTCATTTAGATTAATTGAGCCCATATGCTCATAAATTTCAGATCTTAGTCCCAATTGGACTACAGATCACCCAACCAAAATTGGTTCAAGGGTACATCTCCTCACTCCTCTGATATCTGTCGTTGTAATCCTTCAACGTTTTCAGAGAGGTGACGGGTCCCGACAATGAGACAAACCATGGACTGTGGGGTCATTAAACTCATGGACTATGATGTCCTTAAACTTTATAGACTATGATGTCTCTAAACTACTACGGACTGTGGTGTCTATAAACTCATGGACTATGATGTCCTTAAACTTTACAGACTATAATGTCTCTAAACTACTACGGACTGTGGGGTCCTTAAACTCATGGACTATGATGTCCTTAAACTTTACATACTATGACGTCTTTAAACTGGACCGCAAAGTCTCTAAACTAAAACAATAGAGCCCAAATGCTCTTTTGTTGGATCTAAATGATCCTGTTAAGTTGATCTTAGCCTAAAATTAGACTAACATATTTTTAACAAATTGTTAAGTTGATCTTAGTCTAAAATTAGACTAATGTATCCTTAACAAACGTTTAAGTTGATCTTAGTCTCAAATGAGACTAATGCATCCTTAAACCCAACCCCAAACCCAAATCTAAGAAAATAAGAATTTGGACTAATCCACGCCTTACGGGCGACAACATAAATTAGTCTCTGTATACAATCCACGGGCAACCAAAAACAAAACAAACACCCACAACACGAAGTGACCATCTGGAGAAGGAGAAACTGGTTACCACGATGCGGTAGATTAATTAACTGCATGGGCTTGCGCCAGCAGGGAAGAGCGTCCCCACAATCAAAAACCCCTCAAAGAGGGGGAATCTGATGAAGTCTGCTACAACGGCCGCATCTGTCTAAACCTCCGATACATGGTGCCATCAATCAACTTGGCATCTTCGGAGAGGTGGACGGATAAAACCCAAATGGCATCTGCCCCCAAATTCAGGTAAGACGTTCAGTCTTCCCGGTCTTTCGGCGGAGAACAACGATGGCGAAGCTTGGTAATTTCTGGAGGATCTCGCCGAACAAACCTCACAATGGGAGAGCACTAGACCAACATCGTCTTCATCTAGGGCAGGTATCTATCAGCTCGATATTTCCATCGCAGTGAAAGCCAAAATGGCCGCGATGCAAAAGAAACTCGAAGCTATCGAAAACAAAGTCTCGTCAACCTCCATAAACCAAGTTACGCTCCTCAAAACCGTGTGTGGTTGCTGTTTTGACCCATCACATAACGAAAGAATGTCCTTTGAATCCTCCGTCTCAAGGTCATGAACAAACCAATGCTGCTTTTCAGCAACAACCTAGAAATGACCCTTATTCATCCACATATAATTGGAAAGAGCAGCAAAGCAAACTGGAATCATCCTAATTTTGCTTGGAACCAAAACCAATCTCAAAATCAAAATCAGTCTCCAAGACAAAATAACTATCAAAGGCTTTCTCCACAGCAACAACCACCACACCAAATTCAGCACCCCTTTCAACCGCAATCTCTTCAAAATCCGGCCAACAATTTTGCTCTTTATAATAATATTTCAACCGCCGGTACCGATAAAACCTCTGCACTCGAACGAAACTTAGAAATGTTCATTAAACAATCCACACAAATGATGGTTAATTTAACGTCTTCTATCCAAACGTTAGTGCAACACACTACTTTCCATGGTGAAAGCATAAAATCGATAGAAGCACAACTTGCACAGTTAAATGCCGCAATGAGTGAGAGAGAGAGAAAGGGAGACTTCCATCTCAACCTTTACCAAATCCCGGCCACTCACAAAGCGCGAATCTCATCCTTCAAAATTATAATGTGAGTGTCGTAACTACATTGAGATCGGGAAGACTGCTAAATAACAATGTTGGTGAACAAGTTGAAGTTGATGACATTAATGAAACCCCGGCTACAACTTCTATTCCCACTTCGTCTAATCCAACATCTTCTTCCGAGCCTATTCTCTGTTATCCACTAAGCTCGAACTCTCAGCCCACTTCCTTAAAGGAATTACCAGCTACGACCATCCCAAATCCAAATTTGGGATCCTTTCCATCCCCACATACTTCTCCTCAAAAGTAGGACCCAACCCTTATTGATAAAGCTTCTTTTCCACACAGGTTTAGGGCCAACAGACCAAGTCCTCAAATGGAGAAAATTATGGAAATTTTTAAACAAATTAACATAAATATTTCTCTCCTAGATGCTATCAAACAAGTTCCTTCCTTTGCGAAAATTTTAAAGGACTTGTGCACTAGAAAAAGAAAAATTCAAGTGCCTAAAAAAGTTTTCTTAGCGAGTAATATGAGCAATTCTCTTACCCAATTGGTACCCACGAAATGTAAGGATCCCGGTTGTCTTACAATATCTATAACCATTGGAGGTAAGAATATCTATCGTGCTATACTCGATTTAGGTGCTAGTGTTAACTTGCTTCTGTATTTTGTTTATGGACAATTAGGCATAGAAGAGTTGAAACCTACGCATTGCACTCTCCAGATGGTCGATCGATCTATCACCCAACCTTGGGGTGAGCAAGAGGACATGTTAATCAAAGTCGGGGAATTTATATTCTCTGTGGACTTTATAGTCATAGATACATAGCGTGTAGCAAACCCACGGAACCAAATTCTGGTGATTCTAGGTCGACCTTTCCTTACAACTTCTAACGCGATAATCAATTGTCGTAACGATTCTATGAACCTGTCCTTAGGGAAGATGACAATTGAGCTTAATATATACAAGTTAGGAAGTCAACCCTCTTATGTATTTCTTGTTGAAAAGATAGCTTCCGACAGTTGCAAATTTGAGGAGCTTCACGCCACTAGTGCGTTATGGTTTGATCCTACTATTTATTATACACGTGAAGACCCTTCTGTTGATAAGTCCACACCTAAATCCGAACCCTCTGACTTGTCGAATGATTTAGTCGAGCTATCCGAGTATCATAACTTCCCTTCTGATGAGATTATCATTCGGAATATCTATGAAAGTTTTAAAGACATTTTTTCCGAAGAACTCGCATTCCTAAAAGACATGGGAGTTGTGATGAATCAACCCCCACCCAAAAAAGTTGAACCACCGCCTCTTCTTCTTATCAAAAACAAGAATGCAAGTATTGCACCACCATTGTTTCGTCTCTAACAACCGAGATGTAAACCCGATAGATTACGCCTCTTATCTCCCCCTTCTTCACATCTATGATCTTCCACCAACCATATTGTTACATCGATAAAATATTCAAATGGTCGGTGTTGACTTTTGGTCTTTGTAAAACTTTGCATAGACCAATAACTTTACCCCCCCTCTTATAATTTTAAATGTTTAATATTGGTTCACTCAAGTTTGTGGGGGAGAAAAATATTTTGGCTCTTGAAAGAAAAACAAAATTTTAAAAAATCGTGAGCCAAAAATAAGTTTGGGGGAGAATTTCACTATCATTAATTCTGGTCCCCTTTACTAACTTTTCCTCCCAAGTCTAAATGTTTTAGCTCAAAAATATAAATGAAAAATAAATGGTAAATAAGAATGAATACTTGTTTTGTAATTACTTAAGGCAGGATAAAAAAATATAGCATGGGTGCCTTATCACCTAGTGTCTTAGACCAACTGGTTTAGGAGCGACTGCTAAGCCTTAGGTGTAGCAAGACTAGGATATTACTGATTACGCCTAAAAGAGTGAGCACATTTGGTAATCGGTTGGCTAGTACCTCAAGAAGTATTAACGGTCGCATGAAGAATGTGTGAGCGATTCTATTTGAAACATTCACTGACTAAAAAATACTAAGAAAGATAGAAAAGAGTATGATAGCTTGAATTGAATTCTCTAAGAGTAGGGATGTATTTTACACATACGTAGGGGTATATGATCGATATTTGGAAAAAATGTAGGGAGGAAAACTAAAAGAGATGTTTTATTGAGGGATGGTATGATTTCTGACATCTTTTCATGATTATTAAGATTGGGCTTATAACTACTAAAAAGCTAGTGTAGTTTGAAACTCTTATTTTCAAGTTCTTTCTTTTATAGGTTTTTTTTATCTTTGTATGTAACTTTCATCATCTTTCTATTATTATGGGATTTTGTGGATGTAATCCGCTGAAAACCCTTAGGAGACAACACTCCTCCTACTAGGGACACCTAGAGGTTTAAAGGCTTGTTGCACGTGCTTAGTGCAATCGTGTTGCCTACGAAAGTGTGCTACATTTTTCTTTTTCTTCTTCGTTTTCTTTAATAACTAGTTTACTCGGTACGATCAAAGTTAAGTTTGGAGGTATTTGATTAGTCTAAAATATTGCACATTTGAATGAACATTTTCCCTATTATTGTTAAGTACTAAAAGGTGTTTATTGTAATTATAGAACATATGAGGGTTTATGTGTAAAAAGTTTATTATCATATGTTTCTACATTATAATTAACATAATGAGGGAAGATATATGCATATAATATTTATATGAAATATTGTAATTAAAATATGTATATCATATCAAATATTTCTAATCAATATTCTTAAGATTTAATATCATATAAAATGGTTAGGATAATATCTCAAAAATACCAAATACTACTAACACTTTGATTTGAGATATTGTGCAGATATTAGCTCAGGTCTGGAATCCAAGAGATCCGAATTAAATCAGGATGTCGGAATCAAATCTGCCAAAAATATAGAAGCAAATCGAGAGATCTAGCAACGGCAAAGACTCCGAGAATAATTTTCAGAACCTAGACATCAAGAGGATCTCGACATGGCAACACAAGTGACCACAAAAAATCCCAAACTCTTATGCCATTAAACTGTGGCAGAACCGCGGCCAAACAAGCCTATATGCGGCGGTTCCGGGGCGGTTTGAGGGCAGTAGGATATGAGATTTGGTGGTCTGGATGATATCTGCATATATTATTATATGGAATTTAGGGTTTCTATTTTCTGTGACTATATAAAGGACCAAAAGCTTCACATTAAAGATCATCCTCGAAGAGATCAAGAGATCCAAGATATCCACGCATCCGAGTGATCATCATCTATTCATCTACCTCCAACAAAAGAGAGATCAAGTACAAACTAAGGTTCTTATAATCGACTTTCTAAGGAGAATTGTAAATGCAATAGTTGATTAATAAAGGTAGTTTTTATTTTAATTCTCTTTGCATTTATTTTCCGCATTTAATTTCTGCACTTACTTTTCTGCATCTTCATTATGATTTTATTCTTCAACTTTTCTTCTAACTTAACTGTGAGCGAGTAATTCCTATCTTGCTAGGATTCGTAGGATAGGGTAGGATAATGGATGAAAATATCTCTTAAACTTCTTTTATACATTTTAAAGTTTATAAACTTTAGCAAAATAAATTTTAACCTTCTTATCGGGCGCGCTATCAATTTATTGATAGGCTCGACCACGATTTGAGATTGCTTTAACACTTGTTTTGTTAAGGGCTGGACATGAATAGAGATCAATAAAAGGACAAGGGTTAATAATGGGAAAACTCTAGTTTCTTCCAAAAAAAACCTAATCTATATTCATCACTATCGATCTAGTTTTAAACTATTAAAAGATAAAAGAGTCATTTTTAATTATTCATTCATTGCTACTATGTCCAATGAACCCTACAAGCCTTTTAATTATAAATCTTATATCCGTTTTAAAATATAACGACAAACAATCACCTATCTTTCATCAACTCGTCTACAGCAAGAAAAGAGTTCACGTTTCCCTGCGGACGACCCGTACTCATCGCGGCTAGCTATTGACGACACCGTCTTGATTGCGGTTATTTTCGAACACATTTTTTAACGATCAATCAAATAGCGCCATTGCCGGGGAAACGGCTGTAATCTTTTTCTTGTTATTCGGGTTGATTTCTTATAAAATTTTGCAAACATATTATAAACGAGAACCAAAACCGCATCTTGTGTATTTAACGATTATTGTGTGAGTTTTGCAAAGGAATATGGAGTAATTGGAGTAAGGAAACAGAGATTCAGAGACTTTCAATGTAACTCAGAGGAGTAGAGGGGAGCACTGAAGAAAATTTGGCAAACATTCCTTCTACCTTGCGGCGGAACCGCGGCGGAATACTCGGTTTTGCGGCGGAACCACGGCGCGTTGGAGGAATTGCGGCGCCAAAATTTTCAGGTAATTTCCTAATATCTTTCTCTCTTCTCTAAAATCCAATAATCTGGTCTTTCCTGCAGGATTCTTTGTAAATTTCACTGCTCAAAAATCTTTTTGCATGTTTTGATATCGGTTTGTTTGTGCATATCTAAACCGGATATTAAGGTGCAATAACCCAAATCCAGATTAGGTAGGAATTTCATCACCCATCCTAGTCCCCACAAATCAAAAAACGGGCATACTCTCACCCTACATTAATTAAAAAATATCTAGACCAAGTCTCTAAAGATCGTCGCGCTCAATTAGGACAGAGAAGGGTCGTGGGTAATTTATCGCTTATCCGCATTTCTCTTGTGGTGTCTAGACAAGTGTGACTAAGGAAAGTGATTACTTAATTATGCCCGCTTTTTCGGTGATTCGTATAGCGGATACCTCCCAATTACCTAACACTTACTTGGCCACAAGAGTAATAAAGAGTTGGTAAAAGATTGATCCTGCGACTTGTCCTTTGGAAGTCTAGGAGCGGTCAAGTGACTTGACCTAGATGACCCTAATTCTAGGGTTTGATTATGCATTTTGTGATTTGTTGAGTAAAGCCTAACGTCCGACACTTTTTCAAAACAAACCTTCTAAAAATCATTCTCACACACGCTGCCACGTGCACTAACCCCGCTTAGTGCATGATCGGCTGGACACGAGATTCTAGTACCCGTCTTGTCCGCGTTTTTTCTATCGACTCCGAAGTCGGTACTTCTTTATCTTCTATTTCCCCTTCACCCACCACATCTCCCGAGATGGACGGTTCTCCATCGAGATTTAACGATATAACCCTGCTGCCACCCGTAGGTGCGTAGAATCTACCGCGCATCTTTCTTCAAGAAAGATGCTACCCCATACGTGGACCCCTTCCTACTTGTCTGTCTCTTCCACCAGCCAATGGGGGTAATTTCAAAATTAAAGCCCACTTCAAAAATTTTTTGCCCAAATTCCACAGGCTTGAATTCGAAGACGCATACATTTTCATAACCAAATTCGAGAACGTATGTGCAATGATGAGCACAACCCAACTTTCAGTGGATGCTATGCGATTACGTCTTCTCCCTTTTACCTTGTAAGATCTAGAAGAAAAATGGTTTTATTGTACTGACGCACATTCTTTCGCTAAATGGGATGAATTCTTTATAGCATTCCTTAAGAAATTTTATCCTAATCACAAAACCGCCCGTGTTTAAAGCGAGATTAACCAGTTTACCCAACTTCCCAACGAACCATTCTGGAAATGCTTTGAACGGTTTAAGGATCTTCTGTACAATACCCCCATCACGGAATTGATAGATGGAAACTTTACCGAATTATATACGAGGGTGTTAATCCTGCCATGAAACAAATGCTTGAAACATTTGTCAATACCATTTCATGTCAAAAGACGATGGTGAGCTTGGCAATTTCTGGAGGATCTCGCCGAACAAACCTCACAATGGGAGAGCACTAGACCAACAACGTCTTCATCTAGGGTGGGTATCTATCAGCTCGACGTTTCCATCGCATTGAAAGATGAAATGGCCGCGATGCAAAATAAACTTGAAGCTATCGAAAACAAAGTCTCGTCAACCTCCATAAACTAAGTTACGCTCCTCAAAACCGTGTGTGGTTGCTGTTTTGACCCATCACATTTAACGGAAGAATATCTTTTGAATCCTCTGTCTTAATGTCAAGAACAAACCAATGCTGCTTTTCAGCAACAAACTAGAAATGACCCTTATTCGCCCACATATAATCAGGGATGGAGGAATCATCCTAATTTTGCTTAGTACCAAAACCAATCTCAAAATCAAAATCAGTCACCAAGCCAAAATAACCATCAAAGGCTTTCTCCATAGCAACAACCACCACACCAAATTCAGCACCCCTTTCAACCGCAATCTCTTCAAAATCCGGCCAACAACTTTGCTCCTTATAATAATATTTCAACGGCCGGTACCGATAAAACCTCTGCACTCGAACGAAACTTAGAAACGTTCATTAAACAATCCACACAAATGATGGATAATTTAATGTCTTCTATCCAAACGTTAGTGCAACACACTGCTTTCCACGGTGAAAGCATAAAATCGATAGAAGCACACCTTGCACAGTTAAATGCCGCAATGAGTGAGAGAGAGAAAGGGAGACTTTCATCTCAACCTCTACCAAATCCCGGCCACTCACAAAACGCGAATCTCATCCTTCAAAATTATAATGTGAGTGTTGTAATTATATTGAGATCGAGAAGAGTGATGAATAATAATGTTGGTGAACAAGTTGAAGTTGATGACATTAATGAAACCCCGGCTACTACTTCTACTCCTACTTCGTCTAATCCAACATTTTCTTCCGAGCCTATTCTCCGTTTTCCACTAGGCTTGAACTCTCAGCCCACTTTTTTGAAGCAATTAACAACTACGACCATCCCAAATCCAATTTTGGGATCCATTCCATCCCACAAACTCTCCTCAAAAGTTGGACCCAATCTTTATTGATAAAGCTCATTTTCCACATAGGTTGAGGGTCAACAGACCAAATCCCCAAATGGAGAATATTATGGAAATTTTTAAAAAATTTAATATAAATATTTCTCTCCTAGATACTATAAAACAAGTTCCTTCATATGCGAAAATTTTAAAGGACTTGTGCACTAGGAAAAGAAAATTTCAAGTTCCTAAAAAAGTTTTCTTAGCGAGTAATATGAGCAATTCTCGTACCCCATTGGTACCCATGAAACGTAAGGATTCCGGTTGTCCTACAATATCTATAACTATTAGGGGTAAGAATATCTATCGTGCTCTACTCGATTTAGGTGCTAGTGTTAACTAGTTTTCGTATTCTGTTTATGAGCAATTAGACATAGGAGAGTTGAAACCTACGCATTGCACTCTCCAGATGGCCAATCGATCTATCACCCAACCTCGGGGTGGCCTAGATGACATGTTAATCAAAGTCAGGGAATTTATATTCCTTGTGGACTTTATAGTCTTAGATACACAGCCTGTAGCAAACCCACGAAACCAAATTACGATGATTCTAGGTCGACCTTTCCTTGCAACTTCTAACGAGATAATCAATTGTCGTAACGGTTCTATGAACCTATCCATTAGGAAGATGACAATTGAGCTTAACATCTACAAGCAAGGAAGTCAACCCTCCGAACCCTATGCTCATGTATGTTCTGTCGAAAAGATAGCTTCCGACAGTTGCGAATTTGAGGAGCTTCATGCCACAAATGTGTTATGGTTTGATCCTACTATTTATTATACACGTGAAGACCCTTCTGTCGACAAGTCCACACCTAAATCCGAACCCTTTGACTTTTCGAATGATTTAGTCGAGCTATCCGAGTATTATAACTTTCCTTCTGATGAGATTATCATTCCGAATATCGATGAAAGTTTTGAAGACATTTTTGCCGAAGAACTGGCATTTTTAGAAAACATGAGAGTTGTGATGAATCAACCCCCACCCAAAGAAGTTGAACCACCCCCTTCTTCTTATCAAAAACAAGAATGCGAGTAATGCAGCACCATTGTTTCATCTCTACCAACCGAGACGTAAACCGATCGATTACGCCTCTTATCTCCCCCTTCTTCGCATCTATGATCTTCCACCAACCATGTTTTTACATCAATAAAATATTCAAATGGTTGGTATTGACTTTTGGTCTTTGTAAATCTTTGCATAGACCAATAACTTTACCCCGCCCCCTCTTATAATTTTAAATGCTTAATACTGTTTCACTCAAATTTGGAGGAGAGAAAAATATTTTGGCTCTTGAAAGAAAAACAAAATTTTACAAAATTATGAGCCAAAAATAAGTTTGGGGGAGGATTTCACTATCACTAATTCTTGTCCCCTTTACTAACTTTTCCTTCCAAGTCTACAGGTTTTAAGCTTAAAAGATGATATCAGTGAGGAAACTGGTGCAAATAGGTTTGGGGGAGGTTTGTGCTTATTCACGCATCAGTTTTGTTTTTTTTTGCATTATACTAAATAAAAGCACAAAAAAAATTTGATAATAAAAGTTAGGATATGAAAAATACATATGAAAGATAAGAAGAGATTCAAGAAAAACAAGAAAATTAGTTGTTTTAAAACGAAACCAGTAATAGGTAGTCATGAGCTGTTGTCCCAAGGGTTAATAAGATGAAGGAAATTACTAATCTGCGGATAGAAAAAAGTCTGAAAAATAGTCCATATTCTTGAGTCCAAACATCTGAACGTTGATACCCTACTATACGCACTTGCACACATCTTGAAATTTGGGATAGTAGAGGATACCTTGAAATGCTCTTGTCTAAAAGTCTTAGTATGAAATATATATATATATATATATATATATATATATATATATATATATATATATATATAAACAAAAATATAAATGAAAAAAATGGTGAAGAAAAATGAACACTAGTTTTGTAATTACTTAAGGCAGCATAAAAAAATATAGCATGGGTGCCTTATCACCTAGTGCCTTAGACCAACTGGTTTAGGAGCCACTGCTAAGCCTTAGGTGTAGCAAGACTAGGATATTGCTAATTACGCCTAAAAGAGTGAGCACATTTGGTAATCTGTTAGTTAGTACCTCAAGAAGTATTAACGGTCGTATGAAGAATGTGTGAGCAATTCCATCTGAAATATTCACCGACTAAAAAGTACTAAGGAAGATGGAAAAGAGTATGATAGCTTGAATTGAATTCTCTAAATGTTGGGATGTGTTTTACACACACGTAGGGGTACATGATCGATGTTTGGAAGAAAGGTAGGGAGGAAGACTAAAGGCGATATTTTATTGAGGGATGATGTGATTTTTGACATCTTTTCATGACTATTATGATTGGGCTCATGGCTACTAGAAAGCTAGTGTAGTTTGAAACTCTTATTTTCAAGTTCTTTATTTTATATGTTCTTTATCTTTATATGTAACTTTCATCATCATTCTTTTATTATGGGATTTTGTGGGTGTAATCCGCTAAAAACTCTCAGGAGACAACACTCCTCCTACTAGGAACACCTAGAGATTTAAAGGCTTGTAGCATGTGCTCAATGCAATCGTGTTGCCTACGAAAGTGTGCTTGGTTTTTCTTTTTCTTTCTCTTTTTTTTTAATAACTAGTTTGCTCGGGACGATCAAAGTTAAGTTTGAATGTATTTGATTAGTCTAAAATATTGCACATTTAAATGAACATTTTCTCTATTATTGTTAAGTACTAAAAGGTGTTCATTGTAATTATAGAACATATGAGCGTTTATGTGTAAAAAGTTTATTATCATATGTTTCTATATTATAATTAACATAATGAGGGAAAATACATGCATATAATATTTATATGAAATATTGTAATTAAATTATGCATATCATATCAAATATTTCTAATCAATATTCTTAAGATTTAATATCATATAAAATGGTTAGGATAATATCTCAAAAATACCAAATACGACTAACACTTTGATTTGAGATATTGTGCAGATATTAGCTCAGGTCTGGAATCCAAGATATCCGAATTAAATCGGGATGTCGGAATCAAATCTGCCAAAAATATAGAAGCAAATCGAGAGATCTAGCAACGGCAAAGACTCAGAGAATTATTTTCAGAATCTAGACATCAAGAGGATATCAACATGGCAACATAAGTGACCACAAAAAATCCCAAACTCTTATGCCACTAAACTGCGGCGGAACCGCGGCCAAACAAGCCTATATGTGGCGGTTCCGCGGCGGTTTGAGGGCAGTGGGATATGAGATTTGGTGGTATGGATGATATCTGCATATATTATTATAAGTAATCTAGGGTTTCTATTTTCTGTGACTATATAAAAGACCGAGAGCTTCACATTAAAAATCATCACCGAAGAGATCAAGAGATCCACACATCCGAGTGATCACCATATATTCATCTACCTCCAACAAGAGAGAGATCTGAAGCAAACTAGGGTTCTTATAATCGACTTTCTAAGGAGAATTGTAAATGCAATAGTTAATTAATAAAGGTAGTTTTTATTTTAATTCTCTTTGCATTTATTTTCCGTATTTAATTTCTGCACTTACTTTTCTGCATCTTCATTATGATTTCATTCTTCAATCTTTCTTTTAACTTAACTATGAGCAGGTAATTCCTATCTTGCTAGGATTCGTAGGATAGGGTATGATAATGGATGAAAAGATCTCTTAAACTTTTTTTTATACATTTTAAAGTTTATAAACTTTAGAAAAATAAATGTTAACCTCCTTATCGGGCGCGCTATCAATTTATTGATAGGCTCGACCACGATTTGAGATTGGTTTAATACTTGTTTTGTTTAGGGCTAGACATGAATAGAGATCAATGAAAGGGCAAAGTTTAATAGTGGGGAAACCCTAGTTTCTTCCAAAAAAAACCCTAATCTATATTCATCACTATCGATCTAGTTTTAAACTATTAAAAGATAAAAGAGTCATTTTTAATTTTTCATCCATTACTACAAAGTCATATGAACCCTACAAGCTTTTTCATTATAAATTTTATATCCGTTTTAAAATATAACGATAAACAATCACCCATCTTTTATCAACCCGTCTAAAGCAAGAAAAGAGTTCACGTTTCCCTGCGGACGACCCGTACTCATCGCGGCTAGCTACTAGCGACACCGTTTTGATTGCGGTTATTTTCGAACACACTTTTTAACGATCAATAAACTGCTTATTACTAGTTTCGTTTTAAAACATCTAATTTTCTTGCTTTTCTTGAATTTCTTCCTTTCTTTCATATGTATATTTCACTTTCTAACTTTTATTATCAAAAAATTTTTGTGCTATTATTTAGTATAATGCAAAATGATGCGTGAATATCTACAAACCTCTCCCAAACCAATTTGCAGCAGTGTCCTTACTGATGTAATCTTATAATCGCAAAACCTGTAGACTTGGGAGGAAAAAGTTCTTAATGATTAGTAAAAGGGACAGAAGACAATGACAGTAAAATCTTCCCCCAAACTTATTTTTGGCTCACAATCGTATAAAAATTTGTTTTTATTTCAAGAGCCAAAATATTTTTCTCCCACCCCCCAAACTTAATTAACACTGTGTTTTAAGCATTTTAAATTATAAAAGGGGGTAAAGTTATTGGTCTATGCAAAACTTTACAAAGACCAAAAGTCAACACCAACTATTCGAATATTTTATCAATGTAACACCATGGTTGGTAGATGATAATGTCACAGATAAGCGTGAAGAAATGGAGAGGAGATAAGAGGTGCGATCGAAAGGATTTACGTCTCATTTGGTAGAGACGAAAAAGTGAGTATGAACGAAAACGAGAATGTGAATGATTAGGAATGGGTGGAATAGTAGCATTCTCGTATAGGATAAGAAGAAGGGGTGGTGGTTCAACTTCTTCGGCCTCAAATGGAGGTGCACGAATTTCCAATTGAGGTTGATTCATCACAACATCCAAGTCTTTAAGAAACGCGAGTTCTTCGGCGAAAATATTTTCGAAACTTTCATCGATGATGATCCCATCGGAAAGAAAAGAATCAGTGGAATAAACATATTCTCTAAGAAGACTGAAAATTTCAAGCTTAATTTTTTTCGCGCCAGAATTCAACACACTTGATTTGTCATAAATTATGGAGGTAGGAACCTCGAAAAGCTCATCTACCTTATTTTCAAAAGTGTCTAAATCATGTGGTCTATCAAGAATCATAAAACTCGAAATATCAGAGTGTGATTCATCAAAACTCGGTGGAGTTGAAAGAAAATTAGAAATGTAAGTCGACGTTAGACACCCCACATGATGCGGGGAGGCGGAATAGGTAAAACAATCATTTTGTTTAAACTAACATCGACTAACTTTACGGATCTTTGCCAAACCCTAACTAACAACAATATAGAAGTGATTAGCTACTATGAAAGATGATTATACCTAATAAATCAAGTCCTTCTTGTTCTCGTAGACCACCTCCTCGTCGGCCTCCTCGTTGTGATAGAAGATCCACCCGAGAGCTATTTCTCCAAGCTTTAACCTCACACTTGAGGTAACTAAGTGGCTATGAGTGCTAATCAAAGCAACCAAGAGAATATAGAAGAGGATTAGGGATCTATTAGTCTTGCTAACCCTTGGATCTCAACACATGAGAGGTTAGGGTTAGTTCTTGAAGAGAGAGAGCTTGAGGAGAGAGAATGTGAGAGTGAGAATGATCTTGGAAAAATATATCATTGTGAATATATGAAGCATAAGATATTTATTAAATTAATAACAAATAATAATATCATCATGCTTCATTAACTCACCTTGTTTGATTCATCCCATGAGTCATTAATCAATAAATGCATCATTAACTCCTTTGGATGAATCACACCATGAGTCATTAATCCAATTAATGCAAATTCCACCTAAGCCTCCAACTCATCAATCTTCTAGAAGCTTCTCGACAAATTACGAGAATGCTCCTCCCATCCATGAAAACACGGAAATACTGAGACTGTATAAATCCAATAATCCAATACTAGAATCTGGCTTAAACCAAAGCCTGCTAGTATAAATTGTCCGAACATCGTACCTGCGTAAAAACACGTACGTGTCCGAACCCTGTCGTAAAACCATACGACCTCTATATCGTTTTGCCCGAAGCAGGGAAACTCTCTGTGTGGGACTCTAAAGACTCGACACTACGCTGGCAGTGGGTTTAACCACAGACCGCAAGCGGCACTAGCTATACGTAACGGTCCTCAGGTAGATGTCGATAAGAAGGCCGATGAGGAAATCCATCCGAACTCCTACTGAGCCTGATGTGACAATCTCCGTACAGTCCGGTATGTTCGTCTAGGACTATCGCATATCGGGCCTTGGGGGCGGCAAGCGTCAGTCCCCTAAAAGCGGTATAAGTCGTGTTGGAGCGAAGCCCATTACACCTTGAGAAGCTACTGGAAAACTTACCAGTAAATCTCGTCCGCCTTAGACAGGGACTTTGCGTAATAGCTCTCCAAACACAGCGTGATATCTACTCCCAATACCGGGAGAGATGAATCCTATCTAACCGCCACTGCCTCCAAGTGCTTCGGGATTGCACCCAACTGCTACCTGTTTGCACGACTCCTTTGAGCCATGGTAGGGTAGCAATCTAAGAACAGTGGGAACACACCCGAGGCGAAGCAGCAGTGTCAAGTCTGCGGACTATGCTGTACTCATGTCACCTGGGAATTGTTAACTGACGACGGGTATAATACCAACCAACAATTCCCTGCGAGTCCTGTCCGGTGTACCCATAACCCAACGAGCACCTGTATACTATCTCCAGTACAACGTACTGATGGCTGTGGGACAGACCATCTCCCCAACTTTGATGAGAAGCGTACACACTAGTCTACTCCGGAGTATTGATGCCCTGTCTCGATAATCCTAAGACTAGGGACCTGAAAAAGGATGTGCTTGTAGACTACCCAGCCCCCACTAGTGTGACTGCCATCACAACGCTGGTAGTCAAGCAAGATCCTAAGGGCTCTATCAATATGTATTCTCGATATGCTAACATATACACATATTAAGATAGAAATAAACCAAGTGGCATACTACCATGTTTAGCAAGACTGTTAATATAACTGTGAATATCCCAAGCTTCCATTAAGTAATATACAAGCTAGTATGATACAATAATGGCCCCTAGGGCATATACACTAACAATCTCCCACTTGCACTAGGGCCATGTACTGGCGTATCGAAGACCTATCATCTCGAGTAGCCTCTCGAACTGAATCTGAGGTAAGGCCTTAGTGAATGGATCTGCAGTGTTCTCCTCTGTAGGAACTCTCCGGACCTCGATCTCCTGTCGATCTATGATCTCCCTGATCAGGTGATACCGCCTTAAGATGTGTCTAGACTTCTGATGGGACCTGGGTTCCTTCGCTAAAGCTATAGCTCCGTTGTTGTCGCAATACAGCGGTATTGGATCAACAATGGTAGGAACCACATGAAGTTATGTAAGGAACTTCTTCATCCAGACCGCTTCTTTTGCGGCATCGCAAGCAGTGATATACTCCGCTTCCATCGTCGAGTCTGCAACGGTGTCCTACTTGGAACTCTTCCAGCACACCGCCCCTCCTTTGAGGGTAAAGACATAACCTGACATGGACTTAGAGTCATCCTTGTCACTCTAGAAGCCGGAATCAGCAAAGGACTCGATCTTGAGGTCTTTTGCGCCGTAAACCAAGAACATCTCCTTAGTCCTTCTTAGGTACTTGAGAATGTTCTTTACTGCTATCCAGTGCTTCTCCCCTGGGTCTGACTGATACCTGCTTACCACGCTCAGTGCGTAAGCTACATCTGGTCTGGTGCACAACATCGCATACATTATAGCTCCTACCGCAGAAGTGTAGGGTATAATAGACATGCGATCCCTTTCCAAATCAGTCTTGGGAGACATCTCTTTGGAGAGGGTGATTCCGTGACAAGCCGGTAAACTACCGTGCTTAGAATCTTCCATACTGAATCTTTTCAGTATAGTATTGATATACCTGGACTGTGAAAGTCCCAACATCCTCTTGGATCTATCACGATAGATCCGGATCCCCAGAATGTAAGAGGCATCACCCAGATCTTTCATGGAGAACCTGTGTAATAAGAATCCTTTGACAGATTATAGCATAGGAATTTCATTTCCTATCAATAGAATGTCATCCACGTACAAGACGAGGAATACGACAGTTCGTGCTACAATTTTACTATATATACATGGTTCATCTGGATTTTTGATAAATTCATATTCTTTGACCGTTTCATCAAAACAGATGTTTTAACTCCGCGATGCCTGCTTTAGTCCATAAATGGACTTAAGAAACTTGCACACTTTCCCGCTGCTCCCACTCTGATTGAAACCTTCTGGCCGATCCATATAGACGCACTCTTCTAAATTACCATTTAGAAAAGCCGTCTTTACGTCCATCTGCCAGATCTCATAATCATGGAAGGCGGCAATGGCAAGAAGGATCCGAATGGATTTGAGCATAGCTACTGGAGAAAAAGTTTTGTCATATTCCAAACCAGGTCTTTGACGAAAACCCTTTGCAACAAGTCTAGCCTTATAGGTTTCCACCTGTCCATCTACACTAATCTTTTTCTTGAAGATCCATTTGCATCCTATGGGTTTTACCCCACCTGGAGCAAAGTCCAAAGTCCATACTTTGTTGGTGTACATGGACTCCATCGCGGTCTGCATTGCATCCAGCCATCGTACCGAGTCCCCGCTCTGGATGGCCTGCTGGAAGCTAGTAGGTTCATCATTATCAATGACGCAATCCTCTATATCCCTTGTTGGATATAGTGCCCTCAGAGTCAATTATTGGATCACAGGCACGTGATTGCTATGATTGAGGGAGGACCTATACCGGTAGGACAGTCTTACTCGAGATGATAGTATGCTATCTGGTTTATCTTTATCATCGTGTACTGCTTTAGGTGACCTTACAGGTCACTATTGCACGTTGATTGAGCCCCTAGGATTCTTCCTTAACTACCAACAGTATGAGGGCGATCATATACGTGGGAGCTGGGGTCTATAAGCACATCCTTAAAAGGTCCCTAGTCGTGGGAGTTTCGAGACAGGGCATTGATTCTCCAGAGTAGACTAGTGTATACAGTCGAGACCCCGACGAGGAGCGGTGGCCGGTCTCACAAGCTACTGGTGTCAGTTGGTTCACCTAAGATTTATATAGCAGTTCCCAGGTGACATGTGTACAGGTTAGTTCATCGACCTGAGATCGTCATTTGTCTCATGTGAGTTCCCACTGTACTTAGATTACTACCCTACCACGCTCAAAGGAGACGTGCAAACAGGTTTTAGTTGGGTACAGTCCCGAGCCATATGGAGGCAGTGAGCGGATCTGTAGGGGTTCATCTCTCCCGGTATTGGGAGTGAGGTCGCGCTGTGTCTAGGAGAGCCATTACACAAAGCCCTCGGCCGAGGCAGGAGATTTACTGGTAGGTATTCCAGTAGTATCTCAGGGTGTTCTGGGCTACACTCTGACACGACTTGTACCGTTATTGGGGGTCTGGCTTTTACCAACCCCCTAAGCCCGCCATGCGATGCTCATAGACGAACGGACCGGACTGTACGGATATTGTCACTGACAGGCTCAGTAGGGTGTCAGGATGAGTTCGCTCATCAACGTCCCTTTGGTCAATAGCTGGTAGCTCGTTACGTATGGCTGATACCTCTGACGTGCTAGTGGTTAAATCCACAGCCATAGTATTGATGAGTCTTTAGAGTCCCCCACACACAGTTACTCAAGTTTCGGGCGAAACACTGTAGAGGCCGTATGGAGATATGGCAGGGTTCGATCAGATACGTGCGGTATTGCACGGATCGTGATCGGACGGATTTTACTAGCCGCTTTGGTTTAAGTCGGATCCTAGTATTAGACAGTGTAGATTTTGTCTCTTTGCATTTGTGTTCAGTGGGAATACAAATGCGGGCATGTATATGCAGTCGCGGGGTTTTCCTGTAATTTATTACGGGGTCAGTTTTCTGAGGTTGCCAGTTTGCATTCCGTTCCGGACGGTTTTTCTTCGTTCCTTCACGGCCGGACTTTTGTGATGGAAGGGGGTTATTTGCAAGTGTGCAAATAACATTTGTGGAGGGGTTTTCTTGCATTTGTGGCTTCATGATACTTCTTTCATCATGAGATTCTTTTTTGGTCTTTTCTTTTGCATTAAATTGTGAAAGGATAGGATTTGAAATGGTGTGACCATTTTCATTTCATTATGATACCATTTCTTCTCTTGTATGATTCATTCCTTTTTTCCCTCCACCATTCTTTTTAGAGAGGCCGGCCATTATGTGAGGGGAGAGGAGGGAGTTCATTATATGAGGGAAATTGATTCATCTCTTTTTCTTGCCACCTAAATCCCTAAGCGCATTTCCTTAGTTGCTTTCTTCACCTCCACAACATCAAATGGCAATATAAACCCCAAAAGAGACAAGCTACTACACTACACCTACAGTACCCTTGGACACGTCGACTTGCCAACTTCGCGCCCGAGTTGCCTCGGTCCAGAGGTGGGAGCCCGTAAAAGAATTCGGCTACGTGGTGCCCTTTCCGACGAGGAGGTGACGAACGGAGATTCCGCAGGAGATCGGGACGACGACGAGAAGACCGAAGGATATGGATCGCTCGGTATATCTCTCTTCCCATCTTGTAGTTTGCTAATAGCTAGGTTAATGGCCCGATCCGGGTTGAAAGTGCGCGGTGGTGCCGGTTTGCAAGTTTCGCAAAGTTTTTCGTTTCCGCGTTTCCGGCGTCGGATTGACGGCCGGGGCGCCGCCGTGCACTTACATTGGTATCAGAGCCACGCCATTAACCTAGTCTAGCTTTCTCTAATGTGTTTACAAGTTCGATCGAACAAATTTCCGAAAACCCGATTTCCATTGCATGAGTTTCTGTCGAAATTTTTTTGGGCTCTAAAAATTTTTCAGGTTGTTTCAGAAACACGTGCAGGTAATTCTAAGCAATCGGTGAAAATTTCGTCGCGTGACGTCACCTTTCCACCGCGGAACCGCGGCCAAACCCACGAATTGGCCGCGGTTCCGCCGCAAGGTAGACTGTTCATTTGACCAAATTTTTACAGTGGGCTTTTGACTAGGAAATGGGGTTTTTGGGATATTCTGTTTGGGCCCAGATTTTCTGTAAGTGCTACAGTAGTGCTTGGGGGCCCACTTCGGTAAATTTGATCGATCGAAAATTTTAAACATGTTAGTTCACAGTATTTACATTATATCTGCGACCGTGAATGTCATTTGATCGGTAAATCCTGTCTAACTGCTATAACCCTTTTAGACGGATTTGCGAACGTGACATTCACGTTGATGTTCTGTGTTGTGCTGTGATGTTGCGGATTGGTCAAGGGGGATAGCCTGGATGCAATGTTAGTACAGTTTTGTTTTATATGTACATTTGATATTGCGGGGCGAGCGTTCGACATGTGGACTGCTGTCACTGCCTGTTTGTATTATTCTTTTGGGGCACGACCGGGTCGAGGTCGATGTACCCGTTGTATGTATATTTTACTTTCTGTATTAAGATTACGCCACGGAGGGGTGCACGGATAGCCGGATTCTAGAGGGCAACGGGCCCGCATCTCATGGCGTTGAGACGGAGGGGGCTTTACTCTAGAATTGGCGGGCTATTCGCCGTACTCGTAGGGGGTATAGGTTGACCCAGGAGGGGTGCCCAAGTTACCGGATTCCGTGAAGTGCTGGGTGGTCCATTCACGTTGCTGAAGGGGGCTGCCTCGCTTCAGGTTTTGGCGGGTAACTTGCCGCACCCGTAAGGGTCTAGGATTTTCATTGCACAGGCTATCCACACAACCAGGGGAACGTCGGGTTTCAGTAGTGGCTCTATGAAACCCGGGGATCCCAGATATCTGTATTGTTCTGTGATGCTGGTTACATTTCTGTGATGTTGCATTTTATCACGCCTTGAGCGAATATTATATATTGATATATATACTAGTAGATGTTGTATATGTTTTGCATCCGCGCTAGTCCAGTCCCCGCTCTGTCGTTAGTTAAGTAACCTAACGGGTGATGACGGGACCCAGTGGCGAATGCGGATGGCATATACGTACATCATTATTTTTCGTTCTTTATTGGTGTGATCAATTGATGGGACCGCGTTGATTCGGATCAATGCAAGATAAACAAACCTTTTCTGATGTTGTTGGAACATTTTTCAAAAAGCTGTTATTGCAAGGGAGTTCTCTTTAGTTTTGCACAGTGGTATTCAGTTGGAATATCCTGCTCCTCAATCAACGAGGCAAGGGCCGAGATCCCTTCACCGGGAGTGACCCCTTGGACAAAAGTTTGCATCAGGGCAATAACTTCACTATAGCCGATTACTTTTGCTTTGCATTGTGGTATTCAGTTAGGAATATCCTGCACCTCATTCTACGGGGAAAGAGCCGAGATCCCTTCACCGGGAGTGACCTCTTTAGTAAAGGTTTTCGTTACTATATTTTTCTAAAAAGCTATCCGTTCCTTCAACGATATCAAGTTCATTACGTTAAAGGTTTTCGCCAGAAACCATTCGTAGCCCTCCGTCGTTTTATATGGATAGTCAATAGTATTCAAGCTGTGTTTGTTGGCCAAAGTCAAGGCACAGTGTTTGGTAGCTATTGGGTATTCATATGCAGCATAGATAGATGCGTTGGTTTGGGACAGTCGTATAGCCTTGTTGGCCAAAGTCAAGGGCTTGTACGGGTGGGTTCAAATCAACCTGGAGAATGACGGGTAGAACTTGACATGTGACTTATGATTTGTTGGCCAAAGTCAAGGTCATAAGAGCATGGGGCAAAAATCACATCGGGAGTTTCTAAAGAAACTGAAACTTGCCAGATATGCGCATACCTTTTGGAGTGGGATAACATGAGCGGATTCCGTCACGTTTTCATGCGATGATAGTTGGATCCCGATTCCCACTGATGAGTTGGTTTACTCCTCGGGTGATCCCGACTAGTTCTTCTTTCAGGTTTGGGGAAGAATTTGACGTTACAGTGGGAGGTTTCCTGATTAGATAAAGTGATAACCATTCTGATCTAGGTTAGAGTGCACGCTGAGTGTTTCTTTTCTCTCTCTCTCTTTGGCAGCGACCATTGACCCGACCCTAGACTATGACTCAGTGACCAAGTTAACCGAACCTTCTTATAAGATTGGCTTTTGGATTGTCAGAGTTGCATACCTCATTGCCACTCCTACTTTTACCCTTTTCTCCAGGACACCCCGTATTAATATGAACGTCCACTTCCATTGGACAAAACCATCGTATGGTTATATACGAACTCGAAGGAATTTATTCGAGGATGGTTTCTGGTTCTGGAGAAAACGAATAGGACTATTCAGTTGTCTTTTCCTTTTACCTTCTTTCAGGTTGCGAGTACTCCTTGGTTTAGGAGATAGTACACCTATTACGCAAATTGGATAGTCTTCTTCCAAACCTTAGGCTGGTGCCGAACGGTAGGGAATGAAGAAAACCAATTAGCCTAACGATGGTGTACAGAAGGTATTATGTAAAGACAAAGAAAGGGATTAGTAAGAGGGCAAAGTAAATTGTGACTAATATTCACGACCAAACCAAGTATTTCATTACCACTCCCACTTCACCTTTGTATTTCTCCAGGACACTCCGTATCACTATGAAGATCCACAGTTTATTTGGATACTCCATCGTATGGTTATATACGAACTCGAAAGGAACTTGTTCCAGTTCGAGGATGGATTCTGGTTCAGGAGAAATAGGAATAAGGTTTATTCGTTTGTCTTTTATCCTCACCTTCTCTCGCATTGCGAGTGCACCTAGGATTAGGACAGTACACCCATTATGCTTATTGGATAGTCTTCTTCCAAACCATAGGCTGGTGCCGAACGGTAGGGAAGGAAGAAAACCATTTGGCCTAAAGTGGTGTGCAGAAGGTAATGACTAAAGACATATAAATGAATTTGAAGAGGTGGCAAAGAAATATACGGTTACAGTTGTGAATCTGGATAATGGAAGAGGCATTACTAGGAATACCAGGATACCCCATCGAAACATTTACATGTTTCAGTTTTACTGTGTACTGTTAAAAGAAAACTGATTTCCCAATTAGTACTTACTCCAGGGTATGTATTTACCAGGTTTAATTCTCACATCTGTATGGTTTTACAGATGATGAGTGGGAGTAAGATATTGGGAATTAGGTGATCATCCTCATTATATCGGGATTCGTTGTAATTGGTGATATTTGAGGAAGTCACCTGGGTTGTTTGCCGGACGGCAAATATTTGGTTTTGAATATCTGTTGTTATGCACCAATTTCAAATTGATATATCTGTATGTCTATTTTTATAGAGTGAGATATAACTTTTTAAAATTATGTCAATGACATTTACCTATATCAGTAGATGGTTAGGTAAGGAGCATTAAACAGCGGTGTAATTCTTCTTAACCATAAGTACAGTTTTCAACCTACGACACACAGTGAATGAGTCGTTAGACTCAGAGGACTTATACAGAGTATTGTATGTTGTCCAGTGTCCATTAGGACAAAAGGGTTGGTCCTCGTACTATATTCGGTTTACTTATGACTTCTCTAGTTCTTAGACAGATGTTTCGTAGAAACACAGGGTCTAAGTTTTGAGAAGTTATAGGTGTATGAATAAAGTAGAGAAGGATGTGCATGATTGGCAGATCACTTGCTTAGGCAATTGAGTCAATCATGAGATGTCAAGTACCACACCAGATGTTGTTCTTGCAGTAGATGCAATAAGTTGATATTGATCCAATCCTGGAGAAACGTTAGGAAGCAGCTTTAGAACATAAGTGCATATTCTAGGGATATGATAACGACAACTTCATTCAGGAGACAGTTATCATTCCAGGCTTCCAAGGTGACATGGACGACAGGGTAGTCGTCAGAGTTATAGTTTTCCCTCTAACGAGGGGCAGTATTTTGGACAGGTGGTCCAGGCGGATACTGAGGGAGGCATGGCGCAGGACACTGATTAAGTTCAGTTGTCGATACAGTCTAAGAAGTTTGGATTTGGAGTTCATTTATGAACTAGGTCCCATCAGACATCCAAACACATTCTAAGACAGGTATTGCTCATTTCGGGAGATGGCTTTCTCCGCGAACTTGAGATATAGAGAGATATAGAAAGAAACATGAAAGCGGATCCACTCGCTGAGGCTATTCCTCGAACGCAATAGTTTCGCAAACGAGCTTTGTGAGACTGATTAGTAGAGGAGTTGGGTGTTCGGTATCACACGGGCTGTGAGTATGCGACATCGCAATAATTAGCCTTGAGTGCAAGTGGGAGATTGTTGGATATAGTGCCCTCAGAGTCAATTATTGGATCACAGGCACGTGATTGCTATGATTGAGGGAAGACCTATACCAGTAGGACAGTCTTACTCGAGATGATAGTATGCTATCTGGTTTATCTTTATCATCGTGTACTGCTTTAGGTGACCTTACAGGTCACTATTGCACGTTGATAGAGCCCCTAGGATTCTTGCTTAACTACCAGCAGTATGAGGGCGATCATATACGTGGGAGCTGGGGTCTATAAGCACATCCTTAAAAGGTCCCTAGTCGTGGGAGTTTCGAGACAGGGCATCGATTCTCCAGAGTAGACTAGTGTATACAGTCGAGACCCCGACGAGGGGCGGTGGCCGGTCTCACAAGCCACTGGTGTCAGTTGGTTCACCTAAGATATATACAGGTGCTCATTGGGTTATGAGTACACCGGACAGGACTCGCCGGGAACCTGCTAGTTGGGATTATACCAGACGTCAGATAGCAGTTCCCTGGTGACATGTGTACAGGTTAGTTCATCGACCAGAGATCGTCATTTTTCTCGTGTGAGTTCCCACTGTACTTAGATTACTACCTTACCACGCTCAAAGGAGACATGCAAACAGGTTTTAGTTGGGTACAGTCCCGAGCCACATGGAGGCAGTGAGCGGATCTGCAGGGGTTCGTCTCTCCCGGTATTGGGGGTGAGGTCGCGCTGTGTCTAGGAGAGCCATTACACAAATCCCTTGGCTGAGGCAGGAGATTTACTGGTAGGTATTCCAGTAGTATCTCAGGGTGTTCTGGGCTACACTCCGACACGACTTGTACCGCTATTGGGGGTCTGACTTTTACCAACCCCCTAGGCCCGCCATGCGATACTCATAGACGAACGGACCGGACTGTACGGATATTGTCACTGACAGGCTCAGTAGGGTGTCAGGATGAGTTCACCCATCGACGTCCCTTTGGTCAATAGCTGGTAGCTCGTTACGTATGGCTGATACCTCTGACGTGCTAGTGGTTAAATCCACAGCTATAGTATTGACGAGTCTTTAGAGTCCCCCACACACAGTTACTCAAGTTTCGGGTGAAATGCTGTAGAGGCCTTATAGAGATATGGCAGGGTTCGATCAGATACGTGCGGTATTGCACGGATCGTGATCGGACGGATTTTACTAGCCGGCTTTGGTTTAAGCCGGATCCTAGTATTAGACAGTGTAGATTTTGTCTCTTTGCATTTGTGTTCAGTGGGAATACAAATGCGGGCATGTATATGCAGTCGCGGGGTTTTCCTGTAATTTATTACGGGATCAGTTTTCTGAGGTTGCCAGTTTGCATTCCGTTCCGGCCGGTTTTTCTTCGTTCCTTCACGGCCGGACTTTTGTGATGGAAGGGGGTTATTTGCAAGTGTGCAAATAACATTTGTGGAGGGGTTTTCTTGCATTTGTGGCTTCATGATACTTTTTTCATCATGATATTCTTTTTTGGTCTTTTCTTTTGCATTAAATTGTGAAAGGATAGGATTTGAAATGGTGTGACCATTTTCATTTCATTATGATACCATTTCTTCTCTTGTATGATTCATTCCTTTTTTCCCTCCACCTTTCTTTTTAGAGAGGCCGGCCATTATGTGACGGGAGAGGAGGGAGTTCATTATGTGAGGGAAATTGATTCATTTCTTTTTCTTGCCACCTAAATCCCTAAGCACATTTCCTTAGTTGCTTTCTTCACCTCCACAACATCAAATGGCAACATAAACCCCAAAAGAGACAAGCTACTACACTACACCTACAGTACCCTTGGACACGTCGACTTGCCAACTTCACGCCCGAGTTGCTTCGGTCCAGAGGTGGGAGCCCGTAAAAGAATTCGGCTACGTGGTGCCCTTTCCGACGAGGAGGTGACGAACGGAGATTCCGCAGGAGATCGGGACGACGACGAGAAGATCGAAGGACACAGATCGCTCGGTATATCTCTCTTCCCATCTTGTAGTTTGCTAATAGATAGGTTAATGGCCCGATCCGGGTTGAAAGTGCGCGGTGGTGCCGGTTTGCAAGTTTCGCAAAGTTTTTCGTTTCCGCATTTCCGGCGTCGGATCGACGGCCGGGGCGCCGCCGTGCACTTACATCCCTATCTATGAGAAAACCGCAGTATCTCTCAGGCGGATGAGATGCCCTACTACTTCTGCGGAAGGGTGCGGGAATATCCTGTTCTTCTTGAACTACTGGTTCTACCAAACTTTCAGTAGTAATTTGTGGTTCTGGAATTTCTTCCAGTTCTATTGCGCTCCCACTTGTTTCCTTTTCTAAAAACTGCTGTTCTAGAAAATAGGCATTACGAGAAACAAAAACCTTTTGTTCCTCTGCGTAATAAAAGAAATACCCCTTGGAGTTCTTTGGATATCCTACAAACTTACACTGTACTGATCGTGCCTCGAGTTTGTCCGTATGCTGCTTTTTAACAAAAGCTGGACATCCCCATATCTTCAGATACTGAAGATAGGGTTTCTTCCCACTCCACATCTGATATGGCGTGGTAGGCACAGTCTGTATAGGAGCCCTGTTCAAAAGATATGCTGCTGATTCTAGCGCATAACCCCAGAAAGATCGCGGTAACTCAGCATTACTCATCATGGAACGTACCATATCCAATAGGGTTCGGTTCCGTCTCTCCGATACACCGTTATGCTGTGGAGTGTATGGAGGAGTAAGCTGAGAGAGAATTCCTTTCTCTTTTAGGTAACCTAGGAACTAGGCACTCAAGTATTCACCACCTCAATCAGATCTTAGTGTCTTGATACTTTTACCGGTTTGGTTTTCTACTTCATTCTTATATTCTTGGAATTTCTCAAAGGCCTCGGATTTATGTTTCATTAAGAAAATGAATCCGTACCTAGAGTAATCATCCGTAAAAGTAATGAAATATAAAAAACCACCTCTTGCATATGTAGACATTGGACCACATACATCGCTGTGTATGAGTCCTAAGAGCTCGCTTGCTCTTACTCCATGTCCAGTGAATGGAGTCTTTGTCATCTTTCCTTTGAGACATGATTGACAAGTTGCATAAGATTGATATTTGAACGGATCCAAATTTCCTTCTCTATGTAACTTAGTTAACCTTGTCTCATTGATGTGACCCAGTCTACAATGCCATAAGAAAGCCTGATTTATATCTGGAGACTTTCTTTTTAGTGTTTTCTGGACATTGAAAATATGTAATTGGTTTAGCACGTATATACCGTTATCTACTGTACCGGACCCAATCAAACCATGATTAAGGTGGATGTTAACAACATCGCTTACAAACGTGAAATCATAACCTTCTTTTGATAACAACGATACTGATATGATATTACACGTTAAACTAGGTACACAAAAACCGTTGCGCAAAACCAAAATATGTCCACTCGTCAATCCTAGGTGATAATCCCCTACGGACACAGCACCCACACTAGCTCCGTTAGCAACCTGGAGGGTCATATCACCAACCTTCTCTCTACGGTTTCTCAGTGCCTGCAATGAATTGCATATATGAGATCCTGATCTGGTATCCAATACCCAGGAAGTAGAGTTGATTGACAGACAATTTTCAATTACAAACACACCAGAAGTCGAAGCCACAGCTTGCTTCGGTTCCTGGTTCTTGGCAACCCAAGCTTTGCAATATTTCTTCCAATGGCCTTTCCTACGACAGTGGAAGCACTCGTCCTATGCCACTAGTGGCACCGCAACCTTTGCCTTTACCTTAACTCCCACTTTACTAACACCACCTCTTGGTTTGGTAGCGGCCTTCATTTTCCTTCCTTTGGCCCTTGCCTTAGACCTGGAAGAGGAAGCACCGCGAACAAACATAGTGGGTGTTTCCCTTGCTTTCTGCAAGGTGCCCTCTGCACTCCTCAACATGTTAAGGAGTTCTGGAAGTTCAACTTCTTTTCCTTGAATGTTGAAATTCAGAATAAACTGGGCGTAGGTGGAAGGAAGGGACTGAAGAACCAAGTCTGTATAGAGCTCGTTCTCCAAAGTCGTCCCGAGGCTTGCGAGCTCTTCTATATAGCCAATCATCTTTAGGACATGTTCTCCTACAGATGATCCGACGACCAGCCTCAACTGAAACAAGTTCTTCGAGGTCTCGTATCTTGCTATACGAGATTGCTCTCCATACAGATCCTTTGTGTGGAGAAATATGGATTCAAGATCCATATCCTCGTGCCTCCTCTGATGTTCATTATTCATAGAGGCAAGCACGGTGCATTTGGCTTTCGCGCAATCTAACTCCCAGGTTTTGTGGATTTCCTTATCCACAAGACTGGATTTTGGACCAGGGACAGCAGGTGCCTTAGCAGTAAGGACATACCCCAATTTGTCATATGTCAAAGCCATCTTGACATTCCGGAACCAATCTTTATGGTTTGGCCCTGTCAGAATATTTTTCTATAATAGTAACTTAAGGCCTGTCATGTTTTGGGTCGCTGCAAAGAGAGAGAGAGGGAACACTTTAGCATGATGCTCTTGCACGTTTAGAGTGGTTTTTAGTTTATTTAAACAGGATGGCTCTCACTGTTTCTCGAATCCCTCCTCAAACCAAAAAGGAAGAACTAGTCAGGACTATTCTCATCGTACAATACTTGCTTAACCGTTCAGTCAGACCGGTGTCGGTACTTCGAGTGAGGTTTTACGATGCTTTCGTGAAGTTCCTTAATTAAATAACCTCTTTTCTATGGGGCGTAGCCCCGCTGACACCTTTCTTGACACCTACTTGGTTTATAGCATTGATCGTTAAGTGACGAATCTCCTGATGAGTAGCGGATACTCACAGTAGGATCGGGATCCAAATATCATCGTGTGATAAAGCTGAAGGAATCCTACCAAAATTATCACACTCCAAATGGTATGCATCTCTTTGCAAATTTCAGTTTCTTTAGAAATTCCCGATATAAATTTCTTCCCCATGCTCTTATGACCTTAGCGTTGGTCAAAATGTCATAAGTCACATGTCAAGTTCTACCCATCATTATCTTGTTAATTTGAACTCATCCGTACATACCCCTGACGTTGGCCAAATGATAATACGACTGCTCCAAACTAACTCATCTATCTATGCAACAAATGAATACCCAGCAGCTACCAAACACTATGCCTTGGCGTTGGTCAAAATGCATAGCTTGAATACTACTGAATACCCAAATGAAATGACGGAGGGCTACGAATGGTTTTGGCGAAACCGTGAACGTAGTGAACTTGATATGATCGAAGGAACCTGATAGCTTTTAAAAGGAGTGGCTTAAGCTCCGCAATTTTTAAAAATATCTTCTGTTTTAAAATAACCGAGTGGTTTCTTTTAAACTGTTCCAACGATTCAACTTTGGTTTATTTTCTTTGCATTAATACTGTAACACTTTGAATTTTAGTTAGAGTATTTTTCGTGATAATTAGTAATTTGTGTGTGTTATTATATATGTGTACATAGGATTATTAGTTATTTTAGTCGGGTTTACCCTAATTGGAAAAATTTTCTTTGTAGTGTACACTTGCACACTTAGCCAATTTTGGTGATTTAGGTCTTTTAGTGTAACATGTTAACCCTTTTGCTTTCCTTGCATGGTTGTTAAATTATCCCCACCATTTTAATCTAGCCAAAACCCTTTTTGAATATCAAAAATTCAAATAGAAAATGAGGTATGGGTGTTAGGTAAGAATTTGACTTTTGTTGACCTTCTCTCTCTCTTCTCCTCACTTCTGAATTCTGCAGCTTCCAGCAGAAAAACCCTATCATTTTCTTCATCTCCTCTTCTTCTTTTCATTTCCCTTTGATCCCCACACAAAACCCTACTCAAATCAACACATTTCCTTCACAAAACCATGGGGAAAAGGGGCTTTTTGAGGTGTTTGGAGGCAAATCTGCACACTTGATGCTAGAGCTGGGATTTTTGGTGTTTCATAAGGTCTTTTGAAGGTATTAACTCATGTTAGCACTCCCTTTCCATAAATTTGTAGTATTCTTTAGCAAAAATCTCATTTTTGTGCATTTTTAGTGATATTAAAGGATATTTGTGATGCTTATGTTATATTGGGGTTTTGGGGTTTTGTTGGCTTGGTTAACTCTATTTTGTGCTATTAGAGCTATTTAGGCCAGGTTTTGGGTTCAGTTTGCACAGAAATACCATAAAGTTTCATTTTAGTGCAAAAAGTGTGGTTTTTAACTAGAAATAAGGCTCTGTAGGATCTGCTATAACCCGAGATATTTCAGAGTGAAATTGGAATTACTGTAGTATACAAAGGGGGTATAGAGTGCACACACAAAACCTGGGAGTCCCTCTCCCTACCCAGGCCGTCGAAATAATCATTCTGGCCGCAATTTGCGGCTAGATGGGGGTGTTTTGGGTTGGGGTTTGGGCCACTGGATTCTGCTGCTATGTGTAGTATTTTTGTATATATATATTTGTAATATGTGTTCTATATCAAAATCTGGGAGCTAATACCCTATTTTCCGTATTTTAAACTTTCGCGACACGCGTGATACGTGTGTGTGGGTTTGGGGTTTCTACGTATCGCGACGCGTCGGAGTGGCTTCAGGCGCGTAATCACACGTTTTAGCTATCGCGCACACGCGCGTTTGGTTCGCAACACGGGTTTCTAGTTTGACGTTAACATTATGTTTTGTGGATTTGAGCTTATGTGTGACTTATTGTGCGATTCTAGGTTCGCAGGCGAGTACGACGGAGATCGCGCAGAAGGGGAAACAAGTCGTCGGCTATACCTAGCGAGAGACTACGGTGAGTACATTTAACATCTACGGGGATATCGCCCGCATGGCGTTCTACGTCAGGGCTGATAGGACTTTATAGCTACATTTACATACATTGACTGTTCATGGCTACTATTTAGTGCATACTGCATCCTCTGCTATATGTATATAAACTAGAATTGATAGAGCACTGCACCATTACTAATGGTTCAAGTTGCACGAGCACTATCCTGCATGTTACACACACACCGTTAGTAATTGCCATGACACTCACACTGTAGAATTTCCATGATCATTATGCTGTAGCTCATCTTCTATGTGACGTGACATGATATTCATACTTGATGCACATATCACATCACATTGACTTGCATATTAGTTTGGATTACATGTGATTTCTGGATTTAGGAACCGTGGATATTTCAAATACGTAATCATTTAAAAACCGGGTCCCCTTGATATGATATTTCGGTGCGTCCACCATGTGTTTTCTCGGTGCTAGAGTGATATATGTGAACCCGAATCGAGGAGTTGGATGAGGCCGATTACGGGTACATGGTGGACTCGGTATGGTACCCCGGGGCGAGAACGGTTTTGCTGTGTAGTAGACGGTGAGCCTGGCAGAGGGACTACTACCTACCGGTGATTGGTTGGACCTGGCAGTTATCCGGAGGATACTGATCAGAGTCGATAGATGGATGCAGGATGATCCGTACTGCCGGGGTCGAGGGCCGATACCGCAGACGGAGCCCGTGGGCTGACCCGGACTGACGGGGCCCGATGGATGAGGATTTGCGTGTCGATACTGGACACGAGTATTTATGATATTTGGGTGCCGATGTTGGGCACTCGTGATTCTCAGAGATGTACAGGATTGGAGGGCCGATGAGAGTGCCGGCGCCTGAGCTATTTGGGGGATCTGGGTGCATTGATGGACACCGAGTATATATTCCACGTTGACATTCCGTGTAGATGTTATATTTCCCATGCTCAGCATTCATTATTGTATTTCATCCTGTAGTTATATTACCTGATAGAGCACTTGCATGATTATTGCACATACTGCTTATCGCGCATTGATATCATCCGCTGGCATATGATAGAGTAGCGCAGTACGTGCATGCTCGCGATTACCTTTATATGTTATCTCTATTCACGAGTTGGCAACTCACCCCCGTTGTGCCACAGTGTTTGCAGGTTGCCCTTCGGAGTAGTCGCGGCAGGCTGTCTTTTGCATCTTTTGACACAGATACCCCCATAGTTGGTGTACTAGCTCTTTTGCTGATAGGTGGGTTTGTACGGTATCTGTTTATCTTTCAGTTATGTATATTGTTGTCTCTAGTATTCTCCATCTACCATGTATGTATTTGACTTAGAGACAGTGTGAGGACGATGATGTATATTTTTGTATTCTGGTGTCGAGCTTGTTGTGAGCCGACTGTATTTTGCAGTTTATTCTATCTGTGATGTTCCCACTTGTGGATCTTGATCTTCGCTACGGCGTCGTATATTGCTATCTTGGTGATTATTTACTTAAGAATTCTTGTCACTTTAATAAATACTTCCATTTAAAACTTAAAACACTCTATACTTTTACTGGTTTGGTTTCTGGGTTTTCGGTTCACTTAGTTGCGTTACGCCTGTAGACGTTACGTGGTTAAGTGCCGGTCACGGGCCAAACTTCGGGTCTTGACAAAGTTGGTATCAGAGCGTAGGTTTTACCTTTCGGAGTGTTCCTAGGATGACCCTGGTGTGATGGAGTAGCTAGCTGAAGCAGAGTGGCGTAGCGTGCGTATGTTCCGCGGCATACTCACGACACGGTACTCCGCCAAAGCGAACTTAGGACTTGTTGATTTAAATTTCTTCTTGAGTATATACATTCTTGCGATTCGATTTCCGTATCCTTATCGAATCCTATTGTTCCTTTCAGCCATTATGCCACCAAAGACTACGAGGGCGCAGAGAGCGGCCGCGAGGGCCGAGATTCGAGTTGACTTGTCCGAGACGAGGACTGATCCGGGTAGTACACCGGTTGTGCCCGAGCAGGCTTTTCCTGCCATGACAGATCAGATTGCCATGTTAGGGGCTGGTGTGCAGAAGATGCGCCAGACGATGGGATCCAGTATGCAAGAGATGCGCCAGATGATGGGATCTCTACTTGAGACACTTCGAGCGCAGCGACCAGAGGTAGTTCCACCCGTTGCAGAGACCGCGGTGGTACCCACAGTACAGGTAGTTGCCCCTGCAGCTACAGAGGTTATTACAGTATCGCTATCAAAGTTTATGAGGCTGAAGCCTCCGGTTTTCACAGGCACCGATACAGCCGAGGACCTACAGTCTTTCATTGACAGGATGGCTCGGATATGCCATTCCCTCAGATGCGCAGATGCGAGATGGGTTGAGTTCGCGAGCTTTCGCCTGGAAGGTCTTGCACAGAAATGGTGTGAATCAGTAGAGAAGGGTAGAGCAGCAGGTCTTCCTCCTATGACCTGGACAGAGTTCGTGGCGCTATTCCTTGCCTGCTTTCTTCCCCTGAGTGTCAGAGATGCTAGAGCACGCAGGTTCGAGTCCTTACGCCAGACTCCGGAGATGTCAATGGCAGAGTACGATATGCTATTCACCGAGCTATCAGTTTATGCTCCGTACTTAGTGGCTACCGAGGAGATGCGAGTTAAGAGATTTTTCCGAGGCTTGCTCACACCACTGTTCCTTGTGATTAGCGCGCAGCATTACGAGACCTATGCAGCAGCTGTAGATGCAGCCTTATTGGTTGAGGAGCGCCTTGCTGAGACTTCGGCAGTCCCAGAGCAGAAGAGAGTTCGTGCGGATACATCAGTGCAGAGACAGCCTTTTCGGCGCCGTGACAGGCACCTTGCAGGTGGCAGGGATTCGGGGCGAGGCAGGTTGTTCAGGTCCTATCCCCAGGAGGGTCAGCGACCATCATCGGGATGTTACCGTTGTGGGAGTTCTTATCATCGTGTGCGAGATTGCCCTGAGATACCACGGAGGGAGGCGGCAGCACCGCATGTCACATTACCACCTTCACCACCCCAGAGGGCGTTGCCTATTGTACCTATGGTTACTTCGCGTCAGACTCATGCACAGAGAGGTCGTGGTCGCGGGGGATTTGTTCATAGAGGACAAGGTGATCGAGGCAGAGGACAGCCAGCTGCCGGCAGAGGACAGTCAGTCGCAGGTGGAGGACAGGCGTGAGTTTTTGCTTTGACGCATCAGGACGCGCAGGAGTCCAATGCGGTGGTCTCAGGTATCCTTCCAGTATGTTCTGTTGATGCACACGTGTTATTCAATCCCGGATCCACGCATTCGTACGTATCCACACACTTTGTGCCGAGTTTGGGTAGAGAGTCCGGTTTGCTTGATCAGCCGCTTGTTGTGACTACTCCTGTGGGAGAGTCGTTTGTCGATAGTCACGTGTTCCGATCTTGTACCGTCCGTATTGGCGAGAGAGAGTTGCCGATCGATTTGATCCTTCTTGAGATGTTGGACTTTGACGTTCTTTTGGGCATGGATTGGTTAGCCACGTGCTATGCTTCTGTTGACTGCCGTGAGAAGACAGTTAGATATTGTTTTCCCGGCGAGTCGGTTTTTGTTGTGTTGGGGGACCGTGGTGCCACCCCTCACAGTGTGATTTCTTCTTTTCGCGCTGGACAGCTTTTGAAGAAGGGATGTCAAGGATTTCTCGCCTATGTTTGCGATACTAGAGCTACAGAGGTTCCGTTGGATCAGGTCCCGGTTGTTAGCGAGTTCCCTGATGTGTTCCCTGACGAGCTTCCTGGGCTACCGCCCGAGCGTGATATTTCTTTCTGTATTGATTTGGTTCCTGGCACGGGGCCTATTTCTGTACCGCCTTATCGGATGGCCCCGGCGGAACTTAGAGAATTGAAGGGTCAGTTGCAAGATTTGCTGGATAAGGGACTTATTCGACCCAGTGTTTCTTCTTGGGGTGCTCCAGTCCTGTTTGTCAAGAAGAAGGACGGCAGTTTGCGTCTGTGTATCGACTACTACCAGCTGAACAGGGTTACAGTGCGGAACAGGTATCCTTTGCCACACATCGACGATTTGTTCGACCAGCTTCAGGGGGCAGGATACTTTTCGAGGATCGATTTGTGATCAGGCTATCATCAGCTGCGGGTTCGACAGGAGGACATTCCTAGGACAGCTTTCCGCATGCGCTACGGCCATTATGAGTTTTTGGTGATGTCATTCGGACTCACCAATGCGCCAGCAGCATTCATGGACTTGATGAACCGTATTTTCCGGCCGTATCTTGATCTGTTCATCATAATATTCATTGACGATATTCTGGTGTATTCTCGGAGTAGAGAGGAGCACGAGCAGCACCTGTGGATTACACTGCAGACCATGAGGGAGCATCGGCTTTTTGCCAAATTCTCAAAGTGTGCTTTCTGGCTGGACAGCGTAGACTTCTTGGGGCACGTGATTACACGAGATGGTATATGTGTATACCCGAGGAAGATCGAGGCAGTTTGGAGTTGGCCTAGACCCACGTCAGTGACGGAGGTTCGCAGCTTTCTCGGGCTGGCAGGCTATTACAGGCGATTCGTGCAGGACTTCTCTCGCATTGCTACACCTTTGACCGAGTTGACCCGGAAGGGAGTTCATTTCGATTGGATGGAGGAGTGTGAGCACAGTTTCCAGCAGCTACAGGCTCTACTGACTACGACACCGGTGCTATCTTTGCCTTCAGGATCAGGCAGATTTGTGGTCTATTGTGATGCTTCACGAGTGGGGCTAGGGTGCGTTTTGATGCAGCATGACAGGGTGATCGTGTATGCTTCACGGCAATTAAAGAAACATGAACAGAATTACCCCACTCATGATTTGGAGATGGCTGCAGTGGTCTTTGCACTTAAGATCTGGCGACATTACCTATATGGAGAGTCGTGCCAGATATTCACTGATCACAAGAGCTTAAAGTATATATTCCAGCAGCGAGACCTGAACCTTAGACAACACTGATGGATGGAGTTAGTGAAGGACTACGATTGTGAGATCTTGTATCACCCGGGCAGGGCGAATGTGGTGGCGGATGCTTTGAGCAGGAGGCCCGGTGGTAGTCTATCTTGTTTGAGCGCAGTACAGAGGCAGTCGTCGGCAGATTGGCAGATTTTATGCGACAGCCTGGCACAGTTCGAGTTTACGCCGATCGGAGGACAGATTGCGCAAGTTCGTGCACGCCCACAGTTGCTTGACCGTATACATGAGGCACAGCACAGTGATGACCGATGTTCAGAGATCAGGACACAGATGGGACAGGGCAGATTTTCCGAGTTCGTGATCGATGATCAGGGGATACTACGATTTGGGGCTAGACCGTGCGTACCAGATGCTGAGGGATTGCGGCGCGAGATTCTTGAGGAGGCACATCGATCGGTATACAGTGTTCATCCCGGTTCCACCAAGATGTACCATGACATGAGAGGTGTTTACTGATGGGACGGAATGAAGAGAGACATCGCAGATTTTGTGTCGAGATGCCTGACTTATCAGCAAGTCAAGGCTGAGCACCAGAGGCCCGCGGGAGAGCTACAGCCGTTACCCATTCCAGAGTGGAAATGGGAGCAGATTTCTATGGACTTCATTGTGGGTCTACCCAGGACTAGTCGAGGGTATAACTCCATCTGGGTGATCGTGGATCATTTGACGAAAGCGGCTCACTCCCTACCGATGAAGACGACTTTCGGATTTTCTCAGTATGCCCAGATATACATTGACGAGATTGTATGACTGCACGGAGTTCCGACATGTATCGTGTCCGACAGAGGCACCCAGTTTACCAGCCGACTATGGCAGAGACTTCAGGAGGCTTTGGGCACTCGCTTGAGTTTCAGCACAGCATTCCATCCGCAGACCGACGGACAGTCAGAGCGGACTATTCAGACTCTCGAGGACATGCTCAGAGCATGCGTATTAGACTTCGGAGGTAGCTGGGATCATCATTTACCCTTAGTAGAGTTCTCCTACAACAACAGCTACCAGGAGACCATTCAGATGGCACCGTTTGAGGCTCTTTATGGGAGGAGATGCAGATCGCCCACCTGTTGGATAGAGCTCAGTGAGAGTAGTATCTTAGGGCCACAGATTGTGGAGGAGACGACCGCAAAGATCCAGTTGATTCGCGATAGGATGAGAGCAGCCTAGAGTAGGCAGAGATCTTATGCGGACCGTCGTCGGCGCAGACTTGAGTTTTCTGTTGGTGATCATGTTTTCTTGAGGGTCTCCCCAATGAAAGGTGTGATGAGGTTTGAGAAAAAGGGGAAGCTTAGTCCCAGATATGTGGGCCCCTTCGAGATCCTCAAGCGTGTAGGTGCAGTTGCGTATCGGTTAGCCCTTCCGTCCAGTTTTCCAGACGTGCACCCCGTATTTCACGTTTTGATGCTCCGCAGATATCTTCACGATCCTTCGCATGCGATTCAGCACCCGACGATCCAGCTTGAGCGTGACCTTTCCTATGCAGAGCAGCCGGTGATGATTTTGGATCGACAAGTGAAGAAATTGAGATCGAAGGACATACCGTCAGTCAAGGTACTTTGGCGTGGCCAGAGCGGCGAGGAGGTCACTTGGGAGACCGAGAGCGATATGAGGAAGAGGTATCCCCATCTGTTCGAAGGTACGTGTAGTTAGATTTTCTTTTAAATTCGGGGACCGAATTTCTTTAAGGGGGGTAGATTGTAACGCTTTGAATTTTAGTTAGAATGTTTTTCATGATAATTAGTAATTTTTGTGTGTTATTATATATGTGTACATAGGATTATTAGTTATTTTAGTCGGGTTTACCCTAATTGGAAAATTTTCCTTTGTAGTGTACACTTAGCCAATTTTGGTGATTTAGGTCTTTTAGTGTAACATGTTAACCCTTTTGCTTTCCTTGCATGGTTGTTAAATTATCCCCACCATTTTAATCTAGCCAAAACCCTTTTTGAATATCAAAAATTCAAATAGAAAATGAGGTATGGGTGTTAGGTAAGAATTTGACTTTTGTTGACCTTCTCTCTCTCTTCTCCTCACTTCTGAATTCTGCAGCTTCCAGCAGAAAAACCCTATCATTTTCTTCATCTCCTCTTCTTCTTTTCATTTCCCTTTGATCCCCACACAAAACCCTACTCAAATCAACACATTTCCTTCACAAAACCATGGGGAAAAGGGGCTTTTTGAGGTGTTTGGAGGCAAATCTGCACACTTGATGCTAGAGCTGGGATTTTGGTGCTTCATAAGGTCTTTTGAAGGTATTAACTCATGTTAGCACTCCTTTTCCATAAATTTGTAGTATTCTTTAGCAAAAATCTCATTTTTGTGCATTTTTAGTGATATTAAAGGATATTTGTGATGCTTATGTTATATTAGGGTTTTGGGGTTTTGTTGGCTTGGTTAACTCTATTTTGTGCTATTAGAGCTATTTAGGCCAGGTTTTGGGTTCAGTTTGCACAGAAATACCATAAAGTTTCATTTTAGTGCAAAAAGTGTGGTTTTTAACTAGAAATAAGGCTCTGTAGGATCTGCTACTACCCGAGATGTTTCAGAGTGAAATTGGAATTACTGTAGCATACAAAGGGGGTATAGAGTGCACACACAAAACCTGGGAGTCCCTCTCCCTACCCAGGCCGTCGAAATAATCATTCTGGCCGCAATTTGCAGCCAGATGGGGGTGTTTTGGGTTGGGGTTTGGGCCACTGGATTCTGCTGCTATGTGTAGAATTTTTGTATATATATATTTGTAATATCTGTTCTGTATCAAAATCTGGGAGCTAATACCCTATTTTCCGTATTTTAAACTTTCGCGACACGCGTGATACGTGTGTGTGGGTTTGGGATTTCTGCGTATCGCGACGCATCGGAGTGGCTTAAAGCGCGTAATCACACGTTTTAGCGTATCGCGCACACGCGAGTTTGGTTCGCAACACGGGTTTCTAGTTTGACGTTAACATTATGTTGAGGATTTGAGCTTATGTGTGACTTATTGTGCGATTCTAGGTTCGCAGGCGAGTACGACGGAGGCCGCGCAGAAGGGGAAACAAGTCGTCGGCTATACCTAGCGAGAGACTACGGTGAGTACATTTATCATCTACGGGGATATAGCCCACATGGCGTTCTACGTCAGGGCAGATAGGACTTTATAGCTATATTTACATACATTGACTGTTCATGGCTATTATTTAGTGCATACTGCATCCTCTGCTATATGTATATAAACTAGAATTGATAGAACACCGCACCATTACTAACGGTTCAAGTTGCACGAGCACTATCCTGCATGTTACACACACACCGTTAGTAATTGCCATGACACTCACACTGTAGAATTTCCATGATCATTATGTTGTAGCTCATCTTCTATGTGACGTGACATGATATTCATACTTGATGCGCATATCACATCACATTGACTTGCATATTAGTTTGGATTACATGTGATTTCTGGATTTGGGAACCGTGGCTATTTCAAATATGTAATCATTTAAAAACCCGGTTCCTTTGATATGATATTTCGGTGCGTCCACCATGTGTTTTCTCGGTGCTAGAGTGATATATGTGAACCCGAATCGAGGAGTTGGATGAGGCCGATTACGGGTACATGGTGGACCCGGTATGGTACCCCGGGGCGAGAACGGTTTCGCTGTGTAGTAGACGGTGAGCCTGGCAGAGGGACTACTACCTACCGGTGATTGGTTGGACCTGGCAGTTATCTGGAGGATACTGATCAGATTCGATAGATGAATGCGGGATGATCCGTACTGCCGGGGCCGAGGGCCGATACCGCAGACGGAGCCCGTGGGCTGACCCGGACTGACGGGGCCCGAAAGATGATGATTTGCGTGTCGATACTGGACACGAGTATTTATGATATTTGGGTGCCGATGTTGGGCACTCGTGATTCTCAGAGATGTACAGGATTGGAGGGCCGATGAGAGTGCCGGCGCCTGAGCTATTTGGGGGATCTGGGTGCATTGATGGACACCGAGTATATATTTCACGTTGACATTCCGTGTAGATGTTATATTTCTCATGCTCAGCATTCATTATTGTATCTCATCCTGTAGTTATATTACCTGATATAGCACTTGCATGATTATTGCACATACTGCTTATCGCGCATTGATCTCATCTGCTGGCATATGATAAAGTAGCGCAGTACGTGCATGCTCGCGATTACCTTTATATGTTATCTCTATTCACGAGTTGGCAACTCACCCCCGTTGTGCCACAGTGTTTGCAGGTTGCCGTTCGGAGTAGTCGCGGCAGGCTGTCTTTTGCATCTTTTGACACAAATACCCCCATAGTTGGTGTACTAGCTCTTTTGCTGATAGGTGGGTTTGTGCGGTATCTGTTTATCTTTCAGTTATTTATATTTTTGTCTCTAGTATTCTTCATCTTTCATGTATGTATTTGACTTAGAGACGGTGTGAGGACGATGATGTATATTTTTGTATTCTGGTGTCGAGCTTGTTGTGAGCCGACTGTACTTTGCAGTTTATTCTATATGTGATGTTCCCACTTGTGGATCTTGATCTTCGCTACGGCGTCGTATATTGCTATCTTGGTGATTATTTACTTAAGAATTCTTGTCACTTTAATAAATACTTCCATTTAAAACTTAAAACACTCTATACTTTTACTGGTTTGGTTTCTGGGTTTTCGGTTCACTTAGTTGCGTTACGCCTGTAAACGTTACGTGGTTAAGTGCAGGTCACGGGCCAAACTTCGGGTCGTGACAAATACAATGCGTCCCATCAATTAACCTATCATTGCAGAAAACAACAAAAATACAACGTCTTATTATGCCATCCGCATTCGCCACTGGGTCCCGTCATTCACCCGTTAGGTTACTTAACTAACAATAGAGCGGAGGCTGGGCTAGCGCGGGTGCAAAACATAAGTGACGTCTAATAGCTATCATATATAGATATTGTACATTCGTCAAACGCAATAATAGGCATTCCAGATCACAGATGAACATATTGGATTTTCAACGAATCCGCATTCCTTTTGAGCCTGCAAAGAAAGACGGATTACACAGTCGCGATGAATAGCCAAAACCTCACCCCAGACCCCTACGGGTACGGAAAACTACCCGCCTAGTACCCGAAATGAAGCGGTCTCCCTCAACAATGTGAGTAGGCCACTAAACACTTCAAAGTACCCGATAGTTTATGCACCCCATCTTGGGTCTATCCTAGGAGCAGAAAACAGTAAATGAAATAATACAGCGGTGGCTACAACCTCATCCCGGATGTGCCCCGCAAAATAATATTACAACAATTTACAAATTACATTTGAATGAAAGAAACTCTCGTCTCACATCCCCGGCTATCCATTCACGACAATCCAACAAGTCCACAAACACAAACTAGTAAAAACCATTACAGAAATGTGCAACCCCTGCTAACCGACATACTAGCAGTTAGGGGAGATTTACGAACACATTAAACACATCACAGATATAATCAAGTTAGCCAAACATCTTAGAATTTCGATCAAGCAAACACAAATGGTTCTACTCCAAATAATTCTCTGTGCACCTGAAACCTGAGCAGAAACAGAACATCCCAGAAAATACAAAATTAACACAGAAGCGTTACTGGGGAATTTTAGGCTGACTCGGCTCCAACTCGGCCGCGGATCCGCGGAGGATCACTTTGGATCGGCCGCGGTTCCGTGGCGGTTTGGTCGAGTTAGGATCCCAAATTTCTTCAGTAATCTTATAATTCCCTGCTTGTATTTTTAAGGGTCCGTGAAAAATTTTTAGACCCCGTTTTAGAATCGGCAGATACATGGTGAAAAAGTCGTATTTTTGGGTTCGTTTTACGATCGAATTTCTAACGACTTTGCTAACAAGTTATTTATGGTTTAGCGAGTCTCTGATACCACTGTAAGTCAACGTTAGACACCCCACATGATGCGGGGAGGCGGAATAGGGAAAACAATCATTTTGTTTAAACTAACATCGACTAACTTTACGGATCTTTGCCAAACCCTAACTAACAACAATATAGAAGTGATTAGCTATTATGAAAGATGATTATACCTAATGAATCAAGTCCTTCTTGTTCTCGTAGACCACCTCCTCGTCGGCCTCCTCGTTGTGATAGAAGATCCATCCGAGAGCTACTTCTCCAAGCTTTAACCTCACACTTGAGGTAACTAAGTGGCTATGAGTGCTAATCAAAACAACCTAGAGGATATAGAAGAGGATTAGGAATCTATTGGTCTTGCTAACCCTTGGATCTCAACACATGAGAGGTTAGGATTAGTTCTTGAAGAGAGAGAACTTGAAGAGAGAGAAGGTGAGAGTGAGAATGATCTTGGAAAAATATCTCATTGTGAATATATGAAGCATAAGATATTTATTAAATGAATAACAAATAATAATATCATCATGCTTCATTAACTCACCTTGTGTGATTCATCCCATGAGTCATTAATCAATAAATTCATCATTAACTCCTTTGGATGAATCACACCATGAGTCATTAATCCAATTATGCAAATTCCACCTAAGCCTCCAACTCATCAATCTTCTAGAAGCTTCTCGACAAATTATGAGAATGTCCCTTCCATCCATGAAAACACGGAAATACTGAGACTGTATAAATCCAATAATCCAATACTAGAATCTGGCTTAAACCAAAGCCTGCTAGTATAAACTGTCCGAACATCGTACGTGCGTAAAAACACGTATGTGTCTGAACCCTGTCATAAAACCATACGACCTCTATATCATTTCGCCCGAAGCAGGGAAACTCTCTGTGTGGGACTCTAAAGACTCGACACTACGCTGGCAGTGGATTTAACGACAGATCGCAAGCGGCACTAGCTGTACGTAACGGTCCCCAGGTAGATGTCGATAAGAAGGCCGATGAGGAAACCCATCCGAACTCCTACTGAGCCTGATGTGACAATTTCCGTTCAGTCCGGTCTGTTCATCTAGGACTATCGCATATCGGGCCTAGGGGAGCAAGCGTCAGTCCCCTAAAAGCGGTATAAGTCGTGTTGGAGTGAAGCCCATTACACCTTGAGAAGCTACTGGAAAACCTACCAGTAAATCTCGTCCGCCCTGGCCAGGGACTTTGCGTAATGGCTCTCCAAACACAGCGTGATATCTACTCCCAATACCGGGAGAGACGAATCATATCTAACCGCCACTGCCTCCAGTGCTTCGGAACTGCACCCAACTGCTACCTGTTTGCACGACTCCTTTGAGCCGTGGTAGGGTAGCAATCTAAGAACAGTAGGAACACACCCGAGGCGAAGCAGCAGTGTCAAGTCTGCGGACTATGCTGTACTCATGTCACCTGGGAACAGTTAACTGACGACGGGTATAATACCAACCAACAGTTCCCTGCGAGTCCTGTCCGGTGTACCCGTAACCCAACGAGCACCTATATACTATCTCCAGTACAACATACTGATGGCTGTGGGACAGACCATCTCCCCAACTGGGATGAGAAGCGTACACACTAGTTTACTCCGGAGTATCGATGCCCTGTCTCGATAATCCTGGGACTAGGGACCTGAAAAAGGATGTGTTTGTAGACTACCCAACCCCCACTAGTGTGACTGTCATCACAACGCTGGTAGTCAAGCAAGATCCTAAGGGCTCTATCAATATGTATTCTCGATATGCTAACATATACACATATTAAGATAGAAATAAACCAAGTAGCATACTACCATATTTAGCAAGACTGTTAATATAACTGTGAATATCCCAAGCTTCCATTAAGTAATATACAAGCTAGTATGATACAATAATGGCCCCTAGGACATATACACTAACAAGAAGAACCAAAGAAAGTGGGTGATGAAATGGGTAAATAAACTTGGGTGTCGAGCGTTGTTGAACCAGATATGGGAGATGAAGGCTGAGTATCGTTTTGCATATCGGATAAGTCGGTGGTAAGAATAGAATCGGTTAAATGTACAGGAAAATGTTCACTTTCAATAGAAGGGACATGATAGGTAGGAGAATCCAACTCTTCCAACATAACGGTTTCACCTTCAACGATATTCTCATCACCTCTCTCACTAACTTCTTCGGTCAAATCAAACCAATAGGTCTTTAAAAATTCATCAATTATACTATCCTCAATCGATAAATCACTTAGTTCACTTGATAGAATTGGAAGGTTTGAAATATCAACTGCAGTCGAATAAGGATCGGTTTCATTTGGACAGGTGTAAGGCTCTCTTTCATACTCACGATTGGAAAAGTCAAACATATTATTCTCGGAAAACCTCATCACTTAGATTATGAAGCGGTTGAACATCAAATACATTCGGTTGGGGTGCAGGATGGAAGGTGTTGAGATCAAAAGAATTGGTTTTGGTTTAACTTTGATGGATCTCTTGTTCTTTTTCACTACTCAATTCCAACTATACTTCAAGACTGGACATGGGTTGTGAAGAAGTTCCAATGAAGGATTCTCTTTGAACCGTGGAACTTCCCAATTGATTTTCCGAAGCACTGTCTAGATAAGGTGAGAAAGTTGAGTATGGTTGGAATGTGTCTAATTGTTAGCTACGAGCGAGTTCAATATGTTCCGCAATCGACATGCGTTTATGATTTTCCGCATTAGCCTGAAGAGAAATGTTAAGAAAAGGTGTCTTTAATTGTTGGCTACGGGCGAGTTCAATGTGTTCTGCAATTGACATGCATTTATGATTTTTCCCATTAGCCTCAAGAGAAGTATCAACATGAGAGCGTGTGAAAGTTTGGTACTATAGATAAGAATTAGAAGGGTGTACCCAAGTTTCATAAACAGGATTAGGATCAATATTGTGATATGAAGAATATTGAGATTGGTTGGTTAGTTGGCGAATGGCAATTGCTATTTATTCGGCAATGGTCATGAGTGTAAAAGATGTCATATTCGCCTCAAAACGAGTATCAATATTTTCATAAGGAAATGATGGTGTTTGTTGTCCTAATTGTTTTGAATTAATGAAAGGATTGAAACTTTGGCTATCAGCCTTCGCAATATGCTCAGCGATGGACATGCATTTAGAAGTTCCATCACTCGCTTTAAACGGATTATCAACATAAGAAGATGTTGAATTTTGATGCGGTTGATAGGACCTTGAGTGAGGTATCCAACTGTTCTTTTCTGCATACTCTATTATATCCCTTAAAGACATGGTAGAGTCGAAATTCGTACTGAAGCAATTACGAAAACAGGAAATATCTGGTTCTGGATAAGATCGGCAAGAGTTCGTCTGTTTGGGTTACCTATTATAAGAAAGTGAAAAGAAAAAAGGGTGAAATAGTAATGATTTAAGCTCATTTTGGATTTTGGAAATTGTTTTGCTTTGAAAGAGGGACTTGAGGCTTGACTCAACAAATCACAAAATGCACAATCAATCTCTAGAACTAAGGGTCTCCTAGGTCAAGTCACTAGACTTCTCCTAGACTTCTAAATGACTAGTCGTATGATCAATCCTCTACTACCTCCTTTTCAATCTTGTGGTCAGGTAAGTGTCAGGTAAGTGGGAGGCATCCGCTATACGAATCATCGAAATAGCGGGCTTAATTAAGTAACCACTTTTCTTAGTCACACTTTCCTTGGACACCACAAGAAAAATGCGGATAAGCAATAGATTATCCTCGACCTTCCTTTGTCCTAATTGAGTGTGATGGTCCTTAGGGCTTGGTCTAGATATTTTTTTTATTAATGTAGGGTTATTCTTATGCTCGTTTGTGATTTGTGGAGCCAAGAAAGGGTGATGAAATCCCCACCTAATCTAAATTTGGGTTTATTACCCCCTTAATGTCCATTTTCGATGTGCAAAACAAACCAAAATCTAAAATACGCAAAAAGATTTTTAGAAGCGATGTTTGCAGAGAATCTTGCAGGTAAAATCAATTTATTGGAGTTTTAGAGGAGAGAGGAAGATAATAGGGGAGTACCTAAGAAGATTGGAGGCCCAATTCTCCCAAACAGCCGCGGTTCCGCCGCCAACAGCACCAAAGTGCCGCGGTTCCTCCGCCGATTTAGAGGATCTCCTGCTAAAATTTCTTCAGGGCCCTCCTATACTCCTCTGGTCCAAGTTGAAATTCTTGGCTCTCTGTTGGTTTGCTCCAGTTACTTCAGATTTCCTTGCAAAACTCACACAATAATCGTTAAAAGCGCAAGATGCGGTTTTGTTTATTTTATGTTTGCTGGATTTTATAAGAAATCAACCCGAATAACAAGAAAAAAAAATTACGACCATCTCCCCGACAATGGCGCCATTTGATTGATCGTTAAAAGGTGTGTTCGAAAATAACCGCAATCAAGACGGTGTCGCTAGTAGCTAGCCGCGATGAGTACGGGTCGTCCACAGGGAATTTGAACTCTTTTCTTACTTTAGACGAGTTGATCAAAGAAGAGTGATTGTTTGTCGTTACGGATATAAAATTTATAATGAAAAGGCTTGTAGGGTTCATAAGACTTAGCAGTTAATGGATGAATATTAAAAATGACTGCTTTATTTTTTAATAGTTTAAAACTAGATCGATAGTGATGAATGTAGGTTAGGGTTCTTGGAAGAAACTATGGTTTCCCCACTACTAACCCTTGTCTTTGCATTGATCTCTATTCATGTCTAGCCCTTAACAAAATAAGTGTTAAACCAATCTCAAATCATGGTCGTGACTATCAATAAATTGGTAGCGCGCCCGATAAAGATGTTAACATTTATTTTGCTAAAGTTTATAAACTTTAAAATGTATAAAAGAAGTTAAAAGATTTTCTCATCTATTATTCTACCCTATCCTAAAAACCCTAGCAAGCTAGGAATTACTCGCTCATGGTTAAAGATTTAGAAGAGAGGTTGAAAAATGAAATCATAATAAAGATGCAGAAAAGTAAGTGCAGAAATTAAATGCGGAAAATAAATACAAGAAGAATTAAAAACAACTACATTTATTAATCAACTATTGCATTTACAATTCTCCTTAGAAAGTAGATTACAAGAACCCTGGTTTGCTCTAGATCTCTCTCTTGTTGGTGGTAGATGAATAGATGATGATCACTCAGATGCATGGATCTCTTGGATCTCTTGATCTCCTCGGTGATGATTTTCAATGTACAGCTCTCGGTCCCTAATATAGTCCTTGAAACCAAAAACCCTAGATTTCATATGTGATTATATGCAGTTAAGATCCAAACTAAAAAATATCACATCCAATGGCTATCAAAGAGCCGCGGAACCGCCGGATATAGCCATGTTTGGCCGCGGTTTCGCCACAACTTGGTGGCATCAAGTTTTGGGATTTTATCTGGTATTTTATGTTGATGTTTGGAGATCCTCTTGATGTCTAGATTCTGAAAATAATGTTCTAAGTCTCTGTCGTTGTTAGATCTCTCGATTTGCTTCTAAATTTTGGCAGATTCGGTTTCGATATCCCGATTTGATTTGGATCTCTTACTTGGATTCCAGACCTAAGCTAATATCTGCACAATATCTCAAATCATAGTGTTAGTAATATTTAGTATTTTTGAGATATTATCCTAACCGTTTAAATGATATAATATCTTAAAAATATTGATTAGAAATATTTGATATGATATGCATATTTTAATTACTAAGATTTCATTTAAATATTATATGCATATATTTTCCCTCATTATATTAATTATAATGTAGAAACACATGATAATAAATTTTTACAAATAAAATCTCATATGTTCTTTATTTACAATAAACACATTTTAGTACTTAACAATAGTTGGGAAAATATTCATTCAAAAGTGCAATATTTTAGACTAATCACCATCTATCGATTCCGTGATAAGGGCATTGGACAAAAAGATCTTTAAACCATTCAAAGCATTTCCAAAAGGGTTCGTTGGGAAGTTGGGAAAACTGGTTAATCTCGCTCCGAATACGGGCGGTCTTGTGATGAGGATAAAATTTCTTAAGAAATGTTTTAACGAATTCATCCCATTTAACGATAGAATGTGCGGCGGTGCTATAAAACCACTTTTCTGTGAGATCGTACAAGGTAAAAGGGAGAAGACGTAATCGCAGAGCATCCCTGAAAGTTAGGTGGTGCTCATCATTGCACATACGTTTTCGAATTTGGTTATAAAAACGTATACATCTTCATATTCAAGCCCGTGAAAATTGGGCAACAAGTTGATGAAATGGGGTTTAATTTCGAAATTATCCCCGTTGGATAGTGGAAGAGACAGACACGTAGGAAGGAGTCCGCATACGGGATAGCATCTTTCTTGCAGAGTGATGCGTGATGGATTTTACGCACCTACAGGTGGTGGTAAGGTGGTGTTGTTAAAACCCAATGAAAATTTGTCCATCTCGGGAGATATGAGAGGTGGAGGAGAAATAGAAGATGAAGAAGTATCGACTTTAGAGTCGACAGCAATAACGCGGACTAGACGGGCACTAGAATCCCGTGTCCAGCCGATCATACACTAAGCGGGTTTAGTGCATATAACAGCGTGTAATATGTGTAAGAACGATTTTAAAAAGGCTTGTTTTGAAAAAAAAGTCGGACGTGAGACTTGACTCAACCAATCATAAAATGCACAATTAATCCCTAGAGTTAGGGTCATCTAGGTCAAGTCACTAGACCGCTTCTAAATTTCCAAAGGAAAAGACGTGTGATCAATCATCTACCACCTCCTTATCAATTTTGCGGTCAGATAAGTGTCAGGTAAGTGGGAGGTATCTACTATACGAATCACCGAAATAGCAGGCCTAATTAAGTAACCACTTTCCTTAGTCACACTTGCCTAGATACTATAAGAGAAATGCGGATAAGCAATAGATTACCCACAACTTTCCTCTATTCTAATTAAGCGCAACAGTCCTTAGAGGCTTGGTCTAAATATTTTTTTATTAATGTAGGGTGGTAGTTTGCTCATTTGTGATTTGTGGGGCCTAGAAAGGGTGATAAAATACCCACCTAATTTGAATTTGGGTTTATTGCCACTTAAAGTCCGGTTTAGATATGCAAAACAAACCGAAATTAAAACACGCAAAAAGATATTTTTTTAGAGGCGCTATTTGCAAAGAATCCTGTGGGTAAAATCAGATTATTGGAGATTTAGAAGAGAGGGGAAAGGCAATAGGAGAATACCAGAGATTTTTGGGGGCCCAACTCTTCAAAGGGACCGCAGTTCCGCCGCCGAATGCACCCAAAAGCCACGGTTCCGCCGCCGTTTGGAAAGATCTTCTGCTAAAATTTCTTCAGAGCACTCCTATGCTCCTCTGGTCCAAATTTTATGTTTCTGAATCTCTGTTGTCTTGTTCCAATTACTCCAGATGTCCTTGCAAAACTCGCACAATAATAGGTAAAAACACAAGATGCGATTTTGGTTCTCGTTTATTTTATGTTTCTGGTTTTCTATAAGAAATCAACCCGAATAACAAGAAAAGTAATTACGAACGTTTTCCCGGCAACGACTCCATTTGATTGTATGCGAAAAAGTGTGTATGTGTTTTTTAACTGCAATCAAAACGGTGTCGCAAATAGCTAGCCACGATGAGTACGAGTCGTCCGCAGGGAAACGTGAACTTCTTTTCTTGGTTCAGACGAGTTGATAAAAGAGAAGATGGATTGTTGTCATTTTATTTTACGATGGATAGAAAATTTTATAATAGAAAGACTTGTAGAGTTTATAGGATTTAGTAGTTAATGGATGAATGTTAGAAATGATTATTTTTATCTTTTAATTGTTTAAAACTAGAGAGATGGCGATGAATGTGGATTAGGTGTTCTTGGAGGGAATTAGGGTTTCCCACTACTGCCCTTTGTCCTTCCATTGATCTCTATTAATCTTAAGCCCCTAACAAAACAAATATTAACTAATCTCAAATCGTGGTTGTGACTATCATTAATTGATAGCGCGTCTGATAAGAAGGTTAACATTTATTTTACTAAAATTTATAAATATTAAAATGTCAAAAGAAATTAAAAGATATTTCATCCATTATTCTACCCTATCCTACAAACCCTATCAAGCAAGAAATAACTCGCTCATGGCTAATAGCGATTTAAAAGAAAGGTAGAAAATGAATGAAACCATAATTAAAAGTGCTGAAAAGTAATGCGTAAAATTAATGCGTAAAGTAAATGCGGAAAAGTAAATGTGTAAAGTAAATGCAAAAAGAATTAAAACAAAAACTGTCTTTATTAATCAACTATTGCATTACAACTTTTTCTCCTTAGAAAGTAGATTACAAGAACTTTAGTTTCGCTCGTAGATCTCTCTCTTTGTGGAAGTAGATGAATAGATGATTGAGATGTGGAATTGGATGATTTTCAAATGCACAGCTCTCGGTCCTTTATATAGTCTCTACAACTAGAAACCCTAAATGCCATATGGGAGTAGATGTAGTTACGATCATGCCCCCAAATTCCCATATCAAATAGCCACTAAAGGACAACGGAACCGCCGCCCATTGCCACGTATAACCGCGGTTCCGCCGCCATATTGATGGTTTAGGTCTTTGGATTTTTTCTGGATTTTCTTCTTGATATTTAGAGATCCTCTTGATATATAGATTCTGAAAAAATTGCTCTGAGTCTCTGTCGTTGCTAGATTCCTCGTTTTGCTTCTAAAATTTGGCAGATTCAGTTTCGATATCCCGATTTGACTTGGATCTTCTATATATATTTCAGACCTGAGTTAGTACCTGCACAATATCTCAAATCAAATTGTTAGTAGTATTTGGTATTTTTGAGATATTATTCCAACCATTTATATGATATAATATCTTAAGAAAATTGATTAGGAATATTTTATATGATATGCATATTTTAATTACTAATATTTCATTTAAATATTATATGCATATATTTTCCCTAATTATATTAATTATAAATGAAGAAACATTTGATAATAAACTTTTACAAATAAACCCACATATGTTCTTTATTTACAATTAACACATTTTAGTAGTTAATAATAGTAGGGAAAATGTCCATACAAATGTGCAATATTTTAAACTAATCAAGCGTCACTGTAACCTCCTCCATCTCGAGAGTCGCATTTCCATAAAGGATCATTGTCACCAAGTGTTCATACGAATTTGGAAGTGAAGATAAGAGCAACAGCGCTTGGTCCTTCCCCTCTAACTTGACTTCAAGACATAAAAGATCGCTCACATCTTGTTGAAGCTGTTTAGATGGTAGTGAATAAGAGTCTCTTCTTTCTTACGTAATCCGTAAAGATCCATGAATAATAGTCTCTTCCTTCTTAAGTACAGCTTGTTTGACAACGACTTTGTCATGTACAACCTCTCTAGTTTCAACCATAAACTTGCCGCAGAAGTCTTCTTCATAATGTTACACATCACGTTATTCTCTAGATATATTTCTATCATGCACTGTGCCTTCTGATCTAATTTTGCCCATACAGCATCTGTCATGTCGGTAGGTTTACTACCGCAAAATACCTTAAACAGCCCTTCCTTCATCAGAAGTGCTTTTACCCTTCTCTGTCGCTTCGAGAAGTTCTATTTCCTATTAAATTTCTCTACCACAAATTTTGTGATGTTTACCTTGTTATCCTTCATCCTTTATTCCAAAGAAAATATATTTCTCTCAGATCCTTACGAACCACTATCAATAGAATTACAATTTAAGAAGAAAGAAAGAGGACACAAGCATCGTCACTTACCGTAAACTAAATTGCAAAACTATAGAATGAAGCTCAGATACCAGTTGTTGATGCAATTGGCACAGTGGAAAATCTTACGGATCTACAAACCTAAATCCCTTTAAGATGAATAGCAAAAAACTGGATGCAAGCCGCAATAATAAATAACACAAGAGATTAATGGGGAAAATAGGGAGAACCTTTATTAGAACTTAAAAGAAAGAATAAAACCTAATCGAGAATTACACAAACTCCCTCCTTATGATCTCCAACGAGGTCTTCCTCTCTCTACATGTTCTCCTTCGAAAGTCTTGATCTTTTATGGAGCAGACGACTCCCTTTAAACTTTATAATCAAAAACTCTCCCCTAACTAATAACCCTAAGATTTTATATATAGCACATACAATATGAGTTATAATGAGATCCCTTTATTTACAAAACTGCCACCAGATACCTAATTTTCGAGATAAATCTCGTACAGAATTTTTCACGTTTATCTATAAGTAGATGTCTGAACCTATATGGGACAGACGTTTGCGTGTGCTCTACCAGAAAGGCAGAGTGTTGCCAAACGTTTGAACCTATGAGGGACAAACGTCTGTGTCTTCAAACGCTTCTGACCAGAGTGCGGAAAGACGCCTGCATTTACTGTTTCAGACGACTATGTGTACTCTGGAAATCTGTAAACTTATTGCCAAATGTCTGAGCTTCAAAGCTCCAAACGTCTGACCTTTCTCTGGATGCGCAATCTTGCAAATATACAAGACATCCTTCACAACATTAACCTTCTTGCATGCCTGAACGACTTCCTTGCCTTCTAGAGAAAAAAGCCGGCTATCGGAATCGAACTGATGACCATCGCATTACAAATGCGACGTACCTTCCATCCCCAACACTGATCGATCTTCACCCTTCTCATCGTGAAAACTTTTTACCGGAACGACGTGTGCCCAAAAAGGGAGACCGGAGACCGCGTGGCCTTAGCGAATGGAGGTTGAAAGCCCTTCTTACAGGACTGGTCAACCTTTCCACTGTCCATGAAGAACCCAAATCCAGATTCTGAGAAAGGTGAGATGAGTCAAAAGTAGATGCTATTCGAACCGTTCCTTTTTTACTCATCGATTGGTGCAAAAATGAACATCTTTCGATAATGCAATATAAAGTTCATCCGATGCACAGGTTAGAGGTCTTCAAATCCTTTGATTTTTCAAACACATATATTTGAAGGTAGGATGATCAACTTGAATGGATCAGATCGTCAAAATATTTCATAGACGGAGAGTTCCCGTTTTTAAAAAACGCGGACCGGTTTGCAATGGAGCACTCCTCTCTCTCTCTCTCTCTATATATATATATATATATATATATCACTCATCTCTCTCTCTCTCTCTCTCTATATATATATATATATATATATATTCGTTGAAAAACTTCCTTATGAATTTTTTTTATTACATTAAATTCCCTTAAAATTTGCTTTTTAGAGACTATTTTTATTAAAATACTTTTGAATGCACCACCTCAATAGTGCTTACTACAATAAAGAAAACTTAAAGGTAGTTTAGTGAAAACATCTATAGTTAAGGGTATTTTAGTGCAATTAAGACTAGACTTGACCCTAAATATCCTAATAGGTTAGAACTCTTGTAACATTGCCTACATCAAAACATCTGCATATATATGTTTTTCAGCTGTTGTGGAAAACTATTACAAGATCTAGTTCGAAGGACAACCTGAAATTAACATGAAGATCATGCGTGCCCGCAACATTATGCAGCCACATGCCGCAACAATGTACATCCATTTATGGTCTACCGTTCGAACATTATTATATCTCTCATTTTTGAATATCACAAACATAATTAAGAAAGCTTCCAAGATACAAGGATATCAATTATGTTAGGGGAATGCGATGTTAGAAACGGTGGAACATACTTCGGGTCAGACGTCTGAAGCACAAACAACGGCAGATGTCTGAAGGTGTAATCATATACACTTCAGACGTCTGGCAAACTCAAGTTCAGATGTCTGGAAACTACACGAAAAATGTCAGAACGGAGGCAGACGTCTGCAGTTCATCAGGTTAGACGTTTGCAGGAGCCATGAAGCTCAATCCAGAGCCTAGGCAGACGTCTGGCCAGATGTGCTTCAGACATCTGCCCTTAGGAGATAAAGATTTATATAGCGTAGACAGACGTCTGCCCAAGTGTGGGTCAGACGTCTACCTACGGGATTTTCTGATACGAACAGAATTTACCAAATATAGTTTTATCTCTTATTTACTATAGGATTAGGGTTTGCCTATTTAAAGGAACCTCTCATATGTATTATTTACAGCCAATTGAGAGAGATCATTATATGAGAGGGTGACGGCTAGGGCTAGAGAATTTTGAGAGAAAATTCCTAGGGTTTGCTCATGTAATTAATTCGAAAATTATAGTGGAGACTTTGTAGATTCCACTCTGCCGGAGACTAGCCATACGGTAGGTGAACTCCATTAACAAATCTCTTTCTTCTCTATGTTTTATTTCCTGTTTTATTCTCGAATATTTATATTTTTCTTTCGTCGTTTAATTGCGTAATTGTGTTTGCGTGATTTGGGTATTGTCGAGAGCATTGTTCCATGTTTTGATCTCTCATCGTCGATCCCCAACAACTGGTATCAAAGTAAGGGTTAAAGGAACCTAGGGCTTTTCAAATCTACGATCTAGGTTAACAGTGGAAAACGACAGCTATGTCCTCTTTCCCATTTTCTCAGATCGTCATTTTGAAGGCGTTGGTTCAGTTCAAAGGAGAAGTCAAGTTTGCTGCAACAGAGACGAAAGATAGCTGAGGATAAAGTAAGGATTGAAAAGTTCGATGGTCAGAATTTTGGTTGGTGGCGCATGCAGATGGAGGACTAATTATATCAAACGGACATGTTTCTTCCGTTACTTAGAGAAAAGCATGAGAAGATGTTCGATGGGGCATGGAATCTTTTGGATAAGAAAGACCTGGTGACAACTCGGTTGTTGTTTACTACGCAAGCGGCCTTTAATATATCGAAGGAGAAAAAAACTAAGGCGCTAATGACGACGTTAGTGAAATTGTATGAGAAGTCTTCTACATCAAACAAACTCTTCCTGATGAAGAAGCTTTTCAACATGAAAATGGTTGAAAACGGCTCAGTGACGGAGCATCTTAATGAGTTCAACAGCATGACAAGCCAACTCGAATTGGTGGAAATCTTCTTTGAAGACGAGATTCAAGTACTTCTATTCCTCTGTTCGTTGCTGGAGAGTTGAGAGAACCTAGTAATGGCGGTTAACAACTCGATCTCAGGGACTCTCACATTTAATGATGCAATGAGTTGCATATTAAACGATGAGATGTGGAGAAAGGCCGGGAGTGGGAGTTTGGGAAATTCTGTGCTTTTAGTGGAGAATCGCGGTAAAACGATGGAAAGGGGGAAAAGGAAGAAGGGAAAGTCTAAAAACCAAGGAAAATCACAAGGGAAAATCCAAGGCACGTGTTGGAATTATGGAAAGAAGGGTCACATGAAAAGTGGCTATAAAGCTCCAAAGAAAGACTTTTATGAGGAGGCAAATGGAAAGGAAGTTAATGTGGTGTCTACACAAAAACATGGGGAACAAGATCTTTGTTTATTAGCAAGCGAGAATACAAAAGCGGATACTTGGTTTCTAGATTTGGGAGCATCCTTCCGTTGCACTTCGGGGCAATATCACTTCAACGTGTATGTTCAGGGGGATCTTGGGTATGTGACGGTGGGAAATGGTCATTCATGCAAGATCATTGGTAAAGGGACGATCATCTTGCAACTTTCTGGAGGCGGTCAATTAAAATTGAAGAATGCTCGTCATATTCCAGATTTTAAGAAGATCCTGATTTCTACTAGTCAGCTTGATAACGAAGGTTTTTGGGAATTCGCGGTGGAAAATTACCAAAAGGTCATTAGTGGTTGCTAGGGACAATTGAGCATTTCGTTGTATTCCTTCAGTGGGAGCAGCGAAGGTTCGGTTGCATTGGAAACATGTTCAAAGTTAAATTTGGAAACTTCGTTGTGGCATAGAAGATTGGAGAACCTCAGCGAGAAGAACATGAAATTTTTTCAAGGAAATGGGCTTCTTTCGGGTCTAAAGAAGGTGGAGTTAGGGTTGTACGAGAGTTGTGTTTGCAGGAAGCAAAATGTGCTCAAATTTCATGTTGGAGGCGTAGAAAAGAAGACCAAGAAACTAGAGATGGTGCATACAGACGTATGGGGTCCAGCCTCGGTGGAGTCTTATGGAGGTAATCAGCACTTCATGACGTTCATCGACGATGCAAGCCGGAAGATATGGGTTTTCGCGATGAAGAAGAAGTCTGATGAGTTTTGCATCTTCAAACATTGGATTGCGCTGGTGGAGAACCAATTGGGGTTGAAAGTTATATGCCTTAAGTCTGATAATGGAGGGGAATAATGCACACAGGAATTCGAGGGGTTTTGCTCGCAGAGGGGTTTTGCTCGCAGAAGGGAATTCGTTGGCTGAAGTTGGTACCGAGAATGCTACAGCAAAATGGTATCGCGGAAAGATTGAACAGGATGATCCTAGAGCGAGTGTGAAGCATGACCTTAGATGCGAATATGGCAAAGTTCCAATAGGCAACGGCGGATGATTCTGCTGTGTACTTGATCAACAGAAACCCAGCAAGTGCGCTTGATGGAGGCATTCTGGAAGAAAATTGGACAGGTAAACCGGTTGATTACTCGCCCCTAAAAATATTTGGCTGCGTTGCATATTCTTTGGTTGATAAGACAGAAAGGAGTAAGCTTGACTCCAAATCTAGAATGTGCGCTTTCATCGGATATGGTGAGGATGAGTTCGGATATATGATATGGGATTACATAAGTAACAAAGTAATACGAAACCAGAACGTCATCTTTGATGAGCAGCATTTGTATAAAGAAGAAAAGCAAGCCAGGGAAGGTGCAATACATGAGTTTGTCGAGCTAGATGGAACTAAAGAGAGCATTCAGGTTCTTACAAGTGGTGATCAGAACGTGGATGATGTCTCAGTGCAGGATCATGTTCAAGAACAGGATGGTGACCATGTTCAGCAACCAGATGTGCCAGTTATGAGAAGAACTATGAGAGAAAGGAGGATACCTGAAAGACTTGTGACCGATTTCATTTTTGTAACGACTATGAATTTACTGTACGGAATTTTTCAGTTTAATGTACAAAAATGAGTTTACAGCCTGAGTTTGAGTTATAAGTAAATTTTGTTAAATAACAGCAAGAAACAACTTGTAGCTCACTGGTAAAGTCCTTGCACTACTGAGACGAAGCCCCTGTGTTCAATCCCCATCAGACACATTATTTTTTTCTGATTTTTCTTTTTAACTTTTTGGAAGCCCAAAAGTTTACACGTGTAATACACAGAAAAATGAAAAATCAGAAAAATCAAACATGTAGAAAATGGAGTAAATACTGAGTTGTACATGTGGCACAAATCCAGAGCCCCAAAGCCCTAGATCGACAGGCGGAAACTTCATTTAGGCCGGCACCGACGGTTGAACCGAGACCAATGAGGCCCGGGCTTTGCACACTGACCCCTGCACTGTTTGATTTCCCTGCAATCAAACAGAGACCCTTCATTTCACCATTAAACCAAATTTTAATGCTTATTAATTCCAAAATCCTAATTCTACACTATAAATACTACCCCACACTTTGGCTCGGCATCATTCTGAAATTTCTAGCCTAAACTCTCAAAAAAAATTTAAGTACAAGTGGAGTAAAGAGGAGTTAGCAAGCGGTCAACTTCCGACGAAAAATCGAAGCTATTCCGGAGCTCCCACGACGCCATGACGACAATCTTCTCTTCTTCTACCTCTTATTAAGCTTCCTAACCAGTAAGTCCCTCTCAATCTCTTTTCTTCTTCATTGATATCCCGTTTCAAAACCTATATCGGTAAGTGGAGTTAATACCGATATGTTTTCCTAAACCCTTGAAATTTACCTTTTTCATATATATTGTTCATCCAAATTCTTACATACTTGTAATCTTAATTATAAATGTTTAGAATAAATTTTAACTTAGAATTCTATGCAAAATAACTTTAATTTATGTTTTTCATTTAAATACCATGAACTTTAAATATTATCTTTTTTTAGCTTTGTTAAGACAATACTTTTAGGAAAATTTCATGGGGTAATGACATACCCCACATGCACACATGGTTCCATAGCACGATACCTCTTTTATGTGAATTTTTGTTACGAAGACATTATTACAAGAAAATACCACTTACTATAAAATCCGGATTTCTTTCAAACAGTGTTTTAAATTCCTTTGCGGTTATACCTCTACAGTCCTTGTTAGCGGACCCGCTAATGGATGGTGAGGATTATCGCATATACTTGGGCTAGTAGAGCAAGATGCAGATCTCCTCACGGAGCATTCGGTCTCGAATGGTTTTAAATACGGTTTTTAAGAAAAACGCATTTTTCTAATTAAATAAAAATTAATTTTTAATAATTATATAAAAATTACAAATCCATATGTTTTCAAAATATAATAAACTTATATTTTTTAAAATGAAAGATTTACAGGTTTCACTAAAATACCATCAAGATACCAACAAAATACAAGTTTTACAATAAAATACCATGAACTTTCCAAGCTAAGCAATTATCACTAAAATACCTCAAATCCTTAAAATTCATATCCATGAAAACCCTAAATAATATAAATAAATTCTCGAGATTTATTTTGAAATTTTATTAAAAATATTTTTCATAAAACCCCATCGAGTTATATAAAACAATATTTAAGGACTTTAGTAAATATAGATTTAAGCGGGATCAATTCTCTTGAGCCCCAGGAAGCCGGAGAAAGTGAGTTCTTACCTATTTAAGGTAGAAAACTTAACAGAGTTATCAATGGTAATTTTCTTGGAAAAAAATACAAATCCTGCAATCCATATGCAGCAGTTACCAATAACTCCCGAACCTAATTTAAGATCTAAATCAGTTACAAGTGTCTGACACGGTCAGAGTCCATTTCAAACCTGAATCCAAAGTCAAACATGAATACATGAAGTTGAACCAGAATACTTGAATTCAAACATCAATATCAAACATGAATACTTGACTTGACTTGACTTACCATGGTTATAACTTGACATGACTACTTGAATACAAGATTACATCCTGAACCTGATTACTTGATCAATTTGTATCCATAGTCTTGGAAAGACTTATAAACATAACCCATACAATACATTACGCGGGGATAACGGGGTAGATTGGTATAGAACGTATAGCGTGACACGAGATGGTCACTTAAAAGACACCTACATGAACTCTCGTGTCGTTGTCCTATGGGTTATGACGGGGCCTTATACTACATGTTACTATAGTCCACGGGGTAAGATGGACTCCTCTCGTATACAAAAATACCTTCTGTACCAAGCTATAAACAACTATGTTAGAATAACAATCATATACATGTACAACTTAATAGTTTCATTTAACATTACTTGTTCTATTCCATTTCTTTTTTTGGGACTTACCGAGCTAGTTCGCTGACAACATTCCTGTCTTTTCTTTCTTTTGAATGTTCGTTAAGAGGACCGGACTCTCAGGAGATCGAGCCTAACCAGGAGGACTTGGACCAGCTCACTTCCCAGCCGGACTTCTAGCTCTCTTTGTATTTACTTTTAGTTTATATGCCACTATTTAGGCACTGTTTATATCATTGTATCTTTCATTTTCAAACAGTTGTATGTAAAGTGAATGTAAATAAAAGTTGTTGTTTATATTTTTATATCACTTGTCATTCTTGTGCATTTTATATATATTACTTAATTACGCTTAACGTATTTATTTCTTAGTAAATACGTTGCGGCCCGTCACGTCACCGATTTCGTACACTGGGGAGCGGGGCATGACAAGTTTTGTTGGCGGCCCATGTAGGTCTATTCTGCATGAATTCCTAAGCAATATATATCACAAGAATTATAAGAATCGGCAACTATATATTCCTTACATTTCAAATTTCTTGAATCTGTCATAACCTTTCTTTTTCTATCAAGGTCATGGATTCTCCCAACAACACAAACACGAACATCAATGGCAATACTCCACCGCCTACTCTACCACCACCCACCCACCGTTGTAGCTCCCATCAACGAGCAAACGGTACTGCTTGAGACAATCAAAAACCTCTTGGAGGGTCAGCAGCAGCAGATTGCTATCCTCATACACCGCCCAGAAGCCGAGGCATCCGGGGTCAAACAATTCCGGGCACCGCATCCAAAGCATTTCTCAGGAAAAGAGAGCCCACTAGAGGCAAAAGAATGGGCTCAGTCGATAGAAGATGATTTGGTAGCAGCACAAGTGCTAGAGATTTCCTGTGTGAGAGTTGCGAAGCTATAACTAACAGACAACACCAGAGTCTGGTGGAAGGCTGAAGAAAACCGTCTCACCTAACCTATCAAATGGAAGAAGTTTCGCGATATATTCGATGCGAAATACTTCCCAGAGACTGCCCATTTTGATATGGAACAGCAGTTCATCCATCTACAATAAGGCTCGATGTGGGTCAAGTCTATGGATGAATACGATACTGGGTTTACCATGCTTAGCAGGTAAGATATTGTCTCAAAATTCAATTTCCTGATTTCACTCATTACACTGCTAACACAAGGTCGTAGCAGATTCGCGACACACATGATTCCTACTGCTGAGATCCGGGCACGACGATTTCAGTAAGGGTTAGACCCGGAAACTCAAGCTGCACTCGCTACAGGGGATTTCCCAACCCATGATATCACTTTGAAGGTTGCTCAATGCTATGAGGCAGTTGTGAAGAAGAAGGGCATACCACAAACTGCCGGTGTCAAATGTCCTGCCACACAAATAACAGGAGGAGCCTCTTCTAGGCTAATATTTGCACCCAGGAGACCGGGAGGATCGTTTAACCGGCCCAGTCCAGACTTTTGTTTTTACTGCAAGAGGAAAGGACACCTGGCTAAGGACTACAGGCGTGCAAATGGCTTGTGTTTGGTTTGTGGCGTATCTACTCAAGCTATAAGAGCATGTCTATATCGTCTCAACCCAGCACTAACACCTAGACCCGCAATCACAGTCCTACAGCGGCCAACTATTCAAGCTCCTGCACCTCGCTTAGCTCTCCCTACACCACCTCCACGTGGACCTCCTGCACAGCCTCCTCGACAATTCCACCAGGCACAGAGAAACGTGCCTCAAGGGCAGAGAAACGTGCCCTAAGGATAGAGGAATGTGCCTCCAGCAAGGCGGAATGTACCCAGACGTCAGGCTTTCATAATGACGGTTGAGGAAGCCGAAGCCACTGACCAAGTAATCACCGGTAATTCCCAATTCTTTCACATTTTTTCAATCCATGTATATTACTATATTTTTCCTGTATCTAAAACCAACCTTACACAACATAGATACTATACTAGTAGCCACCCTTCCTACACTTGCACTGTTCGACACTGGAGCATCACACTGCTTCATGTCGCAACGATTCATGAGAACGCATGCGATTCTCGTGAAGCCATTCATTTTAAGCTGGAATGCCAGTTCCGGGAATGGAATATTAAAAGCAACTATGAGATTTGATCGGTGTCCCGTTGTAGTTTGTGGACGAGAATTCTCACGAATTTCAAAGTACCGGACATCCCAAACTTTGATGTTGTGTTGGGAATGGACTGGCTGGGAGTTTTCTATGCTACTATTGACTGTCGTCAAAGGAGGGTAGTATTTGAGATACCAGATCATCCAGTCTTCTACTTCAAGAGTGGAGATAGAACTTTGGAGCCAGGAATCTTCCGTGCTAAACCAAAGAATGCAGAAATGTTTACTTTACCGGTGGAAGAAGGTAATTCGAGAGTTCGAGGATGTATTCCCTGAAGATATCTCAGGTTTACCTCCCGATCGAGCTCTTGAATTCAGCATTGATTTACTACCTGGTGTGTAACCTGTAATCAAAGCTCCGTACCGATTAAGTCCAGAAGGATTGAAGGAGATTCTCATTCAGTTGGACGAACTCTGAAGAAAAGTTGGATTCATCCCATTACTTCAAGTTGGGGATCTCCGGTATTACTGAAGAAGAAAGAAGGTTCATACAGGATGTGTGTAGATTATCGAGCTCTGAACAAAGTGACGATCAAGAACAAGTATCTATTGTCGCGCATCAATGATCTTTTCGATCAGCTAAGTAGGTTTTGTGTATTTTCGAAGCTAGATCTTCATTCGGGTTATCATCAGGTGAAGGTCAAAGAGTCCGATATTCTGAAGACAGCGTTCAGAACTCAATATAGTCATTATGAGTATCTCGTAATGCCATTTGGAGTGACCAATGCACCTGATATTTTTATGAATCTGATAAACCAAGTTTTCCGAGAGTACTTAAACAGGTTTGTTGTTATCTTCATCGACGACATCCTGGTGTATTCAAAAGATCGGAAAGAACACGCCGAGCATTTACGGATTTTCCTAGAGACATTGCGACAACATGAGCTCTATGCCAAGAACAACAAGTGTGAATTTTAGCTAGATCAAGTCGGATTTCTCGGACATATCATTTCAGGCGAACGAATCTCAGTGGATCCAGCTAAGATGTCAGCTTTCAGCGAATGGCCGACACCAAAGACCGTGAAAGATATACAAAGTTTCTTGGGATTAGCAGGATACTACCGAAGATTCATTGAAGGCTTTTCGAAGATTGCAGCACCCCTGACCAAGCTCACGCCTAAAGATGAAGCATTCGTGTGGTCAGAAGCATGTGAAAACACTTTTGTAGAACTCAAGTCAAGATTAACTTCTGCTCCTATTCTCGTAATACCGAATCAATCTGGAGGATTTGTTGTGCATTGCGATGTGTCCGGTAAGGGATTAGGATGTGTTCTATACCAGCATAGAAAAGTTGTAGCTTTTGCATCAAGACAACTGAAAATTCATGAGCGCAACTATCCAACACATGATTTGGAGTTAGCAGCCATTATCTTTGCACTTAATATTTAGCGCAACTATCTTCTGGGAGAACGATTGGATATATACACGGACTACAAGAGTCTGAAGTATGTATTTACTCAAAAGGAACTAAATATGCGGCAGAGAAGATGGCCAGAACTCATGGCAGACTTCGACATCAACCTACAGTATCATCCTGGGAAGGTGAACGTAGTTCCTGATATACTTAGCCGTCAGCTATTAGAAATGAATCTCACCACTCAGTGGAAGCTACAGCAGGAATTGCACGGATTGGCAATCGAAGTAGTTATGACAGGTAAAGATTCGTATTTTATGAACTTACAAGTCCAATCCACTCTTGTCAATCAGATCAAAGCAGCTCAAGCAAATGATGCCAAGCTATAAAAGATTCAAGAACAAGTAGAAAGTGGACATCGAACTGACTTCATCATCCATGAAGATGGATCCTTGAGATATGGAAGTCGATTATGTGTACACCACGGACCAGTTTGAGAAGAGTTGATGAAAGAAGCTCATAGCTCTCCGTACTCAGTATACCCCGGTGGTAAAAAAATGTACAAGGATCTACGACAATACTACTGGTGGCATGGAATGAAGTGCGAAGTAGCTAAAAGCGTAGCCAAGTGTTTGGTGTGTCAGCAAATGAAAGATGAACATCACAGAACTGCTAGTCTGCTTCATCCGTTACCAATCCCAGAATAGAAATGCCAGCACATTACCATGGACTTCGTGACTGCCCTTCCTCGCAGCACGAAGGGTAATGACGCGGTATGTGTTATTGTCGATCGACTCACCAAGTCGGCTCACTTCATCCCATTTAGAGTTGGCCAATCTACCGAGACGTTAGCAAAGAAGTGCATGGAGGTAAGCATAAGTCTAAAGTAAGATTTAAACTTTCAAAATGTACTATATTGATATCCATGAACTCATGCAGGAGATTGTGAGATTACATAGAGTACCAGTTTGCATCATCTCCGATCGTGATACAAGATTCCGATCACAATTTTGGCAGAGTTTGCAAGCTAGCCTGAAAATGAGTCTGAACTTTAGCACGGCTTACCATCCACAAACGGACGGACAGTCCGAGCGAAAAATTCAGATTCTGAAAAACATGCTAAGAGCTTGTATGTTATACTTTGGAGGTTCGTGGGAAGATCACCTACACCTTGTGAAATTTTCATACAACAACAGCTATCAGGAGAGCATTGGAATGACACCATTTGCAGCACTCTACGGAAGAAAGTGTCGTACACCACTAAGTTGGGACGACGTTGGAGATCGTGAACTCCTTGGACCAGAGATGATCGTGACAACTGTAGACAATTCACACGATCAGGAAAAGAATACGCATAGCCTAAGACAGACAGAAGCATAGGGCAGATGCTAAGCAGTGACATCTGGAGTTCCATCCTGGAGACCATGTTTTCTTAAAGATCTCTCCAACAGAGGAGTGATCCGATTTAGCAAGAGGGGTAAGCTTAGTCCCAGATACATATGACCGTTCAACATTCTCGAACGAGTTGGAGAAGTGGCATACTATTTGGCACTGCTACCCTCATTGGAAGGAGTGCACAACGTGTTCCATATATCCTAGCTATGAAGATATGTGAGCGACCCCAGCCACATCCTTGATCACTCAGAGCTCACAGTCCAGACTGACCTGACTTGCGAGCAACAACCGGTTGAGATTCTGGACCGAAAGGTGAAGACACTGCAGAACAAGGAAGTAAACTTGGTCCGAGTGATGTGGAGAAAAGATTCACCAGGAGAATCAACGTGGAAACGAGAAGAAGACATGCGTGCAAGATACCCTCACTTATTTGTAAATTAGTCCCTTGTTCAGTCGAAAATATTTCACTTTTAACATGACAATTTCCTTACTTTTCTTAATCATCTAAAAGTGTTTGTTATAAATATAACACATATTAGAAGTTTATCTGCAAAATACCATTTACCATGTGTTTATATATTATAATCAACATTATGAAGGAAAACATGCGTAATATTTTGATACGCTTATCATATCAAATTGTATTTCAAATATAACTAACATTATTCATTGATATATTGTGCAAGTTTAGCTCAGGTCAGATATCAGGAATCAAGAATCTGCCGATAAAGTAAAGAAAGTCGAAGAATCAAATACTGGCAGAGACTCAGAAAAGATAAGAAGGTTCCTATTTCCCTCAATCAGAGCAAAGCTCTGTTCAAAAATTCAAATTTTGAAATGAAGCAACGCTTCAGATGCAGCACCAAGTGCGCTGTGCCCTAAGCAGCGCACCATGTGTGCACTAGCGCTAGGTGCGCTGTACTCTAAGCAGCGCACCACGTATTAAATACGGATGTGCTAGCGTAGGGTGTGTTCCCGCAAAAAATTCCTGCGCAAAAGAGCCCAATGTATCAAATGGCAGCGATACGCTTAAGAAAATGTGAACCAGTATTTTCCGGGCTGTATTTGACAAAATCCCAAATGAGAAATAGCTAAATTCTAATGGTATCGAAATTGTCTCGAAAAATCCTTCGATTTGATATATTATGGGCCTCATAATTCATCCGGGATCAAAAGTTATGAGCAAATGTTTTCCCCAATCAGAGCAAAGCTCTGTTCAAGTCTTGAAATTCAAAATAAAACTGCACTTCATAAAGAACTAACGCCAAGAGCGCCAGTGCTGAGAGTCAAAGACTTTGACTAGCGCACCACGTACAAAGCACGTGTGCTCCAAATAGCACACCATGGGCAGGGCGCATAAACGCTAGCGCTGGAGCTAAATGTTCCTCACCGTTGGATCAAATATCCAACAGATATGATTAAATCATCAATTAACAAGAATGAAATTCTGTTGAATCTTTCCAAACAGAAAAGATTGTGCCCTGAATTTGGAACACCGTTGGATCAATGATCCAATGGTGATTAAAAATCACTAAAATATAGAACAAATTCTGTAAGGAGGAAAGATTTCTCAATCTTGCTAAAACAAGAAGATTATCTTCTGTAAACCAGAAACCCTTGGATCAAAGATCCGACAGTGGGGAAATTCCCAAAACAATTAGAGAATAAATCTCTTTAACTGATTGAACAAATCAGCTTGCCCTATATAAAGGCCCCAAGACTTCAAGTCTTGTACAGAGGACCCCCCCCCCTAAACTTTGAGAAAATCTCAAGAAGAAGAAGAAACTCTCGGCGAAGGAAGATAATTCTTTTTCGAGGTAAAAAGAATATACAGACGAAATCGTCTTAATATAATCAGAAGTATTTACTTCTTTCACAGATCATAGATCTATAAGAAAAAGTTGTCTTTCACAAAAGAGATTATGAATATCTCATTATAAAGACGGGGAGAATTATTCAATTCTCTTAGGATCACGGATCCATACAGGCAAAGCCTTTCATCAAAAAGAGATTGAAATATCTCCTATGAACTAAGAACTTTGTTCTTAGAATTTTAAGACAAAGCCTCTTATCAAAGAACAGATAATCTGCAAAGCGCAAAGTTAACCTAAGAAGAGCCTAAGCGCTTCTAACCTAATAAGAGCCTTAGCGCTCCTAATTTAAAAGTGCCTTAGTGCTCTTCATCTAGCGCTCAGCGCTAAGCGCACCGCGTGCTCCTCACGCGTGCGCTGCATTACTAAAAGCGCTCTGCAGTTAATTATATGGCACCATCGCCAAACGCCTCAATGCTTCAACTATAGCGCATCTGCGCTATTCATTTAGCACAAAGCGCTAAGCGCATTAGCGCTTCACATCTGGCGCAAAGTGCCAAGCGCACTAGCGCTTTAAACATAGTGCCATGTGCTCATTGACTGACGATAGTGCCAAGCGCACTACATGCTTTTATGTACGCTTGGGTAGAACTTAAATTGTTCTTTGAATAAGCCCCAGAACAATGATGAATGCTCAGCATTCAGTAAAAGACAAACATTGTCAGAAGCTAAATCAATGCTCAGCATTGTTAAAAGGGTCGAGCTCAAACAAATGCTTAACATCCCAAAATAAATGTTAAAACATTTTAACTTGATTGGACTTAGCCCAAGATTGGCCATAAGTCCTCAAATTCAGCTTAATTGAGCACACATGCTCATAAATCACAGATCTTACCCCCAAATTGGACTACAGATCTTTCAACCAACTCACGTCGGTTCGAGGGTACATCTCTTTACTACTCTGTTATTTGTCGTTGTAATCCTTCAACGTCTTCAGAGAGGTGACAGGTCCCGACAACCACACATTTCATGGACTGTGGGGTCCTTAAGCCCATAGACTATGATGTCCTTAACCTTGACTGTGAGGTCTTTAAACTCACGAACTATGACGTCCTTAACCTTGACTGTGAGGTCTTTACACTCACGGACTATGATGCCCTTAATCTTGACTGTGAGGTCTTTAAACTCACGGACTATGATGTCCTTAACCTTGATTGTGAGGTCTTTAAACTCACGGACTATGATGTCCTTAACCTCGGACCGTGATGTCCTTAAACTAACGATGGACCGTAATGTCCTTAAACTAACCGACGGCAATATCCCTAAACTAAACAATAGAGTCTAAATGCTCTCTTGCTGGATCTAAATGATCCCGTTAAGTTGATCTTAGTCTAAAATTAGACTAACGTATCCTTAACATACGTTTAAGATGATCTTAGTCCCAAATGAGACTAACGTATCCTTAAACCCAACCCCCAAACCCAAATCTAAGAAGATATGGATTTGGACTAATCCACGCCCTACGGGCGACAATATAAATTAGTCTCCGTATACAATCCATGGGCAACCAAAAACAAAACAAACACCCACGACACGAAGTGACCATCTGGAGAAGGAGAAAGTGGTTACCAAGATGCGGTAGCGTAATTAACTGCCGGGGCTTGCGCCTGCAGGGAAGAGCGTCCCCACAAGCAAAAACGCCTCAATGAGGGGGAATCTGACGAAGTCTGCTACATCGGCCGCATCCGTCTAAACCTTTGATACACGGTGCCATAAATCAACTTGGTATCTTCGGAGAGGTGGACGGATAGCACCAATTAGCATCTACCCTGAAATTCAGGAAAGACGGATCCACGCGGTCGCGTCTCCGTGTTTCGGCGGGGAACAGATTCTGGCACGCCCGGTGGGACCTCTTCCTCTTTCCACTCCACACTTCGTGTGTCGTGTTCGCGAATAAGTCGCGATTTGAAATGGTTGCCATGGATTCGAGGTACTAAGATTTGGTGTCTTACTCCGTGCAGAAAACAGAAGATCAATGGCTTTAAACTGCTCTAACTGCAACTGCAACCCTCACTCAGACCTGTCCGGAGGAGTGACTTACGGGCCCCAAGCGGCCTCCCTTTTCACAATGCCGGTGGAACAAGTGACCCATGCCACCACTGGGCTATTCTTGGGGACCATGATCCCGCCAAAAAGCTTCAGCGCTCCTTTACCATTGCAAGAAGCTCCGAAGAAGTCGGTCTTTGATCGGCTTGCAACTACTGCGGCCCCTCTCAACGGGTCGTCCAAGTCCACTGCTTTAGTTTTCAACAGACGAGGCCGAAGCTCGGATGGGCCCATGAAGAAGCCCACAATTCCTGAAGAGGTTATCCCGAAGCGGATAGGCATTCCTGCCCCTGAAGTCGTCAAAGCGGCTTCCCCTGCTAAGGAGTCAGTCTTTGCAAGACTGACCGTTCCAACTCCCACTCCATGTGAAGTCATGAAGGCCGTTTCCCCTGTTCGAAAGTCGGCCTTCGCAAGACTGACTATCCCTTCTCAACAGACGTCAGTCTTCGACAGGCTAGCGCCAATAACAGTCTCTCCTCAAAATAGGGGGCATGGAAAAACTGATCCAACAGCGGAGGTTATCCCGGCCGCACGACATGCTCGATGTCGCCACTGGCGCCGAGTGAGGAAAGCTGGGGGCAATTCCCCTTCTGGACTAACTCTGCCAACTCCAATGGTGGAAGTTGATGCTGCTGTTCTAACTGGGAACAGCTTTGAACAACTTAACAGGGTACGCAGGAATTCGCCAACTGCTGTGCTGAAAAGATCTCCTCCACCTATGGAGAATACCCCAAAGGCGAAGCTGGAACAGCCCCCTCAGCGGCTGTCCTCTAAAATTTATAAAGTTTGGCGACAGGTTCAGGACTCGGTGATTGATCAAGATTACTCTCGCCGACAGAAAAAGGTGAAAGTTCAGCGAGAAGAGAACCACCCTGTTAAGCCACAAAAGGCGACAATTACTCGGGTGCCCACTGCAATGGCCCCCTCAACCTTGACCGCTCACAAGAGGAGAAAGCTGGAGAAAATCCCGGTGTCTGCGATGAATCGCAGGAACGCTGAATCTAAACGCCCCAAGTCTGGGGGCATGGTGGTGCATACCGTCTATATGGCATCCGGGAAAGAGAATAGCTGTATTTCCACAGGTCATCGACCGCTTACGCGATCAGTGACTAAGGCTCAGGAGCAACAACAAAAAAAGCTCCAAGAGATGTTAACAGCTATGGCCGCACTTACGGGACCGAAAGCAAGCCCGGAGACATCCTCGGAGCAATGCCGTGAGCAGGAAACTATGCTGAATTCCTTCAGAGAATGCTTGAGAAGAAGGACAAAGAGGCTGCGGAACAAGCGGCCAACATAAAACAAATGGCCCTTTTATTCCAAGATATGGTGGGCATGATGATCCATCCGGATCCCCCAGCCGAAAATCCTCCAGTAATAATTGAAGATGATAGAGGAGAGACATCAAATCCTCTGCCGGCTCTGTCAACAGCCAAGGAGGAGACAATCTCCAAAGCTGCCCTGGATGATTACATCGCTCAGCAGATACGAGTTCACCAGGCGAATGAAGCGGCTGGGCAAATTGTTAAAACTGGACGACCATATCCGGGTTGGTAAGACCAAATAAAGTACCCGCCGGGATACACGATCCCCAAATCCCACGTATATAAGGGGACGGGAAATCCGCATTAGCACGTCGCTCAATTCAGAGCCTTGTGCGGCAACACCGGAGGTGACGATAAGCTACTGCTTCGCCAATTCGTTGGCAGCTTGTCGGAGACAGCATTTGAGTGGTATTCTGAACTCCCAAATGACTCTGTCAAGATATTCGCAGAGATGGAGTTGCTATTCACCCAGCGTTTCGCGAGTACTAGTGAACGCACCCCAATCACGGCATTGATCAATGCCAGGGTGAAGCCTGGAGAATCATGGTTCAGTACGCGATACGGTGGCGGAACCTATGGTCGAAATGCGAACAATGCATAGAAGAAGCTCCTGCAGTAGGCATGTTTGTGGGAACCCTTGATCTGCAGGCAACCATATCCCAATTCATGATGTTCTTCAAGCCGACCACCTTCCAGGCCTTGATCGACAAGCTGGCCCAAATGGACCAGATGGGCCATAAACCATCCTCCTCAAAGATGGATCCTCGGAATGAGAAGGGGAAAGGGAAAGCAATCTTCGTCACCAACACTCAACAACAACCGAGTGGCCCGAGATCGGTTGTTTGCCAAAGCAACAAGCGGCAATCCCTCGACGAGAAGTTAAGACGTCCTTACTCGTTTCCCCAGGATAAAACAAGGAGACTGTTTGAACTGGCAGTACGCAATGGGCTCATCACTCTACCGGAGTCGAGACACCCAACGCGACCGAACGACATCAACGATCCCAATTACTGCCCCTACCATCGAGTAATCGAAGATTGCTACGTCTTCAAAAACTGGGTTGAAGACCAGTACCAGCAATGCGAATTCGCGTTTTCTGAAAATTGGAAGGTGAACCCACCACAACCACATGCTCAGAAAAAGATGGACATGTCGGGGGCATCATGCTCATTCATAGAGGAAGCTCCATAGGAAGTGGTTCTTTCGGCAAAAACTAAAAGAATGCTGAAAGATCTTCAAAACATGTCCAGCGATCAGGTGGAAAAGTCCGCAAGAGCCGGAGATCATCGATGGAATGCTAAAACCGCGCCCGATGCCGAGAATTGGTAGCGATGGTCAAAACGCTCAGGCCCAGCCGTCAAAGTCTTCAAAGAAGATGAAAAAGCCCGTGAAGCCTGATGACAAGCGCACGGAACTGCAAAATCATATTGACGTGCTGGAGGAATATAACCAGAAGGCGCGAACCCCGGTAACACTCCAAGAATTCCTCAACAATATCCTTGAGAGCGGAGATAACGGCAATAACGACAGGGATGACTCGTCAAAAGAATCTGGGAACTATGTGGCAAGTTGCCACATGGTCTCTCATTCGGCGTTAACTAACGAAGAAGCTCACTCATTGATAGAAGACAGCATGAAAGAGATGGGGGCAGGATCGAAGCCAAAACCGTTAGAACCGTCTGGCGAGATGATCGACTTGCTACTGAACGAAGCCCGTCAGAAAAACACGACAGATGAGCGCAAAAGAGCTGCTGGCAACTGTCACATAGTCAACACCAAGGGATCGCAAGTTATCACCTTTGGAAGCGACTTTGACGAAGAAATCGCCCTCAGCCCTCTCTTCAAGGAATCCACCTCCGACACAAAAGATGCGAAGATTTGCGAGATAATCTAGCTGCGTAATCATACGTTGCCCGAAAAATCTCGGACCTATGAACAAATAACCGAAACGTCATTAAACTACTATAAACCCGTGGTATCCCCAGGCTGACGTGGTAAAAAAAAAGGGTACGTCCATAAGCGAAATGGACACGGATGAAAACCCGAAAGGGCTCCGTGAGTAAAAACAGCGGGACTACCAGCGAGTTTTGTGAAAACCCGAAAGGGCGCAATCTCGTCAAAAGACACTTGCAATGTCCTCTCGACCCTATAAGGAGAACCCTCCTGCGTGAGATCCTTACGACTCACAAAGGAGAAACACACTTAGGGATCCTCACGATTCCTAAAGAGAAATTACACTTACGAGATCCTCACGACTCGTAAGGAGAACCCTCTTATGAGACCCTCACGGCTCATAAGATTCAAAAAGCCTTAAGCTACAGAGATCTGAACCTGTTCTTAAGCAGTCATACCCCCCGATTTTGCCCTACAAGCGGTTTAATATTGACCCTTGTATACAATCCACGGGCACGAATAAACATTTCCCCAACAGAGTCCCACCACTGACGAGGGATATCTTCATATGGCGAACAACACCTGTAAGTCCTCTTGACTTATAAGGAGAAAACACTCTTGTAAGATCTTTACGACTTATAAGAGAACACACATTTAGGAATCCTCACGATTCCTAAGGAGAAAATATACCTACGAGATCTTCACGACTCGTAGAGAGAAACACCTTTATGAGACTCTTACGGCTCATGAAGTCAAAAGCCTTAGTCGACCGGATCCTAACCCTGTTTGCTAAGCCACCTTTGTTCGACATCGACAGAGGCAAATGATGATTCGCTCCTGGTAATATCCCAGTTGTAGCGATGCTGATGCCTAAATCGGTATCAAATTCCAAGTCCTTTCATGGCAAATGATGATTCGCTCCTGGCAAAATTCCAGTCGCAGCGATGCTGATGCTGAGATTGGCACCAAATTCCAAGTTCCTCACTCGCGATAAAAAATCAGCGAGCCAAAAATGCATATGAAATAGCCAAAATGATGGGGCAACTTGCAACGAAATCAGCAAGTAAAAATATATGCATACAAAAACAGCCGAAATGATTGGGCAACTCGCAATAAAAAAGCAGCGAGTAAAAAGAAAAATAGCCGAAATACTTGGGCACCAGGAAAAATAGCCGAAATGATTGGACAATCACGATTTTCGCGATATAAAAAGCTGAAATGATAGAGCATCGCGGAAAGAATTAAAAAAATGAAAGAATGAAACTTTTTTCCCTACAGGTGAGATCACATCGATCCCTGTATACAATCCAGGGGCACAAACAAAGAAGGGAACCATATCGTCCCACCTGGCTTCGTCGAAGCGAAGCCAAGTCTCGACGGTTCATAGACAACCTAGAGACGATCTCGACATTCGTCGCAATATTGCAGACACAATGTTAACAAACGAAGCGAAGAAAGATCCCTAGCTTCAGGGTCTCGACGTCAACATCGACAGCCTAGAGATCACCAACGGCGTTTCTCCTTACTCCAGCAGGATGCAGATATGACGTCAACAAACGACCCCAGAGTCAAAACAATGGAACCATGGCAAATTCCCCTAGTTTCAAATCTCGACGGTTCACAGACAGCCTAGAGATCACCAACGGCGTTTCTCCTTACTCCAGCAGGAGGAAGATGCGACGTCAACAAACGACCACAGGGTCAAAACAACAGAACCATGGCAAAGTCCCCTAGTTCCAAATCTTGATGGTTCACAGACAGCCTAGAGATCACCAACGACGTTTCTCCTCACTCCAACCAGATGCAGACATGACGTCAGCAACCGACCTCAGAGTCGCAACGAAATGGAGCCATGGCAAAGTCCCCTAGTTCCAAATCTCAATGGCCACATCTACAGCCTGGAGACCGACAACGGTATGCCTCCTCATTCCAGCAGGACACAGATGTTACACCATCAAACGGAGCCACGGCATAGTCCCTAGTTCCAAATCTCGACGGTTCACAGACAACCTAGAAACCATCTTAGCATTCGTCTCGTTACACCAGACGCAATGTCAACAATGGCGTTCCTTCACAGTCCAGCAGGATGCAGATGCAACGTTAACAAAAGACCTCACGGTCGAAACAAAGCGGAGTGACGGCGAAATCCCAGCTCCACCTCAGCATTCGTCTCGTTACACCAAACGCAATGTCAACAACGGCGTTCCTTTGCAGTCCAGCAGGATGCAGACGCAGCGTCAACAAAAGGACCCCATGGTTAAAACAAAGCGGAGTGACGACAAAATCCCAGCTCCACTTCGGCATTCGTCTCGTTACAGCAGACGCAATGTCAACAATGGCGTTCCTTCGCAGTCCAGCAGGATGCAGATGCGACGCCAACAAAAGTCCCCATGGTCAAAACAAAGCGGAGTGACGGCAAAATCCCAGCGCCACCTCAGCATTCGTCTCGTTACAGCAGACGCAACGCTAAAGCAAATGAAGCAAAGGCCAAATTCTTAGCTTCAGGGTCTTGACGGTAACTCATATAAAACCTGAAAGACTATCGGAGATCATCCCACACCAGCGCGGAGTGGTTATGACTCATCGGGGCTCCCAAACTGAGCCTAACCTCAAGTAAAAAGCGGCATGGCAAAATTCCTAACGCTTGCTCTTCCGACGGTCAAACTGCCTAGGAAGATTGCTTGAAGACGTCTTGTCCATCCCCCGAAGGGATCAGAGATACGACAGTCGCAAAACTACTCGAACAGCAAGATTGCCTATCGAGGAATACATCAGCCAACGCGACGGTACGACAGGAAAAACCCTAGTACCACAGACCCTAATGGACTTCTGTCATAAAGAGCAGAGGTTAACTATGATGTTAGGACATTCTTGCGAGAATCTCTCGTTTCATCTCAACTTCATGGAAATCAGTTTCCTTGGCAACCTCCTCGATTCAGGGAAATCAGCTTCCTTGACGAGAGAGCATCTCGATTCGCGTCGACCCGCAGAGAAATCAGTGTCTTTACAGGAATACCTCGATTCGTTTCGACTCCGAGGAAATCAGCGTCCTTGACGAGAGAACCTCGATTCGCGTCGACCCACAGAGAAATCAGGGTCTTTGCAAGAATACCTCGATTCATCTCAACCCCAGGGAAATCAGTGTCCTTAGCAACCTCCTCGATTCAGGAAAATCAGCGTCCTTGATGAGAGCATCTTGATTCGCGTCGACCCGCAGAGAAATCAGTGTCTTTACAGGAATACCTCGATTCGTTTCGACTCCGAGGAAATCAGCGTCCTTGGCAAAAACCTCAATTCAGGGAAATAAGCGTCCTTGACGAGAGCACCTCGATTCGTATTGACCCACAGAGATATCAGTGTCTTTGCAGGAATACCTCGATTCGTCTCAACCCCAGGGAAATCAGTGTCCTTGGCAACCTCCTCGATTCAGAGAAATCTGCGTCCTTGACGAGAGCATCTCGATTGGTGTCGACCCGCAGAGAAATCAGTGTCTTTGCAGGAATACCTCGATTCGTCTCAACTCCGAGGAAATCAGTGTCCTTGGCAAAAACCTCGATTCAGGGAAATCAGTGTCCTTGATGAGAGCACCTCGATTCGCGTCGACCCGCAGAGAAATCAGTGTCTTTGCAGGAATACTACGATTCATCTCAACCCCAGGGAAATCAGTGTCCTTGGCAACCTCCTCGATTCAGGGAAATCAGCGTCCTTGACGAGAGCATCTCGATTCGCGTCGACCCGCAGAGAAATCAGTGTCTTTGCAGGAATACCTCGATTCTTCTCAACTCCGAGGAAATCAGTGTCCTTGGAAAAAACCTCGATTCAGGGAAATCAGTGTCTTTGACGAGAGCATCTCGATTCGCGTCGACCTGCAGAGAAATCAGTGTCTTTACAGGAATACCTCGATTCGTCTCAACTCCGAGGAAATCAGTGTCCTTAGCAAAAACCTCGATTCAAGGAAATCAGTGTCCTTGACAAGAGCATCTCGATTCGCATCGACCCGCGGAGAAATCAGAGTCTTTGCAGGAATACCTCGATTCGTTTCAACTCCGAGGAAATCAGTGTCCTTGGCAAAACCTCGATTCAGGGAAATCAGCGTCCTTGACGAGAGCATCTCGATTCGCGTCGACCCGCAAAGAAATCAGTGTCTTTGCAGGAATACCTCGACTCGTCTCAACCCCAGGGAAATCAGTGTCCTTGGCAACCTCCTCGATTCAGGAAAATCAGCGTCCTTGACAAGAGCATCTCGATTCGCGTCGACCCATAAAGAAATCAGCGTTTTTGCAAGAATACCTCGATTCATCTCAACCCCAGGGAAATCAGTGTCCTTGGCAACCTCCTCGATTCAGGGAAATCAGCGTCCTTGAAGAGAGCATCTCGATTCGCGTCGATCCGCAGAGAAATCAATGTCTTTGCAGGAATACCTCGATTCATCTCAACTCCAAGGAAATCAGTGTCCTTGGCAAAACGTCAATTCAGGGAAATCAGCGTCCTTGACGAGAGCATCTCGATTCGCGTCGACCCGCAGAGAAATCAGCGTCTTTGCAGGAATACCTCGATTCATCTCAACCACAGGGAAATCAGTGTCCTTGGCAACCTCCTCGATTCAGGGAAATCAACGTCCTTGACGAGAGCACCTCGATTCGCGTAGACCCGCAGAGAAATCAGTGTCTTTGCAGGAATACCTCGATTCGTTTCGACTCCAGGGAAATCAGTGTCCTTGGCAAATACCTCGATTCAGGGAAATCAGCGTCCTTGACAAGAACATCTCGATTCGCGCCGACCCATAGAGAAGTCAGTGTCTCTGCAGGAATATATGACGTCAGCAAAGCGGAGCCGCGGCAAATTTCCCAGTTCCATGACTCGGCGGTGCACAGACAAACCAAAGTCAACCCTCGACCCCCCTGTTGAGGCAATGCTTTGACTCGGGAGTAGGTCAACTCATCAATCACTTATGAGTCCTCTCAACTTGTAAGGAAGAAAATTCTCTTGTGAGATCCATACGACTCTGAAGAGAAAACACACTTTGGAATCCTCATGATTCCTAAGGAGAAAATACACCTACGAGATCCTCTCGACTCGTAGGGAGAAAAGCCTTTCTGAAACCCTCACGGCTCATAAAGTTGAAAAGTCTTAGGCAGCAGATCTGAACCTGTTTCCTAAGCCATCGCTTCTTATCTCGATTCATGGAAATCAGCGTCCTTGGTGAGAACCTCTCGATTCGTTTCGACCAGCAAGGAAATCAGTGTCTTTGCGAGAATCTCTCGATTCATCTCAACTTGCGGGGAAATTAGTGTCCCTATGCATAAAGAAAATTCTCTTATGGGATCCTTACGATTCTCAAGAGAAAATGCACTTAGGAGTCCTCACGACTCCTAAGGAGAAAAGAAACCTACGAGATCCTCACGACTCGTAAGGAGAAAAGCCTTTGTGAGACCCTCACGGCTCATAAAGTTAGAAAGTCTTAGACAACATATCCTAACCCTGTTTCCTAAGCCATCGCTGCCTTATAAAGAGTTCAAGATGAACTGTTATCTACCATCTATGGGCCACACTTGCCAAAGCTACATGCCACTGAAATGGAGAGGTTACTCATGAGCATATAAACTACTTCACGCCAGAGAAAAACATAAAGAAATAGAAGGGCGCGGCTCATAGAGCAGAGGGTTTGGAACTATATCCCTTAAGAGTCGAGATTTGAGTCAATGATAAATGACGACGCTTGTGTCCGCTCGTTATCTTCTCAGATCAAGATTCTGAAAATTATATACCAACCCGAAACTGGTCAAAAGCTATAAATAATTCTGCACTACTTCACCCACGTACATACTTACATGGGCAAATTAGTGGAGGGCATTTGTTCCCACCAAAAATTTCTGCGCAAAAGAGCCCAAGGTATCAAATGGCAGCGATACACTTAAGAAAATATGAACCAGTATTTTACGGGCTGTATTTTGATAAACTCCCGAATGAGAAACAGCTAAATTCTGATGGTACCTAAAGGGTCTCGAAAAATCCTTCGATTTGATATATTATAGGCCTCATAATTCATCCGGGATCAAAAGTTATGAGCAAATGTTTTCCCCAATCAGAGCAAAGCTCTGTTCAAGTCTTGAAATTCAAAATAAAACTGCGCTTCATAAAGCACTAACGCCAAGAGCGTCAGCACTGAGAGTCAAAGACTTTGACTAGCACACCACGTACAAAGCACGTGTGCACTAGCACTAAGAGCGATGCGCTCCAAGTAGCGCAGCATGGGCAGAGCGCATAAGCACTAGCGCTGGAGCTAAATGTTCCTCACCGTTGAATCAAATATCCAACGGATATGATTAAATCATCAATTAACAAGAATGAAATTCTGTTGAATCTTTTCAAACAGAAAAGATTGTACCCTGAATTTGGAACACCATTGGATCAATGATCCAATGGTGATTAAAAATCACTAAAATATAAAACAAATTCTGTAAGGAGGAAAGATTTCTCAATCTTGCTAAAACAAGAAGGTTATCTTCTGTAAACTAGAAGCCCTTGGATCAAAGATCCGACGGTGGGAAAATTCCCAAAACAATTAGAGAATAAATCTCTTTAACCGATTGAACAAATCAGCTTGCCCTATATAAAAGCCCCAAGACTTCAAGTCTTGTACAGAGGAACCCCCCCCATAAACTTTAAGAAAATCTCAAGAAGAAGAAGAAACTCTCGGCGAAGGAAGATAATTCTTTTTCAAGGTAAAAAGAATATACAGACAAAATCGTCTTAATATAATCAGAAGTACTTACTTCTTTCACAGATCATAAATCTATAAGAAAAAGTTGTCTTTCACAAAAGAGATTATGAACATCTCATTATAAAAGGGGGGGATTATTCAATTCTCTTAGGATCACGGATCCATAAAGGCAAAGCCTTTCATCAAAAAGAGATTGAAACATCTCCTATGAGAACGTTGTTCTTAGAATTTTGAGACAAAGCCGCTTATTAAAGAACAGATAATCTGTAAAGCGCAAAGTTAACCTAAGAAGAGCCTTAGCGCTTCTAATCAAATAAGAGCTTTAGCGCTCCTAATTTAAAAGTGCCTTAGTGCTCTTCATCTAGCGCTAAGCACGCCACGTGCTCCTCACGCGTGCGCTGCATTACTAAAAGCGCTCTGCAATTAATTATATGGCACTAACGCCAAACGCCTCAATGCTTCAACTATAGCGCATCTACGCTCTTCATTTAGCACAAAGCGCTAAGCGCATTAGCGCTTCACATCTGGCGCAAAGCGCCAAGCGCACTAGCGCTTTAAACATGGTGCCCTGCGCTCATTGACTAGCGACAGTGCCAAGCGCACTACATGCTTTTATGTGCGCTTGGGTAGAACTTAAATTGTTCTTTGAATAAACCCCAGAGCTATGATGAATGCTCAGCATTCAGTAAAAGACAAACATTGTCAGAAGCTAAATCAATGCTCGGCATTGTTAAAAGGGCCGAGCTAAAAAAAATGCTTAACATCCCAAAATAAATGTTAAAATATTTTAACATGATTGGACTTAGCCCAAGATTGGCCATTGTTGGAGATAGTGCCCACAGAGTCAATTATTGGATCACAGGCACGTGATTGCAATGATTGAGGAGGACCTATGCCGGTAGGACAGTCTTACTCGAGATGATAGTATGCTATCTGGTTTATCTTTATCATCGTGTACTGCTTTAGGTGACCTTACGAGTCGCTATTACACGTTGATAGTGTTAGTGTATATGCCCTAGAGGCCATTACTGTATCATACTAGCTTGTATATTACTTAATGGAAGCTTGGGATATTCACAGTTATATATACAATCTTGCTCGAAATGGTAGTATGCTACTTGGTTTGTCTCTGCTTTAATATGTGCATGTGTTTCTTTTAGCATATTGCTGGTATACATATTAGTAGAGCCCTTAGGATCTTTGCTTGATTACCAGCGTTGTGATGGCGCTCGCACTCGTGGGAGCTGGGTAATCTATAAGCACATCCTTATACAGGTCCCTGGTCGTTGGACTATCGAGACAGGGCATCGATACTCCGGAGTAGACTAGCGTATGCGCTTCTCATCCCAGTGTGGGAGACGGTCTGTCCCACAGCCGTTAGTACGTCGTACTTGGGATAGTATGCGGGTGCTCGTTAGGTTACGAGTACACTGGACAGGACTCGTAGGGAACTGTTGGTTGGTAATATACCTATCGTCAGTTATCAGTTCCCAGGTGACATGAGTACAGCTTAGTCCGCTGACTTGACACTGTCACTTCGCCTCGAGTGTGTTCCCACTGCACTTTGATTACTACCCTACCACGGCTCAAAGGAGCTGTGCAAACAGGTAGTTTTTGGGTGCAGTCCCGAAGCACTTGGAGGCAGTGACGGTTAGACAGGATTCGTCTCTCCCGGTATTGGGGGTTGACATCGCGCTGTGTCTAGGAGAGCCATTACACGAGTAGTCCCTGGCCAGGGCAAGCGAGATATACTGGTAGGTTTCCAGTGTTATCTCAGGGTGTTCTGGGCTACACTCCGACACGACTTGTACCGCTATTAGGGGACTGACGTTCACCACCCCCCTAGGCCCGCCATGCGATGTATCAGACGAACAGACCGGACTGTACGGAGACTGTCACATACAGGCTCAGTAGGAGTGCAGATGGGGTTTCACCTCGTCAGTCTTCTTATCGACATCTACCTGGGGACCGTTACGTACAGCTAGTGCCGCTTGCGGTCTGTGGTTAAACCCACTGCCAGCGTAGTGTCGAGTCTTTAGAGTCCCACACAGAGAGCTATTCGCCTTTAGGCAAAACGAGTAGAGGTCGCATGGTTTTGCGACAGGGTTCGTTCGCATCCGCGCACTTGTGCACGTTTGCTGTCCGGACAGTTTATACTAGCGGGCTTTGGTTTAAGCCGGATCCTAGTATATGATTTGAGATTGGTTTTTCTCAGGGTATTCGTGTTCCTCGGATCACGAATGCGGGTGCGTATGCACAGTTGCTTGAGATTGGGGGAGAGGACCTTGTTTTGGGTTAATGGCATTTGTCATTTTATTAACCCTATTGTTTTTGTGTGGATTATTGTTAATTGATAATTAGCTTAATTATTGTGCATGGTTGTTGTTGACAATTTGACTTCATTGACTTGTTGACCATGTTGACAACTTGACCATAATCATTTCATTTGGAATATGCTCTTTGATCTTTGCAAAAAAATGAAATGATAATGGTCAATTCATGATTTATCATGACAATTTTCAAGCTAATTATCTAATTAGAATTATCCTCACATATTAGTGAGAATGGCTCACTATTATTCTCATTCTATCATATCTTTTCTCTCTCTTGCTCATCCTCTCCCTCAAGCTCTCTCCCTCTCATGTGTTGAGAAACAAAAAGCTTGAGAAAAACCCTCTCTTGATCTCCTCTTCTCACTTCTAGGGTTCAAGTCTTAGCATTTCTTGCACTCTAGTTACTCCTAGCTTGGAGTTGAAGCTAAAGGTGGTGGCTTTCAAGTGGATCCTTCTTTGACGGGAGAAGACAAGCAAGGTGAACTCTTTCTACCATACCTAGGAGCAAGGAGAGAAGGACTAAAGACCAAAGGTATAACCTTTCTTCACTTAGCTACTTTGTAGTTAGGGTTAGCTAGTTTATGTTTAGCAAAGATCCTCACAAGCTTAGTCCATGTTGCCTAAGTCATAAAAAATCCGATTTTTATTATGTTTTCCGCCTCCCCGTAAGCACCGGGGTGGGCAACACGGACTTACAGTGGTATCAGAGCCTAACTAAACTCAAACTAGCTAAGTAGTTAAGTGTAACGAAGTTTCGAAACCGAAAAAACCCTAAAACCAAACTTTTTCAAAATCCAACTTTCTGTTAAAATTTTTCCTGGTTAAAATGAAAAACTGTATACTTGTAAAATTGTCTCAGGGTTTTGTGTGAAACACCACCAAATACGAACCAGAGAGGAGCCAAGAGGACCGCGGTTCCGCGGCATAAGGAAGCTCTTGCCGCGGAAGCGCGGCCGTCTTGTCAACTCTCTGTATCGTTTTTGCTGCAGTTTGTTTCTGAGTTGGTTTTAGGATTTTTAGGATATGTTATATGTGCCCAGATTTTCCAGAACTAAAATTTACTTTTGGGGGCCTATAAATCCGTATTTTTCGGAACTTCACTACACTTTAACTATATCGGTTATATCTGTGATGCTTGTATGTATTGAACGTCGGCTAATCGCTATAAGTCGATTAGTCGGGGTTATACATCTCTGTGATCTGTGATTGTTGGTTTGTGGATATGAATGGATTGGATTGTCGCGGGTGAATAGCCGGGTTGGATGTGAGATGAGCGTTATTTTCTTTCATTCATTTGTAACATGTAAATTGATGTAATAATATTCTTTGTATGGCCGCACAACCGGGTCGGGGTTGTAGCCGTCATTGTATAATTCTTTTTACTGTTTTTGCTCCTAGGATAGACCCATGGAGGGGGTGCACAAACTACCGGGTATCTCGAAGTGCCGAGTGGCCTACTCACGGTGGTGAGGGAGGTTGCTTCGCTTCGGGTGCTTGGCGGGTAGTTTGCCGCACCCGTAGGGGTCTTGGGTGGGGTATTGGCTATTCACCGCGACCGTGTAATCCGCTTTGCGTTGCAGGCTCGAACGCATTGCGGATTCCTAGTATATCCAATGTATTCATCTGTGATCTGTAATGTCTATCATTGCTATATATTTATATATAATAACTATTTAGGCGTTGCTTATGTTTTACAGCCGCGCTAGCCCAGCCCCCGCTCTGTCGTTAGTTAAGTAACCTAACGGGTGATGACGGGGCCCCGTGGCGAATGCGAATGGCATAAGCGTACGTCATATTTTGGTTGTTTTCTGCAATGGTAGGATTAAATGATGGGACGCATTAAAAGAACTAATGCAAGAAATAAACCAAGTAAAAGTCGAATGGAACACTTTGAAAACCACTCGGTTCTTTTCAAAACTAAAACTTTTAAACGCGGAGCTTGAACCACTCCTTTTAAAAGCTATCTCGTTCCATCGATTATATCAAGTTCACTACGTTCACGGTTTCGCCAAAACCATCCGTAGCCCTCCATCATTTCGGTTAAATATTCGGTAGTATTCAAGCTATGTATTTTGACCTCACGCCAAGGCATAGTGATTGGTAGCTGCCGGATATTTATCCGTTGCATAGATAGAATGCGTTGATTTGAGACAGTCGTACTGCCGTTTTGGCCTACGTCAAGGGTAGGTACGGGTGGGTTCAAATTAACCAGGATAATGATGGGAAGAACTTGACATGTGACTTATGACATTTTGACCTCACGCCAAGGTCATAAGAGCATGGGGCAAAAATCCACATCAGGAGTTTCATAAGTACTGAAACTTGCTAGCGTTGCATACCATTTGGAGTGTGATAATTCTGGTAGGATTCCTTCGGTTTTATCACGCGATGATATTTGGATCCCGATCCTACTGTGAGTATATGCTACTCCTCGGGAAAACTCTCACTTAACGATCAATGCTATAAACCTAGTAGGTGCCTAGAAAGGTGTTAGCGGGGCTACGCCCACAGGGAAAAGAGGTTACTTAATTAAGGAACTTCGCGAAAGCGTTGGAAAACCTCCCTCGAAGTACCGACACTGGCCTGGCTGAACGGTTAAGCAAGTATTGTACGGTGAGAATGATCCCGGCTAATCCTTTTCTTTATGGTTTGAGAAGGGATTCGAGAGACAGTGGGAGCCATCCAGTTTAGACAAACTAAAAACCACTCTAAACTTGCAAGAGCATCATGCTAAAGTGTTTCTTTTCTCTCTCCTAATTGCAGCGACCATTCAAGATGACCGGACTTAAGTTACTATTAGATAAAAACATATTGACAGGGCCAAACTACAAAGATTGGCTCAGGAATGTCAAGATGGCTATCACTTATGACAAGCTGGGGTATATACTTACCACCAAAGCTCCCCCCGTCCCAGGTCCCACCTCCAGCGTCGCGGATGTAGAAATCCGTAAGACATGGGAGATAGATTGCGCGAGGGCCAAATGCCTCGTACTAGCCTCGATGGACAATGACCATCAGAGGAGGCACGAGAATATGGACCTAGAGTCCATATTTCTCCATACAAAAGAACTGTATGGAGAGCAGTCTCGTATCGCAAGATACGAAGTGTCGAAGAAGCTCTTTTCGGCAAGGTTGGCCGTCGGATCATCGGTAGCGGACCACGTGCTTAAGATGATCGGCTATATAGAGGAGCTCGCGGACCTCGGGACCACGTTGGAGAATGAACTCTATACTGATCTGATTCTCCAGTCCCTTCCTTCCACTTACGCCCAGTTCATTCTCAACTTCAACATGCAAGGAAAGGAGGTTGAACTTGCCGAACTTCTGAACATGTTGAGGACTGCTGAGGGCACCCTACAGAAGGGTAGGGAGACATCCACTTTGTTTGTAGGAGGATCTTCCTCTTCTAGGTCCAGGGCGAAAGCCAAGGGCAAGAAGAAGAAAGCCCCCGCCAAACCAAGGGGCGGTGTCGGTAAAGTGGATACGAAGGGAAAGGGTAAAGCAACAAAGGTAGCGGGGAAACTGGTGGGGAAGGAAGAATGCTTCTATTGTCACAAAAGTGGCCACTGGAAACAAGATTGCAAGGCTTGGAAAGCCAGAACACAGGATTTGAAGCGAGTTGCAGCTTCAGCTTCAGGTGTGTATGTTATTGAAAACTGTCTATCAATAAACTCTACATCCTGGGTATTGGATACCGGATCAGGATCTCATATCTGTAATTCTTTGCAGGCGTTGAGAAAGCGTAGAGTTTTGAAGGCAGGTGACATGACCCTCAGAGTTGCGAACGGTGCTAGCATGGATGCAGAGGCCGTGGGGGACTATCACCTGGGATTATCAGATGGACACTTTTTGGTTTTGCGTAGTTGTTATTATGTACCAAATGCAACCTGTAATATCATTTCTGTATCTTTATTATCTAAAGAAGGTTATGAATTTGCATTTGTAAGTAATGTAGTGAACATTCACCTTAATCAAGTTTTGATTGGGTCAGGTACATTAAACAACGGTATTTACGTTTTAAACCAACCACAGGTTTTCAATATCCAGAATACACATAAAAGAAAGTCTCCAGATATTAATCAAACTTTCTTATGGCATTGTAGACTGGGTCACATCAACGAGAGAAGATTGACTAAGTTACATACTGAAGGATATTTAGATTCGTTCGAATATCAATCGTATGCAACTTGTCAATCCTGTCTCAAAGGAAAGATGACAAAGGCTCCGTTTTCTGGACACGGAGAAAGAGCGAGCGAGCTCTTGGGACTCGTACACAGCGACGTGTGCGGTCCAATGTCTACACATGCGCGAAGCGGTTTTTCTTACTTCATAACTTTTACGGATGATTTCTCAAGATTCGGACATGTCTTCTTAATAAAGCATAAATCCGAAGCTTTTGATAAGTTCCAGGAATATAAGAATGAAGTAGAAAAACAGACCGGCAAAAGTATCAAGATCCTAAGATCGGATCGAGGAGGAGAATACTTAAGTGCCGAATTCCTGAATTACTTAAAAGAGAATGGAATTCTCTCTCAGCTTACTCCTCCATACACCCCGCAACATAACGGTGTATCGGAGAGACGGAACCGAACCCTATTGGATATGGTACGGTCCATGATGAGTAATGCTGAGTTACCGCGATCTTTCTGGGGATATGCGCTAGAAACAGCTGCATATCTTTTGAACCGTGTTCCCACTAAGACTGTGCCTACCACACCATATGAGTTATGGAGTGGGAAGAAACCCTATCTTCAATACTTGAAGATTTGGGGATGTCCAGCTTATGTCAAAAAGCAGCATACGGACAAGCTCGAGGCACGCTCAGTACTGTGCAAGTTTGTGGGATACCCAAAGAACTCCAGGGGGTATCTTTTCTATTACGCAGAGGAACAAAAAGTCCTTGTTTCTCGCAATGCCCACTTTCTGGAACATCAGTTTTTAGAAAAAGAAATAAGTGGGAGCGCAATAGAACTGGAAGAAATTCCAGAACCACAAACTATTACTGAAAGTTTAGTGGAACCAGAAGGTTCAAAAGAACAGGACATTCCTACGCCGCTCCGCAGGAGTAGTAGGCAGTCTCATCCGCCCGAGAGATACTACGGTTTTCTCATTGACGGGGATAGAGAGGACTGCATCCTAGATTGTGATGAGCCTACTAGCTTCCAGCAAGCCATTCAGAGCGTCGACTCGGTAAAATGGCTGGATGCAATGCGGACCGAGATGGAGTCCATGTACACCAACAAAGTATGGACGTTGGACATTGCTCCAGACGGGGTAAAACCCGTAGGATGCAAGTGGATCTTCAAAAGGAAGATTGGTGTAGATGGACAGGTTGAGACCTATAAAGCTAGACTGGTAGCAAAGGGTTTTCGTCAGCGACCTGGTTTGGACTATGACGAAACCTTTTCTCCAGTAGCTATGCTGAAATCCATTCGGATCCTTCTTGCCATCGCTGCTTTCCACGATTATGAGATTTGGCAGATGGACGTAAAGACAGCTTTTCTAAATGGTCATTTAGAGGAGTGTGTCTATATGGACCAGCCAGAGGGTTTCATTCAGGGTGGGAGCAGCGGAAAGGTGTGCAAGTTGCTCAAGTCCATTTATGGACTCAAGCAGGCATCGCGGAGTTGGAACATCTGTTTTGATGAGACGGTCAAAGAATTTGGCTTTATCAAAAATCCAGATGAACCATGCATCTATTGTAGATTTGTAGCGAGAACTGTAGTATTCCTCGTGTTATACGTGGATGACATTCTCTTAATAGGAAATGACATTCCTATGCTACAATCTGTCAAGGGGTTCTTGTCACACAGGTTCTCCATGAAAGACCTGGGTGATGCCTCCTACATTCTGGGTATCCGGATCTACCGTGACAGATCCAAGAGGATATTAGGACTCTCGCAGTCCAGGTACATCGACACCATACTGAAGAGATTCAGTATGGAAGATTGCAAGCGCGGTAATCTACCGGCTTGTCACGGGATCACCCTCTCCAAAGAGATGTCTCCCAAGACTGATTTGGAGAGGGATCGCATGTCTATTATACCCTACGCTTCTGCGGTAGGCTCTATAATGTATGCGATGTTATGTACCAGACCAGATGTGGCTTATGCACTGAGTGTGGTAAGCAGGTATCAGTCAAACCCAGGGGAGAAACATTGGATAGCAGTAAAGAACATTCTCAAGTACCTGAGAAGGACTAAGGAGATGTTCTTGGTGTATGGCGGAAAAGACCTGCAGGTTGAGGCCTTTGCTGACTCCAGCTTCCAGAGTGACAAGGATGATTCCAAGTCCATGTCGGGTTTTGTCTTTACCCTCAATGGAGGGGCGGTATGTTGGAAGAGCTCCAAACAGGAAACCGTTGCTGACTCGACTATGGAAGCGGAATACATCGCTGCATCTGATGCCGCAAAAAGAAGCTGTCTGGATAAGGAAGTTCTTGAAAGAACTTCAGGTGGTTCCGTCCATTGTTGACCCAATACCTCTGTATTGCGACAACAACGGGGCTATAGCTTTAGCGAAGGAACCCAGGTCCCATCAGAAATCCAGACACATCTTAAGGCGGTATCACCTGATCAGGGAGATCGTGGATCGCCAGGAGATCGAGGTCCGGAGAGTTGCATCAGAGGATAACACAGCAGATCCATTCACCAAGGCCTTGCCCCAGACTCAGTTCGAGCGGCTGATCGAGATGATAGGTCTTCGATACGCCAGTACATGGCCTTAGTGCAAGTGGGAGATTGTTAGTGTATATGCCCTAGAGGCCATTACTGTATCATACTAGCTTGTATATTACTTAATGGAAGCTTGGGATATTCACAGTTATATATACAATCTTGCTCGAAATGGTAGTATGCTACTTGGTTTGTCTCTGCTTTAATATGTGCATGTGTTTCTTTTAGCATATTGCTGGTATACATATTAGTAGAGCCCTTAGGATCTTTGCTTGATTACCAGCGTTGTGATGGCGCTCGCACTCGTGGGAGCTGGGTAATCTATAAGCACATCCTTATACAGGTCCCTGGTCGTTGGACTATCGAGACAGGGCATCGATACTCCGGAGTAGACTAGCGTATGCGCTTCTCATCCCAGTGTGGGAGACGGTCTGTCCCACAGCCGTTAGTACGTCGTACTTGGGATAGTATGCGGGTGCTCGTTAGGTTACGAGTACACTGGACAGGACTCGTAGGGAACTGTTGGTTGGTAATATACCTATCGTCAGTTATCAGTTCCCAGGTGACATGAGTACAGCTTAGTCCGCTGACTTGACACTGTCACTTCGCCTCGAGTGTGTTCCCACTGCACTTTGATTACTACCCTACCACGGCTCAAAGGAGCTGTGCAAACAGGTAGTTTTTGGGTGCAGTCCCGAAGCACTTGGAGGCAGTGACGGTTAGACAGGATTCGTCTCTCCCGGTATTGGGGGTTGACATCGCGCTGTGTCTAGGAGAGCCATTACACGAGTAGTCCCTGGCCAGGGCAAGCGAGATATACTGGTAGGTTTCCAGTGTTATCTCAGGGTGTTCTGGGCTACACTCCGACACGACTTGTACCGCTATTAGGGGACTGACGTTCACCACCCCCCTAGGCCCGCCATGCGATGTATCAGACGAACAGACCGGACTGTACGGAGACTGTCACATACAGGCTCAGTAGGAGTGCAGATGGGGTTTCACCTCGTCAGTCTTCTTATCGACATCTACCTGGGGACCGTTACGTACAGCTAGTGCCGCTTGCGGTCTGTGGTTAAACCCACTGCCAGCGTAGTGTCGAGTCTTTAGAGTCCCACACAGAGAGCTATTCGCCTTTAGGCAAAACGAGTAGAGGTCGCATGGTTTTGCGACAGGGTTCGTTCGCATCCGCGCACTTGTGCACGTTTGCTGTCCGGACAGTTTATACTAGCGGGCTTTGGTTTAAGCCGGATCCTAGTATATGATTTGAGATTGGTTTTTCTCAGGGTATTCGTGTTCCTCGGATCACGAATGCGGGTGCGTATGCACAGTTGCTTGAGATTGGGGGAGAGGACCTTGTTTTGGGTTAATGGCATTTGTCATTTTATTAACCCTATTGTTTTTGTGTGGATTATTGTTAATTGATAATTAGCTTAATTATTGTGCATGGTTGTTGTTGACAATTTGACTTCATTGACTTGTTGACCATGTTGACAACTTGACCATAATCATTTCATTTGGAATATGCTCTTTGATCTTTGCAAAAAAATGAAATGATAATGGTCAATTCATGATTTATCATGACAATTTTCAAGCTAATTATCTAATTAGAATTATCCTCACATATTAGTGAGAATGGCTCACTATTATTCTCATTCTATCATATCTTTTCTCTCTCTTGCTCATCCTCTCCCTCAAGCTCTCTCCCTCTCATGTGTTGAGAAACAAAAAGCTTGAGAAAAACCCTCTCTTGATCTCCTCTTCTCACTTCTAGGGTTCAAGTCTTAGCATTTCTTGCACTCTAGTTACTCCTAGCTTGGAGTTGAAGCTAAAGGTGGTGGCTTTCAAGTGGATCCTTCTTTGACGGGAGAAGACAAGCAAGGTGAACTCTTTCTACCATACCTAGGAGCAAGGAGAGAAGGACTAAAGACCAAAGGTATAACCTTTCTTCACTTAGCTACTTTGTAGTTAGGGTTAGCTAGTTTATGTTTAGCAAAGATCCTCACAAGCTTAGTCCATGTTGCCTAAGTCATAAAAAATCCGATTTTTATTATGTTTTCCGCCTCCCCGTAAGCACCGGGGTGGGCAACACGGACTTACAGATAGAGCCCCTAGGATTCTTGCTTGACTACCAGCAGTATGAGGGCGATCATATACGTGGGAGCTGGGGTCTATAACCACATCCTTAAAAGTTCCCTAGTCGTGGGAGTTTCGAGACAGGGCATCGATTCTCCAAAGTAGACTAGTGTATACAGTCGAGATCCCGACAAGGGGCGGTGGCCGGTCTCACAAGCCACTGGTGTCAGTTGGTTCACCTAAGATATATAAAGGTGCTCATTGGGTTATGAGTACACCGGACAGGACTCGCCGGGAACCTGCTAGTTGGGATTATTCCTCATGTCAGATAGCAGTTCCCTGGTAACATGTGTACAGGTTAGTTCATCGACCTGAGATCGTCATTTGTCTCGTGTGAGTTCCCACTGTGCTTTGATTACAACCCTACCAGGGCTCAAAGGAGTCGTGCAAACAGGTTTTAGTTGGGTACAGTCCCGATCCACATGGAGGCAGTGAGCGGATCTGCAGGGGTTCGTCTCTCCCGGTATTGGGGGTGAGGTCGCGCTGTGTCTAGGAGAGCCAGAATATGAAAAGTCCTTGGCCAAGGCAGGAGATTTGCTGGTAGGTATTCCAGTAGTATCTCAGGGTGTTCTGGGCTACACTCCGACACGACTTGTACCGCTATTGGGGGTCTGACTTTTACCAACCCCCTAGGCCCGCCATGCGATACTCATAGACGAACGGACCGGACTGTACGGATATTGTCACTGACAGGCTCAGTAGGGTGTCAGGATGAGTTCGCTCAGCGACGTCCCTTTTGGTCAATACCTGGTAGCCCGTCACGTATTGGCTTATATCTCTGACGTGCTAGTGGTTAAATCCACAGCCATAGTATTGACGAGTCTTTAGAGTCCACCACACACAGTTACTCAAGTTTCGGGCGAAACGCTGTAGAGGCCGTATGGAGATATGGCAGGGTTCGATCAGATACTTGCGGTATTGCATGGATCGTGATCGGACGGATTTTACTAGCCGGCTTTGGCTTAAGCCGGATCCTAGTATTAGATAGTGTAGTTTTGTCTCTTTGCATTTGTGTTCAGTGGGAATACAAATGCGGGCATGTATTTGCAGTAACGGGGTTTTCCTGTAATTTATTACGGGATCAGTTTTTTGAAATTGCCAATTTGCATTCCGTTCCGGCCGGTTTTCTTTTATTCCTTCACGGCCGGACTTTCCGTAGGAGGGTGTTATTTGCGGTTTGCAAATAACATTTTGTGGAGGAGTTTCTTGCATATTTGTGGCCTCTTCATCATGAGATGCTTTTCTTGTCCATTTCATTGCTTTTCATGTGATGGTTGTTTGATTTGATGAGAAAAGAAATGGGTGTGACCATTTTCATCTTGGCTTATTCTTTTTCTTCTCTTGATTATTGATTCTTTTCACACACCCATGAAGAGGAGGGGCTGGCCACTATTATGAGGGGAGATTGATTTTAGTGGGAGGTGATTTTATCTCATCAAATGCCTTGAAAAAATTGAGAGCTCCATTTTTCCTTCTCTCAAGTTCATTCTTTTCCTCCACATACCATGGCAACTTCTAAGCCCCAAAAGAGACAACCTACTACTCTAGTCTACAGCAAATCTTGGACATGTCGGCTAGCCAACTTCGTGCCCGAGTTGCCTCGGTCAAGAGGTGGGAGCCCGTAAAAGATTTCGGCTACGTGGTGCCCTTTCCGACGAGGACGTGACGGACAGAGATTCCGCGGGAGATCGGAGTGGAGACGAAGACCGAACGACACGGATCGCTTGGTATAACTCTCTACCCGTATTTTAGTTTGCTAGTTGCTAGGTTAATGGCCCGATCCGGATGAAAAGTGCGCGGTGGTGCCGGTTTGCTAGTATGCAAAATTTTTGTTTCCGCGTTTCCGGCGTCGGATTGACGGCCGGGGCGCCGCCGCGGACTTACAATGGTATCAGAGCCACGGCATTAACCATGCCTAGCTTGCTCTAGTATGTTTAAAACCCGATCGAACAAAAATCCCCAAAAACCGTATTTTCCAATGCATCGTGTTTCTGTCAAAAAATTTTCTGCTCCAAAAATTTTTTCAGGTTGTTGCAGAATACTGTGGATGGAACAATAAGAATTCTGGTAAAATTTGGTCACGAGATCTGACTATACCGTCGCAGAACCGCGGCCAAACCCATGCTTAGGCCGCGGTTCCGCCGCGCTTTTCACTGTTCATTGTGCCAAATTTTTCCAGAGGGCTTTTGACATGAAAATAGGGGTTTTGGAACATTCTTTTTGGGCCCAGATTTTCTGTGAGTGCTACAGTACTGCTTGGGGCCCACTTTGATAAATTTGTTCGATCGGATATTTTAAACACATTAGTTCACAGTATTTACATTATATCTGCGACCGTGAATGTCACTTGATCGGTAAATCCTGTCTAACTGCTATAGCCCTTTTAGACGGATTTGCGAACGTGACATTCACGTTGATGTTCTGTGTTGTGCTGTGATGTTGCGGATTGGTCGTGGGGATAGCCTGAATGCAGTGTTAGTACAGTTTTTGTTTTATATGTACATTTGATATTGCGGGGCGAGCGTCCGACCTGTGGACTGCCGTCACTGCCTGTTTGTATTATTCTTTTGGGGCACGACCAGGTAGCGGTCGATGTACCCGTTGTATGTATATTTTACTTTCTGTACTAGGATTACCCCGCGGAGGGGTGCACGGATAGCCGGGTTCTAGAGGACAACGAGCCCACATCCCATGGCTTTGAGACGGAGGGGGCTTTACTCTAGAATTGGCAGGCTATTCGCCGCACTCGTAGGGGGTATAGGTTGACCCAGGAGGGGTGCCCAAGTTACCGGATTCCGTGAAGTGCTGGGTGGTCCATTCACGTCGCTGAAGGGGGCTGCCTCGCTTCAGGTTTTGGCGGGTAACTTGCCGCGCCCGTAGGGGTCTAGGATTTCATTGCACAGGCTATCCATACGACCAGGGGAACGTCGGGTTTCAGTAGCGGCTCTATGAAACCCGGGGATCCCAGATATCTGTATTGTTCTGTGATGCTGTACATTTCTGTGATGCTGCATTTTATCACGCCTTGAGCGAAAATTATATATTATATATATACTAGTAGATGTTGTATATGTTTTGCATCCGCGCTAGTCCAGTCCCCGCTCTGTCGTTAGTTAGCTAACCTAACGGGTGATGACGGGACCCAGTGGCGAATGCGGATGGCATATACGTACGTCATTATTTTCGTTCTTTTGTGGTGTGATCAATTGATGGGACTGCGTTGATTTGGATCAATGCAAGATAAACAAACCTATTTGATGTTGTTGGAACATTTTTCAAAAAGCTGTTATTGCAAGGGCGTTCTCTTTTGTTTTGCATCGTGGTATTCAGTTGGAATATCCTGCTCCTCAGTCGACGAGGCAAGGGCCGAGATCCCTTCACCGGGAGTGACCCCTTGGACAAAAGTTTGCGTCAGGGCAATAACTTCACTGTAGCCGATTACTTTTGCTTTGCATCGTGGTATTCAGTTGGAATATCCTGCACCTCATTTTACGGGGAAAGAGCCGAGATCCCTTCACCGGGAGTGACCTCTTTAACAAAAGTTTTCGTCACTATATTTTTAAAAGCTATCAGTTCCTTCAACGATATCAAGTTCATTACGTTAAAGGTTTTCGCCAGAAACCATTCGTAGCCCTCCGTCGTTTCCTATGGATGGTCAATAGTATTCAAGCTGTGTATGTTGGCCAAAGTCAAGGCACAGTGATTGGTAGCTATTGGGTATTCATATGCAGCATAGATAGATGCGTTGGTTTGGGACAGTCGTACTGCCATTTTGGCCAAAGTCAAGGGTAGGTACGGGTGGGTTCAAATTAACCTGGAGAATGACGGGTAGAACTTGACATGTGACTTATGATATGTTGGCCAAAGTCAAGGTCATAAGAGCATGGGGCAAAAATTACATCGGGAGTTTCAAAAGAACTGAAACTTGCCAGATATGCGCATACCTTCTGGAGTGTGATAGCGTGAGCGGATTCCGTCACGTTATCATGCGATGATGGTTGGATCCCGATTCCCACTGATGAGTTGGTTTACTCCTCGGGTGATCCCGGCAAATTCTTCTTTCAGGTTTGGGGAAGAATTTGACGTTACAGTGGGAGGTTTCCAGATTAGATAAAGTGATAACCATTCTGATCTAGGTTAGAGTGCACGCTGAGTGTTTCTTTTCTCTCTCTCTTTGGCAGCGACCATTGACCCGACCCTAGACTATGACTCAGTGACCAAGTTGACTGAACCTTCTTAACACTGGGTTTTGGATTGTCAGAGTTGCAGACCTCATTGCCACTCCTACTTTTACCCTTTTCTCCAGGACACCCCGTATTACTACGAACGTCCACTTCCATTGGACAAAACCATCGTATGGTTATATACGAACTCGAAGGAATTCGAGGATGGTTTCCGGTTCTGGAGAAAACGAATAGGACTATTCAGTTGTCTTTTCCTTTTACCTTCTCTCTCGGATTGCGAGTACTCCTTGGCTTAGGAGATAGTACACCTATTACGCAAATTGGATAGTCTTCTTCCAAACCATAGGCAAGTGCCGACCGGTAGGGAATGAAGAAAACCAATTTGCCTAAACGGTGTACATAAGGTATTAAGTAAAGACAAAGAAAAGGATTAGTAAGAGGGCAAAGTAAATTGTGACTGCTATTCACGACCAAACCAAGTATTTCTTCGCCAATCCTAAATCACCTTTGTATCACTACAAAGATCCCAAGTTTATTGGATAATCCATCGTATGGTTATATACGAACTCGAAAGGAACTTGTTCCAGTTCAGGGATGGATCCTAGTTCAGGAGAAATAGGAATTAAGTTCATTCGGTTGTCTTTTATCTTCACCTTCTCTCGCATTGCGAGTGCTCCTAGGATTAGGACAGTACACCCATTATGCTTATTGGATAGTCTTCTTCCAAACCATAGGCTGGTGCCGAACGGTAGGGAAGGAAGAAAACCATTTGGCCTAAAGGGGTGTGCAGAAGGTAATGACTAAAGACATAAAAAGGGATTTGGAGAGGTGGCAAAGAATTATACGGTTACAGTTGTGAATCTGGATAATGGAAGAGGCATTACTAGGATTACCAGGATACCCCATCGAAACATTTCAATGTTTCAGTTTCACTGTGTACTGTTAAAAGAAAACTGATTTCCCAATTAGACACTTGCTCCAGGGTATGTATTTACCAGGTTTGATTCTCACATCTGTATGGTTTTACAGATGATGAGTGGGAGTAAGTTATTGGGAATTAGGTGATTATCCTCATTATATCAGGATTCATTGTAATTGGTGATATTTGAGGAAGTCACCTGGGTTGTTTGCCGGACGGCAAATATTTGGATTCGAATATCCGTTGTTATGTACCAATTTCAAATTGATATATCTGTACGTCTATTTTTATAGAGTGAGATATACCTTTTGAAATTATGTCTATGACATTTACCTATATCAGTGGATGGTTAGGTAAGGAGCATTGAACAGTGGTGTAATTCTTCTTAACCATAAGTACAGTTTTCAACCTACGACACACAGTGAATGAGTTGCTAAACTCAGGGGACTTATACAGACTATTGTATATTGTCCAGTGTCCATTAGGACAGAGGGGTAGGTACTCCTACTATATTCTGTTTACTTATGACTTCTCTAGTTCTTAGACAGGTGTTTCGTAGAAACGCAGGGTTCAAGTTTTGAGAAGTTATAAGTATAAGATTAAAGTAGAGAACCAGGCATTGCAAGTATCGGGATTCTTCAAGGTGATCGAAGATGTAGATACTTGTGTATGGTATTCAGTTGATAGTAATGATTAAGAGAACTTGTTTCTCTTTCAGGTTACTCATAATTGGAATCATTCCTAAGTTGAGTAACGCTGATCGGCCTCCTTCCATTTAGTTTACATGCAGTGGAGACAGCTGCATGATTTGAATCTGGTTCAATTAAATCAGTGCCTCTGTTTCTGTATTGGATATAGAACAGTTCATATCTTGACATTGTTAAGGTACGGGGAGTTGTCCGGCTTATGCTTAAAACCAGACTCTGGACAACTCAAGGCACGTTTCTGTAATGGCTGTTTGTGGGTTGACCCGGGCTATGACGAGGGTTGACCTTCTACCATCTGGAAGATCAATAGTGATATTGTTCTTGACTCGCCACAGTTTTAATAAAAATGGATTTTTTCCAGAAAACAGTAGTGGGAGTATGGTAGAACTGGAAGTGATTCCAGAACCGCAAACGATTACTGAAGATTTGATAAGAACCTAAAGATTCAATCTGGTTTGACATTCCATTGGCCACTCCGCAGATAAAGTGGGTAACCTCAGGCGCTCGAGAGGTACTTCGGTATGCTCAAATACGGTGGCAGGGAGGTTCTTGTTTACCCAGACTTGCCATTGCTGTTGTTCCAGACTGTGAGACCCGGCAGGAGGATGAATATAGCGTCGTTCTAAACTAGCTTTAGAAGTGCACGTCTATATGACTCTGCCAGAGGGTTATCGTCGTCAGTGGGAGCAGCGGAAGCATTGGTGGACAGGTGGCTTATGTCTATTTATAGACTAAAGCTGATATAGCGGAGATAGACCATCTATTTCTGATGTGACAGTCATAGGTTTGACTTCATCAGAATAGGGGATGGATCTGTTAAGAAGGTAATAGGGTGTGATGTCCTGGTATTGGATGACATACACAGAGTAGGAAGTGATATTCCTATACTGCGATCGGTTATACGTTGGTCGTCACACAGTGGTTTCTCCACATAGGACTTGGATATTATATCAGACATTCTGGTTACTAGATCTATAGATCTAGATTTGGGTGGTTTCCCAATCTAAGTACTTAGACAGCATTCTATGAGTATTTAGAATGGACGATTCCTGGCACGGTAGTGTACCTACAGGTGATGGAGTCACCCTTTCTAAAGGTGTCTTATAGACTAATGTAGAGAGGGATGTGCATGATTGGCAGATCACTTGCTTAGGCAATTGAGTCAATCATGAGATGTCAAGTACCACACCAGATGTTGTTCTTGCAGTAGATGCAATAAGTTGATATTGATCCAATCCTGGAGAACAGTCGGAAGCAGTTTTAGAACATAAGTGGATGTTCTAGGGATATGATAATAGCATTCTCCTTCGGGAGACAGTTATTATTCCAGGCTTCCAAGGTGACCTGGATGTCAGAGTGGCTGTCAGAGTTATAGTTTTCCCTCTGACGAGGGGCAGTATTTTGGACGGGTAGTCCAGGAGGATACTGAGGGAAGGTATGGCACAGGATACTGATTAAGTTCAGTTGACGATACAGTTTAAGAAGTTTGGATTTGGAGTTCATTTATGAGCTAGGTCCCATCAGACATCCAGACATTCTAAGACAGGGATTGCTCATTTCGGGAGATGGCTTTCTCCGCGAACTTGAGATAAAGAGAGACATAGAAAGAAACACCATAGCGGATCCACTCACTGAGGCTATTCCTCGAACGCAATAGTTTCGCAAACGAGCTTTGTGAGACTGACTAGTAGAGGAGTTGGGTGTTCGGTATCACACGGGCTGTGAGTATGCGACATCACAATAATTAGCCTTGAGTGCAAGTGGGAGATTGTTGGAGATAGTGCCATCAGAGTCAATTATTGGATCACAGGCACGTGATTGCAATGATTGAGGAGGACCTATACCGGTAGGACAGTCTTACTCGTGATGATAGTATGCTATATGGTTTATCTTTATCATCGTGTACTGCTTTAGGTGACCTTACAAGTCGCTATTACACGTTGATAGAGCCCCTAGGATTCTTACTTGACTACCAGCAGTATGAAGGCGATCATATACGTGGGAGCTGGGGTCTATAAGCACATCCTTAAAAGGTCCCTAGTCATGGGAGTTTCGAGACAGGGCATCGATTCTCCAGAGTAGACTAGTGTATACAGTCGAGACCCCGACGAGGGGCGGTGGCCGGTCTCACAAGCCACTGGTGTCAGTTGGTTCACCTAAGATGTATACAGGTGCTCATTGGGTTATGAATACATCGGACAGGACTCGCCGGGAACCTGCTAGTTGGGATTATACCACATGTCAGATAGCAGTTCCCTGGTGACATGTGTACAGGTTAGTTCATCGACCTGAGATCGTCATTTGTCTCGTGTGAGTTCCCACTGTGCTTTGATTACTACCCTACCACGGCTCAAAGGAGTCGTGCAAACAGGTTTTAGTTGGGTACAGTCCCGATCCACATGGAGGCAGTGAGCGGATCTGCAGGGGTTCGTCTCTCCCGATATTGGGGGTGAGGTCGCGCTGTGTCTAGGAGAGCCAGAACATGAAAAGTACTTGGCCAAGGCAGGAGATTTGCTGGTAGGTATTCCAGTAGTATCTCAGGGTGTTCTGGGCTACACTTCGACACGACTTGTACCGCTATTGGGGGTCTGACTTTTACCAACCCCCTAGGCCCGCCATGCGATACTCATAGACGAACGGACCGAACTGTACGGATATTGTCACTGACAGGCTCAGTAGGGTGTCAGGATGAGTTCGCTCATCGACGTCCCTTTTGGTCAATACCTGGTAGCCCGTCACGTATTGGCTTATACCTCTGACGTGCTAGTGGTTAAATCCACAGCTATAGTATTGACGAGTCTTTAGAGTCCACCACACACAGTTACTCAAGTTTCGGGCAAAACGCTGTAGAGGCCGTATGGAGATATGGCAGGGTTCGATCAGATATGTGCGGTATTGCACGGATCGTGATCGGACGGATTTTACTAGCCGGCTTTGGCTTAAGCCGGATCCTAGTATTAGATAGTGTAGTTTTGTCTCTTTGCATTTGTGTTCAGTGGGAATACAAATGCGGGCATGTATTTGCAGTAGCGGGGTTTTCCTGTAATTTATTACGGGATCAGTTTTCTGAAGTTGCCAGTTTGCATTCCGTTCCGGCCGGTTTTCCTTTATTCCTTCACGGCCGGACTTTCCGTAGGAGGGTGTTATTTGCGGTTTGCAAATAACATTTTGTGGAGGAGTTTCTTGCATATTTATGGCCTCTTCATCATGAGATGCTTTTCTTGTCCATTTCATTGCTTTTCATGTGATGGTTGTTTGATTTGATGAGAAAAGAAATGGGTGTGACCATTTTCATCTTAGCTTATTCTTTTTCTTCTCTTGATTATTGATTCTTTTCACACACCCATGAAGAGGAGGGGCCGGCCACTATTATGAGGGGAGATTGATTTTAGTGGGAGGTGATTTTATCTCATCTCATGCCTTGAAAAAATTGAGAGCTCCATTTTTCCTTCTCTCAAGTTCATTCTTTTCCTCCACATACCATGGCAACTTCTAAGCCCCAAAAGAGACAACCTACTACTCTAGTCTACAGCAAATCTTGGACGCGTCGGCTAACCAATTTCGCGCCCGAGTTGCCTCGGTCAAGAGGTGGGAGCCCGTAAAAGATTTCGTCTACGTGGTGCCCTTTCCGACGAGGACGTGACGGACGGAGATTCCGCGGGAGATCGGAGTGGAGACGAAGACCGAAGGACACGGATCGCTTGGTATAACTCTCTACTCGTATTTTAGTTTGCTAGTTGCTAGGTTAATGGCCCGATCCGGGTGAAAAGTGCGCGGTGGTGCCGGTTTGCTAGTATGCAAAACTTTTGTTTCCGCGTTTCCGGCGTCGGATCGACGGCCGGGGCACCGCCGCGGACTTACAGCCATAAGTCCTCAAATTCAGCTTAATTGAGCCCACATACTCATAAATCACAGATCTTACCCCCAAATTGGACTACAGATCTTTCAACAACCTCACGTCGGTTCGAGGGTACATCTCTTTACTCCTCTGATATTTGTCGTTGTAATCCTTCAACGTCTTCAGAGAGGTGACGGGTCTCGACAACCACACATTTCATGGACTGTTGGGTCCTTAAGCCCATAGACTATGATGTCCTTAACCTTGACTGTGAGGTCTTTAAACTCACGGACTATGACATCCTTAACCTTGACTGTGAGGTCTTTAAACTCACGGACTATATGTCCTTAACCTTGACTGTGAGGTCTTTAAACTCACGGACTATGATGTCCTTAACCTCGGACCGTGATGTCCTTAAACTAACGATGGACCGTAATGTCCTTAAACTAACCGACCGCAATGTCCTAAACTAAACAATAGAGTCTAAATGCTCTCTTGTTGGATCTAAATGATCCCGTTAAGTTGATCTTAGTCTAAAATTAGACTAACGTATTCTTAACATACGTTTAAGTTGATCTTAGTCCCAAATGAGACTTACGTATCTTTAAACCCAACCCCCAAACCCATATCTAAGAAGATACGGATTTGGACTAATCCACGCCCTACGGGCGACAACATAAATTAGTCTCCGTATACAATCCATGGGCAACCAAAAACAAAAAAAACACCCACGACACGAAGTGACGGAGAAGGAGAAAGTGGTTACCGCGATGCGGTTGCGTAATTAACTGCTGGGGTTTGCGCCTGCAGAGAAGAGCGTCCCCACAATCAAAAACCCCTCAATGAGGGAGAATCTGACGAAGTCTGCTACATCGGCCGCATCCGTCTAAACCTTCGATACACGGTGCCATAAATCAACTTGGCATCTTCGGAGAGGTGGACGAATAGCACCAATTAGCATCTGCCCCGAAATTCAGGCAAGACGGACCCGCGCGGTCGCGTCTACACGTTTCGGCGGGGAACTGGGTGCGCTGTGCTCCGAGCAGCGTACCACGTGTCAAACATGGGTGCGCTAGCGCAATGTGCGCTGCCTTTTAAGCAGCGCACCACGTGCAAATCACAGGTGCGCTAGCGCTGGAATTAAAAACTCCCCACCGTTAGATCAAAGATCTAATAATAATGATAAATCATTAATTAATCAGAATTAAATTCTGTTAAGGAAAGATTCCTCAAAATCTTTCTAAATAACAAGATTGTGCTCTGTAAATCAGAGCACCGTTGGATCAATGATCCAATGGTAAATAAAAATTACCAAAAGACAGAATAAATTTTGTAAGGAAATATTTTCCAATCTTATTAAAAATAAGAAGATTGCCTTCTGTAAAACAGAAACCCTAGGATCAAAGATCCAATGGTAGGGAAACATCCCCAAATCAATCAGAGAAAGATCTCTTTAACTGATTTAACAAATCAGCCTACCCTATAAAAAGGTCCCTAGACTTCAAGTCTCAGAGAGACAGATACACAAAAAGAGAGAGAAACCTCCCCAAAAACTTTGAGAAAATTCAAAGAGCAAGCTCTTGCAAGAAAATCTTTCTGCAAAGTAAAAATGATGATGATGAACATAGAGAAGAAATCATCTCATAAAAAGAAGAATTCATTTCTTTAAAAAGATCATAGATCTACAAAGACAAAAAGTCTTTCACAAAGAGATCAAAAGATCTCATCATAAAACGAAAGAAGAACTTATTTCTCACAGATCATAGATCTACAAGACAAAAGTCCTTCACAAAGAGATCAAAAGATCTCACCCTAAAAGAATAAGAATATAATTCTTCTCACAGATCATGGATCTATAAAGACAAAGCCTTTCATCAATATAAGAGATTGGAACATCTCCTGCAAAATAAGAACTGTTGTTCTTAGATCTTGAAACAAAGTCTCTTTTAAAAGAACATAAATTTGTTTCCCAGATCATAAAAATAATCAGATGCGCTTTGCGCTCTTAAACTGCGCTTTGCGCTCTTGAACATCGCTTCTGCGCTCTGTGGACTGGCGGTCAGCGCCAAATGCGCCACGTGTCAATCACGTATGCACCAATTAACAACTTGCGCTTTACGCTTCTGAAATAGCGCACTGCGCTCATGTGCTGGCGCTCAGCGCCAAGCGCACCACGTGTCACTCACGTGTGCACCACTAAACTGAAAGCGCAATGCGCTCATGTAATAGAGCTCAGTGCTCATAAACTGGTATCATGCGCTCATCATCTGGCGTCTAGTGCCAAGCGTGACACGTGTTCCTTACATGTGCGCCACGTAGCAGAAGCGCACTACGCTTTTTGACCAGCGCAAAGCGTCTAGCGCGCCACATGTTGCACTGACAGAACATAAATTGTTCTTTAATTAGCCCAGAGCTCTGATGAATGCTCTGCATTCAATAAAAGACAAAACATTGTCAAGATATAAATCAATGCTCAGCATTGTTAAAAGGGCCAAGCCCAAATAAAGGCTCAACAGCCCAAAATAAAATGTTAAACATTTTAACCTGATTGGACTTAGCCTAAGATTGGCCATAAGTCCTCAACTCATATTAATTGAGCTCATATGCTCATAAATATGTTAACAGATCTTAGCCCCAAATTGGACTACAGATCTTCCAACCAACTCACATCGGTTCGAGGGTACATCTCTTTACTCCTCTGATTTTTGTCGTTGTAATCCTTCAATGTCTTCAGAGAGATGATGGGTCCCGACAACCAAACATTCCACGGACTGTGGGGTCCTTTAAAACTCACGGACTATGATGTCCTTAACCTTGACTATGAGGTCGTTAAACTCACGGACCATGATGTCCTTAACCTTGACTGTGAGGTCTTTAAACTCACGGACTATGATGTCCTTAACCTTGACTGTGAGGTCTTTAAACTCACGGACTATGATGTCCTTAACCTTGGACCGTAATGTCCTTAAACTAATCGACCGCAATGTCCCTAAACTAAACAATAGAGTCCGAATGCTCTTTTGTTGGATCTAAATGATCCCGTTAAGTTGATCTTAGTCTAAAATTAGACTAACGTATCCTTAACAAACGTTTAAGTTGATCTTAGTCCCAAATGAGACTAACGTATCCTTAAACCCAACCCCCAAACCCAAATCTAAGAAAATACGGATTTGGACTAATCCACGCCCTACGGGCGACAACATAAATTTGTCTCCGTATACAATCCACGGGCAACCAAAAACAAAACAAACACCCACGACACGAAGTGCCCATCTGGAGAAGGAGAAAGTTGTTACCGTGATGCGGTAGAGAAATTAACTGCAGGGGCTTGCGCCTGCAGGGAAGAGCGCCCCCACAATCAAAACCCCCTCAAATGGGGGGGAATCTAATGAAGTCTGCTACATCGGCCGCATCCGTTTAAACCTCCGATATACGGTGCCATAAATCAACTTGGCATCTTCGGAGAGGTGGACGGATAGCACCAATTAGCATCTGCCCTCAAAATTCAGGCAAGACGGACCCGCGCGGTCGCGTCTCCGTGTTTCGACGGGGAACAGATTCTGGCACGCCCGGTGGGACCTTTTCCTCTTTCCACTCCCCACTTCGTGTGTCGTGTGCGCGAACGAATCGCGGTTCGCTATGGTTGCCCTTGGGTTCGAGGTACTAAGAATTGGTGTCTTACTTGGTGCAGAAAACGAAAGATCAATGGCGTCTACCTGCACAAAATGTTCCAGCTGCAACTGCAACTCCCGTTCCGCCTCATCTGGAGAAGTAACTTACGGGCCCCAGGCAGCCTCCCTGTTCATAATATCGGTGGACCAAGTAACTCAGGCCACCACTGGGCTGTTCTTTGGGACTATGATCCCACCCATGAGCTTCAATGCCCCGATGTTGCCGCAAGAATCCCCAAAGAAGTCGGTCTTTGATCGACTTACCACTGCCGTGGCCCCTCTCAATGGGTCGCCTAAGTCTAACGCCTCAGTTTTCAACAGACTGGGCCAGAATGCCAACAAGCCCGCAATACCTGAAGCAGCCATCCCAAAGCGGATAGCCATCCCGGCTCAAGCGGACGAAATCATTGGAAAGGCTTCTCCTGACAAGAAGTCAGTCTTCACAATGCTGGCTACTCCGGCTCCCGCTCCAAGCGAAGTCACCTCTGCCCAGAGGTCTGTATTCAATAGGTTGGACATTACTTCTCGGCGAACGTCGGTCTTCAAAAGGCTGGCACCGGCGACAACCCTCCGTCAAGACAGGGAGCATGACGAAGTCACCCCTACAGCTGAGACAATCCCATCCTCACGACATGCTCGACGTCGCCACTAGCGCTGAGTAAGGAAGGCCGGGGGCAGCTCCCCCTCTGGGCTAACTTCGCCAGCCCCCATGGTGGAAATCAATGCTGTTGTTCCAACTGGGAACAGCTTTGAACCGCTTAGGAGGGTTCGCAAGAACTCTCCGACCGCCGTGCTGAAGAGATCTCCTCCACCTATGGAGATTACTACAGAAAAGAAGCCGGAGCATCCCCCTCAGTGGCTGTCCTCCAAAATTTATAAAGTCTGGCGACAGGTCCAGGAATCGGTGATTAACTAGGACTACTCTCGCCGGTCGAAGAAGCTTAAAGCTCAGCAAGAAAAGAACCATTTCGTGGTACCACAGAAGACGTCATCCATCTGAGTGCCCGCTGCAACGGCCCCCTCGACTTCAACAGCTCACAAGAGAAGAGGCCAGAGAAAGCCCCCGTGAATGCGGCAAACCGCAAGGACGTCGAATCTAAACGCCCGAAGTCCGGGGGCATGGTAATACATGTTAGTTATATGTATGCCCTAGAGGCCATTACTGTACATATGATGTATATTGTAATGGATGCTTGGACATATATAGGGAGGACTTTCTTGCTCGACATGATAGTATGCTATCTGGTTGTACTTTATCTTAACATGTACTCTGATTGTCTCTATGTTACATGTTGATAAAGCCCTTAGGATATGTACTCGACCACTGGGACTATGATGAGATCATACTAGTAGGGCCACGGTAGTCGATGAGTACATCCTATAACTGTTCCTAGTCTAGGGTGTATCGAGACAGGGCATCGATACGTTAGAGTAGACTAGCGTATACGCATCTTGACCCATATGATGGGCGATGGATGATCCCATATCCATCGGTGTTTGACATCAAGGTTGGTGTACGGGTGCTCAGTGGAGACTGGGTACACTGGACGGACTCTCCGAGAACTCCCAGATGGTATTATACCTCACGTCAGATGGCAGTTCTCCGGTGACACTGGTACAGAGTAGTCTGTTGACCCGAGATTGTCATAGAGTCTTGTATGATTCCCACTGTGCTTTGATTTCCATCATACCACGTCCAAGAGGGCGTGCATAAAGGTGGCTTTTGGGTACAGTCCCGAATCACATGGAGGCAATGAGCGATAGGAGGGGATTCGTCTTTCCCGGTATAGGGAGTTGATGTTGTGCTGTGTTCGATTGGCTATAACTGGAAATCCCTGGCCAGGGTTGCTGAGATTTACTGGTAAGTGTTATCAGTAGTTTCTCGAACTGTTATAGACCTCATATCGACACGACTTATCAAGCTACTGGGGTCTGACGTTTACCACCCCTAGGCGAGATATGCAACATATCAGACGACGAGACCGGACTGTACGGGAGTGTTACTGATTGGATTCACAGGAGAATGTACAGGCTTGCTTGTTGATCTTCTGAGCGCTCAATACCTGCGTAGCTGTTACGTTTAGCTGACCGCTTGCAGCTTGTGGGTGTTTGATATGATTATCACCTACAGCCGGCGTATTGACGATTCTTTAGAGTCCTACACAGAGGTTTCTTGGCTCAGGCAAAACGGAGTAGGAGAACATATGTGATATGTGCGGGACCGAGGATAATGCGGTATATGATACCGTATTGGATTCTCACGATATGAGATATCGGCCGGGTATATGTGATATAGTCGGGTCATCGTATTAGTCGGTTATATGCGATATAGCCGGATTGTCGGATCAAGTGTTGATTCGATAATTTAATGTATAATAATATATATGATATATTAAATTACTTTAACTAATATTAGCTCACTAAAAGATTCTTTTTCTCACTCTGGTAATACATTGATATATATGCGATATATGTTAATTGTATTATTTTATTTTGTTACAATAAATATTATATATGTGATATATAATATTGTAACATAATGTGGTTATTAATGCAACATGTTTAGTCGAGATTAAACATGGTTAGGGTTTGATTAGGGTTAAGTTATTCCAGAAGTTTCTAGAAGCTTTCTTTTTGTTTTGTGCAAAGATATTTGTTTAGATATTTTTGCATGATATTTCCTTAACCCAACCACACCCTTTAATCTTGGTTAATTCTCTACAATGGTTAGTTGAACCATGGTTGCATTTCTAACCTTATGATTACTTTGCATTATTCATCACAAAAGAGATAATTCATTCTTCTTCTTCTTCCTCCTTTTTTTGCAAAGCTTTCTTGCTTTTTATTTTGTGATGAAAAATGAGTGAGAATAAGAAAACAAATGAGAGAAAAAATCCTACTTCATTATCCTCATCTTCCCTTGCCCTTTAGATGAGGGTGTTCACTTCATTTAGTGAGTGTTAGCTTTTGTTAATGAAACTTCAAGGTAGATCATCTATGTTATCGAAGATCGGAAGCAAGACTGCATCTTTCTCTTCGTGGAGCCTCTCGAGAGTCCGGAACAAGATGATCGCAGCGAAGGGACCTCAACACGGAGCTTAAGAAGTGAAGGACCGGATCTACAAAGCTTGTAATCCCCCTCACTTAGTGTTAAAGAGTTTAACATGCTTGTTTTCGCCTAATCTCTAGTTTAAAGATCCGGCTTTGGGTTGTTCGGCACGGCTAAAATTTTAATCGGGCATGGTTGATGCCTCGTAGACCCTTATGGCAATGCCTAGCATCCCTACAGTAGTATCAGAGCCAAGCTAGAGCTTTAGGCGAACTCTAGACGAACTTTAAAGTCCGATCGAACCCGGAAACCCCGATATATACCCTTCTCTGGAATTTTTTTCAAAATGTGATTTTTTGTGAATTAAAAATACTCAAAAAAATCAGCAGGGAATTACAAGAATTACTGTGCAGCACGTGCCTCCAATTCAATTAAAGCACCGCGGAACCGCGGCCGTACAATGGCTTGCGTGGCGTTTCCGCGGCCAAAAAGTGGAATCATGGCACGTGTTCTGCACAGTAATGTCCGTAGGTAATTCCTGATTGTTCTAGGAATTTTTAATTCTACTCAAGTGTTGAGTTTTCTGGGTTGTATTGGGGACTCGTTGATTAAATCGGATATTATAACTTTGTTCATTTTGTCCGGGTAATTTTTAGAACGTGTTAAAAAGTTCGAACGGATATCAGTAACTCATTTTTTCCCCTGCCGGAAAATTTCCAAGCGTTGGATTTTTCAGTAGTTTAAGAACGTTCTAAGTCGTGCAAGTAACGCAGTGGACCCTCTAGAAGACAACAAACCTTTACTCGATTATGTGACCGTCTTGAACTGCCTCTGAACCTTAGGGTTTGGGGCAGTACGGCGTGCCACATGTGAGGCGTTGGCTTGACCCTTCTACGGCTGGACCATTGGTACTGTGGCATGTGATGGATGTTTTAAAATTAATTTCAAGTGTTAAGAACTATTTGGGAAAACTTGGGTGTTTGATTATTCGATCGGAAAGCTTAACATTGTCTATTTATCTGGAATGTGATACAATATGTGGAATTCATAAAGTTAGGCATGAAATGCGAAGTATATGATATTTCGGATTTACGATATCTAAAGAGATTGTGGATTCCAAATGTTGTAGTTTTACACTTTCTTTTCTGTGACCGTAAGTGTAATATGTGGTGTATCGCCGGTTTCGTTGCTATATATCAACGACAATTGGGATACGCATATTTACTTACGTTGATGACATGTGATGTTATGTGTTGCTGTGATATGTTATATTGGATCATCCTGTTTGAATAGCCGGGGGTTTTATGTGAGATGAGGGTTTTTATTTTCATTCATGTAAAATTCATTTGTATGTAATATTCTTTTATTGGGACACTTCCGGGCTGAGGATGATTTCACCATTGTATATTATTTACTTTTCCGCATTAGGTAGGCCCAAGGCGGGGAGCACAAGTAACCGGGTTCTGGGGTCCAGTGGAAGACCATCTCGAGGAGTCGAGACCAGGTATCCTAACCCTAGAATTGGCAGTGTTACTTGCCGCTCTCGTAGGGGTCTAGGGATGTGGGTTTGGCTATTCATCGCGACCGTGGAATCCATGTTTTATACAGGCTCGTATTGAAAACACGGACCTCCTAGAATATCCAATATTTCATATATGTTCTTCTGCTGCAATGTTCTGTGATGAGATCATATTACTGCCTGAGACGAATGTTTATATTATATATATGAGATATATGTTATATTGCAGATTTCGTTTCAAATGTGATACTTGTGAAGTATAATAATATGGGACTTCATTAATGAGATTAATGAAACTAAGAAACCTAAAGATGTTGTAGAAACTTGTTTAAAAATTGGTAGCTCTAGTTCTTGCTTTGCATAGCGGTGTTCCTTGTAGAACATCCAGCACCTTATTCGATAAGGAAAGAGCCGAGATCCATTCACCGGGAGTGACCTCTTTAGTGAAACTAGCAGATGCTACAAACTCGGTTTGTCTTTTGATTACTTCTATAGTTCTTGCTTTGCACAGCGGTATATATGATATACCATGCACCTTATTCGATGAGGAAAGGGCCGACGATCCCTTCACCGGGAGTGACCCCTTTAGCAAAACTAGAAAAGGCCTCAAAAACACTCTATTTAAAATCACTCGATTCTACGATGATATCAAGTTCATTACGCAAAAGGTTTTCTTAAAAACCTGTCGTAACCCTCCGTCATTTTAGGAAGTAGAGCACTTAGTATTCGTGCTGTGTTTGTTGACCTTAGTTAAGGCACAGTGTACGGTAGCTAAGTGATGTCTTCCTATATAGCATATGATGCGATTAGTTAGGACAGTCATATGACTTTGTTGACCATAATTAAGGGTCATGTGGGTGGGTCTAATTAATCAAGAAATGACGGGTAGAACTTGACTAGTGCTTATGATTTGTTGACCATAGTTAAGGTCATAAGTCACTAGGGGTAAAATATTATTGGGAATTTCAAGTGTTGAAATTTGCAATGAGATTGCATACCTTCTATGAGATAGTCGGATCCCGATACCCGCTGCGAGTAAGAGTTACTCCTGGGAGAGTTTTACACATTACAATTAGCCGATCAAGTAGGTGTCTAGAAAGGTGCCAACGGGGTTACGCCCCTGGGAAAACGAGGTTTACTTTAATTAGGTTCGTGCGAAAGCACGAGGGACCTCCCTCAAAGTACCGGCACTGGCCTGGCTGAAAGATTGGCGAACTTGTAGCGTGTAATTAATCCCGGCTAGTCTTTCCTTTTAGGGTTTGAAGGAAGATTTGACTAAAACAGTGGGAGACATCCTGATTAGATATATTAGATAACCAATCTAATCTTGCAAGAGCATACGCTGAGTGTTTTCTTCTCTCTCTCCCGGTAGCGACCATATCACGCCTTAATCAAGATAATAATACATATATATATACCGAACTCGCTTGTTATACTGACCTGGGGAACGTTGGTCCCTCTCCAACTTATAAATGTTATAAGACAGAGCAGGAAATTGGGGATTACCAGAATTCCCGTGCCACCCAAATGAAAAAAGTGCATGTTGATGCATCATTTTCGGGTGTGTTCATTACAGAGAACTGTTTCTCAATGTCCTTTACGCCCTGGGTATTTGATACCGGATCAGGATCCCACATATATAATTTGTTACATGGGCTACAGAAAGGTAGAGAACTGAGAACGGGTAATAAGTTTCATGAGACAGAAAACGGTGCAAGTGTTGCAGCCAAGTATGTTGGTCACTGTCACCCTGTATTACCAGAATACATTGATTCTGAACGAATGTTATTAGATACCGAACCTGATGTACAACATCATATCGATCTCTTTATTAGTAAAGAAAGGATATAATTTTGTATTGTTGGATAATGTTTTGAACATTTCCTATATCAAGAATTGATCGGTTCAGGCATGTTATCTAAAAGTATTGACGTTCTAAATCAAACTACAGTTCTTAGTATACAGAACACACACGAGAGGAAGAGTTCAGAAATGAACGAATCCTTCTTGAGGCATTATAGACTAGGTCATATCAATGCGACCCGACTAGCTGAAGTTACATTAAGATGCATATTTAAATTTGTTTGAATTTACATCTTGTGAAACTTGCCGGTCATGTCACAAAGATAAGATGACCACAGCTCTGTTTATAGGAAACAGAGAAAGGGTTAGTGAACTCTTGGGATTGATACATGCTGATGTATGAAGGTCCCCAGTCCACACATGCCAAGACGGTTCTTTGTACTTTATTATATTCGCTGATACTCTCTCAAGATTCGCACATGTGTTCCTGTTGAAACACAAGTCTGAACCTTTTGAGAAATTCAATGAATATAAGTTAGAAGTAGAGAACCAAAAACGGGAAAAGTATTATGTCATTTGATGAGATCAGGGAGGAGAATACTTGAGCACGGAATTCCTGGACTATTCTAAAGGAGAATGAGATTCTCTCTCAGCATTACTCCTCCGTATACACCATAGCACGATGGTATATCGGGGTGGAGCAATAGCACCCTATATGATATGGTGTGCTCTATGATGAGTACTACTGAGTTTCCTATTTCCTTTTGGGAGTTATGCACTTGAGAAGCTGCATACCTATTGAATAGGGTTCAAATCAAATCAGTTACCTACCGCTTCATATGTGACATGGAAAGGGAAGAGCCCATATCTTAAGTTTGTTAAGATTTGGGGTTGTCCGGCCTATGTCTAAAAGCAAAATCCGGACAAGCTCGAGGCAAAGTCAGATCTGTGGAAGTTTGTTGGATATCCCAAGCATACGCAAGGGAATATCTTCTACCTAGCCGAGGAACAAAAGATGTTTTGTTTCTCAACATGCCACCTTTGTGAAAGGGAATTTCATGTGAAGAAATTAGTGGTCATGAGGTAGAACTGGAAGGAGTTCCATCTATATAAACTACAGCAGATGATTTGGTAGAACCAAAGGATTCAATAATTTCCAACGAACCTCAGCCTCTCCGCCGATCTAGTAGGGTTCCTCACCCACCTGAGAGATACTTCGGTTTCTCTATGACAGTGGGAGCGAGGATTGCATCATGAGATGATGACCTAACTAGTTTCGAGCTGGCCATCAGGAGTAGGACTCTATAAGAATGGCTGGATGCTTAGCAATCTGAGATGGAATCCTTATACACCAACAAAGTATAGACTTTGGTTGTTTTATCTGAAGGGTTAAATCCCCATCAAGAGCAAGTATATCTTGAGAAGATTACGTGGTGTACATGGAAAAGTTGAGACTTTCAAAGCTATGCTTAAGTCCATCCAGATCCTACTTACCACGGCTACATACCATGACTACGATATCTGGTGGTTGGGTGTCATGACTGCTTTTCTAAATGATGTTTTGGAAGAAAGCATCTATAAGTACACAGCCAGAAGGCTTCGTAGACAGTGGGAGCAGCGGAAACGTGAGCAAGATGTTTTATGTGATATATCAGGCATCGCGGAGTTGGAACGTCTGTTTTGATGTGATAGTCAAAGAGTTTGACTTAATCAAAATGGTAGATGAACCTTGTATATACAAAAAGATAGTAGAGAGTATGGTGGTGATCCTCGTAGAGTACGTAGATGACATACTCTTGATAGGGAAGTAGTTTCATATGCTACGCTCGGTCAATCTCCGCTTATCATAAGGATTCTCTATATAGGATCAAAGTGATACCTCTTAAATCCTGGGTTTTGGATCTATGAGATAGATCTAATTGGATGTTAGGATACTCACTAGTTGTAGTAAGATGGTATCAATCGATTCTGGGGAGAATCACTGGAAAGGTTCCAGGGTGATGAGGACGACTGAATGTCAGTCGCAGGCATTGTCTTTACCCTCAGTAGAGGGACGGTATGTTGGAAGAGTTCCAAGCTAGATACCGTGACTTATTAGACGATTAAAGGCAAGATACATCGTTACCAAGGATGCTACCAAAGAGGCAGTCTGGATATATAAGTTCATGGGATGAACTTCGTTCCTACCATTGTGTGACAATGGAGTTGTGGCTTTAGCCAAGGAACTACCGTCCCATCAAAAATCCAGATATAATTCTTAGGCGGTATCACCTGATCATGATGATGGTTGATCTCCAGGGAGATCGAGATTAGGAGAGTAGACATAGAGGACGACAGCGCGGATCCACTCACAAAGGCCTTTTTCCCAGTAGAGACTTTTATGGGATGGTTGAATATGAGATACTTCAACTGCAGCTAATTGTTGGGTATGTGATACCACAACAGATGGCCCTAGTGCAAGTGGGAGATTGTTACTTATATGTATGCCCTAGAGGCCATTACTGTACATACGATGTATATTGTAATGGATGCTTGGACATATATAGGGAGGGCTTTCTTGCTCGACATGATAGTATGCTATCTGGTTGTACTTTATCTTAACATGTACTCTGATTGTCTCTATGTTACATGTTGATAAAGCCCTTAGGATATGTACTCGACCACTGGGACTATGATGAGATCATACTAGTGGGGCCACGGTAGTTGATGAGTACATCCTATAACTGTTCCTAGTCGAGGGTGTATCGAGACAGGGCATCGATACGCCAGAGTAGACTAGCGTATACGCATCTTGACCCATATGACGGGCGATGGATGATCTCATATCCATCGGTGTTTGACATCAAGGATGGTGTACGGGTGCTCAGTGGAGACTGGGTACACTGGACGGACTCGCCGAGAACTCCTAGATGGTATTATACATCATGTCAGATGGCAGTTCTCCGGTGACACTGGTACAGAGTAGTCTGTTGACTCGAGATCGTCATAGAGTCTTGTGTGATTCCCACTGTGCTTTGATTTCTATCATACCACGTCCAAGAGGGCGTGCAAAAAGGTGGCTTTTGGGTACAGTCCCGAATCACATGGAGGCAATGAGCGATAGGAGGGGATTCGTCTCTCCCGGTATAAGAAGTTGATGTTGTGCTGTGTTCGATTGGCTATAACTGGAAATCCCTGGCCAGGGTTGCTGAGATTTACTGGTAAGTGTTATCAGTAGTTTCTCGAACTGTTATAGACCTCATATCGACACGACTTATCAAGCTACTGGGGTCTGACGTTTACCACCCCTAGGCGAGATATGCAACATATCAGACGACGAGACCGGACTGTACGGGAGTGTTACTGATTGGATTCACAGGAGAATGTACAGGCTTGCTTGTTGATCTTCTGAGCGCTCAATACCTGCGTAGCTGTTACGTTTAGCTGACCGCTTGCAGCTTGTGGGTGTTTGATATGATCATCACCTACTGCCGGCATATTGACGATTCTTTAGAGTCATACACAGTAGTTTCTTGGCTCAGGCAAAACGGAGTAGGAGCACAAATGTGATATGTGCGGGACCGAGGATAATGCGGTATGTGATACCGTATTGGATTCTCGCGATATGAGATATCGGCCGGGTATATGTGATATAGCCGGGTCATCGTATTAGTCGGTTATATGCGATATAGCCGGATTTTCGGATCAAGTGTTGATTCGATAATTTAATGTATAATAATATATATGATGTATTAAATTACATTAACTAATATTAGCTCACTAAAAGATTCTTTTTCTCACTCGGGTAATACATTGATATATATGCGATATATGTTAATTGTATTATTTTATTTTGTTACAATAAATATTATATATGTGATATATAATATTGTAACATAATGTGTTTATTAATGCAACATGTTTAGTAGAGATTAAACATGGTTAGGGTTTGATTAGGGTTAAGTTATTCTAGAAGTTTCTAGAAGCTTTCTTTTTGTTTTGTGCAAAGATATTTGTTTAGATATTTTTGCATGATATTTCCTTAACCCAACCACACCCTTTAACCTTGGTTAATTCTCTACGATGGTTAGTTGAACCATGGTTGCATTTCTAACCTTATGATTACTTTGCATTATTCATCACAAAAGAGATAATTAATTCTTCTTCTTCTACCTCCTTTTTTTGCAAAGCTTTCTTGCTTTTTATTTTGTGATGAAAAATGAGTGAGAATAAGAAAACAAATGAGAGCAAAAATCCTACTTCATCATCCTCATCTTCCCTTGCCCTTTAGATAAGGGTGTTCACTTCATTTAGTGAGTGTTAGCTTGTGTTAATGAAACTTCAAGGTAGATCATCTATGTTATCGAAGATCGGAAGCAAGACTGCATCTTTCTCTTCGTGGAGCCTCTCGAGAGTCCGGAACACGATGATCGCAGCGAAGAGACCTCAACACGGAGCCTAAGAAGTGAAGGACTGGATCTAAAAAGCTTGTAATCCCCCTCACTTAGTGTTAAAGAGTTTAACATGCTTGTTTTCGCCTAATCTCTAGTTTAAAGATCCGGCTTTGGGTTGTTCGGCACGGCTAAAATTTTAATCGGGCATGGTTGATGCCTCGTAGACCCTTGTGGCAGTGCCTAGCATCCCTACAATATATACCGTTTATATGGCTTCCGAAAAAGAGGAAAGCCATGCTTCTACGGGTCATCGACCGCTTACTCGATCGATAACGAAGGCTCAGGAACAACAGCAGCAGAAACTTCAGGAGATGCTGACTGCAATGGCCGTACTCACTGGGCCAAAAGAAAATCTAGAGACCTCGAAGCAGCGTCGGGAACAAGAAACTGATACCGAGTTCCTCCAAAAAATGCTTGAGAGGAAAGAAAAAGAGGTCGCGGAGCAAGCAGCCAATATAAAACGAATGGCTCTTTTGTTCCAAGACATGGTTGGGATGATATTACAGCCGGAACCTCCAGCTGAAGACCCCTCGATCATCATTGAAGACGATAGAGGGGAGACATCGAACCCACCTCCGGCTCTTTCAGCATCCAAAGAAGAGACAATCTCTAAGGCCGCCTTAGACGACTACATCACTCAACAAATACAAGCTCACCAGGCGAATGAAGCGGACGGCCAAATTGTTAAACTGGGCGACCATATCTAGGATGGTACGATCGGATCAAGTATCCGCCAGGCTATACGATCCCTAAATTCCATGTATATAAGGGGACGGGAAATCCGCATCAGCATGTCGCCCAGTTCAGGGTTCTATGTGGCAACACCGGGGGTGACGATAAACTTCTGTTCCGCCAGTTTGTTGGTTGCTTGTCGGAGACGGCATTCGAGTGGTATTCTGAACTTCCAAACGACTCCGTCAAGACTTTTGCAGAGATGGAGCTACTATTCACCCAGCGTTTCGCAAGTGCTAGTGAACGCACCCCAATAACGGCATTGATCAACGCCAGGGTGAAGCCAGGCGAAGCTTGGGTACAATACGCAATACGATGGCGAAATTTGTGGTCAAAATGTGAGCAGCGCATCGAGTAAGCGCCGGCAGTGGGCATGTTCGTGGGCACTCTTGACCCTCAAGCGACCATCTCGCAATTTATGATGTTCTTCAAGCCGACCACGTTCCAGGCCTTGATCGACAAACTGGCCCAAATGGACCAGATGGGTCATAGACCGTCTCCTCCAAAGCCAGAGCCGCGAAACGAAAAGGGTAAAAGGAAGGCGACATTCGTTGCGAATACTCAACAGCAGCCCAGTGATCCAAAATTAACGGATTGCTTAGAGAAAAGACGGCGATACTATAATGAGAAAATGAAACGCCCTTATTCGTTTCCCCGGGACAAAACGAAGAGATCGTTCGAGCTAGCGGTGCGCAACAGGCTCATCAATCTGCCAAATCCAAAACACCCATTGCAACCCGGTGAGGCTAATAGTCCCAATTATTGCCCCTACCATCAAACGGTAAGCCATCCAATTGAAGATTGCTTCGTCTTCAAGGGCTGGATTGAAGACCAGTATCAACAGGGCAAATTTGCCCTGTCCGAGAACTAGAAAGTGAACCCACCACAGCCACATGCTCCCAAGAAGACAGATACACCGGGGCATCATGCTCCTTCATAGAAGAAGCTCCATGGGAGGTCGCTCTTTCAGCCAAGATGAAAAGAATGCTGAAGGATCTCCAAATATGCCTGGCGATCAGGTGGAAAAATCCACTGGAACCCGAGATCATCAAGGAAATGTTGAAACCGCTCCCAACTCCAAAGATTGGTGGTGATAGCCAAAGCACTCACACCCAGCCGTCGAAGTCTTCGAAGAAGAAGAAGAAGACCAAAAAGCCCGTGAAGCCTGGTGACAAGTGCAAGGACCTGCAAAAACAGATTGACGCGTTGGAAGAATATAATCAAAAAGCACGGACTCCAGTCACACTCCAAGAATTTCTCAGCCACATCCTTGAGGACGGAGATGATGACAATGGAGAAGACTCGTCGGATGAATCTGAAGGTTATGTAGCAAGCTTCCATGTGATCTCTCACTCGTCGATAGATGATGAAGAAGCTCCTTACACAAAGAAACTGGGGGCAAATCCTGAGCCTGAACTTCTAGGGCCATCAGACGAAATGATTGATGCATTCCTGGACGAGGCTCTTCTTAAAAGCAAAGCTGCGCGAGAACTTGAGATGGCCATATTTGAAAAAGCCAAACGCCGGCGACTGGACGAAAGGGTTGAAACACTCCTGCCAGATCAAAGTACATCCGCCGCAAATAAAAGTAGGTTCAAGACAAGAAAGAGGTTCGCCAAAGCCATATCAATGGGAATGAAGCTGCTACCCTCCGAAGGAAACACTCCTGGTGAAGCGGAAATACATCCTAGCTACTGCTTATACCATCGAAAGATTACGCACCCCACCGAAGAGTGCAACGCTTTTAAAAACTGGTGACAGGGATATGTTGCTCACCGGCAACATTTCAAGCGGATGAAACGCAAAACTCGTCGGGAGCAAAAAAATATGACCGAGGAGCGTAAGAGAACTGCCGGCAAATGTCACATGGTCAACGCTGAGGGATCGCAAGTCCTCACATTCGGGAGCGACTCTGACGAAGAAATAACTCTTGGCCCTCTCTTCAAAGAATCCACGTCGGGAAAAGAGGAAGAACCGAAGAACTGCGAGAATATTCAGCTGCGCAATCGCACGCTGCCTGAAAAGAATCTCGGACCCGCCAACCAGGCTTCAAACAAAAAGGATAAGGAGAAAGAAAAGGTTCCTGAGGATATCGCCCTCGATGATCGAGTCATCGAAGAGCTGGCAGTCAAGGACCCTTCCAAGAAAAGTAAGGTGGATTACAACGTTCTTGCACACCTGAGGAAGATACCCTCGCAGCTCAGTATTCTCGACGCCCTTCTGCTATCCAAAGAGGCGAGAGATTCGCTGATCAAGGCGTTACAAGAGCCTGAACAATTCCAAGCTTTCCTCGCCGAAGAAAAGATGAAGGACGAGTTGGAAGAAGTGCACACAGCCGATATCACCTTCGGCGATGAAGATCTTCTCCTCGGGACGTGTAAGCATAACCGTCCCCTATATGTCTCCGGATACTGTCATGACATCAAGATAGGAAAAATCCTGGTCGACAATGGGTCCTCCGTTAACCTCCTCAATGTAAGGGTGTTGAAAGAAATATGCATGAGCATTCAACACCTCGTTCGGGATACGATCACTATCTCCGGGTTTGACTCCCAGTCATCACGGACACTCGGGTCTGTAATATTGACACTGCGCTTTGGGTTGCTTGTCACAGACATTAAATTTCATGTCATTGACGCTAGGACCTGCTATAACGCTTTGCTCGGTAGGCCTTGGTTACACGAGTACAACATCATCCCCTCTACACAACATCAGTGTATGAAATATTGCAAGGATGGCATCGAATACACCGTAACAGGGGAGCTGAACCCATTCTCCGTGAACGAAGTCCGAAAATACGAAGATGCAAAATACTTCTTACCAGATTTTGAGGACACGGAAAGATGTCACAAACCGAAGAACAAAGCCATCACTACTATTTCGGTCTTCGGGAGTGATACCGAGGAGGAAGAAGAAATAGTTTATTCAGGTCCGCCCCAGTGCAACAAGCTGGGACCGTCCACTCCTATGTTAATTTTCGACAGCGACTCGGAAGATGAGGTCAATGTCGTATTCTCTGCTCGGCCATCAATACAACCCTTCGCTGATGAAGATCAAAGTTTGCAAGTTGCCATGGTTCCGCCAAAGCATCATAAAGAGCTAGACGCGCTTGATACCTACAGTGTGGAAGAACTGCGGACATTCTACGACCCTTCCAGGCGAAGAGATGAAAAGGCGATCCTCTTTTACCGATCAACGGAGACCAGAGTGGAAAAAGAAGTCTGGCATGGTGCGGATTCTACACTTGACAGGCTCCAGCCTATCCGTTTGCCCAGATATTACACAGACGGACTAAAGAGACTCTTGAGATGCCAAGGTGTAACCCTTAATCAAACTGTGCGACAAGCACGGTTCTATAACAGAATCTGGAACGTTCCCGGAACTTAACGAAAGTTTCCCAACGGGAGAATAGAAACGATCGGGCTTGGATATGTTCGATCCAAGAAACGGGAGCTATTCCGCGACTGCTACGTCATACATGACTTTGATGAAGAAGGAGATGCTCTGTGGGAAGATGCTAACCCTGAACTAGAACGAGCTCCCGCCGTGAAAATGCCAAGTTCGTCGTTCGAAGAACAGATGGACAAGCTTATAAGGGAAGCGGGTCAAAAGGTTCGAGACGATCAATATCGCGAAATGGCCATCTATGAGAAAGCCAGAACGCAGCGCCTCCTTCAGCAGATTGCGAAAAATGAAAATCCTCTTCCAGTCAACCCGTCATACAAAAGGCCCGACGCAGAGGAAAAAATAAATCAAAAAGTGGGAAAGGCGTTCGACAGCGATAAAGCGGGACCAAGAAGCCACGTGATCGGGAATCGAGCAACCCGGATTCCTCTCTTATAAAGAAGATGGGTCGAGCATACTCTTTTCCCTAGGACCAAACACAGAGGATACTTGATCTTGCCATAAAATATCAAATGATTACCCTCCCGGAGTCCAAGCACCCCGAGCAAGCAGGTGAAGTTAATCACCCAGATTATTGCTCCTATCACCGAGCAATAGGACATCCCCTCGAAGACTGTTTCACCTTCAAGAACTGGGTTGAAGACCAATATCAACAAGGCAGGTTCGCTCTAACCAGCAGTAGGAGGATAAGCCCGCCACAGAAGCATGAGCCGAAAGCAACGCGTGTAGCGAGAGTAGAACCAGATCAACATCGATCTTGGAAACGATCTCGTACCTGTCACGCGATAACGCTGTCAAAAGAAGAGCCCGAGAATATGGATGACCTCCTCTGGTGCTTCGAAAACGATGATGGCGAAGTGATCTCAGAGTTTCCACCGGCGCCGAAAGAGCTGGAAGATGGAATACATACTACTGCAGATAACCTCAAGAAAAATGATTTATGGATGGAAAGTGACCCGCGGCCGACATTCGTCAGTGAGCTGTTGTCTGAAGAAAGGGTGGCTACGCTTAAGGACGTGCTCATGCAGCATAGAGATTGCTTTGCATGGAACTATTCAGAGATGCCAAGACTAGATCCAGATATTGCTGTGCACAAATTTGCGATATCCCCAGACGTTAAGCCGATCAAACAAGCACCGAGAAGAATGCAGCTCGAGCTTGAGATGAGCATCAACGCCGAGGTCAAGAAGCTAATCGACTCCGGCTTCATCCAAGAAGTTCAGTATCCTGACTGGATCGCCAACATCGTCCCAGTGATGAAGAAAAATGGGACGGTACGCATATTTGTGGACTTTCGGGATCTCAATAAAGCCTGCCCGAAGGACGACTTCCCAGTACCAGTCACTGAGCTGATGATAGATAATACGTCCACTCATGAAGTCTTCTCCTTCATGGACGGATCATCGGGATACAATCAGATAAAAATGCATCCCGAGGACCAGAAGCATACCGCTTTCCGGACCCCTTTGGGTATATTCTGCTACAAGGTGATGCCTTTCGGTCTAAAGAACGCCGGTGCCACCTATCAGAGGGCCATGACGAAGATCTTTGATGACCTCATACATGAAATTGTCGAATGCTATATCGACGACCTCGTAGTAAAAAGAAAATCATACGAGGAACATTTAGAGCATCTGAAGATTGTGTTTCAACGCCTTCGGAAATACAACCTGAAGATGAACCCTCTCAAATGCGCATTCGGAGTTTCCTCGGGCAAATTTCTAGGATTCATCATACGACATCGAGGCATCGAGATAGACCCGTCGAAGATCAAGGTGATCATGGAAATGCCCCCGCAAAAGACTCTCAAGCAGCTGCGATCTCTCTGAGGAAAGCTCGCATATATCCAGCGATTCATAGCCAATCTTTCCGGCAAGTGCCGCCCCTACAGTCACTTGATAAAAAAGGGAACCCCGTTCGTCTGTGATCACAAATGCCAAAGCGCACTGGACAAAATCAAGCAATACCTGCAAAATCCGCCAGTGCTGGCCGCTCCCGTTAAAGGAAAACCTCCCGTCCTATATACGACAGCCCTCGAAGGTTCTTTAGGCGTGCTGTGGGAACAAGAGAACGATCAAGAGAAAGAAAGAGCTCTCTACTATTTAAGTCGAGTTCTCCTGGGGGCAGAAAATAATTACTCCCCCATTGAAAAACACTGCCTGGTGTTGATCTTCACGATAACGAAGCTCAGACACTACGCGTTGGCACATGAGGTCCATCTCATATCGAAGGTGGATCCTCTCAAATATTTAATGTCAAAGGCTATATTAACGGGACGACTCGCTAAATGGGCCCTGCTCTTGATGGAATTCTCGATAACTTATCGTCCTCTCAAGGCAGTGAAAGGCCAGGCCATCGCCACTTCCTCGCTGAACATCTGATACCCGCCGATTCTTCTTTGAACTGCGAATTGCCCGACGAGTACACATTTGACACGATCGACGGAGAGAGAAGAGAATGATACTCGATGGGAACTTTACTTCGAAGGAGCATCTTCCATGAAGAAGCGCAAACAAAGCACCCTTATAATCAAGTTCGGAGTAGGCCTCATCTTCGTGACTCCACAAGGAGGGATAATGCACTTGCCTTCTCCTTAACAGAGCCGAGGACGAACAACGAAGCCGAATATGAAGGTTTGATAGCAGGTCTTGAGATCGCCGTCGACATGGGAATTGAAAACCTCCTCATATACGGAGACTCCCAGCTAATCGTTAGACAAGTAAACGGCGACTATCAAACGTGCAAACCAGAGTTAGTGAAATACGGCGAGAGAGTGCAGCAACTGCTAACTCAAATTCCTTCCTATGCCCTGGAGACCATACCGGGTGCGGAAAATAGCAAGGCGGATGCGTTAGCCAATCTCGCTAAAGAACTAGCTGACGAGAGCCTCGATGATGTGAAGATCATTGTGCAAAGCCGTCGGATTCTTGCACCGGGAGAAATATCTCTGGAGTCGTCCGAAGAAAAGGGAGCGACCGAACAAATGGCTATGCAAATAAAAGACCAAGAAAATGCTGAGGATTGGAGAGAAGTCTTTATAGACTACTTCGAATCCCGTCGAACACCTAAAGATACGTCCTCAAGACATCAGCTTATGAAACAAGCTCTGTCCTTCGCCTTTGTTAATAATACTCTGTTTAATAGATCATTTGATTCTCTGTGGTTAAGATGCCTAGGACCTGAAGTGGCAAGGAGAGTCGTCCAAGAAACTCACGACGGACTCTGTGGTTCTCACCAAGCCGGGCCGAAGATGAAGCTGAAGATCAAACGGATGGGTTATTATTGGCCCACGATGATCCAAGACTGCCTCGAATACGCGAAGCAATGTCACTCGTGCCAGATTCATGGGGATTTTATTCATCAGTATCCAAATCCACTACATCCAACGGTGGCTAGCTGGCCATTCGAAATGTAGGGAATTGACATAATTGGCCCCATCGAGCCAGCATCGTCCAGAGGACATCGGTTCATTTTGGCGACAACTGATTACTTCTCCAAGTGGGCAGAAGCAATACCGCTGAGGGAAGTGAAGACGGAGAATATCCTCCATTTCTTCAAGACGCACATCATTTATCGGTTTGAAACTCCACGACGGATCATCTCCGATAACGGGCCAGCCTACAGAAGCCACAAGATCAGCCGCTTCGCACAACAGCATAACATAGACTGGAGATAATCTTCAGTCTATAATCCTCGAGCTAACGGTCTAGCAGAGGCTTTCAACAAGGCCTTGACGAAGATCATGAAAAAGACGGTGTCTCGAAATAAGAAGGACTGGCACGAGAGACTGCATGGAGCTCTCTGGGCGTATCGAACTACGTTCAAAACGGTCACGAACACAACGCCGTACGCATTGGTATTCGGCACAGAAGCGGTACTCCCCCTTGAGATAGAGTTACCCTATCTACGAGTGGCAGTTCACTACGAGCTAACAGATGAAGAGAATGCTCACCTTCAGCTTGAGGAGCTTGATGCCCTTGATGAAAACCGGCTCGTAGCACAACAGAGTCTGGAGGCTTATAAAGCAAAGATGGCGCGCTCATATGAAAATTTGACTAGGCCGAGAACGTTCCGCCAAGGCGAACTCGTGCTAGTGGTTAAAAGACCTATGATCTCCAATCGCGCCAAGCGGGGGAAATTCGAGCCGAACTATGAAGGCCCGTATATCATAGACATTGTTTACCAGGATGGAGCTTACCTACTCATGGACATGCATGGTGAAAGACCTTTCAGGCCAATAAACGGTCGCTTCCTAAAAAAATACTACGCCTAACGAGTCACGGCCTAGGTCAACGATAGATGACGACGCCTATGTCCGCCCGCTATCTTCCTAAGCCCAAACTCTGTAAGTAGTAGCCGGCTTCCTTAACAACGGACCGAAATATCCTAAAACTAACAACGGACCGAAATGTACTAAAACTAACAATGGACCACTATGTCCTAAAACTGGCGTCGGACCGAAACGTCCTTAAACTAACGATGGACCACTATACCCTAAAACTAGCTGTTGACCGAGACATCGATAAACTACTGTAGACTGCAGCATCCCAAGGCTGACACAAAAAAAGAATAAAAAAATAAAGAAAAAGAAAACGGTATGTCTATAAGCAAAATGGGCACGGATGAAAACCCGAAAGGGCTCTGTGAGTAAAAACAGCAGAGCTACCGGCGAGTTTTTGTGAAAACCCGAAATGGCGCAACCTCATTAAAAGACACTTGCAAGGTCCTCTCGACCTTGTGAGGAGAAATCACCTGCGTGAGATCCTTACGACTCATAAGGAAGCAACACACTTAGGGATCCCCACGATTCCTAAGGAGAAATTACACTTACGAGATCCTCACGACACGTAAGGAGAACCCTCTTATGAGACCCTCACGGCTCATAAGATTCAAAAAGTCTTAAGCTACAAGGATCTGAACCTGTTCTTAAGCGGCCACCACAACCTCCAATGCCGCCCTACAAGCGGCTCAATGATAACCCTTGTATACAATCCACGGGCGTGAATGAACATTTCCCTAACAAAGTCCTATCCATGACTAGGGATATGTCTGCACGGCGAACAGCCCTTTTAAGTCCTCTCGACTTAGAAGGAGAAAATACTCTTGTAAGATCCTTACGACTTACGAGAAGCCATACACTTAGGAGTCTTCACGATTCCTAAGGAGAAAATGCACGACTCGCAGGGAGAAATAACTTTATGAGACCCTTACGGCCCATGAAGTCAAAAGCCTTAGTCGACAGGATCCTAACCCTGTTCGCTAAGCCACCTTTGTTCGACATCCACAGAGGCAAATGATGATTCGTCCCTGGCAATATCCCAGTTGTAGCGGTGCTGATGCCGAAATCGGTGTCTAATTCCAAGCTTGCAGCAAAAAAGCCAGCGAGCCACACATGCATACGAAATAGCCGAAATGATGGGGCAACTTGCAACAAAATCAGCAAGTAAAAATGTATGCATACAAAAATAGCCGAAATGATCGGGTAACTCGCGATAAAAAGCAGCGAGTAAAAATAAAACAAATAGCCGAAATGATTGGGCACTGCGAAAAATAGCCGAAATGATTGGGCAATCGCGACTTTCGCGATATAAAAAGCTGAAATGATAGAGCATCGCGGAAAAAAAATAATAAAAAAAATTCTGAAAGAATGAATTTTTGCCCTACAGGTGATATCACATCAATCCCTGTATACAATTCAGGGGCGCAAACAAAGAGGGAATCACACCTTCCCTCCCCAGGCTCCATCGGAAGAAGCCAAATCTCAACGGTTCACAGACAGCCTGGAGATCATCTCAACATGCGTCTCATTACGACAGGCGCGACATCAAGCAAAGCGGAACCGCAGCAATTCCCAGTTCCATCACTCGGCGGAGCACAGATGACCGAGAGTCAAACCCCGACTCCGTGAAATGCGGATAAAGTCAACCCTTTCTGGTCACGTGGAACACGGCTTATATCAATCCTGACCCCGTGGGAAATGTCCAGAGCGGATCCTGGTCCCCGCAGAACACGGCTATGACCCCGTGGGAAGCATCCAGAGCAAATTCCTGGTCATGTGGAACGCGGCTTATGTCAATCTTGACCCCGTGGGAAACGTCCAGAGCGGATCCTGGTCCTCGCAGAACACGGCTATGACCCCGTGGAAAGCATCCAGAGCAAATTCCTGGTCACGTGGAACGCGACTTATGTCAATCCTGACCCCGTGGGAAACGTCCAGAGCGGAGCCTGGTCCTCGCAGAACACGGCTATGACCCCGTGGGAAGCATCCAGAACAAATTCCTGGTCACGTGGAACGCGGCTTATGTCAATCCTGACCAGGAAACGTCCAGAGCGGAGCCTGGTCCTCGCAGAACACGGCTATGACCCCGTGGGAAGCATCCAGAGCAAATTCCTGGTCAAGTGGAATGCGGCTTATGTCAATCCTGACCCCGTGGGAAACGTCTAGAGCGGATCCTGGTCACGTGGAATGAGGCTTATGTCAATCCTGACCCCGTGGGAAACGTCTAGAGCGGATCCTGGTCATCGCAGAACACGGCTATGACCCCGTAGGAAGCATCCATAGCAAATTCCTGGTCATGTGGAACGCGGTTTATGTCAATCCTGACCCCGTAGGAAACGTCCAGAGCGGAGCCTGGTCCTCACAGAACACGGCTATGACCCCGTGGGAAGCATCCAGAGCAAATTCCTGGTCACGTGGAACGCGGCTTATGTCAATCCTGACCCCGTGGGAAACGTCTAGAGCGGAGCCTGGTCCTCGCAGAACACGGCTATGACCCCGTGGGAAGCATCCAGAGCAAATTCCTGGTCACGTGGAACGCAGCTTATGTCAATCCTGACCCTGTGGGAAACGTCCAGAGCGGATTCTGGTCCTCACAGAACACGGCTATGACCCCATGGGAAGCATCCAGAGCAAATTTCTGGTCACGTGGAATGCGGCTTATGTCAATCCTGACCCCGTGAGAAATGTCCAGAGCGGAGCCTGGTCCTCGCAGAACACGGCTATGACCCCGTGGGAAGCATCCAAAGCAAATTCCTGGTCATGTGGAATGTGGCTTATGTCAATCCTGACCCCGTGGGAAATGTCCAGAGCAGAGCCTGGTCCTCACAGAACACGGCTATGACCCCGTGGGAAGCATCCAGAGCAAATTCCTAGCCACGTGGAACGCGGCTTATGCCAATCCTGGCCCCGTGGGAAACGTCCAGAGCGGAGCCTGGTCCTCGCAGAACACGGCTATGACCCCGTGGGAAGCATCCAGAGCAAATTCCTGGTCACGTGGAACACGGCCTATGTCAATTACCCCGTGGGAAATGTCCAGAGCGGAGCCTGGTCCTCGCAGAACACGGCTATGACCTCGTGGGAAGCATCCAGAGCAAATTCCTGGTCACGTGGAACGCGGCTTATGTCAATCCTGACCCCGTGGGAAACGTCCAGAGCGGATCCTGGTCCTTGCAGAACACGGCTATGACCTCGTGGAAAGAATCCAGAGCAAATCCTGGTCCCGTGGAACACGGCTAAAGTCAATCCTGACCCCGTGGGAAACGCCCAGAGCAACTCCTGACTCCGCGAAGTGCGGATGATGGTAACACCATCAATCACTTACAGGTCCTCTCGACCCGTAAGGAAGAAAACTCTCTTGTAAGATCCTTATGACTTATAAGAGAAAACGCACTTAGGAATCCTCACAATTCCTAAGGAGAAAATACCTACGAGATCTCCTCGACTCGTAAGGAGAAAAGTCTTTATGTGACCCTCACGGCTCATAAAGTTGAAAAGTCTTAGGCAGCAGATCTGAACCTTCTTTCTAAGACATCACTACCTCTTGAAGAATTCAAAACAGAATGCTCTCTCTTTCATCTGCAGGCTATGCTTACTAAAGTGACATGCTGATAACAAAGAAAAGAAGAAAGCAAAGAGATAACACAAGACATTACGAAAGAAATGTATCTTTTATTCATAAATTCAATTGGGTACAAAATATATCTTATGAAAGAATTAAAAAAAATGGATACATTTTATTCGAAATTACAAATGGTACAAAAACGATTATTGAGAGGGAAGCGTTTTCAATAGACGAATCAGCCGCTCGCGCACCTCCCTCGGCCCTTTTTCTTGGTCAGCTGCCGCGGCCAACTCTGCTTCGACCTGGGCTCGTTGCCACGGGTAGGATGAAAGTTGCTCTTTGACGGCCCGCTGAGCTGCTCCACTATTCTGTGCATCTCGCTCGATGAGGTCGAGCTTCTGCCTCAGCGTTAGCCCGTCGGAAATACATCATAGAAGGCCCTCAAAGATAGCCTTCAACTGCACAGCAATGGCATCAACCTGAGCATGCAGTCAAGCAGAGTCGTTTGAAATATCTTCACATTCCTTATGCTTTAAGGCCGCTTCTTGTTCAAGATGGCGGAAGTAGGGAGTGCTCTACTCAACCCACGCAGCCCGTTGAGAGTTCACTGCTAGGACTTCAGGAGCAGGACGTCCGAATTCGAGCTCATGCAGACATGCCTCAATTTTCCTACAGTGATTAACTCAAGACTCAATGATGCCCTCACTATGAAAGTTCACGAGCGTCGCCAGCATAGGATTAACCTCGGCAGCAAAATCTGCAGCGAATGTAGGAGCCTCCGCGTTAAGCTCCTCGATGTAATAGCTCAACATGCACAGACTATTCATAGCGCCTTTTGAAGATGAACGTCAAGAAAAGGAGCCTGCTGGCATTATGATTCGAGATTCGAACGGAGCTGAAGTCGGCATCACCGCTGCAAAACAAATCACAGTCAAGTGACGGTTCAAGAAATAGAAGAGGTTCATGAACAATAGAGTTTACTATACTGGCTGCAGCAGGGGGCAAGACTGGGAGTACCGGCGGTGCAACTGTTCTTTCGTCTCCCCCTTCGAGCTGTAGGGCTGTAATTAAAACAAAGAAGAATTAGAAACTATTTGGTTGCCCGTAAAAGAAAAGAAAAGACAATAAGCTAAAGGCTGTACTCACCAGCGCCACTAGAAGAAGCAATCTCTGACTGAAAAGAGAAGTGTGGGTGTAGCACCTGATACAGGTGATCAAAAAGGACTCTTGCAAGGATATAATAAAGTAATGTCAGTATATGAAGTATACTGTCTACAATGAAGCCGATGGGTCACAAATCCGCACCTTCCAGCATTTGAGAGGGTACGAGAGAAGGTAAAAGAGCGGTCACCGTCAAAGCAGCAACCGGAGACGCTTCCTCGGATGGCATAACCCCAACGCTCATCACACCTACATTAGATATAAGAGAAACGCTGTCAAAATAAATTGAAAGGGATTGCAAAATAAAGGGGAAAGTAATGACCCAAAATCTACCTGGTGAGTAGCCGGTCGAGACCGTGACAAGGGCGTCACTGGATGCAACGAATGCTTCACCCTCCTCCATCGGAACAGTCTCGCCACCCGTAGCCTCATCTCCCGATTCCACGAGAATCGTCGTGACACTCGCAGCACCCGGCAACGGCAAGGAGCCGCAAAGGGAAAGAGCCACGATTGGAGCAGTGCCCGACTCTTGAGAAAGAGTGGCTACCTCGGGCTCGGCGATTGTAGCCATCTCACCTACCGCTACCTCGGGCTCGGCGATCGTGGCTGTCTCACCTGCCGCTACCTCAGGCTCGATGGTTGCCGCCACGTCACCTACCACTTCTTCGGCAAGACTCGGCCCTACAGGATAGGATATATGAGAACCTGAAAATTAAAGCTTTGACAAAAGAACCCAATGTCGCGTTACCTTGGGTCGGTTTTTCGATTGCCTCCCGAACCACACGTGCTACCTGTCTGTGGGCGGTAGACAAGGCAGCCGAAGTATCTTCTGAAGGAGTAGGGGCAGGGGTAACAGCGCTTGGACCTGCACCCGCATCCAGGGCGGTGGTACGCTCCCTTGCCGCACGCATCCTACGCTTCCTTTCCGCCCGGGCCGCGAGGGCAGATCTTCTAAAGACCTCCTTCAACGGGACGTCATCGTCCGCGCCCATAGTTACCTCTGGAGCCGTTATGGCATCCGTCATCGGTTGCTTAAGTGAAGCTTCTTTCGGTAATACCGGCGGAACTGAGACTTCGATAGCAGACCCGGGAAGCGTCTCCGTACCGCCCTGTGAAGTCGGTGCCACACCTAGAATAACCTGAGTAGAGGTAGTTCCTATAATAAGATGAAAAGGAGGGGTCAGATTACCCATAAGAAACGGGAGCGGAGACACGGTGAACCGAAATGTACCGATGCCTAAGGATGCTCGAAGTCTTTCCTCTTCCTCAAAAGTCTTGAGAGAAGCAGCGAGAGCTTCTTCGGTGGAAATGCCTGTTAAAGAAGGAAAAGTGTCAGTCAAAACATGATGATAAAAAATATGATGCAATGACGAAAGATGCAGCTAATGGTTACCTGATTGCGCGAGGATGGCCAGTCTCGCTTCGTGGCTTGCCAATTGCTCAGAAGCTGCAATGGCAACCACCAGATCAGTATCATCTAGCGGCATGAATAGACCCTCGTTTGTCCCATACTCGCTCAGGCCCTCACCATAAGGAGCGTGAGGCTCCTGGCCGAGTACAACGTCGACAGAAAGGATCGACTTTTTCTTCCTCTTCTGCGAGCGAGCTCCGGTCGCAGCTAGCACAAGCTTATGCTTGGTAGGCACCTTGGGGCGACGAGTCCCGATATCTGAACCCACGCCAGAATCGGGGGAAGCTACAGTCGCCGTTTCTACAGGAGCCTGGGGTATCGGTAGCTCGGGCCTGACATGCGGGACTTCAATCATCGCAGCTTCTCTTAAGGGAGGTAGGACAATGGTTCGTCGCTTCAGAGGGACGTTTCGATAACCAGCAGGGGGTGCACCTTTGCGATCGAGCAGTAATCTCTTCTCCTCCCTGATGACGGCACCCATTGAATGCTGATACCCGCCACGTACACATTAAGGGCCTTTGGGACACACCTCGTTTCGCTGATAAAGAAGTTGGACCCTGTGTTCAAGCACATGAAATGATGCAGTGTGCTCTGCATTCCCTCTTCGGTAGTAGCAGGTTCGGCCAAGAAAGCCTCAAGTGGGACGCCCTGATTGCAACTCAGGTGCTGGGCGAAACGATGCGGGTTGTATCTCATGAATAACGCCGCATCATTTTTCCTGAATACGAGAAAGCCTGGCCTGATGGAGTACAGATGAAGAATCTCCCGAGCTTTCAACACAGAGGCCCCGTCTTTAAAGATGTCTTGCAATGGCAGCACCGCTTTTGAAGTTTCCTGGCCGATGGTCAAGACTTTGTCGGTGAAAGACATACCATCTCCAACCGTGCGCGGACGAAGGAGCAAACCCCTAGATTCCCGCGGTGGCGGACTTACGATGGAGGCGTCAACCAGCCGCATTATCCGAGAGAATCTGCATCTGTCATAAAAAGAAGGTCTTTTGTGGATACCGAAGACCCCAAGCACGTGCAACTCTAGCCATGAAGTGAAGTAATGCATTGAGAAGTTGGCGGGATGCACCCCTGGTTCAGTGGTATCCGCTGCCAAGCTGAGGCCGTGATATAGGTGGGCTAACCCGGCGATCCCGATGGCCACTTGTATTCCGGCAACCATGCGATGCGCAGGGTATAAGACAAAAGGCCTCATGTAACGAGGGTGCATAGGAAGCGCAAACCAGCTTAACCATAAACTGAGGAATCCGAGAAAGAACGCTTCCTCATCAATGCCCGGAGCGGCGATTTCTGACAGGGAGACGATCGCGACGTCGGGAAGAAAGAAATCCTTTTGATCGGCTTCCAATATTGGCCGACGGTCCAAGCCAAAGCCGAAAGGATCATCAAGTTTAGCAAACTTTTCACCTTGTCACGGCAAAATTTCTGGGCGAAGAAAACGGGCAATGAAGTCCGCAAAGCTGACCCCCTGGCCTCCGGATTCAAGAAAGAGGCTCTCATACATGTTCAACACCTTTATAAGACTTGGGAACTGGTGCTGAATGGCGTTCTCTGGGGCAAGACCCATTACCACTGATTTGATGGCAAAAACATACTCATATGGAGGAAGCAGCTCCTCGTAGTGCTCCCCCCTAACTGGTAAACCAGAAACCTCGGCAAATTCCTCCAAGGAAATGGAGACCTCTCTATCCAATAGGAGGAAGGTATGGGTCGGAATGTTCCACTGCTCTAAAAATGCCTTGATCCACCATGTGGGAGGTGCAGAATATTGGTACAAGGAAGCGTAGATCGCAGGGTATAAGCCAAGCTTCAGTAGCTGCAATTTCTTTGCCGATAAGATATATCGGGCCTACTGCAAGTATCCGGCCGGATGACGGGGAGTTAGTCCGATGTTGTAGGGCTGTCCCCAAGGGCGCGACTCGCTCTGACATATGCGCCGCCCTAGGGTGTCCAAAACCACCGGCGGCTACACGGGTACTGCGGCAATAGAAGGCCGAAGGAGACCTTCTGAAGTCCAATTTACCTCCTCTACAGTATAATTGATCGGGGGTGCATCTGCATAAGGGATCGCAAAGATAGGCTCCGAGGGTGTCGTATAAGAAAAGATCCGGCGGCCTCTGATAATTTGATCATACCATCTACCCCATAGGTGAAGATTCTTGTATCCTGGGTCATGGTCTTTGATCAGCGCGAGAACCTCTCGGTCTACGGGCGTCTCAGGAAATCCGCCTTCTGAGCGGATGAACGGAAAAGAAGTGTCGAAAGACATGTCGCCTGTGCGAAAAGGAACAAAAGTCAACTGTCAGTGCTATAATTTAATTTAAAATTCTGACACTTTATACTTTAGAATTTTTACCACACTGCAATGCAGTGGAGAGAGACCAAAGGGGGCCCACAAAATCTAGATGACAGTTCATCATTAATAAAACAGCCTCATCATTTGATGAGGCTGCCATTAAGTGAGGAAATTCTCAAAAGAAATTCTCATTAAATGAGAGATCTCTCGGGCAGAGGAGTAAATCTCCCTTTGAGAGCAATACTCTATGACAGAGTGACACTTGTCAAACTCTGATCATGAAGGAATAAAAATTCCTCAAGAGCCTTGCTCTGGAAAAAAAATGATGATGAAATAATCCATCAAAAAAATTGAAATCAATTTTTATGAATTAAAAATTCTGAGATCTTCAAGATGCATGAACAAACTCTTAAGAGTTCTTCATAAGAGATTAACAAATCTACATGTTATCAAAAGAGCAAAGCTCTGTTAATGAGTTAATAAACCCTGAAAAAGATCTCTTTAAGATCTATGATTCCAAGAGAGCAAGGCTCTGTTAATGAATCCCTAAAAGGGTTTTTCTTTAGATCAAAGATCTATGAAGAGCAAGGCTCTATTAATGGGTAAAACCCTAGAACTTTAAAAGATTTAATCTTTACCTAAATTTTGGCAGAGTTTTGACTCTTGAAATTTCTTAAGATAAAGAGCTATGCTCTGTGGGAGAATAAGAATTCTCAGAAAATAAGGAAGAAGATGAACAATGGTCATCCCAGAGGACCAAAGGTCCTATTTATAGGCACTGAGTGTCGTTCCAACTTCTCAGTTGATTCGAGGGCGCAGATGCTGCCACCGCTGCACTCACATGTGGGCCACGTGAGTGCAACGGTAGGGGGCATTTGTTTCCCCCAATCAGAGCAAAGCTCTGTTCAAATATTCAAGTTTTGAAATGAAGCAACGTTTCAGATGCAGCGCCAAGTGCGCTGCGCCCTAAGAAGCGCACCATGTGTGCTCTAGCGCTAGGTGCGCTGCGCTCCGAGCAGCGCACCACATATCAAACACGGGTGCGCTGTGCTCCGAGCAGCGCACTACGTGTCAAACACGGGTGCGCTAGCGCAATGTGCGCTGCCTTTTAAGCAGCGCACCGCGTAAAAAGCACAGGTGCGCAAACGCTGAAATTAAAAACTCCCCACCGTTAGATCAAAGATCTAATAATAATGATAAATCATTAATTAATCATAATTAAATTCTGTTAAGGAAAGATTCCTCAAAATCTTTCTAAATAACAAGATTGTGCTCTGTAAATCAGAGCACCGTTGGATCAATGATCCAATGGTAAATAAAAATTACCAAAAGACAGAATAAATTCTGTAGGGAAAGATTTTCCAATCTTGTTAAAAACAAGAAGATTGCCTTCTGTAAAACAGAAGCCCTAGGATCAAAGATCCAATGATGGGGAAACATCTCCAAATCAATCAGAGAAAAGATCTCTTTAACTGATTCAACAAATCAGCCTACCCTATAAAAAGGCCCCTAGACTTCAAGTCTCAGAAAGACAGATACAAAAAAAGAGAGAGAAACCTCCACCAAAAACTTTGAGAAAATTCAAAAAGCAAGATCTTGCAAGAAGATCTTTCTTCAAGGTAAAAATGATGATGATGAACATAGAGAAGAAATCATCTCATAAAAAGAAGAACTCATTTCTTTAAAAAGATCATAGATCTACAAAGACAAAAAGTCTTTCATAAAGAGATCAAAAGATCTCATCATAAAACGAAATAAGAACTTACTTCTCACAGATCATAGATCTACAAGACAAAAGTCCTTCACAAAGAGATCAAAAGATCTCACCCTAAAAGAAGAAGAACATAATTCTTCTCACAGATCATGGATCTATAAAGGCAAAGCCTTTCATCAATATAAGAGATTGGAACATCTCCTGCAAAATAAGAACTGTTATTCTTAGATCTTGAGACAAAGTCTCTTTTAAAAGAATATAAATTTGTTTCCCGGATCATAAAACTGATCAGATGCGCTTTACGCTCTTGAACTGCGCTTTGCGCTCTTGAACTGCGCTTCTACGCTCTCTGGACTAGCGGTCAGCGCCAAATGCGCCACGTGTCAATCACGTATGCGCTAATTAACAACTTGCACTTTGCACTTCTGAAATAGCGCACTGCGCTCATATGCTGGCGCTCAGTGCCAAGCGCACCACGTGTCACTCACGTGTGCGCCACTAATCTGAAAGCGCAATGCGCTCATGGATTAGCGCTCAGCGCTCATAAACTGGCATCATGCGCTCATCATCTGGCGCCTAGCGCCAAGCACGACACGTGTCCCTTACATGTGCGCCACGTGGCAGAAGCGCACTACGCTTTTTGACTAGCGCGCCACGTGTTGCACTGACAGAACATAAATTGTTCTTTAATAAGCCTAGAGCTCTGATGAATGCTCTGCATTCAATAAAAGATAAAACATTGTCAAGATATAAATCAATGCTCAGCATTGTTAAAAGGGCCAAGCCCAAATAAAGGCTCAACAGCCCAAAATAAAATGTTAAACATTTTAACCTGATTGGACTTAGCCCAAGATTGGCCATAAGTCCTTAACTCATATTAATTGAGCTCATCTTCTAATAAATATGTTAACAGATCTTAGCCCCAAATTGGACTACAGATCTTTCAACCAACTCACATCGGTTCGAGGGTACATCTCTTTACTCCTCTGATATTTGTCGTTGTAATCCTTCAACGTCTTCAGAGAGGTGACGGGTCCCAACAACCAAACATTCCACGGACTGTGGGGTCCTTTAAAACTCACGGACTGTGATGTCCTTAACCTTGACTGTGAGGTCTTTAAACTCACGGACTATGATGTCCTTAACCTTAGACCGTAATGTCCTTAAACTAATCGACCGCAATGTCCCTAAACTAAACAATAGAGTCCAAATGCTCTTTTGTTGGATCTAAATGATCCCGTTAAGTTGATCTTAGTCTAAAATTAGACTAATGTATCCTTAACAAACGTTTAAGTTGATCTTAATCCTAAATGAGACTAACGTATCCTTAAACCCAACCCCCAAACCCAAATCTAAGAACTTACGGATTTGGACTAATCCACGCCCTACTGGCGATAACATAAATTAGTCTCCGTATACAATCCACGGGCAACCAAAAACAAAACAAACACCCACGACACGAAGTGACCATCTGGAGAAGGAAAAAGTTGTTACCGCGATGCGGTAGTGTAATTAACTGCAGGGGCTTGCGCCTGTAGGGAAGAGCGTCCCCACAATCAAAAACCCCTCAAATGGGGGGAATCCGACGAAGTCTGCTATATCGGCCGCATTCGTTTAAACCTCAGATATACGGTGACATAAATCAACTTGGCAACTTCGGAGAGGTGGACGAATAGCACCAATTAGCATATGCCCTCAAAATTCAGGCGAGACGGACCCACGCGGTCGCGTCTCCGTGTTTCGGCGGGGAACAGTTCCAGACATCAAATAAATACCCAAATACCAACATGAGAAGACTCCAGAAGTTTGAAGCCAAGATCTCACCAAGAAGCAGTGAAACCGCAACCGAGTCAGGTCGAGTCGCCGTGGATCCACGGTCGATTCAAGGAATTAGGGTTTGGAAATTTTCTGGAATCTTCTTCGCAACAAACTTAGTTTGTTAGGGGCTTCTGTTACTAGTTTTGGGGATATAAAAAGGACCGAGGGCTACAGATCAAATGGGGGATCTAGATCTAAATCAAAAACATCCAATATCCAAGAGAAATCAATCTCAAAGATCAAAATCCAATCTAAGATCAAGAATCTACGATCTTGAGATCCAAGATCAAGTATCCATTGAGAAATCAATCAAGCGATCAATCAAGCAAGTCTTCTTTACACGAAACCAATCACCGTCAACGAGCAAGCGATCCACGACAGGTCCACGACTCGAGGTGATCAAGCGACGTGAAGATCGATAGAACATTTACTTCTTCGAGGCAGAGATCGAAAGTAAATTCTTCTTTCTCTTGTAATCTAAATTTGGAGAAATGTATTGTGAAGTTGAGTAATAAAGGTAGATCATTAGTTTTATCAATTCGCTTACTTTTAATTTCCGTATTATGAATTCTTTCTCTATTCTTTCTTTTATTTTCATGATGTGCAAGTAATTCTCCGCTTGATAAGATTCGTAGGATTAAGGTAGATCAATGGGTGAGAAAATAAAATACTCCTTTTAAGTCTTATGAAATTTATAAACTTTAGCAAAAGAATCGTCAACATCCTTATCGGGCGCGATATCAATTTCTTGATAATCTCGACCACGATTTGAGATAAGATTGACGATCTTTTTGTAAAGGGCTAGACATGAATGGAGATCAATGAAAGGACAAGAGACAATAGAGGAGAAACCCTAGTTTCTTCCAAAGAACCCTAATCCTTATTCATCGCCATCAATCTAGTTTTAAATCTATCAATAGATAAGAGGAGTAATCTTTTTTAGTCATCCATGGCTACTAAATCCTAAAGAATCCTACAAGCCTTCTTCATATAAATTTTCTTAATAATTCAATTAGATCTTGAAACAATTTTCTTGATAATTCAATTAGATCTCGAAACAATTTTCTTGATAATTCAATTAAATCTTGAAACTATCTTCTTGATTTTTTTATTTTCTCTTTTCTATTTCTTTCAACCCATCTAAAGCAAGAATTATAAAATTCCACGAATCCCAGAGGACGACCTATATTCACCACAGCTAAACTACACGCGACACCGTATTGATTGCGGTTACTTTACTAAAACTTCTAAACTTCTCTTCTTTTCTTTTTTTTCTCCAAAATTACACATCAATCAAATGGCGCCATTGCCGGGGATCTGTGCATAATTTTTTCTTTCTTGTTATTTGGGTTGAAATATTATTATTCCATCAAAATATAAAACAAGAACGCATCTTGTGCTTAACGATTAGTATGTGAATTTTGCGAGAGAATCTGAAATCACTGTAGTATGGAGATAAAGATTCAGAAGCATTCATCAAGACCATAGGAGTAAGGGAAGCAACTGTAGCAAAAAAAGTTTTAAGAACTCTCAGTTGGCGGCGGAATCACGGCAATAAGCACATATGGCGGCGGAACCGCAGCGGCTTGGGTGAATTAGGGTTTCAAGTCTCTCTGGAATATTTTCTATCTCCTTCTCTCTCCTCTGAAAAAGTCCGATAACATTTTTTCTGCAGGATTCTTTGCAAAAATTCACCGCTTAAAAAAATTCTTTTTGCGTGTTTTTTAGGTTGTTTTTGCATATTGTAATACGGAAAATTAAGGGGCAAGACCCAAATTCAGATTAGGTGGAGATTTCATTACCCTTCCTAAGCCCCACAAATCACAAAACTAGCATCCGCATCACCCTTCATTAATTAAAAAATATCTAGACCAAGACTCTAAAGACTGTCGCGCTCATTAAGGACAGAGGAGGGTCATGGGTAATCTACTGCTCATCCGCATTTCTTTTATGGTGTCTAGGCAAGTGTATCTGTAACACCCTACTTCATTTATATCAGTTCTATTTTGGGTATTTCTGTATTTATGGCTATTTCTTGATTTATTGTGTTTTGGGTGCGAATAGTATAATTGGCATCTGTATTTGCATCCGACCCGACCCGTTTACTGGAAACCCGTCTTGTTTCCTATTAATGATTTATCCCGGCTAGTTATGAAAATCTGTGCACTTTCATGTTATATCACTGCATTATATCTGGCATCTGCATTTTTTTCAATATAACATATAAAATCAAATAATATATTTTAAAAATATCTAGCATGGCCTGTATCATACCCCTGACCCTGTGGTAGCATCCGTATATCGTATTCCCGTCCCGTTCAGTGAAACAGACCTGTTTGGATCGCTACGTATACGGTACGTGCATCCGTTCTTGGGGGTATGCTTTTTCGTTACCGGATATCCTGTTTTGGTTTTGGTTATTACGTATATTATTCATATTTTCAAACCGTAATTTTAAACCCGACCCGAACGTGTTTTGGACTTTTTTTGTATTAGCCAAAATCTCAAAATTTCCCAAATATTTTATTCTTACCATTTTTACAGTTTCAAAAATCTTTTAGTTTTAAATTTTATTTTAAAAGATTTTTTTAAACAAATTCACTGCCCGCCCGCCCCTCCCCCCCCTCTCTCTTCTGCATATTTATATTATATATTTTTTATTTAACTCAAACCTATTTTCTATACCCACGTACTCTCTCTCCTTCTTCTAAAATTCTGTTTCTCCCGCCTTCGCACCCATCGCCTCGCTCGTGCCCGTCGCCCGTCGCCGCTCGACCGTCGACCTCGTCGACGCCTCCCTCTTCTCCTTCTCTCCTTGTTGACCTCCTCTTCTCTTCACCTCCTCCCGACGAGGACCCCAAGCCCTCACCCGAGCACCCGACCAGAACCCTGCACACCGAGAAACCCTAACCCTAGCCTGCACCCCTCCTCGCCGTCCACCACCATAGTCGGCCTCACCCCGTTGCCACCACCTCTACCTCCATCTTCATCACCTCTCTCCTCTTTCCTCTCCTTTTCCTGCACACCCGCGCACCCAATTCCCCTGCGACCAAGAAACCCACTGCCATCACCGTGAAACCTCGCCGGAAAACCAACGCCCCATCGTTTTCCTCCCCTCGCTTTCTCCTCTGTCCCAGCTAACCCAGAGCCACACTAGACCCCAGCACTTCCTCTTCTTTTCCTTCTTCTTCGTCTTTCCTTCTCTTTTCTTTTCTTGATCTGGTTTTCCCGTCCATCACCAGAGCTATGCCGTCGCTGACATTCAGACCGACCCAGAAGACATTCCCAGCCAGCGTGGTCACCTTCTTGCTTTGCCTGGACCTGTCCCGCATGCCGTGTGTGCATTACGATGTTTACCCGATGTCGGATGCAGCGTATGCACCCCGTCGTGAGATCCAATCGAGGCAAGATTATCTTGCTACATGCTATGATATATATTTTGCATTCATATGAATAAAAATATCACATGTTTACTGTATTGTACATCCATATTATTGTTTTACTGTTTTCGGATATCCGTACGCATCCATATCATTAATTACATAACTGGTTGCATGCAAGTTAGCTTAATACAGACCATATTATTATTCTCGCATCTAGATTAATAAGAATATTGTATGTTTATGGTATTGTGCATCCATGTTACAGTTTTACCATTTTCCGAGATCCATTCGTATCCGTATCATTTATTATATATCTAGTTGCATGCCAGATCACATTAATTCATATTACTGTTATATTTGTACCTCATTCTTGATAATGTGCATCCTACGTAGTCATGGAACTGTAGATGTAACCCCTAATAGATATTTGTGCATCCGTGTTTTATTGTGCATCCATACCATTAATTATATATCTAGTTGCATGCCATATCACATTAATTCATATTACTCTTACATTAGTACCCCATGCTTGATAATGTGCATCCAACGTAGTCATGGAGCTGTAGATGTAACCCCTGATAGATATTTGTGCATGCATGCTTTTACCGTACATCCGTACTTTTACCGTGATTTGATACTTGCTACATTTGTTTATTGTGAGCACCCATTTGATACACTGTGTACCCCATGACATGACCTGATGCACCACCGCTTGACTTGATACCTGATCCTGCTCCTAATGCCGACAATCCTGACATGTTGTCCCGATGGACATATCCTGTTGTCTATTTTAGACAAACCTGTACCTTCTTGATCCTGTGTTGGTATTAGCTCCAGATTTATCAATACCTGTCTTGAACACATAACTTGGGGGTAAGGGAAAATCAATGATGAAACTTGACTTGTAACTCAACAGTTCAACACTTATACTGATCAGTTTTACGGGCTAGGCCAGCCCCGGGATGATGATGCTGACAGCATTCATCTGTACATGTTTCCTGTTTAATGCCTAGCGGCATGTCTTGGATTTCAGCCCGAGAATCTGGACCGTAGTCCCGGGCACGCACGGGATACTATTGAGTTACATCGACGATTTATTAATTTGATTTCAAAGACTTGAAAGTAATTAACCCAGTAGTTTTTATTTCAGATTACTCACCGCACGTTACATGTGCTTATACACTTCACTGTTCCATATTCGTGTTACTGTTATACTCTTATTACTGCTCATACTCATGCCTGCATATCTTGTTACCTCTTGATTATATTTTATTGTTGATAATATGACGCACTGACGTCTGGGTTTTGCATGGCCCAGATCCTCTGTCTTTGATGCAGGCTGACCAGGAGTATTTTAGCCGACAGGCCGAGCAGTGAGGATCCTGTTAGTATCCAGTTAGTTTATTTTATTTCCATACTTTCATTTCCTGATGTGAGCCCGTATTTGGGACATACTTTCCAGATGTTACTGTTTTTGGGATTTATTGCTTTCGCATATTTATATTTCTTGACTCGTTTTCTGGCTTATGGACATGTACTAGATAGTTTATTTTATTTTTATTGTTCTTGATATCTTATAGACAGCCGTAATGTGACTGTAGAGGGATGTTTCCTAGCCACAGGTAGCATGGTTGGCTCTGTCACGTGCCGATCTTAGCGCACTTTGGGAAGCGGGGCGTGACAGGGTTTCTTTGGTATCAGAGACATAGGATTTAGGTTAATCGGGTTTGATTCTTTTATAGTTGGGTATTGGACCCAATACACGAATCAGAAAACCCGCAATTAGGAACATGTCCTGCCACATTGTTATCGTAATTCTTGAATCATATCTTTCTCTTGACCCTGTCTTGACGATATGCAAACAACTTTACATCTCGTCTTGAAACCTTCTGGTTCTCTATTGTTTCTTTCTATTCTGATACTTGGATTTGGGCGACTTGAACAGAGTTATGTGATTGTAACTATGAACTGCAACATGGTTACAATGCGGTACTCTATTTAAGTAACTTGGAGTGCTGGTCTTGATTCACTTCCTTGATTTATGGTCGTTATATTATCTTGTTTCTCTCGGTTTCATTGCTTACCAGTTCATGTTTTATCGCAAGCTTGAATCTCGTTTACCGTGCTTATCTTCTTCAGTGTCTTGGCTTCAGATGAAGTCGTATCCCACTTGTTCATGATTTTCCCGCATTAGCACTATTCGATTCTGGTGCATCCCATTGTTGTATATTGTCCAAGTTTATTGCTGCACACTCGATTGCATGTACGGCCCTGTCTTGTTGTTGGGACATACACACTGGGAATAGGAAGATGATATCTAGTAGTGAGTGCAAAGATTGTTCTGTTTTTATCTGCAGACGAAAGTTATTCACGGATTTCTTGGTGATTGTTACTGGCAGCCACGATGTTGTCTTGGGAATGGATTTTCTCGGCACTTTCCACGCTCACATTGATTGTAGGGCAAAGAAAGTGATTTTCCAGATTCCCGGACATCCGAAGTTTATTTTGCTGGAGGTAGCAATTCTGTCGAGCAAGTCGAGTTTAGGGCTAGGCCGACAAGCGCCGTTCTTTCGTCAATGGAAGTTGATAAGAAGGAAGCGCCAGCTGTAGTTCGAAAGTTCATGGACGTGTTCGAAGACATCTCGGGTTTACCGCAAAAACGAGATGTGGAATTCACGATCGATCTTATTCCTGGTAAAGCGCCAATCTCAAAGGCATACTATCCGATGGCACCAGTAGAGTTGGAAGAAGTCAAAAAGCAAGTTACCGAATTGCTAGAGAAGGGTTGGATTCGCAGCAGTAATTCACCTTGGGGAGCTCCAGTTCTTCTAGTCAAGAAAAAGATGGCACAAGGAAGATGCGCATCGATTATCGAGAATTAAACCGGGTGACTATTAAGAACAAGTATCCGATCCCTCGCATTGGCGAATTATTCGAGCAACTCGGTGGCGCGAGGGTATTCTCGAAGCTGGATTTACGATCCGGATATCATCAGGTCCGAGTTAAATCAGAGGATGTTTGCAAGACTGCGTTCCGAACTCGATATGGACATTACAAGTATTTAGTGATTCCATTTGGAGTCACGAATGCACCGGCGATATTTATGGACTTGATGAACCGAATCTTTTCACCATTCTTGGACCAGTTTATAGTGGTGTTCATTGATGATATTCTGGTATATTCAAGGAGCCAGAAAGAGCATGCAGAACACTTGAAGATCGCACTGCAAACGTTGAGGCAAGAAAGATTATATTCAAAGATGAGCAAGTGCGAGTTTTGGCTTGAAGAGGTGAAGTTTTTGGGGCACATCGTATCCGAAGATGGAATCGCCGTTGATCCTGAAAAGATTGCAGCAGTTCAAGATTGGCCGATTTCGAAGAATGTAGCGGAGATCAGAAGTTTTATGGGACTTGCAGGATACTACAGAAGATTCGTGGAGAATTTTGCTCGATTGGCTGAGCCTTTGACCAAGCTTACTCGGAAGGAGGTACCATTCGTGTGGACGGAAAGTTGTGTATTAGCTTTTGAGGCGTTGAAGCAAAAGTTGATAACCGCTCATATTTTGACCGTACCAGACGGTTCCGGAGGATTGGTGATTCACAGCGACGCATCTGGGAAAGGTTTGGGATGTGTTTTGATGCAGCATGGGAAGGTTATAGCCTACGCATCGATACAGTTGAAGACCCATGAGAAGAATTACCCAACTCATGATTTGGAGCTAGCAGCTGTTATTTTCGCTTTGAAGATTTAGAAACATTGCTTACTGGACGAAAGGGTCGAAGTATTCACCGATCACAAAATCCTAAAGTATGTGTTCACACAGAAAGAGCTTAATATGAGGCAGCGTAGATGGTTGGAGCTGATGGCTGACTATGATCTTGATCTCAAGTACCATCCGGGGAAAGTTAATGTAGTGCCGGATGCACATAATCGATTGCCAGCAATTCGGATGTTGACTGCACAGAAGGAGCTTATCAAAGATTTTTGGAGATTCGAGTTGGATATCGTGCCACCGCATTCTTCGGGACAGTTGATGCAGCTACAAATACAGTCGTCATTGATCGATAATATTAAAGCAGCACAGTCGCACGATCCAAGATTGCAGAAGTTTCGAGAACAGGTTGAAGCGGGACTTCGAACTGACTTGTTGATTCAAGAAGATGGTTCGTTGCGATATGGTAGCCGTTTGTGTGTGCCGAAAGGAGACATTCGTGAAGAAGTTATGAAGGAGGCGCACAGTTCCGCATATTCCGTACATCCAGGAGGCACAAATATGTACCGTGATTTACGACAGCATTTCTGGTGGGAAGGCATGACAAGGGAGATTGCCCGCTTTGTAGCGAAGTGCTTGGTGTGTCGGCAAATTAAGGCTGAACATCAAAGGGCAGCTGGTTTATTGCAACCACTTCTGATTCCTCTGTGGAAGTGGGAACATATAACCATGGATTTCGTAACAGCTTTACCGCGGAGTCCAGGGGGCAATAATGCAGTTTGGGTGATTGTTGATCGATTGACCAAGGCAGCTCATTTCATACCGTTTCGAGTTGGTCAGTCAACGGAAGCGTTAGCAGAGCGGTACATGCAGGAGATTGTGAGATTGCATGGAGTACCTGTGAGCATCGTCTCTGACCGTGATACCCGATTCTTATCACACTTCTGGATGAGTTTACAGGAAAGTTTGGGGATGCGATTGAAGTTTAGCACCGCTTATCATCCTCAGACAGATGGCCAGTCAGAAAGAACGATCCAAACTCTTGAATATATGTTGAGAGCTTGCATGTTAGACTTCAAAGATTCATGCGAGGATCATCTACACTTGGTGGAGTTTTCTTACAATAACAGCTTTCAGGCAACTATTCAGATGGCTCCATTCGAAGTATTGTATGGTCGTAAGTGTCGTTCACCCGTTTGTTGGGACGATGTTGGAGAACGAAGATTGTAGGGACCAGATTTGATTGTGCAAACAGTAGAGAAGGTTAATACTATCCGGAATCACATGAAGGCAGCACAGGATCGGCAGAAGAGTTGGGTCGATATATCGAGAAGACTTCTAGAATTCGCTGTTGAGGACCTTGTATTCTTGAAGATATCACCAACTAGAGGGATGATTCATTTTGGGAGTCGATGCAAGCTTAGTCCTCGATTCGTGGGGCCTTTCGAGATTATTGAGCGTGTTGGAGAAGTTTCTTATCGATTGGCTTTACCACCATCTTTGGTGAGTGTTCATGACGTGTTTCATATATCTCAACTCCGTAAGTATGTTCGAGATGAAACACACATACTAGATCATTCGGAGCTCACTGTAAGGGAGGATTTGACCTATGAAGAACGACCGATGACGATTGTTGATTGAAGAGAAAAGGTTCTTAAGAACAAAGTTATCCCTCTTGTAATTGTTTCTTGGGGAAATCGCTCGCACGGAGAATCGACTTGGGAACGAGAAGACAAGATTCGACAGAAGTTTCCACACCTCTTCTCGTAGTTTCATGTTTGTTTGTTTTTCTTGTTTTCGGAATTTCGAGAAAGAAATTCTTTTGTAGTTGGGTATAATGTAACACCCTAGTTTATTTATACCAGTTCTATTTTGGGTATTTCTTTATTTATGGCTATTTCTTGATTTATTATGTTTTGGGTGCGAATAGTATAATTGGCATCTGTATTTGCATCCGACCCGACCCGCTTACTGGAAACCCGTCTTGATTCCTGTTTATGATTTATCCCGGCTAGTTATGAGAATCTGCGCACTTTCATGTTATATCACTGCATTATATCTGGCATATGCATTTTTTTAATATAACATATAAAGTCAAATAATATATTTTAAAAATATCTAGCATGGCCTGTATCATACCCCTGACCCTGTGGTAGCATCCGTATATCGTGTTCCAGTCCTGTTCAGTGAAACGGACCTGTTTGGATCGCTACGTGCACGCTACTGTTTCCCTCCGAAAGACGGCGCACAGGACCGCGATGTCCTGACGCTGAGATTCGGGGCAGATGCTATTTGGTTTTATCCGTCCACCTCTCCGAAGATGCCAAGTTTATTTATGGCACCGTGTATCGTAGGTTTAGACGGATGCAGCCGATGTAGCAGACTTCGTCAGATTCCCCCTCGCTTGAGGGGTTTTTTATTGTGGGGACGCTCTTCCCTGCAGGCGCAAGCCCCTGCAGTTAATTACGCTACCGCATCGCGGTAACAACTTTCTCCTTCTCCAGAATTTCACTTCGTGTCGTGTGTGTTTGTTTTGTTTGTGGTTGCCCGTGGATTGTATACGGAGACTGAGTAATGCCGTCGCCCGTAGGACGTGGACTAGTCCAAATCCGTATTTACTTAGATTTGGGTTTGGTGTTTTTAGCTTAAGGATGCATTAGTCGCGTTGCGGCTAAGATCAACTTAAATGTTCGTTAAGGATACAATAGTCTGGTTTGAGACTAAGATCAACTTAACGTGATAATCCATTTAATATCTGGCCATCAGGACTCGTCACCTCTCTAACGTCGTTGAAGGATTACAACGGCAGGTGTCAGAGGAGTTCAGAGATGTACCCTTGAACCAAAGTCGATTTGGAGTTTTATAGTCCATTTAAATGTTTAAGGATACGTTAGCCGTATTTGGGGTTAAGATCAACTTAAACGGGACCGTTTAGATCCGGCAAAAGAGCATTTGGAGGCTCTATTGTTCCAGTTTAGGGACGTGGTGGTCCATGTTCCAGTTTGTGGACGTGGTGGTCCATCGCCAGTTTAGGGACGTGGTGGTCCATCGCCAGTTTAGGGACGTTTCGGTCCGATATTAGTTTAGGGACGTTTCGGTCCGATATTAGTTTAAGGACATTTCGGTCCAATATTAGTTTAAGGACGTTTCGGTCCACGAGTTTAAGGACCCCGCAGTCCATATTGATGTGTGGTCATTGGGACCCGTCACCTCTTTGACGTCGTTGAGGAATTACAACGATGGATGTCAAAGGAGTTCGGAGATGTACCCTCGAACTGGATATAAATTGATTTGAGAGAGCATTTGTGCTCAGTTCAATTTAATTTAAGGATTTACGACCAGAATTGGGCTAAGTCCAGTTGAAAATGTTCAACATTTTATTTATTTATATTCTATTAGATCTATGCTAGGGCTTTGCCCACACTTAAATAATGCATTGCATTACTTCTATTTTTTTTGTTTGGGCTCTGCCCATAAAAGATGCAGAGCATCAATTTATTTTGGGCTCTGCAAGGCATCTGCATAGCATTTTATTATTTTGTTTGGGCTTTGCCCATTTATAAATGATGCAGAGCATCAATTTACTTAGGCCTGTTTGGTCTTTTAATTGGGCCTGGCCCTTCATTAAAATGCATTGCATTTGTTAGGCGCTTTGCGCCAATCACTGAGCGCAAGCGCTTGTGGTGAGAACACGTGTCATGCTCTGGTGAGCGCAAGCGCAATAGTGCAGTGCGCTGCGCTGTTGCGCTGCTGACACGTGGCGCGCTCTGGTGAGCGCAAGCGCAATAGTGCAGTGCGCTGCGCTGTTGCGCTGCTGACACGTGGCGCGCTCTGGTGAGTTGCGCCAACTCCAGAGAGCAAAGCTCTTGTTTCAAGAGCGCATAGCGTAAGTGGTTTAGATGCTGACACGTGGCGCTCAAGAGCGCAACAGCGCAGTTTGCAAGTGCAAAACACCAAGAATCTTTTAGATTCAAGAACAGAAGTGCAAAGCACTATTTGATTTCTTGATCTAATTTAGATCAAAGAAAAATAAGTTTTTTCTTGTTTTTCTTATCTCAGAGAACCAAAGGTTCATGAAAAGTGCAAAGTACTATTTTAATTTTTATTAAAGATCATTGATCTTGTTTTTAGATCTATGATCTGTTCATAAGAGAACTTTTTCTTTTTTCTAAAGGTTTTTACCTTTTTTTATTCTTGAGGAGTTTCTCAGAGTTCTCTTCTCTCTTTTTTTTTTAGAAAGATATTGATGTCTTTTAATTGAGGCTTAGGGTCCTTTTTATAGTGCCCATAAATTAGTTAAATTTGTTAAAGAGATCTTTCTCTGAATGATTTGGGGAATTTTCCCCATCGTTGGATCTTTGATCCGAGGGCTTCTGCTTTGCAGAAGAAAATCTTCTTGTTTTAACAAGAACAGAAAAGATTTCTTAAAATTTTAATTCTGTTTGGCGCAGATGCCCCCAGCGCGTGACACGTGTCGCGCAGCGCACAGCGCAGCGCAACTTGCGCTAGCGCAACTTGCGCTAGCGCATCTGCGCTGACACGTGTCGCGCAGCGCAACTGCGCTAGCGCATCTGCGCTGACACGTGTCGCGCAGCGCAGTGCCTGCGCAACTGAAGCGTTGCTTCCTTAAAATAGAGCTTTGCTCTGATTGGGCGCGCCTTCTTGGGCGCTGCGCTGACGTATCAGCGCCGGACACGTGGCGCGTTGCGCCCGGGATTTGAAGCGTTACTTCAAAATTTGAATTTTGAATTTCCAGCAGAGCTTTGCTCTGATTGGGAGAAACAGCTACGGCATCCGTTCTTGGGGGTATGCTTTTTCGTTACCCGGATATCCTGTTTTGGTTTTGGTTACTACGTATATTATTCGTATTTTCAAACCGTAATTTTAGACCTGACCCGGATGTGTTTTGGACTTATTTTGTATTAGCCAAAATCTCAAAATTTTCCCTAATATTTTATTCTTACCATTTTTACTGTTTCAAAAATCTTTTAGTTTTAAATTTTATTTTAAAAGATGTTTTTTAAACAAATTCACCGGCCTCTCTCTCTCACTTCTGCATATTTATATTATATATTTTTCATTTAACTCAAACCTATTTTCTATACCCACGTACTCTCTCTCCTTCTTCTAAAATTTTGTTTCTCCCGCCTTCGCACCCATCGCCTCGCTCGTGCCCGTCGCCCGTCGCCGCTCAACCGTCGAACTCGTCGACACCTCCCTCTTCTCCTTCTTTCCTCCGTGACCTCCTCTCCCCTTCATCTCCTCCCGACGAGGACCCCAAGCCCTCACCCGAGCACCCGACTAGAACCCTGCACACTGAGAAACCTAACCCTAGCCTGCACCCCTCCTCGCCGTCCACCACCATAGTCGGCCTTACCCCATCGCCGCTACCTCCATCTTCATCACCTCTCTCCTCTTTCCTCTCCTTTTCCAGCACACCCGCACACCCAATTCCCATGCGACCAAGAAACCCACTGCCATCACTGTGAAACCTCGCCAGAAAACCCACGACCCATCGTTTTCCTCCCCTCGCTTTCTCCTCTGTCCCAGTTAACCCAGAGCCACACTAGACCCCAGCACTTCCTCTTCTTTTCCTTCTTCTTCGTCTTTCCTTCTCTTTTCTTTTCTTGATCTAGTTTTCCCGTCCATCACCGGAGTTGTGCCGTCGCTGACGTTCAGACCGACCCAGAGGACGTTCCCAGCCAGCGTGGTCATCTTCTTGCTTTGCCTGGACCTGTCCCGCGTGCCGTGTGTTCATTGCAACGTTTACCCGATGTCGGACACAGCGTACGCACCCCGTCGTAAGATCCAATCGAGACAAGTTTATCTTGCTACAAGCTATAATATATATTTTGCATTCATATGAATAAAAATATCACATGTTTACTGTATTGTACATCCATATTATTGTTTTACTGTTTTCGGATATCCGTACGCATCCATATCATTAATTACATATCTGGTTGCATGCAAGTTAGCTTAATACAGACCATATTATTATTCTCACATCTAGATTAATAAGAATATTGTATGTTTATGGTATTGTGCATCCATGTTACAGTTTTACCGTTTTCCGATATCCGTTCGCATCTGTATCATTTATTATATATCTAGTTGCATACCAGATCACATTAATTCATATTACTATTATATTAGTACCCCATGCTTGATAATGTGCATCCTACGTAGTCATGGAACTGTAGATGTAACCCCTGATAGATATTTGTGCATCCGTGTTTTATTGTGCATCCATACCATTAATTATATATCTAGTTGCATGCCATGTCACATTAATTCATATTACTGTTACATTAGTACCCCATGCTTGATAATGTGCATCCTGCGTAGTCATGGAGCTGTAGATGTAACCCCTGATAAATATTTGTGCATCCATGCTTTTACCGTACATCCGTACTTTTACCGTGATTCGATACTTGCTACATTTGTTTGTTATGAGCACCCATTTGATACATTGTGCACCACATGACCTGATGCACCACCGCTTGACTTGATACCTGATCCTACTCCTAACGCCGACAATCCTGATATGTTATCCCGATGGACATATCCTGTTGTCTATTTGTTACGCCCCACTTCCCGGTATACGGCGAAGGGGACGGGACAAGGCCGCTACGTCTTTACTGTGAAGTAAATACGCTAAGCGTATCTAAGCAATATAAAAGTAAACACAAGAGACAAGATATATAAACTGAACAACAACTTTATTTATTAACATTCTTTTGTACAATGCATGAAAAGTAAATACAACTGAAATAAAAGCGATGCCTAAACAATGGCATAACAGGAATGTAAAGTACTGAAAGAAAATGTGTATAATGAAACTATAGCTCCGGGTCTTCAGCAAACTGATCCAAGTCTTCAGCAGTAGGCTCGATCTCTGACGTGTCCAAATTACCTGACGGCATTCAAAAAAGAAAGAAAGAGAATGTCGTCAGCGAACAGAACGCTAGGTAAGTCCCAAAGATAAGAGGAAAATAGAATAGACAGAATAAGAAGGTATCTTTTAAAGTTGTATTATCTTATTGTAATGTTGTATTAACGCTGTTGTTTGTAGCTTGGAACAGAAGAATACCAGTGTATACGAAAGGAGTCTCTATATGCCAGAGACTAGAGGCAAGTATAGTACAAGAAACCGTTTATGCCACGGTACAAAAGCAACTGGATTCATATTAGGTGTATTAAGTCTTACTGTCTCATGCCCCTTCTAACACCTTCCGTACCAATCTACCCCTTAAACCTCGTAGTGTTTTGATTGTATTGTTTTTCTTGTATTGTAACTGTATAAATTGTATAATTGGATGACTGACCGAAACCATGATATCAGTAAACGGATGTAACTAGAGAATCATGTATGTAACTGGAGAATCATGGATGTAACTGTATAATCATGTAAATGAAATGTATATCCATGGTTCGGTTAAGTCAATATAGATTGAAAAGTTTGAATATATGGATTCATGGATTTATATTGAATTGTAGATTGTAGATTGTACTTGAATCATATTCAAGTCAGATTATTTAAAATGAGACTAACTCTGAATCAGAACAATTAGAAAAGAAATTGAAATCCTGAATTAGGTTTTGGTGTTATCGGTAACCGCTACACATGGGCTGCAGGACTTGTGTCTTTTTCAAAGATGATTACCGTGTTGATAACACCGTTTGTTAGATTATCTACCTTAGATAGGTAAGCACCCATATCTTCGGCTCCCTGAGGCTCAAGAGACTGATTCCGCTTAAACATATATTTACTAGGGTCCTTATTGTAATTTATATAACTTGAGGGGGTTTTATGTAAAAATAATTTTGTATGGTTTTCAAAATACAACTCAAATATTTAATTATCGTATTTATGTACATACAATAATTTAATGACAAGATAAATATGTATACATGTTCGAATAGCATGAAATGAGTCAAGTATATTATACGAGTAACTACCAAAAACAATGCTATAAAGAAATATTATGTACGACTAATTAATCAAGTCGAACGAATGTGGAACATAAAAAAAATATGGATCTAAGTGTTTTGCATGTGTGAGTTCCAGTTTCACCTAAGTACGACTACCGGTTTGAGAGATATATCTGTCTTCGTATAGTTGCGCAAAACAGATCAGAATCTGTTCAGCACCGTCACATATTTTTAAAACACAGTTTGAACTAATTTCCATCAGGTTTCAGGTTACGAAGATTATTAGAAAATTGTAGGTATTTTGAAGTACTTATCCAAAACACCGAGATTCATACGATTTGGATTTCTTAAGTTCTAGTTATAATCATTTTAATATCAGCGTTTAAAACAGAAATTTAGATTTCTGGATAGCAACTATATATTGTATTGCAAAGCCTATATCGGGATGTTTCATGCATTTCTAAGTAATCAAGTATACATAAAATTATATTTCTATCAACTTTGTATCTACACATCTAAATTTTGTCACGAACGGATATCGAGAGTTTGAGTTATGTCTAATTTAAAAACAGTGTGCGAATCAGGACAGATTCTGTCCAGATCCGTCACTTAATATTGTAACGCAGTTTTCTTTATCTTGGATGGGTTTTCAGTAAAACTATAAAACTAAGAAAATCAATATCATTCGATGTAGATATCAAAAATATCTGAGTTTGCTCAATTTGGATACCAGTATACCAAGTTATGTGTCCTAGAAGTTGACCGATAACTGCAGTTTTCTGTTTTACGATCAGTCAATAAAAACGATGTAATTCCTAAACCGTTATGCGGTTCAATCTAAAATTTTTACAGTGTGTACAAAATAATATATTCTATCATATGTAAATTTTCTGAAATTTTCAGAATTAAAAATTAATTTATAAAAATTATTTTAAAACTAAAGGTATTGATATGTCATATGTGAGAAATGAGAAAACCATGGTATTTATTCGTGACTTCATTTTTTTTTTTTACAAACTTTAAATAAAGTGATTTAAAATAAAACAACAAACATGCAATCCTAATTGGTCACTATGAAATCTTAACATGTGAATTGAGAGTAATGAAAAAGACTTTACAAACTATATATGTGTGTATGTTTGTGTGTTCATTATTTATATATGTATCCATTTAATTAATTATTTAGGAACTATGATATGTCAAGGGAAGTTTTTCATGGTAATATAAAACAAGAGAAATATAAAGAGAAAAAGAAAGAGATGGAGGGAAGGAAAGAGAGAAGGGACTTACATATACAAGTCGGTATTGTCACCGGGCTTGTCTATCCACCGATAGCCTCGCATTCCTAGCGAGACCTTCTTGAAGACTTCTTCATGTTTTTCTTCTTGGACTCTAGGTGAAGAGGGAGAAGTGAGATAGAAAAATTTGAGGAAGGAAAAGATAGAGGAGGATAAATAAAGATGGTGTAATGGTGAATTATGTATATATGAATTCAATATGGGAATTAAAAGAGAAATGAAAGGTCACCATTCATTTTGGAAATGAAAGGTCTCGTTTGTAAGTTATGAGAAGAATAAAAAAATTAATAAAAAAAATAATTGCAAGAATGGGGATTTGAACATGTGATATATGGAATAACAGTGCAAAGACTTAACCAATAAGCTACAAGGTTGTTCATACACATATTTAATAAGAATTAAATATCTGATGTTGCTTAAAAAGAAAGTGGGCTTTTCAGATGGGCTGTAGAGAATAAAAATAATGGATTTGGGTTAAATATTTATGAAAGGAAAAATAAGAATGAGAAGTTAAATACTTAAATATAAGAAAAAGAAATTGTACGTAGAAAAAAATACATAATAGATTGAGAAATAAAATAATAATAAATTTAATAGAAAACGGAAAATACCAAGTACAAATAAATACGGTATATTATTGAAGAGGGATAATACAAATGTATAAAGATTTTGGGGTCATTACACTATTTTAGATAAACCTGTACCTGCTTGATCCTGTGTTGGCATTAGCTCCAGATTTATCAATACCTGACTTGAACACATAACTTGGGGGTAAGAGGAAATCAATGATAAAACCTGACTTGTAACTAACAGTTCGATACTTATACTGATCAGTTTTACGGGCTAGGCCAGCCCCGGGATGATACTGCTGACATCATTCATTTGTACATGTTTCCTGTTTAATACCTAGCGGCATGTCTCGGATTTCAGCCCGAGAATCTGGACCGTGGTCCCGGGCACGCATGGGATACTATTGAGTTACATCGAAAATTCATTAAATTGATTTCAAAGACTTGAGAGTAATTAACCCAGTAGTTTAGTTCAGATTACTCACCGCACGTTACATGTGCTTATACACTTCACTGTTCCATATTCGTGTTACTGTTATACTCTTATTACTGTTCATACTCATGTCTGCATATCTTGTTACCTCCTGATTATATTTTATTGTTGATATTATGACGCACTGACGTCTGGGTTTTACATGGCCCAGATCCTCTGTCTTTGACGCAGGCTGACCAGGAGTATTTTAGCCGACAGGCCGAGCAGTGAGGATCCTGTTAGTATCCGGTCAGTTTAGTTTATTTCCGTATTTTCATTTTCTGATGTGAGCCCGTATTTGGGACGTACTTTCCAGATATTATTGTTTTTGGGATTTATTGCTTCCGCATATTTATATTTCTTGACTCGTTTATTCTGGTTTATGGAAATGTACTAGATAGTTTATTTTATTTCTATTGTTCTTGATATCTTATATACAGCCGTAATGTAACTGTGGAGGGATGTTTCTTATCCACAGGTAGCATGGTTGGCTCTGTCACGTGCCGATCTTAGCGCACTCTGGGAAGCTGGGCATGACAGTGTCTAAGGCAAGTGGTTACTTAATTAGGCTCATTATTTCGGTGATTCGTATAGCAGATACCTCCCACTTACCTGACACTTACCTGGCCACAAGAGGGATAAAGAGGTAGTAGAGAATTGATCCTGCGATTTGTCCTCTAGAAGTTTAGGAGCGGTCTAATGACTTGACCTAGGTAACTTTAGATCTAGGGTTGATTGTACATTTTTGTGATTTATCTAAGTCCGACTTTTTCAAAAACAAACCTTTCTTTTTACGTAATTCTCACAAACGCTGCCATTTGCGCTAAACCAGCTTAGTGCATGCTTGGCTGGACACGGGATTCTAGTGCCCGTCTTGTCCACGTTTCTTCTATCGACTCCGAAGTCGGTACTTCTTCATCTTCTTTTTCCTCCCCACCCATAACATCGACCGAGATGGACGGTTCTCCATCAAATTTTAATAACACCACTCTGCCACCACCCGCAGATGCACAGAATCCACCGCGCATCTCTCTCCAAGAGAGATGGTACCCTATACATGGTCCCCTTTCCTACTTGTATATCTATCCCACCAGCCAATGGGGATAATTTTGAAATCAAACCCCACTTTATCAATGTTTTGCCTAAATTTCACGGGCTTGAGTCTGAAGACGCATACGTTTTTATCACCAAATTCGAAAACGTATGTGCTATGATGGGCACTTCACAACTTTTTGTGGATGCTATGCGTTTACGTCTTCTCCCGTTTACTTTGTGCGATTTAGCCAAAAAATGGCTTTATAACACAACTGCACACTCTATTTCCAATTGGGATAAATTTGTTATAGCATTTCTTAAGAAATTTTATCCCAATCATAAGACCGCCCGTGTTCAAAGCGAAATCAACCAGTTTACCCAGCTTCCAAATGAACCATTTTGGAAATGCTTTGAACGGTTTAAGGATCTGCTTGTCCAATGTCCTCATCACGGAATCCATAGATGGGATCTGTGCCGAATTATATATGAGGGCATTACTCCAACGACAAAGCAGATGCTTGAAACCATGTGTCAATGCAATTTCATGTCCAAAATCGATGGTGAAGCCTGAAAATTTCTAGAAGATCTTACTGAACATACTTTGCAATGGGAAAGCGTTAGACCGCCATCATCTAAGGGAGGTATCCATCAGCTCGATGTTTCCATCGCAGTAAAAACCAAAATGGCAGCGATGCAAAAGAAACTCTAAGTTATAGAAAACAAATTTTTATTAGCCTCCTTAAACCAAGTGACGCTCCCTAAAACCATGTGTGGATACTGTTCCGATCCATCACATCTGACGGAAGAATGTCCTTTGAATTCTCCGTTTCAAGGTCAAGAACACACTAATGCTGTTTTTCAGCAGCGACCTAGAAACGATTCTTATTCTTCCAAGGGTTGGAGGAATCACCCTAATTTTTCTTGGAACCAACACCAAACTCAAACTCAAAATACGGTTCCAAACCAAAATAACTATCAAAGGGTTCCTCCACAGCAACAGCAACAACCACAGAGTCAGCACCCTTTTTAACCACAAACTTTTCAAAATCCGGCCAACAATTCTGCACCTTATAATAATTCTTTCCAAACGGCCGGTACCGAAAACTCCTCTACATTCAAACGAACCTTAGATATGTTTATAAAACATTCCATACAAACGTCGGCTGATATAAAGTCTTCTATCGATACATTAACGAAGGACTCCGCCTCTCATGGTGAGAGTATAAAATCAATAGAAGCACAAATTGCACAATTAAATATCGCGATGAGTGCTAGAGAGAAAGGGAAACTTCCATCTCAACCCCTACCGAATCCTGGCCACTCACAACATCATAATGTGAATGCCATTACCACGTTGAGATCGGGAAGAGTTCTGAACAACCAAGTCGGTGAACAGGTTGATAATGAGGAATCAATCAAAGATACCCCAGCTTTCACTTCTAACCCTATTTTGTCTAATCCTCCACCTTCTTCCGAGCCTATTCTCCGTTTTCCCCTAGGCTCGAACCCTCCGTCCACCTCCTTGAGTCAACCTAACACCATCCCAACTCCAATTCTGGGATCCATTCCACCCCCACAATCTTCTTCAATATTGGACTCAACCCTTATTGATAAAGCTCCTTATCCAAATAGGTTAAGGGGAAACAAACCAAGTCCACAAAAGGAGAAGATTGTGGAAATTTTTAAGCAAGTTAACATAAATATCCCTCTCCTAGATGCTATACAACAAGTTCCGTCCTATGTGAAAATTCTAAAGGACTTGTGCACTAGGAAGAGGAAAGTCCAAGTACCTAAAAAAGTTTTCCTTGCGAGTAATGTGAGCACTTCTTTTACACAGCAACTACCCAAGAAACGTAAGGAACATGGGAGTCCTACAATATATATTTCTATTAGGGGTAAAAATATCAATCGTGCTCTACTCGATTTAGGCGCTAGTATTAACTTGCTTCCATATTCTGTGTATGAGCAGTTAGGTATTGGAGAGTTAAAACCATCGCACTGCACTCTTCAGATGGACAACCGATCTATTACCTAATGTAGGGGTGAGCTAGAGGACGTGTTAATCAAAGTCGGGGAATTTATATTCGCTGTCATAGTTATTGATACACAGCCTGTAGTAAACCCACGGAACCAATTTCCGGTGATTCTAGGTCGGCCTTTTCTAGCGACTTCCAACGATGTAATCAATTGTCGAAACGGCTCTATGAACTTATCTTTCGGGAAGATGTCAATTGAGCTTAACATTTACAAGTTGGGAAGTGAACCCTTTGAACCTTATGCTCAAGTATGTTCTGTCGAAATGATGGATTCCGACAGCTGCGAATTTGAACAGCTTCACGGTACTGATCTAGACTCCCTTAATACGTTGTTGTTTGACCCCGCTATTTACTATACACATACGGACCCTTCTATCAAGCTGTCTGGGTCAACATCTAACGCTTATTATGAACCTTTTATGGAGTCTGGGTATCATCCCGTTCGTTCCGATGAGATTATTCTTCGGGATATCGATGAAAGTTTTGAAGAAATTTTCGCTGAAGAACTCGCATTTTTAGATGACATCGGAGTTGTGATGAATCAACCCCAAACCAAAGAAGTTGAACCACCACCCCTTCTTATTAACAATAACAAGAATGCGAGTAATTCATCATCATTATTTCGTCTCTACAAATCGAGACGTAAACCCGTTCTATTACACCACTTATCTCTTCCCTACTTCTTCTTAGCTATATATAACATGTTCTTCCACCAACCGGTGCGTTATATTGATAAAATATTCGAATGATTGGTGTTAACTTTTAATCTTTGTAAAGCATTGTATAGACCAATAATTTTACCCCCCTCTTATGATTTTAAAAGCTTAATATTGTTTAACTCAAGTTTGGGTGGAGGAAGAAAAATATTTTGGCTCTTAAAAATAAAATTTGTACACAAAATTGTTAACCAAAAATAAGTTTGGGGGAGGATTTCACTTTCATTATTTCTTGTCCCCGTTGATAACTTTTCCTCCCAAGTCTACAGTTTTTGAGATTTAAAAGATGAAGACAGTGAGGACACTGCTGTAAACAGGTTTGAGGGAAGTTTGTGCTTATTTACGTATTATTTTGCATTACACTTTGCATAAGCACAAAATTTATTTTGTATAATGAAAGTTAGAAAGTGAAAAATTACATTTAAAAGATTGTAAGAGTTTGAGAAAAACAAGAAAGTTAGATATTTTCTTAAACGAAACTAGTAATAAGTAGTTATAAGCCGTTATCCCAAGGGTTAGTAAGATGAAGGAAGTCACTAATCTGAGAATAAAAATAAGTCTGAAAAATAGTCCCTATTCTTGAGGCCAAATATTTGAACATTGATACCCTACTATACGCACTTACACACGTCTTGAAACTCGGGATAGTAGAGAATACCTGAAATGCTCTTGTCTGAAAGACAAAGTACGAAGAAGATATAAATGAAGCATAAAGAATTAATTGGTGAAGAAAAATGAACACTGATTTTGTAAATCACCAAGGCAGCATAAAAAAATATAGCGAGGGTGCTTCATCACCTAATGCCTTAGATCAACTGGTTTGGGAGCCACTGCTAAGTCTTAGGTGTTGCAAGAAGAGGAAATTTCTAATTACGCTTAATAAGTGAGCACATTTAGTAATCGGTCGGTTAGTATCTCAAGAAGTATTAACGGTCGCATGAAGAATGTGTGAGCAATTCCATCTAAAATATTCACCGACTAAAAGTACTGACGTGGATGGACAAGAGTATGATAGCTTGAATTGAATTCTCCGAGTGTAGGGATATCTTTTACACACACGTAGGGGTATATGATCGGTATTTGGAAGAAAGGTAGGGAGGAAGACTAAAGGCGATGTTTTATTGAGAGATGATATGATTTTTAATATCTTTTCATGACCATTAAGATAGGGCTCATGGCAACCAAAAAGCTAGTGCAGTTGGAAACTCTTATTTTCAAGTTTTTTCTTTTATAGTTCTTATCTTTATATGTAACTTTCACCATCTTTCTTTTTATTATGGGATTTTGTCACGCCCCGCTTCCCAGAGTACGCTAAATGGGCACGTGACATAGCCAACCATGCTACCTGTGGGTAGGAAGTATCCATCCACAGTCACATTACGGCTGTAGAGATATCAAGAACAAAATAAAACTATCTAAAACATGTCCATAAGCCAAGATAACATGAGTCAAGAATAATAAAAGTGCGGAAGCAAAAGATCCAATATACAATAACTGGAATGTATGTCCCATAATGCGGGCTCACATCAGGAATAAAATGCAGGAAATAAAGAACTAACTAATACTGACACCTCACAGCTCAGCCTGCTGGCTGAAGTACTCCTGCTCTGATTGCAACAGCAGTACAGAATCTGGGCCATGCAAAACCCAGACGTCAGCGCGTCGTGTCATCAAGTAATAAAATATGAACAGTGTAACAGGCAATGCGAATATAAACATGAAATAAGCAAGGGTAACAGTAATATAAATCAGGGCAGTGCAGGGTAGTGTGCGGTAGGTAAACTAAACTGTTCTATCAGGTTTTCTGTTCTAAAGTCTTTGAAATCAAATTGATGAATCATCGATGTAACTCAATAGTATCCCATGCATACCCGGGACCACGGTCCAGATTCTCAGGCCGAAACCGAGACATGCCGCTAGGCACTAAAACAGGAATGTGTACAGATGAATGATGTCAGCAGCATCATTCCAAGGCTGGCCCAGCCTCTAAAACTGATCAGAACAAGAAGCGAACTGTTGAGTTACAAGTCAGGTTTCATCTTTGATTTCCCCATACCCCCAAGTTATATGTGTATGTCAAGTCAGGTATTCAGTAATCAAGAACTAATGCCAACACAGGATCAGGTAAGCAGGTTTGTCTGGATAGACAACAGGAACGGTCCGTGAGGACTACATGTCAAGTTTGTTGGCATTAGACACAAGATCAGGTAACGGGTCAGGTCATGGCACATCAGGTCAAGTCAAGCAGTATACGGTACCATGTCGGGTCAATCAATATATATGTAGCAAGTCATGTCAAGATGTAAACGATATCATGGGTGTGCTCATAATCAGTTACATAATCAAGCATGGTTATCAACAACATAAATCTAAGCAATGAATTAAACAATAAAGCAGCTTCCATTAATTAGCAGTACAGTTATCAGTTGTGTTTCAGAGATGATTTCAACATTATAAGAATACAGTATGACAGTTATGGCCGTTAAATCATGTTAACAAGTTTAAGACTTTTAGGGATGCAATGATTTATATATTGGTTCAATGGATGAAATCACAGCTAATACAGGTTAAATGCACACGAGGTCCGAATGGAGTAAAACTATAGAGAGAATGCCATAGGCTATGTCAATAGTGAAAATGTGACTAAAATATATAAATGTGATTATTAGGTTTACTAAAGTAAATGCAAATAGTAGGTTTCAAGCTTGGAAGCTAAAATGATATAACACGACATTGAACACGAAAAGGGAAATTATGGTACTAAAGTTAACCTACAGGTTTAGGGTGCTATCAATGTATATGTAAATATACTATATAGCATGTAGCAAGGTGTACTTGCCTCGACGGGTCACGAATCGGGAAAACGGAACGTCACACGTCGGCGGGGGAAAGGTCGCGATGCGCGCACGGTGCACGAAAAAGGTCCGAACGACAACCAGTGGAACCACACAGATCAGAATACCTTGCTGGATCGTCGGGACACGTCGCCGGCACGGTTGGATTCCGGCGAAACACAAAAACAATGAACATTAAAGATACTACAGGAAATGCAAAGCAAATCGACGGAGATCAAAGGATATAGAGGAAGTAACTCACCCACTGGATTGTAGAGGGATGGCTGCGTCGTTGGCGTGTCGTCGACGGAGCTCCGATGACCTACAGAGGACCCACAATTTTAACAGAGAAGAAAAGAACTAAAATGAAAAGAAGAGACAGAGGAGGAAGAGAAGGAAGAAGAAGAAGAGGAGGAAGGAGAAGAAGAGGAAGGTTGCTTACGGGGTTGCAGATGGGGCGTGCTGGCAGTGACGGCAAAATCGACGGCGGTGAGAGACGCCGGCAAAGGGCTACTGAAGATCTAGGGTTGTTTAAGGTTGTTTAGGGTTTTGTGCTCGGTAGAAGTTGCTGGTGTTCTAGGTTGCCGGGTTTGGGTTGTCGGAGGGAGAACGGAGGAGAGGGAGGCTGTAGTGAAGATGATGGGGATGGTCGACGGCGAAGGAGGGTGGCGCTGGGTTCATGAGTCCTCGTCGGGTGTGCACAGTGGAAGGAGAGAGACTCGGGAGAAGGAGAGAATGGAAGAAGGTGAAGACGAGGAGGATGAGGGTGGTGTCGGTGAGGGTTGGCGTCGGTGGATTGGAATTGAGGAGCTAGGGTTAATCGTGCTTGCATGGGTTCTCGTGGCTCGGGGAAAAATAAAGAAGAAGAGAAGAAGAAGAATCTGAAGAGGGAGGTGAGGATAAAGCGGGGGGAGGTGACGAGATCCTCGCTTACTGCGAGAGGAGTGAGAAACGGCCGCGAGAGGAGAGAGAGAGGGAGAGAAGGGAGAAGAGAGAAAGAGGAGGAGAGAGAAGTTTGTTTCGTAGCGAGGTGAGCGAGAAAACTAAGAGAGAGAAGGAGAAAAAGGGGGGGAGAGAAAGGAGTGGTGGGGGCCAGCGTGAGGAAATAGAGGGTAGTGATTGGACGAGGGAAAAATTTTGTTAGGAGAAAGGTTGAAAAAGATTTTGAGGGTTTTCGAAAATATAAAATCGTTGGTTAAAAATCTGTGATAGGCTGATTTAAAAGATTACTGGGATTTAAAAGGAAATCTCTTGGTAAATATAATAGACTGTAAAATTTAAAAATATTAAATAATTATAATTTGGCGGGATACAAAATGTTTCAGAATTGCGCCCGGATCGAGTCCAAAAATTTGAAATTGAAATAAGAAAATTATAGGCGGGATCCAAAAATTAAAATGAAGTATTTTACAATCAAAAAGTATACCCCCAAAACGGACACACGTACGTGCGCGTAGCCGTCCAAACTCGTCCGTTTCACTGAACGGGACGAGAACACGATGCAAGGACGCTACCACAGGGTTAGAGGTGTCAAGCATGCCATGACCAGTATTTTAATTTTATTTTAGATGCCTTAAATTGTTATATACAGAAATGAATTGGCGGGGTAAAATTACAATAAGTAACAATCAAGCAAGATAAATGAAATAAATGCCACACACCATTCATATGGTAACTGAAATTAGTAGAACTGGACTCGGTTGTTACAGATTTTATGGGTGTAATCCGCTGAAAACCCTCAGGAGACAACCCTCCTCCTATTAGGGACACCTAGAGGTTTAACGGTTTGTTGCACGTGCTCAGTGCAATCGTGTTGCCTACGAAAGTGTGCTAGTTAGTTTTTCATTTTTTCTTTCTATTTTTTTCTCTTTCCCTTGAATAAATAGTTTGCTCGGGATGATCAAAATCAAGTTTGGGGGTATTTGTTCAGTCGAAAATATTGCATTTTTAACATAACAATTTCCTTACTTTTATTAATCATCTAAATGTGTTTGTTATAAATATAATACATATTAGAAGTTTATCTGCAAAATACCATTTACCATGTGTTTATATATTATAATCAACATTATGAAGGAAAACATGCATAATATTTTGATACGCTTATCATATCAAATTATATCTCAAATATAACTAATATTGTTCATTGAGATATTGTGCAAGTTTAGCTCAGGTCAGATATCAGAAATCAAGAATCTGCCGATAAAGTAAAGAAAGTCGAAGAATTAAATACTGGCAGAGACTCAGAAAAGATAAAAAGGTTCCGGATATCAAATAAATACCCAAATACCAACATGAGAAGACTTTAGAAGTTTGAAGCCAAGATCTCACCAAGAAGCGGCGAAACTGAGGCCGAGTCAGGCCGAGTCGTCGTGGATCCATGGCCGATTCAAGGAATTAGGGTTTGGAAATTTTCTGGAATCTTCTTCGAAACAAACTTAGTTTGTTATGGGCTTCTGTTATTAGTTTTTGGGCTATAAAAAGGACCGAGGGCTACAGATCAAAAGGGGGATCTAGATCTAAATCAAAAACATCCAATATCCAAAAAAAATCAATCTCAAAGATCAAAATCCAATCTAAGATCAAGAATCTACAATCTTGAGATCCAAGATCAAGAAATCCATCAAGAAATCAATCAAGCAATCAATCAAGAAAGTCTCCTTTACACGAAGCAATCACAGTCAACGAGCAAGCGATCCACGACAGGTCCACGACTCGAGGTGATCAAGCAACGTGAAGATCGACGGAACATTTACTTCTTCGAGGCAGAGATCGAGAGCGAATTCTTCTTCCACTTGTAATCTAAACTTGGAGAAATGTATTGTGAAGCTAGGTAATAAAAGTAGATCATCAGTTTTATCAATTCGCTTACTTTTAATTTCCGCATTATGAATTCTTTCTCTATTCTTTCTTTTATTTTCATGATGTGCGAGTAATTCTCCACTTGATAGGATTCATAGGATTAAGCAAGATCAATGGGTGAGAAAATACTACACTCCTTTTAAGTCTTATGAAATATATAAACTTTAGCAAAAGAATCGTCAACTTCCTTATCATGCGCGATATCAATTTCTTGATAATCTCGACCACGATTTGAGATAAGATTGATGATCTTTTTGTTAAGGGCAAGACATGAATGGAGATCAATGAAAGGACAAGGGTCAATAGAGGAGAAACCCCAGTTTCTTCCAAAGAACCCTAATTCTCATTCATCGCCATCAATCTAATTTTAAATCTATCAATAGATAAGATGAGTAATCTTTATTAGTAATCCATGGCTACTAAATCCTAAAGAATCTTACAAGTCTTCTTCATACAAATTTTCTTAATAATTCAATTAGATCTTGAAACAATTTTATTGATAATTCAATTAGATCTTGAAACAATTTTCTTGATAATTCAATTAAATCTTGAAACTATCTTCTTGATTTTCTTTATTTTCTCTTTAAGTAAGAACTATAAAATTCCACGAATCTCAGAGGACGACCCGTATTCACCACAGCTAAGCTACACGCGACGCCGTGTTGATTGCGGTTACTTTACTGAAACTTCTAAACTTCTCTTCTTTTCTCCAAAAATAAATGATCAATCATCCCTATAAAATGTAAATTTCAAGGACGAAATTTTTATGAAGATGGTAGAATGTAATGACTCTGAATTTACTGTACAGAATTTTCCAGTTTAATGTACAGAAATGAGTTAACAGCCTGAGTTCGAGTTATAAGTAAATTTTGTTAAATAATGGCAATAAACAACTTGTAGCTCATTGGTAAAGCCTTTGCACTGCTGTGACATAACTCCTGTGTTCGATCCCCATCAGACACATTATTTTTTCTGATTTTTCTTTTTACCTTTTTGGAAGCCCAAAATTTTACACATGCAATACACAGAAAAATGAAAAGTCAGAAAAATCAAACATGTGGAAAATGGAGTAAACACTGAGTTGTACGCGTGGCACAAATCCAGAGCCCCAAAGCTCTAGATCGACCGGCAGAAACTTCATTTAGGCTGACACTGACGGTTGAACCGAGCCCAATGAGGCCCAGGCTTTGCACATTAACCCCTTCACCTACCCCTAACACCCTTGCACTGTTTGATTTCCCTGCAATCAAACAGAGACCCTTCATTTCACCATTAAACTAAATTTTAATGCTTTTTAATTCCAAACCCCTAATTCTACACTATAAATACCATCCCACATTTTGGCTTAGCATCATTCTGAAATTTCTAGCCAAAACTTTCAAAAAATTTCTAAATACAAGTGGAGTAAAGAGGAGTTAGCAAGCGGTCAACTTCCGAAGAATAATCGAAGCTATTCCGGAGCTCCCGCAACATCACGACGACAACCTTCTCTTCTTCTACCTCTTATTAAGCTTCCTAACCAGTAGGTCCCTCTCAATCTCTTTTCTTTTTCATTGAAATCCCATTTCAAAACTTATATCGGTAAGTGGAGTTAATATCAATATCTATTTCTAAACCCTTAAAATTTACCTTTTTCCTATATTTTGTTCATCCAAATTCTTACACAATACTTGTAATCTTAATTATAACATTGGAAAATTTGCACTTAGAGCAGCTAGATGTCAAGACCGTGTTCCTTCATGGAGATTTAGAGGAGAAGATTTATATAATGCAGCCACCGGGATACGAGGTGAAAGGGAAAGAATATGGTGTGTAAGTTGCGTAAAAGCTTGTATGGCCTCAAACAAACTCTTTGGCAGTGGTATTTCAAGTTCGATCAGTTCATGCTAGAGACAGGATTTGTGCGGAGTGAATCAGATCACTGCGTCTACATTCAAACTTTCAAGGAAGGAGACTACATTATTTTATCATTGTATGTTGATGACATGTTGGTAGTGAGTTCAAATTTCGATAAGATTCAAAGTTTGAAGAAGTTGATGGACGAGAAATTCGCTATGAAGGATTTGGAAGTGGTGAAGCAAATCTTGATCATAAAGATCGTTCGAGATAGGAAGTAATGGAAGCTGGGGTTATCGTAAAGGGACTACATTGAGAAGTTTTTGAAGCGGTTCAATATGGACAAGTCAAAGCCGGTAAGTACATCCTTAGCGAAGCATTTCAAACTCATGAAGGAGTTGTGCCCGACAACTGTTCAGACTATAATATTGCATTTATCATTCCCCTATTCTTATCATTTTTATAAATAAACAGGTACTCTTGACGCACGTTTGTTGCATATTACAGGATACAGGTTTCTGGAGCAAATACAGTGAAAAAGACACAAAACAACAGAAAAGGGATTTTTTACCAACTATTAGACGGATCCTAGTCAAGCCTAGACGAAGAACAGTACAAGGTCCAAAATGTCATGTGAACGGTTAAAAGATCGCTACAAGTATTCACTGAAATATCTGGAAGAGAATAAGAAGCCAACAGAGAAACTACATATGGAAACAGAAGCCCAAAGAGCCACTAAACCAAGCCCAAAAAGCACACAGCCCAAGTCTACAGTTTGGCCGCGGATCCGCGGCCAAACCCAGCCTGGCGCCGTGGATCCGCGGCCGTATAATACACGTGTCGGTGGAATTTTGGTGCGTCGGTGCGTCGGTGCAGATGTTAGGATTTTCAGGGGTCAAATCTGTAATTTTGCATGTGCGAGAGTCTGTAACCCTAGGTTTCCTATTTTCCTATAAATTGTAATCTTAGATCTAAAAATTGTATGCCTCTTTTCAATAAATAAAATTCAGAAATTCTGGAGGTGACATTCAGATCTGTTCTTTATCGCTTGGAGGGAGCCATCACCATTAGTAAGTGTTTTTCTTTTATTCTTTTAATGTTATTTCATCCCCTAATAAGCGAGTAGTCTCCTCGCTTGTTAGGGTTAGCCTTAGGGAAAGGGTTGAGAGATGAGATCTCTCACCCCTTTCAATGTCATATTAAACTAACCCATTAAGAACTCCATGCATGCGCGCACAACCGCTCCCTGCGGCACCCTACCCCTCGAGGTAACGGTGAACCGCATTATAAAGGGCCGGTTGCACGCGTTTTCCATGGGGGTTAGGGTAATTAACGATAAAGGAAGGATACGAATCTAGAGGAAGAAAACATCTTCCCAAAAGAGCGTATCCACTTTATCGATAATTACTGTAACACCTAATGGATCTAAAATACGGCATTGAAAGCGGTGAGGAAACATCAATCTCCAAAACTTCCTCTAAGCCTAACCCTAGCAAGAATTTAAATTAGATTAATTAAGTTTTAGATCTAGATTTTTATAAAACCAAAACGACAAATAGAATCAACTCGTTAAGACACACTAAAGGAATTTACCCGTCTCTGTGGATCGACCCGCACTCACCGGATAGCTGCGAAGCGACGCCGTTTCTGATTGCGGTAATTATATTTTTGATCGTGAAATCTCTAACAATCAAATGGCGCCGTTGCCGGGGACGGCGTAATCTTTCTTTTTGTGAATTTTCGGGTTGATATAAAATTTAAAAATTATAAAAATCTGAAAATATAAAAAAAAAATAATAAAAAAATATCAAATTTGATCTGTTTGAAGGGTGTATATTTTTGGATCTTGCAGGAACAGCGAAGAATCACGGATCTGGAATTTTACAGAGGGCAAATCAAAATTTGGTACATAAAAACAGAGAGGAATTCAAAGTACAGAACCACAGAAATTTTTTCACAGTGCGATCCCACCATTAGACCGCTCTTCCGCCGCATAAAGGGGCAATCCGCCGCGGATCCGCGCTCTGGCTGCCACGTCAGCGCACTAAATTTTTCTGGTTTGATTTTTCTCTCTCTCCTCTGCAACCTACAATATATCTCTCTGTAAAAATCTTTCTGCAGGATTTCTTTGCGTAAAGAGTCTTTCTCCCCCTTCTAAATAACAGATCTCTGCAGGTTTCTTTGCGCCGCGCTAAAAAATTCTGATTGCAAGTGAAATTTTATTTGTTTTGCATAATTTAACCGGACTCTAAGGGGCTATTTGACCAAAATCAGATTGGGTGGGGATTTCATCACCCTTCCCAGGACCCCAGAAAACACCTAAGCATTTTGCATCAACCACCTTTAATTAAAAAAGATTAGACTCAGACCTAAGGACAGCGAGCTCAATAGGAAAAGGACTAGAGTAGGCATCGGCTGTTTATCCTAACCGACATTGCGGTGTCTAGGCTAGTGGTTTTTAATTAGGCCCACTGTAGTGGTGGTTCCTTCCCACTTACCTGGCCGTATTTGTCCGTGAAGAGGCGGTTTGAGGTCTATTTCTAGCCCTAGTTAGGAGCTGTCTAGTAGACCTAGGCGACCCTAGATCTAGGCCTGATTGTGCATGTGTGGTTTATACATTTGTGTCACGAGTCCGTTTCCTAAAACCTCTTTGCAAAACCTTCACATAAATAAAAGAAAAAGAAAAAGAAAAATCTTTTAAAAACTTGCAACTTGCCGCTAAAGAAAACTTGCAAACTCACTTCCACCACTTCTTCTCACTGACGTTATCTTACCCCCACATTCTGTTTTTCTCCTTTTTTCTGACTGCACTACCCTTTAGTGTATGTCATTTTGGACTAGGGATACTAACGCCCGATTAGTCCGTGTTTCGTTGGTACCGACCAACGAACCCTTCGGCGAACCCTTCGTCGATCTTCCGTCCACTTCCTTACCTCCACATTCAAATTCTTCTTTCGAAGGTATGTCGGGATTCAACCCCAACGATACCTTGCCGACGGGAATGATTCCACCTCCGCCAGGTGCGAATAACCCGAATCTACCGCCTGTTGTAGCGCCCGCAAGAGTTGCGCTCCAGGACCTCTTCTACCCCGTCCGCACTTCTTTACCCACATGTCTTTCACCCCCACCGGCGAATGGGGATAATTTTGAAATAAAACCACACTTCATCAATATGCTGCCTAAGTTTCATGGTTTGGAATCCGAAGATGCATATATTTTCATTAATAAATTCCAAAACGTTTGCGCCATGATGAAGACAACCCAATTAAGTGATGACGCAATAAGGCTAAGGGTCATTCCTTTTACCTTATGTGACCTAGCCGAGAAGTGGCTATACAGCACCGCATCACACTCCATTAGAAATTGGGACGAGTTTGTGAGAGCTTTTCTGAAAAAGTTCTATCCTCACCACAAAACTGCTAGAATCAGAAACGAAATCATACAATTTTCACAGCTTCCTTCCGAACCATTTTGGAAGTGCTTCGAGAGATTTAAGGACCTACTCGTTCAATGTCCTCATCATGGGATAGAAAATTGGCAACTTTGCCAAACATTATACGAGGGATTGAACGCAGCAACGAAGCAGTTGCTAGAAACAATATGTCAAGGTCATTTTCTCTCCAAGTCTAGCGACGAAGCTTGGCAGTTTCTTGAGGACCTAAGTGAGCAAACAATTCAATGGGAGAGTACCAAGACCACATCATCTTCTTCTAGTGGTCAATCTAGGGGAGGCATACATCAAATAGATATGTCGATAGCTATGAAGGCCGAGATGGCCTCACTTATGAAAAAGCTAGAAGCCATTGAGACCAAAATCTCATCGTCTTCTCCTGTCCCTACTCTACCCACACGAACTGTTTGTGCTTGTTGTTCTAATCCATCACATCTCACCGAAGAGTGTCCTTATAATGCACCTATTCAAGGACAGGATCAAGTCAATGCTGCATTTCAGCAACGACAAAGAAACGATCCGTACTCTTCGGCATACAATCAGGGGTGGAGGAGTCACCCAAATCAACAGTTCCAAGGGAATAACAATTTTCAGAGAGCTCCTCCACAACAACAACAAGCACCCTTACAAACTCAAAACCAGCAACCTTTCCAACAACAACCTTATACAAATCAAACGAACAATTTGGTCCAACCTAATGATGATAAGGTTAGCTCGCTCGAGAGAAGTCTTGAAGCATTTCTCAAGCAAACTACAGAATCCGCAGCAAGATTTGAAAGTTATGTGCAATCTTTAATGAATAACAATGCCTCACACGATCAAAGTATCAAATCTATTGAGGCACAAATTGCACAATTAACTGCTGCGTTGAGCGAGAGAGAAAAGGGAAAGCTTCCATCTCAACCATTGCCCAATCCCGGTCACCCACAAAATGCATATCACAATCACAATGTAAATGCGGTGACCACGTTGAGATCCGGAAGAGAGTTGCAAAATAATGTGGAAACTAGTGATGACATCCCCGCCGGTGGTTCTTCTTCTTCTTCCCCTTCTTCATTTTCTTCACTTCCTTCTTCACCTTTTTCTTTAGAGCCTATTCTCCACCTTTCACATGGCTCTACTTCTTCTAGCTCTAACGGACCCATTTCTCACAACACGAACACATCTACACCGGGATCCGTTCCTAACCCACAGTCTGCTCCACAAACTTTTGACTCAACTAATTTTCAAAATGCACCATTTCCAAACAGGTTGAGTCCTAATAAACCAAATACACAAGTGGAGAAGATTGTGGAGATATTTAAGCAGGTTAGCATAAATATACCCCTCTTGGATGCTATCCAACAAGTCTCTTCATATGCGAAAATCTTAAAGGGATTATGCACTTCAAAGAGAAAAGCATCTCAAGTACCCAAGAAAGTGCTAGTGGCTAGTGCAGTGAGCAATGCTATTAACCACCATCAAACCTTACCCCAAAAACGAAAGGACCCCGGCTGTCCTACGATTTCAATTACAATTGGGGATAAGAAAATTAATCAAGCACTTTTAGATCTTGGGGCTAGTGTTAACCTGATTCCCTACTCCGTGTACGAACAATTAGGGGTTGGAGAGTTGAAACCCACTCGTTGCACTCTCCAAATGGCTGATCGATCAATCACCTATCCAAGGGGTCAACTAGAGGATGTGTTGATCAAAGTTGGGGAGTTCATATTCCCCGTTGATTTTATTGTTATGGATACACAACCTGTTGCTAACCCAATAAACCAAATTCCGGTAATTCTCGGTCGACCATTTTTGGCCACTTCCAATGCCGTGATAAATTGCCGCAATGGCTCCATGACTCTATCCTTCGGGAAGAGGTCTAGTGAGTTCAATATTTATAAGATGGGAAGTCTGCCCCCCGTGCCTAAAACTAGTACACGAGATGTTTGCTCTATTCACGAAATCACGCAGGAGGACTGCGAGCTTGAAAGATTTCTATTTGATGAAAACAGTTTTGACGCCACTAGTGCGTCTCTCCTTGAACCTACTACCGTTGACACAACCGATGTTGATTATGAATGTTTCACCTTTTTGGATGATGACGACTCACAGCCCGAATATGAGTCGTTTGAATTTTTGGATGAGTCAGTCGAGCCATCCGAATCGGTTGTTTGCAGTGATTTCGAACCTGTGTTGGAGTCCTTTGAGTTCGAGGTAGATTCCGCAATGGTTCTTTCGCCTCAGAAATTCGAACTCATGCCCTTGCCGTCTCATCGTAGATATGCTTACATAGGTGAGAATGAGACTTTTCCCATTATCATATCAGCCTCTCTAGCCTTCGAGCAAGAGAACGCTATTTTAAAAGTCTTACAAGATAGGCGGCAAGTTTTCAGTTGGACTATGGCGGACATCGGGGAGATCAGTTCCCTCATAATTAAATATCATACACAATTGATGGATGATGCCATGTCAATAGAGGACCCACAGGAACATCTTGGGGGTATTGTGGTGAGCCAACTTCCTCCCTTAGAAGTTGAAATACCCCCATTTCTTTTAATAAGGTACGAGAATGCCAACACTCCACTGATTGCTGATCATTTACATTCTCGTATCGATGCATCACCATCACCTGTATATTTACCTCCACACCTCCCATACCACTACTTCTATCTTCCCCAATTCTTTGCGGACCACCACAACTTATTTTTTCACCCACCAATATTCTTTACTGATAAATTTTTCAAATGGTTGGTGTTGACTTTTGGCCGATGCAAAGTTGGGCAGTATTGTCTAACATAGTTTAATTGAAGTTTGGGGGAGGGTCTTTTTGTATATATTTTTTGTTTTTCTTAACAATAAAAAAAAATATATATATAAATAAATAAACAGGGGAGTATCGGTATTTTGACCCTCTTGGTTTAGCATGACAGTGAGGACACTGTCAAGTTCAAGTTTGGGGGTATGCTCGGTACGTCTTCTTCCTTCGCATTCATTTGTACATATTTTTGCATTTGCATATTTATTTGAAAACCCATAAAAATTTGAAAAATTTCAAAAAAAATATAAAAATAATTGTATTCAATTTTGGCTAACTGACTTGAGTTTGACTAATAGGTTAACTGGCTAGGAACAACTAGATCTTAGACTTAGTAAGTTAAAAACCCTAAAAATAACCTTCCTTAAAGTTTAACGGTAGAAAGTATATGCCTTGTAGTTTATTTAGAAATAGGCAAATTTTGGGTTCACTTCTTGGGCTAAGTCGAAACAAAGGAAGAGTATTGATGTTCTTATTAGAGTATAAGTTTGAAAAATAGTTCCTAGCTTAAGTCTAGATTCTGAAAACGTATACCCTACAAATTGCACAATCACGCACCTTGAAACTTGGAATAGTAGAAGAGACCTTGAAAGGCTCTTGTCTAAAGTCCTTAGTATGAAAAAGTGTGAATAAAGAAAAAAATGGACACTGGTTTTTGTGATTACTTAAGGCTGCAAAAATAGAAAAATATTTAGCGAGGGTGCTTCATCACCTAGTGCCTTAGACCAACTGGTTTGGGAGTCACTGCTAAAGCCTTGGGTGTTGCAAAGACTAGGAAGTACGCTTTAAAGTGCAAGCGCATTTTGTAATCGGTCGTTGGTACCTCAAGAAGTATTAACGGTCGCATGAAGGATGTGTAAGCAAATTTCATTCACCAACTAATTAGTACTTTGGACAATGGACAAGGGCATGATTGCTTGAATTGAATTTCCAAGTGTAGGGGTGATCTATACACACACGTAGGGGTATGTGATTGGAATTTAGATAAGAGAGAGGAATGAAAGATAAAATTTATATCTTTAATGGAGTTGATAGAAAATTCCTAAGTTTAGATGAAACCCTAGAAGGAAAACTTAAGAGATGCCGAAAGCTAAGTAGGTCTACATAACATATATAATCTTAAGTTAAATAATGAGGAAGTGTGAAGAATATGGGTGGATAATTTACAAGTATAAGATAATAGAATTCCTTGTTAGAAAACCTAAATGGAAAACAAAAGTCGAGAAACCAAGTTGATAGGATTTTGTGGGTAGTATCCGCTGAAAACCCTCAGGAGACAACACTCCTCCTACTAGGGACACCTAGAGGTTTAACGGCTTGTTGCACATGCTCAGTGCAATCGCGTTTCCCTGCGAAAGTGCGGTTAGGAATTTAGTGAATAAAATAATAAGTTTGCTCGAGGACGAGCAAAAGGTAAGTTTGGGGGTATTTGTTCAGACTATAATATTGCATTTATCATTCCCCTATTCTTATCATTTTTATAAATAAACAGGTACTCTTGACGCACGTTTGTTGCATATTACAGGATACAGGTTTCTGGAGCAAATACAGTGAAAAAGACACAAAACAACAGAAAAGGGATTTTTTACCAACTATTAGACGGATCCTAGTCAAGCCTAGACGAAGAACAGTACAAGGTCCAAAATGTCATGTGAACGGTTAAAAGATCGCTACAAGTATTCACTGAAATATCTGGAAGAGAATAAGAAGCCAACAGAGAAACTACATATGGAAACAGAAGCCCAAAGAGCCACTGAACCAAGCCCAAAAAGCACACAGCCCAAGTCTACAGTTTGGCCGCGGATCCGCGGCCAAACCCAGCCTGGCGCCGCGGATCCGCGGCCGTATAATACACGTGTCGGTGGAATTTTGGTGCGTCGGTGCGTCGGTGCAGATGTTAGGATTTTCAGGGGTCAAATCTGTAATTTTGCATGTGCGAGAGTCTGTAACCCTAGGTTTCCTATTTTCCTATAAATTGTAATCTTAGATCTAAAAATTGTATGCCTCTTTTCAATAAATAAAATTCAGAAATTCTGGAGGTGACATTCAGATCTGTTCTTTATCGCTTGGAGGGAGCCATCACCATTAGTAAGTGTTTTTCTTTTATTCTTTTAATGTTATTTCATCCCCTAATGAGCGAGTAGTCTCCTCGCTTGTTAGGGTTAGCCTTAGGGAAAGGGTTGAGAGATGAGATCTCTCACCCCTTTCAATGTCATATTAAACTAACCCATTAAGAACTCCATGCATGCGCGCACAACCGCTCCCTGCGGCACCCTACCCCTCGAGGTAACGGTGAACCGCAGTATAAAGGGCCGGTTGCGCGCGTTTTCCATGGGGGTTAGGGTAATTAACGATAAAGGAAGGATACGAATCTAGAGGAAGAAAACATCTTCCCAAAAGAGCGTATCCACTTTATCGATAATTACTGTAACACCTAATGGATCTAAAATACGGCATTGAAAGCGGTGAGGAAACATCAATCTCCAAAACTTCCTCTAAGCCTAACCCTAGCAAGAATTTAAATTAGATTAATTAAGTTTTAGATCTAGATTTTTATAAAACCAAAACGACAAATAGAATCAACTCGTTAAGACACACTAAAGGAATTTACCCGTCTCTGTGGATCGACCCGCACTCACCGGCTAGCTGCGAAGCGACGCCGTTTCTGATTGCGGTAATTATATTTTTGATCGTGAAATCTCTAACAATCAACAACTCAACAGCAGAAGGACGAGATGGCGAGAGTACCATATGCTTATGCAGTGAGGAGTTTGATGTATGCGATAGTTAGTATGAGACCTGATATTGCATATGCAGTGGGAGTTGTTAGCCGGTATATGTAAAATCCGGGGAAAGAGCATTGGAATGCGGAGAAATGGATTCTGACATATCTTAGGGGTACATCTAGTCACTATTTATTCTTCGGGGATGACTCTCTAAAGGTGCAAGGGTACATTGATGCAGACTATTCGGAAGATCGAGATAGTGGGAAGAGTACCACAGGGTACGTATTCACGATTGGGAGAACAGCGGTGAGTTGGGTCTTTCAATTACAAAAGATGGTGGTATTGTCAACTATGGAAGCGGAGTACGTGGTGATCATGGAAGCCAGTAAGGAGATGATATAGTTACAAGGGTTGCTTGAAGAATTGGGCAAAACGCAAGACATCAACATCTTGTGGAGCGACAGCCAAAGTGCAATACATTTGGCGAAGAATGCAGCATATCACTCTTGGACGAAACACATCAAAGTATGGTACTATTTCATTCGCATAAAGATTAAAGAAGAGGAGTTGACATTGCAGAAAATCGCAGGAGAAAAGAATCCGGCAGATATATTGACCAAGGTCATAGACAGAGATAAGATGAATCTCTGTTGCAGGTTGGTGAATCTCTCCATGAAAATCTAATGAAGAGAGCGTAGAGTGGGGTCGTGTGAAGTCTACTAGTATCGAGAATCAAGACTAAAGAAGTTCCAAGTGGGAGGATATTAGAAACGATGGAACATATTTCAAGTCAGACGTCTGAAGCACAAACAGCGGCAAGCATCTGAAGGTGTAATCATATACACTTCAGACGTCTGGCAAACTCAAGTTCTGACATTTGGAAACTACATGAGAAATGCCAGAGCAGAGGCAGACGTATGCAGTTCATCGGGACAGACGTTTGTAGAAGCCACGAAGCCCAATCCAGAGACTGAGCAGATGTCTGGTCAGGTGTGATTCAGACGTCTACCCTTGGGAGATAAAGATTTACAAAGTGCAGGCAGACGTCTGCCCAAGTGTGGGTCAGACGTCTACCCATGTGTGATTTTTTGATGCGAATAGAATTTACCAAATATAGTTTTATCTCCTATTTACTATAGGATTAAGATTTGCCTATTTAAAAGAACACGCATGTGTATTATTTACAGCCAATTAAGAGAGATCATTGAGAGAAAATTTCTCGGGTTTGCTCGTGTAATTGATTCGAAAATTATAGTAGAGACTTTGCAGATTCCGCTTTGTTGGGAATTAGTCGTACGGTAGGTGAATCCCGTTAACAAAACTCTTGTCTCTCCATATTTGATTTTCTATTTTATTTTCGCATATTTATATTGTTCTTTCGTCGTTTAATTGCGTAATTGTGTTTGCGTGATTTTGGTGTTGTCGCGAGTATTGTTCCGTGTTTTGATCTCTCCCCGTCGATCCCAACTAGAGTCTTGTGCTAACTGTTAAAGCCCCTTGTGGCTGAGCAAAAGGCCTTGAATTTGAAGGATATGTTAGCATGTCTTCCATAGTCCATAAAATTAGAATACTCCACTGAAGTCCATTTTATGGACTGGTTAGGGCTGGGCATCCTGAGACCAACAGATTGGCAATCAATTGGGTTTACCTAAGTTCTATTGGGCTTCATTCCTGACTTGTCTTAAACCCAAATCATATCCATTATCTTTTTTTAATTATTAGTATGCAGTAACCTGAAGTAGACTAGACTCCAAAGACACTTAGAAGCCTTTTAGGGCTTCACGAAGTGATAGAGAAATTAAACATCAACATTTATAAATAGCACCGTACAAATTACCTCGAATACATCATCATTCATTTATTTTCTCATCACAAAATTACCAAATCCCAATTAGAAACACACAAACAGTCCACTCAAATAGTAACAACCCTAACTAGCAAACTCCATTAGTCTTCTTGCTCAGAACGAACTTCTTCCAGAGCTCCGTCACAGACCTCTGCGTCTCTAAATCGCTCTTCTTCACGATGCCATTCTTCTCCACGGCCGATTTCGAAGGCAGCGCGTCGAGCTCATGCAACACTTTTTCAATATCATTCACAAGCCTCTCGGCCAACGTGCGGCTAAAATCCTCACGGATCACGACACGCAACACGGTCACGTGCTGTGCGTCGGGCGGCATTGTGTAAGCCGGCACGATCCAACCGAACCGGCGCAGATAGTCTGAGACTTCGAACTCGTCGTGTCTGGTTCGGTCTTTGAGAGAGAATGCAACTAATGGCACGCCGTTGTCTTTAGATACGATGTTGAACCTGCCCGTTTTTTCGAGACCTTGTTTAAGGACCATCGCGTTTTCCTGGCAGTTTTCCATTATGTTCTTGTATCCTTCGAAGCCTAGCCGAATTAGCTGGTAGTATTGTGCAATGACCTGACTAGAACCTAGACATAAAATAAATAGATAGTTGTTATGATTGGATAAATACATATCATATATAAGTCATTTTATATTGATGTCAACACAGAAAACAATCGTTTAATTTAACACTTGCATATCATGTAATATCAACAGACAAGCTCTCTGATTAAACCAATCATTTAAATTAACACGTGCATATCCTGTAAGCTCAGGTTTCAAAACTATTCAGCAAAATAAAACCCTATTATTGAATTTAAAACAGACATTTCGTGTAATGTAAATTGACAAGCTCTGATTTGAGAACCGTTTAAAACTAAACCAGTTGTCAATTTAACCCGTGTAAATCATATAATATCAACTATTTAGGGGGGGATACGTGTGTGTAATTTAACACATGCATATCATGTGCAGAATACCCTACCATCAATAAGCTTAATCTTTTTATCGATGGAAACTTCATATAAAACGACCGTACGTCTTGATATATATATATATATATATATATATATATATATATATATATAGATTGGAATCGATAAAAATAAAAACATTCAAAATGAGAATTTAGAGAAATAGATAGATACCTTTGGAAAAATTGAGGGTGAAAGTGGGTTGGTCAGCTCCAAGGTAGTTGATGTGGAAAATGAGTTCCTCAGGCAAATCCTCTTTGCTCCTCCAAATGACCCAACCAATGCCAGCATAGACAAGCCCATACTTGTGCCCACTCACATTGATGCTCTTCACTAGAGGCAAGCGAAAGTCCCACTCTAGCTCTGGATACAAGAATGGTGCAATGAACCCACCACTTGCTGCATCCACATGTATTGGTGTCTCCCACCTACATTACAAACAATCCAAAATTAACAACATGAATTTTAGAGAGATGCATGTGATGTGTTTGAAAATAATCGTTTTCTATCAGCATCTCATCAAGATGCTCATAAGAAGAAGAGTGGCTGATTGATGAGATGGAAGGCCTTCACATGTATAGATGACTTATTTTTAAAGGTTCCAAAATTATGACAACCCCCAAAAATTATACTTTGATATTATTTTAAGACCTCATCTTAATTTGCATGCATATTTATATATACCGTGTAGCTCGGCTTACCCTGTTTCTTTGTTCTTCTCAACTAAGAGGTCATTCAAGAGCTTAACATCCTCAAATTCACCGTTGAGGGTGGAGCCCAAGATAGCTGCAACACAAATGGTGTTCTCATCTACCATTTCCACTGCCTTTTGTGGGTCCATCACGTAATATCCATCCGTAAGTTTCACCTCTTTCAATTCCACTTCAAAATACCTTGCAAACTTCTCCCAACAAACCTGTCCAAATTTTATAAATTATTTTATGGAATTGCAGTTTAAGACAAAAAAGATTTTTCAAAAAAATTAGTAAAGAAGATAAAGCTGGTAATTGATTACTTGGACATTGGCACCGGTGACAATGTTGGGCTTGTCAAAAGGCTTTCCCTCGGCCCTTCTCTTGTTTTGCCATCTTCTTTTGAATGCGAGCCCCGCCAGCATAATTGCTTCTGAGGAGCCAACTGTTCCAACTCCAACTGCAGTTTCAGACTCTCCCAAAGGAGCATTGAATAAATGTGCAATCATGTTGACACAGCGATTCTGTTATTACGAGATATTTAATATCGTGAGAAAGAGAGAGAAAATAAGAGAGTGGTATAGTTAAAAAAAATTAGTTATCAAAACTAACTAAAATATCTTCTTTCTGGGGACCATTCATTGAATTTAGATCAAAACACTACCTATCAACAACAACGGTTTAAAAAACACCGACAAAAATTTAATTTTTTAATTAATTTTTTTCTTAAAACTATGAATTGATGATGTTGACATTGTAAATATTTCAATTATATTATATTTTGATTCATCTAGGTTTGACATGTATCTGCCACGGTATTTCATTTAGTGAATTAAGAAAATTATAATCAGATCGGATTCGAATTAATTAATCGGGATGAATGACTAAATTATCATTTTATATATTTGCTTCGATCTCAATTAGTTGGAATCCCAAGAAGCGCTGACTTATGTCAAACGTGCCTCCAATGGCCAGTGAGGGATCGGAAAATATTAAAATATTCTCGAATTAGACAAATCCACCGCCCAATGACCAAATCCTATATATACTCAATTCTTCTCACACCCAAGAAATCACCCAACTGGTCGGTTTCTATGTGGGGTCCACACGTCTATGGGTGCATGTGATGTGTTACTATGCAATCAGCGAGCCCACAGTTAAACTCCGCATATTAAGGAGAAAAAGATTGTTAAAAATAAACGAGTCTATATAGAACTATTAATTGGTCAAAAATCAAAGATTTTTTTTCCACACAAGACAAAACAATTTTGAAATCAAAGATTTTTTTTCCACACAAGACAAAACAATTTTTATTAGAAAATTCTTTTTCCTCTTACTTCTTCCAATTTTATTTCATCGTGCCTATTTGAATAAGTTTTAACTTTAGCTTAAAGTGATGGAATTATTTTGTATATTGTTCCATTCTTAAGAAGGAAGTTTAATAAAAAGCCTCTCTAGCATCGACATACACCCAACTTTTTTGAAAGTTACATGGGTCTAAAACTAACATTTTTAGTTGGCTTCTTTTCCTATTATTAGTTTATTGTGAGGATCACGAGTTAAATTAATCTCAATCCTACGCTTGAAAATAGAGGAAATTCTAGGGTCAAATCCTCCTGGGAATACTATTTCTAGTTATAGAATATACAAAGGGTCGTATTTTAGCGTTAATAATTCTTTACAAAAGAGTATGGTCAGTGTATTTTTTTCTGAAATCAACCCCACTGGGGATCATACTTGCGACTTTTAATATTGAAGAGAAAATTGGTACCAACTGAGCTAAGCCCAGTTGATGTTTGGTCTGTGTATTTCATACACAAAATATGTACACAAGGACTAAAAAAAGTTTTTTAATTATTACCGTTACCGTGAATACTCAATATAGCAGAAACCAACAATAATTATATTTTGCAATTTTGAGAATAGTATTTAAAAATTATATTTTTAATCTATTTCCTCCATAAAAAAGTAACAATCATTCTAATCTTTTTATAAGATTGAAAATTGCTTTTGATTTTTAGACAAAGAAAAGATATTTCATTTCTTCTGGATGTGTCAACACCAAGCTTGAGGCCCCACTTGACTTCAACTTGCCTTTTTTGTGACAAAATAATTGAAAATGGTCCACCATACACCTAACCATCAGCTAAGATTTTTTTTTTTTGGTTGTTTTTTCTGCTCATCTTTTAGGCATTAATTGCTGTTCTCATCATGCATTGCTCTGTTATAATTAATTATCATATCCAAATCTAATTTCTATCAAGGTTCATTGAATCAAATAAAAGAGAATTTCAAGCAAACTTTTTTTAAAAAAATTTACGAAAATTACCTGAAGCTCAGTGGTAACAGGATATTCATCCATATCGACATAATTCTTATTGACCGAGGCCATAATGAGCTTATCACACTCTGGCTCCATCCAAGTCGTCACAAATGAAGCCAGGTTCAGCCTTGGATTCCCGTCGAGCATCAACTCATCGTTTATTATTTGATACGCAGCCTCTTTCGGTATCGAATTCTCCGGCATGCGAAATCTAAAACCCCCAAAAATTAAACATAAATAATCATCAATCATAGATCATAAACAAGACTCAATAAATTCTTAGGAGAATGTTATGGCTCACCTTGGAAGAGCAGTCCGAACATATCGAGATGCGAAGGTGGAGTGAATCGATACGTCGGAATTGGAGGCGGTTTTTGAAAGAACCATGGTGCAGAAAGGATTGAAGAAAACAAAGATTGATTGTTGAGGTTTATTTGAGGACAGGGTGTGGCTTCTTTGCTCTAATATTTATAGGATGTTGAATATGAGAAATTAAGCTTATGGGCACCTTCCTCAGATAGTGGACATGCCCTTTTTTTTTTATAAATAATTTACTTTATATTTATTGTTGTAGACTCAAAATATGCCAACCAATGGTCTTCGTACATGAACCGAATGCAACCTCCAGAGTTGTGCAATTTATGGGCCATAGTTTTCAAGTGTGACTGGGCATGAAAGTGCCAAGATTAAATGAGCCCAAGGAAAGTTCCATCCTGTTGACTAGGTCATGGCACAAGTGTTACGGCATTGGGCCGTGATGGAGGCCTTGATCTTTTTCAGATGCTGTCCTCCGTCGATCTGTCGCGAGCCTTGCTGAACGGTTGAAATTGGATTTGGAGGTTGTCTCCTTGAGTGTGTGGATCTCAATGGGTTGAGTTTGGGTGGAAACCGAGCTACCTGCAAAGAAATCCCGAGGTAGATGACCACCGTAGGACCCTCCGACGATCAAGTTAGCCGAGAAATTTGAGCAGAGTAGCGGTTTATTGGGTTCAAGTTGCCTTAGCTGAGTCGTCTGAGAAAGGGGTTTTATAGTGGTCGCATGGAGCGAGCAGGCGCGACGCGAGATCTTCGTCTTCAATTACGCCCCTGACGTTACGCATGCGTGAATGACGGGATCCCATCATTAATGACGGGATATACTCATTAATGGGGTGGACGCGGGACGGCGATTATCTCGCTTTGGCGAGATACGCGGAGCCGTTGCGGAAGCGCTATGGATCGGCGTTCTCGTTTGATCGGAAGAGCTGGGGAGGCTTAGCTCGGCGGATGGCTCGGAGACGAGCCGGGAGGCCGAGGAAGCTCAGCTCTGCAATGGCTCGGAGGCGAGCGGGAGGCTGAGGAAGCTCAGCTCTGCAATGGCTCGGAGGCAAACGGGAGGCTGAGGAAGCTCGGCGTGTTTGTAGCTCGGAGATGAGCGAGAGGCCGAAGAAGCTCGGCACGAAAGAAGGCTCGGGGGCGGGGAGACTGAGGAAGCTCGGAGACGAGCTGCTGGTAGTCTCCTAAGTGAAGGAGGAATGTCTTTCACGGGGGTCTCCCGAAAGGTCGGAGACCTCCCCCGAGAAGGGGCCCCAGGGAACGTCCCCGATGCGGCTCATTTATTCCACCCCGTGGGAATCCGGGACACGTCATCTACCACGTATCGTAATCTGGGGAGACACCACTTGTAAGCATCATCATTAGCCCCCCACTCTCTGCCCGACCTATCCACGGGTCGGGTCTGTTGGATTTTGCCGGCGTCTCGGCCATCAAACCGTGGCAAAATGCGGAACAAAATTTTTCAAAACTTTGGCGCAAAAAAACCCACACAAGATCGAACCAAAAACCTATACTAGCAAGCAATGTAAAGAAGTTAGAATGGTTATATCGAATGAACCAAGTCCTTCGGGTCTTCAACTATCATCCCAAGCTCCTTGTAATTGCGGATCGAGTTTGGTTGCCGGTCTTCCTCCATCTATGATGATCCACCCGAGGGAAACGGCGCCAGCTTCAGCCTCTCCAAGCGAGGCAACCGACGCTCCAAGATTGCTAGCAATGGAGAGTTGAGGTGTAGGATTATCTTACTATTATTTTTCTCTCATCACAAATGCTCAAAGAGCAAGATAAGAAGATGAAGAGGAGGTGAGGAAACAAGTGGCATGAGCAACCATGGAAAAATGGCTATGTCTCAAGAATTAGAGTGAATGAATCAAGTGAAGAAAAGAAAATGAGCAGGGCATGTAAAGAATATGGCTCCACAATTTACAACCATGCAATAAAAATATCTCCTCATTTTTCCAATAAACAAATCCATGCCATACCTCTCTACATGCCATCACCCATGCTCATGCCAACTCACCCTCCACCTTATTTCCCAAATGATTTTCTAAAATGAAAATCCAATAATGAGGTGACCATCTTCTAGAAGCAATTCCGTATAAATGCGGAATAGAACCCGGTATACGTATCGAAATACATATACGCATATTCGTACAAAAATACGAATAGCCAAGAAAGAAAATGAATAGTGAACAATAATACTAGAATACATATATATAAATATATATATAAATTATTAAATCAAACCCTGATTTAATAATCCGGCTTAATCCTAAGCCGCTAGTATTATCAACCATCCGATTAAAGTCTGTGCAACCTGTACACATATTTAATCGGACACCTGTATGTACCAACATACGTCATCTACACCATATCGCCTGAACTGTGATAACCCTCTGTGTGGGACTCTAAAGACTCATCAATACGTTGGCAGTAGGTTTAACCACAAGCACGTCAGCGACACTAGCTGTACGTAACGGCTACCCAGGTATTGAGCGAAAAGAAGGCTGATGAGCAAACTCATCCAAACCCCTACTGAGCCTGACAGTGACAATCTCCGTACAGTCCGGTCTGTTCGTCTAAGAGTATCGCATATCGAGTCTAGGGGGTGGATAAATTCAGACCCCTAATAACGCGATAATTAGTGTCGGTATGTAACATATCACCTCCTGAGAAACTATAGATCCTGGATCGGTAATTCTCATCTACCCCGGCCGAGGATTTCTGGTGATGGCCACCCGTGCACAACGCGACATCAACCTCCAATACCAGGAGAAGTGAATCCCCGACGATCTGCTCACTGCCTCCATGTGGCTCGGGGACTGTACCCAACTAAAATCTGTTTGCACGACTCTTTTGAGTCGTGGTAGGGTAGTAATCAAAGCACGGTGGGAACTCACACGAGACAAATGGCGATCTCAGGTCGACAGACTAACCTGTACACATGTCACCTGGAAACTGCTATCTGACAATAGGTATAATACCAACTAGTAGGTTCCCGGCGAGTCCGTCTAGTATACTCATAACCCAATGAGCACCTGTATACTATCTTAGGTGAACAAACTAACACCAATGACTTGTGAGACCGGGCCACCGCCCCTTGTCGGGGGCTCAATCAGTATACACTAGTCTACTCTGGAGTATCGATGCCCAGTCTTGAAACTCCCATGACTAGGGACATTTAAGGATTTGCTTATAGACCACTCAGCTCCCACGTATATGATCGCCATCATAATGCTGGTAGTCAAGCATAAATTCTATGGTCTCTATCAACATGTAATAGTGATCTGTAATACTACATAAAGCATGCACATGATGATAAAGATAAACCAGATAGCATACTATCATCTCGAGTAAGAATATTCTACCGGTATAGGTCCTCCCTCAATCATCATAATTACCTGCCTGTGACTATGATAATTGCCTTGAAGGCACTATAGCCAACAATCTCCCACTTGCGCTTAAGGCCAATTATTGCGGTATCGCATACTCACAGCCCGTGTGATACCGAACACCCAACTTCTCTACTAATCAGTTTCGCAAAGCTCGTTTGTGAAACTATTGTTTTCGAGAAATAGCCACAGTGAGTAGATCCGCTTCATTGTTTCCTTCTGTATCTCTCTATATCTCAAGTTCACGGAGAATAACCTTCTCCGGAAAAGCGCAATACCTGTCTTAGAATTTGTTTGGATATCTGATGGAACCCAGTTCACAAATGAACTCCAAATCCAGTAAACTTCTTAGACTGTATCATCTACTGAATTTAATCAGTATCCTGCGCCATGCCTTCCACAGTATCCGCTTGGACCACCTGTCCAACATACTGCCCCTCCGAAGAGGGAAAAACTATAACTCAGACAGCCACTATGTCATCCAGGTCACCTTGGAAGCATGAAATGATAACCGTCTCCTGAAGGAGGCTGCCATTACCATATCCCAAGAACATCCAACTTATGTTCATAAACTGCTTCCCAATGTTTCTCCGGGATTGGATTAATATACATGCTTATTGCAGTTAGTGCAAAAGCAATATCTAGTGTTGTACTTGACATCACATGATTGACTCAACTGCCTAAGAAAGTGATATGCCAATCATGCATATCCATCTCCTCTTTAGTCTGAAAGACATCCTTTAAAGAGGGTAACTCCATCACCTGTAGGTACACCACCATGCCAAGAGTCAACCATTCTAAATCAATTTTAGAATAATGTCAAAGTACCCATATTGGGACACTTCCCAAATCTAGATCTAAAACCATAGATTTAGTAACCAGAAACCCTGATATTATATCCATATCCGATATGGAGAAACAACTTTGTGACAACCACAGTATAACCGATCGTAGTATAGGAATATCTCTTCCTATCAAGTGCATGTCATCCCAAATACCTGGACATCACTCTCTACTACCTTCTTACCAGATCCATCTCCTATTCTGATGAGATCAAGACCTATGACTGTCACATCAAAAATAGATGATCTATTTCCGCTATACTAGCTTTAGTCTATAAATAGACATAAGCTACTTGCCCACTATGCTTCCGCTGCTCCCACTGACTACAACAACCCTCTGACAGATTCATATACACGTGCACTTCTAAATCTAGTTTAGAACGACACTATACTCATCCTCTTTCCGGGTCTTATAGTCTAGAACAGCAGCAATGGCAAGTCTTAGTAAACAAGAACCTCCATGTCACCGTCTCTGAGAAGACCGAAGTACCTTTCGGGTGCCTGAGGTTACCCACCAAATCTGCGGAGTGGCTAATGGAATGTCAAATCCAATTGAATCCTTAGGTTCTATTAAATTTTCAGTAATCGTTTGTGGTTCTGGACACTTCCAGTTCTACCATACTCCCACTAATGTTTTCTGAAAAGAATCCATTTTTTAAAAACTGTGGCGAGTCAAGAACAATATCACTATTGATCTTCCTGATGGTAGAAAGTTAACCCTTGTCATAGCCCGGGATAACCCAAAAACTGCCATTACTGAAACATGTCTCGAGTTTATCCGGATTCTGGTTTTAAGTATCAGCCGGACAACTCCCTATACCTTAACATCGTTAAGATATAAATTGATTCTATATATATCCAATATAGAAACAAAACACTAATTTAATTGAAACCAGATTCAAAATCATGCTGCTGTCTCCAGTGCATATCAACCAAATGGAAAAAGGCCAATCAGCATTACTCATCTAGAAGCGCATCCATATATGAGTAACCTGAAAAAGAAGCAAGTTCTTAAAACCATTACTATCAACGGAATACCAAACACAAATATCTACATTTTCGACTACCTCGAAGAATCCTGATACTTCCAACAAATGGTTCTCTTCTTTATTCTTATACCTACAATTTCTCAAAATCTGGACCTTTTATTTCAACCAAATGCTTATCTAAAACTGGAGAAGTCATGAGTAAATAGAATATAGTACGAGTACCAACCCCATTGTCCTAATGGACACTAGACAACATACAATACTTTGTATAAGTCTTCTGAGTTCAATAATTGAAACCTTATACGTCGTAGGTTGAAAACTGTACTATGGTTAAGAAGAATTACACCGCTGTTGAATGCACCATACCTAACCACCAACTGATATAGGTAAATGTCACAGACATAATTTCAAAAAGTTATATCTCATTTTATAAAATAAACGTACAGATATATCAGTTTGAAATTGGTGCATAACAACGGATATTCAAAACCAAAAATTTGCCGTCAGGAAAAAACCAGATGATTTCTCAAATATCACCAATTACAACGAATTCCGATATAATGAGGATCTAATTACCCAATTCCCAATATCTTACTCCCACTCACCATCTGTAATAACATACAGATGTGAGAAACTGATCTGGTAAATACATACCCTGGAGTTAGATTCCAATTGGGAAAACAGTTTTCAATTAATATCGCATAGTGAAACTGAAACATGAAATTGTTTCAAAGGGGTTAACTGGTATTCCTAATAACGCCTCTTCTACTATCCTGATTCATGACAGTAACCATATACTTACCTGCCCTCACTGCAATCCCTTTATTATGTCTTTACTTATTACTTTCTGTACACCTTCTTTAGGCTAATTGGTGTTCTTCCTTCCCTACCCTTCGGCACCAGCCTAAGCTTTGGAAGAAGACTATCCAATAAGCGTAATAGGTGTACACTCCTTATGCCAGGAGCACTCGCAACCTGAGAGAAGGTAATGGGAAAAGACATCTGAATAATCCTATTCTATTTCTTCTGAATCGGAAACCATTCTCGAATCTGGAACAAGTTCTTTCGAGTTCGTATGTAACTATATGATGGCATATCCAAACATTATGGACGTTCGTAGTGATACGAAGTGTTCTGGAGAAAACCAAAGTGGATGTGAGAGCGGCGGGGGTATACGCGTTGTTGTCATGAATGATAGTAGTCGCAATATCTTTTTGCCCTTATTCTAATCCCTTTATATGTCTTTACTTATTACCTTCTGTACACCACCTTTAGGCTAATTGGTTTTCTTCCTTCCCCACCTTTCAGCACCTGCCTATGGTCTGGAGGAAGACTATCCAATAAGCTCAATAGGTCTACCCTATCCTAATTCTAGGAGCCCTCACACCAGAGAGAAGGTAAAGGGAAAAGTCAACCGAATAATCCTATTCTATCTCTCCAGAACCAGAATCCATCCTCGAAACTGGAATAAGTTCCTTCGAGTTCGTATGTAACTATATGATGGATTATCCAATAAGTGCGGATCTTCGTAGTGATACGGGGTGTTCTGGAGAAACGCAAAGGTGATATAGAGGTGGAAATGATATATGCGACACCGTGACATTCCAAAAGCCAAAGTGTTTTAAGAAGGTTCGGTTAACTTGGTTCATGAGTTTTAGTTTAGGATCAGGTTATGGTCGCTACCAGAGAGAGAGAAAAAAAAGAAATACTCAGCGTGCACTCTAACCTAGATCAGAATGGTTAATCATTTTATCTAATCATGATGGCTCCCACCGTTTCCTTGAATTCTCCTCCAAACCAAAAGGAGAATTAGTCGGGATCATCTAAAATCACCTGAGGAGTAATCCTACTTATCAGTGGGAATCGGGATCCAACTATCATCGCATGATTGATGGAATCCACTCAAGTTACCACACTCTAGAAGGTATGCGCTAGCCTGGAAAGTTTCTTGTATGTTTGAAACTCCCGATGTAATTTTTACCCCTAGGACCTAAGTGATCTTGACTAAGCCAACATATCAAAGGATCCTAGTCAAGTTCAACCCGTCACTATCTTGATTGCATTAGACCCACCCGCACGAGTCCTTGACTGAGCCAAAATGACCGTACGACTGTCCTAACCAATCACATATCCATGCAACAAAAAAGCACTGCATAGCTACCGAACACTCCGCCTCGGCTAACCACGACATACGTAGCACGAATACTAAGTAATACTAATCTGAAATGACGGAGGGCTACGGCTGGTTTTTTGTGAAAAAACCTTTAACGTAATGAACTTGATATCGTTGAAGGGATCCAAGTGGTTTTGCAAATATATAGTGGTGCAAACCTTTTGCTAAAGAGGTCACTGCCGGTGAAGGGATCTCGGCTCTTTTCCCATCGAATGAGATGCATGATATTCTAAACTGAATATCACGATGCAAAGCAAAAGAATCGACTATAGTGAAATTATTACGTTGACGCAAACTTCTACTTAAGGGGTCACTCCCGATGAAGGGATCTCGGCCCTTGCCTCGTCGAATGAGGTGCAGGATATTCATAACCGAATACCACTATGCAAAGCTAAAGAAAGCATCTGTAATGTCAGTTTTAAAAACTTGGTTCCAATCAACATCATATATAGGTTTGTTTTATCCTTGCATTGATCAGAATCAATGGAGTCCCATCAATTAATCACACCAGAAAAGATGAAAATATATGATGTACGTATATGACATCCGCATTCGCCACCGGGTCCCGTCATCACCCGTTAGGTTACTTAACTAACGACAGAGCGGGGACTGGACTAGCGCGGGTGCAAAACATATACAATATCTATTAGTATATATAAATATATATATATATATATATATATAACATTCATCCCAGGTATGATATAAGAAACATCACAGAATAACGGATAATTTAGAAGCCCCGGGTTTCCTTTGAGCCGCAAATGAAACCCGACGTTCCCCGGTCGTGTGGATAGCCTATGCAATGAAAATCTAGACCCCTATGAGCGCGGAAAGTTGCCCGCCAAAACCAGAAGTGAGGAAACCCCTTCATCAAAGTGAATGGGCCACCTGGCACTTCAAGAAATCCGGTAACTTGAGCACCCCTTTGTGGGTCAACCTGTACCCCCTACAAGTGCGGCGAATAACCCGCTAATTCTAGAGTAAGGTCCCCTATGTCTGAACGCCATGAGATGCGGACCCGTTGCCCTCTAGAACCCGGCTATTCGTGCACTCCACCGCGGGGTAATCCTAATACAGAAAAGAAAATAATATGTACTAGGGTGACATTGACCTCAACCCGGTCGTGCCCCAAACAAATAATATACAAACGGGCAGTGACGGTAGTCCACATGTCAGACGCTCGCCCCGCAATATCAAATGTACAAATGAAACTAAATTGCACTACCATTACACCCAAGGCTATCCATCACGACAATCCACATAAACTATAACAAGATATATATATCCATAGAAACATGTAACCGAATCAAGTGTGTAACCCCGTCTAATTGAGCATATAGAAATTAGACAACGTTACCAACACATCCACGCATGCAAATAAAGTCACGACATTAGAATTCCAAAACAAAATTAGTGCACATCCTAAATATACTAAGGATAAAAAAACAAGTGCACTAAACATCCAAAAAGTTGAGTTTTGAGCCAATTCGGAGGTCCTAATCAAAATGAAATGCGCCCGAACCTTCGCAGGGAGTTAGAGCACGAAATTAACTTCGATTCGGGAGGCGTAGAGGGGGTACCCCACCTCCGAGGCCACCATGAGGTGGCCAGAGGGTGAGGCAGACCCGAAACTGCCCATGCAGAGGCAGTTTCGGGTCCCCACCCCCAAGACCACCTTGTGGTGGTCTTGGGGAGTGGGCCCAGCCATTCGGTCCCCCTCGGGGTCTCCCCGGGGTGCCCACACAGCACCCCACGGCTTCTCGGTTCAATCCGAGAGCCCACGGGGTGTGCAAACATCTTAAAACTCAAAAATTCGGGACTGTTTTTTCGACAATTTTCGATGCCCGAAAAAACGTGAATTCTAATGTCGTAACTAGCTAGTTTAAGCTGTTTGGTTGTCTCTGATACCATGTTGGGTTTTCCGGTGCCCCGGCCATCAAACCGGGGCCAAATGCGGAACAAAAAATTTTAAAACTTTGGCGCAAACAAAACCCGCACAAGATCGAACCAAAAACCTATACTAGCAAGCAATGTAAAGAAGTTAGAATGGTTATACCGAATGAACCAAGTACTTCGGGTCTTCAACTATCATCCCAAGCTCCTTGTAGTTATGGATCAAGTTTGGTTGCCGGTCTTCCTCCATCTACGATGATCCACCCGAGTGAAACGGCGCAATCTTCAGCCTCGCCAAGTGAGGCAACCAACGCTCCAAGGTTGCTAGCAATGGAGAGTGGAGGTGTAGGATTATCTCACTATTATTTTTCTCTCATCACAAATACTCAAAGAGCAACTCAAGAAGATGAAGAGGAGGTGAGGAAACAAGTGGCATGAGCAACCATGGAAAAATGGCTATGTCTCAAGAATGAGAGTGAATGAATCAAGTGAAGAAAAGAAGATGAGCAATGCATGTAAAGAATATGGCTCCACAATTTACAACCATGCAATAAAAATATCTCCTCATTTTTCCAATAAACAAATCCATGCCATACCTCTCTACAAGCCATCACCCATGCTCATGCCAACTCACCCTCCACCTCATTTCCCAAATGATTTTCTAAAATGAAAATCTAATAATGAGGTGGCCATCTTCTAGAAGAAATTCCGTATAAATGCGGAATAGAACCCGGTGTACGTATCGAAATACATATACGCGTATTCGTACAAAAATATGAATAGCCAAGAGAGAAAATGAATAGTGAACAATAATACTAGAATACATACATACATACATACATACATACATACATATATATATATATATATATATATATATATAAATACATATATAAATTATTAAATCAAACCCTGATTTAATAATCCGGCTTAATCCTAAGCCGTCAGTATTATCAACCGTCCGATTAAAGTCTGTGCAACCTGTACACATATTTAATCGGACACCTGTATGTACCAACATACATCATCTACACCATATAGCCTTGACGTGACCGGGATCGCACTGAGATGTTGTCTTCCGTTGATCTGCTGATGGCGGCGATAGACGGTTGAGATTGGATCTGGAGGCTGGCTCCTGAAGCGTGTGGATCTCAATGGGTTTGAGGTTGTTTGGGCCTAGCTACCTTCAAGGAAGTCCCGGGATGGTTGTACCACCGAGGACCCTCCGACGGTCAAATTAGAGAGGAAATCTGAGCAGAGTAACGGCTTAGTGGGAAAAAAATGGCTTACTTGAACCGTCTGAAGGAGGGGTTTATACAGCGGTGGCAGCAGGCAGGCGGGCGCGAGAATCCCGCCGGCCGTTACGCTCCCAACGTCACCCCCGCGCGATGGGTGGGATCCCGTATTAATGGCGAGACAGGCTCGTTAATGGGGGATCGTGATGGCGTGGAACGTGGGATGTGGCCGGCGGATATCTCGCGCATGGCGAGATTCGTGGGATGGCAGTTGCGCCTGTGAGTGGTGCCGTCGGTCGGTCGATGAGACCGAGGAAGATGACTGTTCACCGCCGGAAACCGGGAAGACTGACGTCTTGCCTGAATCTGGGGGCAGATGCTAATTGGTACTATCCGTCCATCTCTCCGAAGATGCCAAGTTGATTTATGGCACCATGTATCGAAGGTTTAAACGGATACGGCCGATGTAGCAGATTTCGTCAGATTCCCCCTCGTTTGAGGGGTTTTTGATTGTGGGGACGCTCTTCCCTGCAGACGCAAGCTCCTGCAGTTAATTACGCTACCGCATCGCGGTAACAAGTTTCTCCTTCTTCAGATGGTCACTTCGTGTCATGGGTGTTTGTTTTATTTGTGGTTGCCCGTGGATTGTATACGGAGACTAATTTATGTTGTCACCCGTAGGGCATGGATTAGTCCAAATCCGTATTTTCTTAGATTTGGGTTTGGGGGTTGGGTTTAAGGATACGTTAGTCTCATTTGAGACTAAGATCAACTTAAACGTATGTTAAGAATACGTTAGTCTAATTTTAGACTAAGATCAACTTAACGGGATCATTTAGATCCAACAAAAGAGCATTTGGGCTCTATAGTTTAGTTTAATGATATTGCAGTCGATAATTAGTTTAAGGACATTACGGTCCATTGTTAGTTTAAAAACATCTCGGACTATTGTTAGTTTAAAGATATCACGGTCGAGGTTAAGGACATCATAGTCCGTGGGTTTAAGGACCCCACAGTCCAATGTTAGTTTAAAGACATCACGGTCGAGATTAAGAACGTCATAGTCCATGGGTTTAGGGACCCCACAGTCCAGTGTTAGTTTTAAGAAATCACGGTCGAGGTTAAAGACATCATAGTCCATGGGTTTAAGGACCCCACAATCCAATGTTAGTTTAAAGACATCACGGTCGAGGTTAAGGACATCATAGTCCATAGGTTTAAGGACCCCACAGTCCAATATTAGTTTAAAGACATCACGGTCGATTGTTAGTTTAAAGACATCGCGGTCGAGGTTAAGGACATCATAGTCCATGGGTTTAAGGACCCCACAGTCCATGAAATATGTGGTTGTCGGGACCCGTCACCTCTTTGAAGACGTTGAGGAATTACAACGACAAATATCAAATGAGTGAAGAGATGTACCCTTGAACCAAGGTGAGTTGGTTGAAAGAGCAGATGTGCTCAGTTCAATATAAGGTGAAGACTTATGGACAGAATTGGGCTAAGTCCAATTAAAAAAATGTTTAACCTTTTATTTTTTGTTCTGGCTATTAAGCCTTTATTTGGGCTCAGCTCTTTTAATAATACTAGGCATTGGGCTCTGACATTTTTGTCTTGTATCAGAAACAAAGTTTGTTCTGACAGTGCGCCACGTGGCGTGCCAGGCGCGTTGCGCCAGTCAAAGAGCGCATTGCGCTTCTGTCGGGTAGCGCACACGAAGAGGACACGTGTCGTGCTTAGCGCTAAGCGCAAGTTTGTTAGCGCATTACGCTTTTAATTTATGAGCGCATTGCGCTAGTCTGTTGGCGCACCAGTGAGTGACACGTGGCGCGCTTGGCGCTAAGCGCCAGCCTATGAGCGCAGTGCTCTGTTTTAGAAGCGCAAAGCGCAAGTGGTGTCTATGGTTGACACGCGGCACGTTTTGGCCCTGAGCGCCGATCCAAGGAGCGCAAAGGCGCAGTTCATGAGTGCAATGCACTTTTCAATAGCGCAAAGCGCATTTGATCAATTTTAAGATCAAAGAACAAATTTATGTTCTTCAAAGGAGGCTTTTTCCTTAAGATCCAAGAACAAAAGTTCTTGTTTTTATAAAAGGCTCTGCCTTTATAGATCAAAAGATCTGTGAATGAAGTAAAATACATCTTTTAGTCTTTTTATGATTAGATCTTTTTGATCTTTTCTTTTTTATTAAAGACCTTAGTCTTTTTCTTAGATCTCTCATCTTTTTAGAAGATGGTTCTTCTTTTTACGAGATGGTTTCATCTCTATTATTCAAGAACATAGTTCTTTTTACCTTGAAGATGAAGAAAAATCTTCTTTTTTCTAAGAGTTTTCTCTTCTTTTGCAGAGGGCTTTTCTCTCTCCTTTTCTGTCTTCTCTCCCTTCTGTATTCTCTATCTCCCAGACTTGAAGTCTAGGGTCCTTTGTATAGGGCCAAATGATTTGTTAAATCAGTTTTAAGAGATCTTTCTCTGATTGATTTGGGAATATTTCCCACCGTTGGATCTTTGATCCTAAGACTTCTGTTTTACAGAAGATAATCTTTTTGTTTTAATAAGATTGAAAAATCTTTCCATAACAGAACTTTAGTTCTAATTAATTAATAATTTATTATTAATAGAACTTTTGATCTGACGGTGGGGGAATTTTTAATTCCAGCGCCGGCGCACCTTGGGCTAGCGCACCCGTGTTTGACACGTGGCGCGCAGCGCAGCGCAACTGCGCTAGCGCACCCGTGTTTGACACGTGGCGCGCAGCGCAGAGCGCAGCGCAACTGCGCTAGCGCACTAGTGTTAGACACGTGGCACGCAGCGCAGAGCGCTGGATCTGAAGCGTTGCTTCAATTTTTAAATTTTGAATTTTGAAACAGAGCTTTGCTCTGATTGGGGTGCGCTGCCTACGGCGCAGCGCTCCTGGCGCTGGCGTGTCTGCTTTTGACACGTGGCGCGCAGCGCGCAGGATCTGAAGCGTTGCTTCAATTTTTGAATTTTGAAATTCAAAACAAAGCTTTGCTCTGATTGGGGGAAAAAAATTCCCCCCACCGTTGCGCTCACGTGGCGCACACGTGAGTGCAGCGGTGGCAATATCTGAGCCTTTGGATCAACTCAGAAGTTGAGGAGGCGGTTCAGTGCCTATAAATAGGACCTTTGGTCCTCAGATGATTACCATCTTTTTCTTAAGAATTTTTATTCAGAGCCTTGCTCTTCTATTCAAGAACTTTCAAGATTTAGAACTCTACCAAATTTAGGTAAAATTAAATTAATTTTAATAAATTAGGGTTTTTACCCATTAACAGAGCCTTACTCTTCATAGATCTTTGATCTAAAGAGAACCCTTCTAGGGTTTCATTAATAGAGCCTTGCTCTCATGATCCATAGATCTAAACAGATCTTTTCTTGGGGTTTCTTATCCCATGCATCAGAGCTCTGCTCTTTTGATAATATGTAGATCTTTTGATCTTTTGATGAAGAACTCTTAAGAGTTTTTTCATGGATCTTTAAGATCCCAGAATTTTAATTCTCAAAGAATTAATTTTAATTAATCTTTGATGGATTTTCCATCATCATTACAGAGCTAGGCTCTTCAAGGAATTTTATTCCTTCATGACCAGAGTTTGACAAGTGTCACTCTGTTATAGAGCTTTGCTCTCAAAGGGAGATTTTCTCCTTTTCTCGAGGGATTTCTCATTCAATGAGAATATTCCTTGAGGATTTCCTCATTAATTGACAGTCTCATCCAATGATGAGGCTGTTTTATTAATTGATGCATTGTCATCTAGATTTTGTGGGTTCACCTTTGGTCCCCTTTCCACTGCATTGCAGTGTGGTACAAATTTTAAAGTGTCGAGCGTCAGAATTTTAAGATTAAATTATAGTACTGATAATTGAATTCTGTTCTTTCTCGCAGGAGACATGTCTTCCGATCTTTCTTTCCCGTTTTTCCGTTCAGAGGGAGGATTCCCTGAGGCACCTATGAACCGGGAGGTTCTCGCGCTTATCAGAGACTATGACCCGAAACACAAAAACCTTCACTTGTGGGGTAGGTGGTACGACCAGATAATCAGAGATCGTCGAAGCTTCTCTTGTGCGACGCCGTCGGATCCGATCTCATCGATTTCGTATGCGGATGCACCCCCGGTGAACTATGCCGTGGAGGTTGTCAATTGGACTTCGAAGGATCTTCTTCAACCTTCGATTGCCGCCATACCCATACAGCTGCCGGCGGCTTTGGATACTTTTGGGCGGCGCATATGCCAGGGCGAGTCGCGCCCTTGGGGACAACCTTACAACATCGGGTTGACTCCCCGACATTCGGCCGGGTATTTGCAGTGGGCCAGGTACATTTTGTCGGCGAAGAAAACGCACTTGCTGAAGCTCGGCCTATATCCTGCGGTTTACGCTTCATTGTTCCAATATTCTGCTCCTCCGACATGGTGGATTAAGGCGTTCTTGGAGCAATGGAACATCCTAACCCATACCTTTCTTCTACTGGACAGAGAAGTCTCCATCTCCTTAGAAGAATTTGCTGAGATTTCCGGTCTGCCGGTGAGGGGGGAGCACTATGAGGAGCTGCTTCCTCCAGATGAGTACGTTTTCGCCACCAAGCCAGTGGTGATGGGCCTAACATCGGAGAACTCCATCCAGCACCAGTTTCCTGGTCTGATAAAGGTGCTGAACATGTACGAGAGCCTCTTTTTGGAATCCGGAGGCCGGGGGGTCAGTTTCGCAGAATTCATTGCCCGGTTTCTTTGCCCGGAGATTCTATCGCAACGAGGCGAAAAATTTGCCAAGATCGACGACCCCTTCGGTTTTGGCTTGGACCGTCGACCAGTCTTGGAAGATGATCAGAAGGGCTTTTTCCTCCCTGATGCCGCTATCATTCCTCTGTCAGAAATCGCCGCTCCCGGCATTGACGAGGAGGCGTTCTTCCTTGGGTTTCTTAGGCCGTGGTTGTGCTGGTTCGTGCTCCCCATGCACCCTCGCTATATGAGGCCGTCCGTTTTCTACCCAACGCATCGAATGGTGGCCGGGATATAAGTGGCTATTGGGATTGCCGGGCTAGCCCACCTGTACCATGGTCTCAGCGTGGCAGTGGATACAACTGAACCGGGGGTGCATGCCGCTAACATCCCGATGCACTACTTTACTTCGTGGATGGAAATGCATGTGCTCGGGGTATTTGGTATTCATAAAAGGCCTCCGTTTTTCGAGAAATGCAAATTCCCAAGAATTATGCTGCTGGTCGACGCTTCTATCGTGAATCCGTCTCAGCGGGAGGCTAGGGGCTTGCTTCTTCATCCGTGCACGGTCGGGGCTGGTATGTCTTTCACGGACAAAGTCCTGACAATCGGCCAGGAAACTTCTAAGACGGTGCTGGCATTGCGCGACTCCTTTAAGGATGAGGCCTCCGTGTTGAAAGACCAGGAGATTCTACACCTATACTCCATTAGGCCGGGCTTTCCCGTATTTAGGCAAAATGATGCGGCGCTTTTTATGAGATATAATCCCCATCATTTTGCCCAGCAGCTGAGTTATAACCAGGGGGTTCCACTGGAGGCGTTCTTGGAAGAACCTGCTGCCACCAGAGAGGGAATACGGAGTGCACTGCATCACTTTATGCGCTTAAATACGGGCTCCTACTTCTTTATTAGCGAGCCGAGTTGCATTCTGAGAGCCATTAACATACACGAAGCCTGGTATCAACATGCGATGGGCGCTGTCATCAGAGAAGAGAGGCGACTACTGCTCGATCGTAAGAGTGCGCCCCCTGCCAGCGATCGCAACGTCCCTTTGAAGCGACGGATCGCTGTCCCCCCTCCGCTAAGAGGGGTTGCTGCAGTTGAGCCTCCACGTGTGCTAAGCCTCACGCGTGGATTGCCCCATGCTCCTATGGAGACGGTGGACGTGCCCTCGGTGCCCCGTGCTCCCGTGGAGACGATAACCGTAGCTTCACCCGAATCTGGCGTGGGCTCGGATATCGGGACTCGCAGTCCCAAAGTGCCCACGAAGCGCAAGCTGGTTTTGGCTGCGACCGGAGTTCGAGTGCAGAAGAGGAAGAAGAAGTCGATCCTCTCTGCTGACGTTGTATTTGGTCAGGAACCTCATCTCCTTACAGTGAGGGCTTGAGTGAGTACGGGATCAACGACGGCCTATTTATGCCACCAGATGACACTGATCTGGCGGCTGCCATTGCAGCTTCTGAGCGATTGGCGAGCCATAAAGCGGGACTGGCTATCCTCGCGCAATCAAGTAACCATTAGCCGTATTTTTCTTCATTGCGTCGTATTTCTATTATCGTGTTTTGACTGATGCTTTTTCTTCTTTAACAGGCATTTCCACCGAAGAAGCTCTCGCTGCTTCTCTCAAGACTTTCGAGGAAGAGGAACGACTTCGAGCATCCTTAGGCATCGGTACATTTTGGTTCACCATGTTCCTATTCCTTTTTCTTATGAGTAATCTAACCCTTTCTTTGTCTTATCGCAGGGACCACAACGCCGATCCCGCAAGCTGATGCGGAAATTCTTCCCCAACCAGCTACCGAAGTCCCGGCCTCTTCGGTACTAGCCGAAAGAGGCCTTACTTAAACGACCGATGACGGAAGCCTTGGTGGCTCCAGAGGTAACCATGGATGCGGACGATGACGTCCTATTGGAGGAGGCTTCCAGAAGGTCTGCTTTGAAGGCCCGGGAGGAAAGGAAGCGCCGGAGGCGCGCAACAAGGGAGCGTAGTGCTGCTTTAGCTACGGGAGCGGGTTCGAGCGTCGCTACCCCTGCTGCTACTCCTTCAGAGGAGTCTCTGGTTGCCTTGTCTACTGCTTACAGACGGGCGGCATAGAACTGGAAGAAATTCCAGAACTACGAGCTATTACTGAAAGCTTAGTAGAACCAGAGGGTTCGAAAGAACAGGACATTCCTACGCCACTCCGCAGGAGTAGTAGGCAGTCTCATCCGCCCGAGAGATACTACGGTTTTCTCATAGACGGGGATAGAGAGGATTGCACTATGGATTATGGTGAGCCTACTAGCTTCCAGCAAGCTATTTAGAGCAGTGACTCGGTAAAATGGCTGGATGCAATGCGGACCGAGATGGAGTCCATGTACACCAACAAAGTTTGGACTTTGGACTTTGCACCAGAAGGGGTAAAACCCGTAGGCTGCAAATGGATCTTCAGAAAGAAGATTGGTGTAGATGGCCAGGTTGAGACCTATAAAGCTAGACTTGTTGCAAAGGGTTTTCATCAAAGACCTGGTTTGGACTATGACGAGACCTTTTCTCCAGTGGCTATGTTGAAATCCATTCGGATCCTTCTTGCCATTGCTGCTTTCCACGATTATGAAATCTGGCAGATGGACGTAAAGACGGCTTTCCTAAATGGAAATTTAGAAGAGTGCGTCTATATGGATCAGCCAGAGGGATTCATTCAGAGTGGGAGCAGCGGTAAAGTGTGCAAGTTGCTAAAGTCCATCTATGGACTGAAGCAGGCATCGCGGAGTTGGAACATTTGCTTCGATGATACTGTCAAAGAATTCGACTTTATCAAAAACCCAGATGAACCATGCATTTACAGTAAGATTGTAGGGAGAACCGTGGTATTCCTCGTCTTGTACGTGGATGACATTCTCCTAATAGGAAATGATATTCCAATGCTACAGTCAGTCAAAGTATTCTTGTCGCAGAGGTTCTCCATGAAGGACCTGGGCGATGCCAACTACATTCTGGGGATCCAGATCTATCGTGATAGATCTAAGAGGATGTTGGGACTTTCACAATCCAGGTGCATTAACACCATACTGAAAAGATTCAGTATGGAAGATTCCAAGCGCGGTAATTTACCGGCTAGTCACGGGATCACCCTCTCCAAAGAGATGTCTCCCAAGACTGATTTGGAAAGGGATCGCATGTCTATTATACCCTACGCTTCTGCGGTAGGCTCTATAATGTATGCGATGTTATGTACCAGACCAGATGTAGCATACGCTTTGAGCGTTGTAAGCCGGTATCAGTCGGACCCAGGGGAGAAACACTGGATAGCGGTAAAGAACATTCTCAAGTACCTGAGAAGGACTAAGGAGATGTTCTTGGTGTATGGTGGAAAAGACCTCAAGATCGAGGCTTTTGCTGACTCCAGCTTCCAGAGTGACAAGGATGACTCCAAGTCCATGTCGGGTTATGCCTTTACCCTCAATGGAGGGGCGGTTTGCTGGAAGAGTTCCAAGCAGGAGACCGTTGCTGACTCAACTATGGAAGCAGAGTACATAGCTGCTTGCGATGCCGCAAAGGAAGCTATCCGGATGAAGAAGTTCCTCACGGAGCTTCAGGTGGTTCCTACCATTGTTGATCCAATACCGCTGTATTGCGATAACAACGGAGCTATAGCTTTAGCGAAGGAACCCAGGTCCCATCAGAAGTCCAGGCACATTTTGAGGCGGTACCACCTGATCAGGGAGATCGTAGATCGCCAGGAGATCGAGGTGAAGAGAGTAAATTCGGAGAATAACACTGCAGATCCACTCACGAAGGCCCTACCCCAGACTCAGTTCGAGCGGCTGATCGAGATGATAGGTCTTCGATACGCCGGTATATGGCCTTAGTGCAAGTGGGAGATTGTTAGTGTATATGCCCTAGAGGCCATTACTGTATCATACTAGCTTGTATATTACTTAATGGAAGCTTGGGATATTAACAGTTGTATTGACAATCTTGCTCAAAATGGTAGTATGCTACTTGGTTTGTCTCTACTTCAATATGTGCATGTGTTTCTTTTAGCATATCGCTTATACATATTAGTGGAGCCCTTAGGATCTTTGCTTGATTACCAGCGTTGTGATGGCAGTCACACTTGTGGGGGCTGGGTAATCTATAAGCACATCCTTATACAGGTCCCTAGTCGTTGGACTATCGAGACAGGGCATCGATACTCCGGAGTAGACTAGCGTATGCGCTTCTCATCCCAGCAGGGGAGGTGGTCTGTCCCACAGCCATCAGTACGTCGTACTGGAGATAGTATGCGGGTGCTCGATGGGTTACGAGTACACTGGACAGGACTCGTCGGGAACTGTTGGTTGGTATTATACCTATCGTCAGTTATCAGTTCCCAGGTGACATGAGTACAGCTTAGTCCGCCGACTTGACACTGTCACTTCGCCTCGAGTGTGTTCCCACTGTACTTAGATTACTACCCTACCACGGCTCAAAGGAGTCGTGCAAACAGGTAGTAGTTGGGTGCAGTCCCGAAGCACTTGGAGGCAGTGACGGTTAGACAGGATTCGTCTCTCCCAGTATTGGGGGTTGACATCGCGCTGTGTCTAGGAGAGCCATTACACGAGTAGTCCCTGGCCAGGGCAAGCGAGATATACTGGTAGATTTCCAGTGTTATCTCAGGGTATTCTGGGCTACACTCCGACACGACTTGTACCGCTATTAGGGGACTGACGTTCACCGCCCCCCTAGGCCCGCCATGCGATGTATCAGACGAACAGACCAGACTGTACGGAGATTGTCACATACAGGCTCAGTAGGAGTTCGGATGGGTTTACCTCATCGGCCTTCTTATCGACATCTACCTGGAGACCGTTACGTACAGCTAGTGCCGCTTGCGGTCTGTGGTTAAGCCCACTGCCAGCGTAGTGTCGAGTGTTTAGAATCCCACACAGAGAGTTTCCCTGCACTGAGCGAAATGTGTAGAGGCTGTATGGTTTTACGGCAGGGCTGCGATCACTTACGTGCACTTGTGTGCGTATGCTGTTCGGGCAGGCAATACTAGTGGGCTTTGGTTTAAGCCGGATCCTAGTATTGCACAGATGGATTTGTTTTGTCTTCTGTGCATTCGTATTCTACGGAATGCGGATGCGGGTGTGTATGCACAGTTTTGAGGAGCGATGAAGGAGGAGGTGCCTCATTAGGGTTTTGGCAGTTAGTTCGGCCAAAACCGATATGTGGCAGGCTCATTAGGGTTTTGGCAATTCGTTCGGTCAAAACCATTATGAGCCGGAGACATTGTTTACTAATCCGTTTAGTGATAATTTTGTGATGGCTAATTGTATTGACCATTTGACCGCCATGACCTCTCTTGACTTTGTTGACCCGTTGACCAGAGTTGACCATTGACCTTCATGAGAGGTCTACACTCTTCTTTGGATTTTCTTTTTCTTTTTGATTATGACAATGGTCAATTCAATGTAGCATCAACTTTATCATGATAGGATTTGTAATGATGATAGTTTTGCATTATTGCAACCATGGTTCATTTCTTTAGCTGATAATTCTTTTCTCATTCTCTCTCTTGTTCTTGTGAAAAGAAAAGAAAAGCTCTCATGGTTGCTAGCTCCTCCTTCTTCCTCCTCTTGATTTCTTCTTTTGATCTCATGTGTTGAGAGAAAAAGATCCCACAAAGACAAACACTTCCATATATCTCTACTACACAACCTAGGGAATCTAGACTAGCGATCTTGTTGCCCTAGTTGCCTCGGCTCGAGGTGGAGCTCGGTGTACATCTCTCGGGTGGATCGTCTTCGACTCAAGAAGGCCGCGGAGGTGATCAAGATCCGGATCGATCCTCGGAGCGTGGATGGACGAGCCGGACAGCGGAGAGAAGACCCGAAGGACCGGTTTCGTGAGGTATAATTTCTACGGCATAGTAGTTAAAGCCTCTAGTAGTTTGCTAGTTTCTAGTTTAGCAAAGATCTCGCTATTGAGTCCATGTTGCCTTGCGCCCAAAAATCGTTTTTCGCCGTTTCCGCCTCCCCGTAAGAACCGGGGTGAGCAACGTGGACTTACAGTGGTATCAGAGCCTAGCTAAACATAAACTAGTAAGTTAGCAAAGTGTTTAGAATATCGATCGGAAAAAAGTCGCAAAACACGCCCGGAAAAACCCAAGTTTCTGTCGATTTTTTATACTGCTCAAAAAGTGATTTAACATATATGAAAAATCGTCTCAGGGTTTTGTAAAAACACTGCAGAAAAACGATCCAGTGACTCGATCAAACCACCACGGTTCCGCGGCAATAACATGCTTATTGCCGCGGTTTCGCAGCCGATTTGACTCGGCAGTGGACCGGGTTTTGTGCAGTATTTTAGTTTGGCTGTTTTGGGATTTTTAATACATGTTTTTTCTACCCAGATTTTCCAGAGAGCAAATTGACTTTTGGGGTGGTTAAAAATCCGTATTTTGATCGATATTCCGTAGACTTTGGCTAATGGATATTATCTGTGATGTAATATATGTATTGAACGTCTACTAATCGCTATAAGTCGATTAGTAGGGGTTATACATATCTGTGATCTGTAATGTTGATGGTTTGTGGATATGAACTCGGTGGATTGTTGCGGATGAATAGCCGGGGTAGATGTGAGATAAGAGTTTTTTTTCTTTCATTCATGTAAAATTTGTAAATTGATGTAATATTATTTATTTGGCAGCACAACCGGGGTGAGATTGTAGCCGTCATTGTATAATTTCTTTTTACTGTTTTTGCTCCTAGGATAGACCCAAGGTGGGGTGCACAAACTACCGGGTATCTCGAAGTGCCGAGTGGCCTACTCACGGGTTGAGGGAGGTTGCTTTGCTTCGGGTACTTGGCGGGTAGTTTGCCGCACCCGTAGGGGTCTAGGGTAGGGTATTGGTTATTCATCGCGACCGTGTAATCCGCTTTTCGTTGCAGGCTCGAACGAATCGCGGGTTCCTAGTATATCCAAAGTGTTCATCTGTGATCTGGAATGGCTATCATTGCTTTATATCTATATATAATATCTATTTAGATGTTGCTTATGTTTTGCATCCGCGCTAGTCCAGCCCCCGCTCTGTCGTTAGTTAAGTAACCTAACGGGTGATGACGGGACCCCATGGCGAATGCGGATGGGATAAGCGTACACCATATTTTGGTTGTTTTCTGCAATGGTAGGATTAAATGATGGGACGCATTGGAATTAATGCAAGAAAAAATAAACCAAGTAACAGTCGTTGGAACACTTTCAAAACCACTCGGTTCTTTTCAAAAACCAACTTTTAAACGCGGAGCTTGAACCACTCCTTTTAAAAGCTATCTCGTTCCATCGATTATATCAAGTTCACTATGTTCACGGTTTCGCCAAAACCATTCGTAGCCCTCCGTCATTTCATATGGATAGTCAATAGTATTCAAGCTGTGTTTGTTGGCCAAACTCAAGGCACAGTGTTTGGTAGCTATTGGGTATTCATATGTAGCATAGATAGATGCGTTGGTTTGGGACAGTCGTACTGTCTTGTTGGCCAAAGTCAAGGGTATGTGCGGGTGGGTTCAAATTAACCTGGACAATGACGGGTAGAACTTGACATGTGACTTATGATTTGTTGGCCAAAGTCAAGGTCATAAGAGCATGGGGCAAAAATCTACATCGGGAGTTTCAAAAGAATTGAAACTTGCTAGCGCTGCATACCATTTGGAGTGTGATGATTCTGGTAGGATTCCTTCAGTTTTGTCACGCGATGATATTTGGATCCCGATCCTGCTGTGAGTATATGCTACTCCTCCTGAACTTTCTCACTTAACGATCAATGCTATAAACCAAGTAGGTGTCTAGAAAGGTGTTAGCGGGGCTACGTCCACAGGGAAAAGAGGTTACTTAATTAAGGAACTTCGCGAAAGCGTTGGAAAACCTCCCTCGAAGTACCGACATTGGCCTGGCTGAACGGTTAAGTAAGTATTGTACGGTGAGATTGATCCTGACTAATTCTTCCTTTATGGTTTGAGGGGGGATTCGAGAGACAGTGGGAGCCATCTTGCTTAGATAAAACCAATCTAAACTTGCAAGAGTATCATGCTAAAGTGTTTTCTTCTCTCTCTCTTAATTGCAGCGACCCTGTGACCACACCCAGGTTACATCTAGATAATAAAATGACTGAATCTGACTGTTATGACTAGCAAAGGTCTGTCCAGATGTCCATTGCCCATGACAAGCTGGGACACCCCTTAACTAATCCAACCCCTGCCGTCTCAGGTCCAGCTTCCCCTGTCACGGATATTCATATCCGTAGGACATCGGAAAAGGAATGTGCGAAAGCCAAGTGCCTCGTGTTAGCCTCAGTTGATGGTGCATACCAGGGGCAGCACGAGAAGATGGACTTAGTTTCTATTTTCCTCCATAACAAAGATTTATATGGAGAGCAATGTCGTATCGCAAGATATAAGACCTCGAACGAATTGCTTCAAGCGAGGTTGGCTATCGGGTCATCTGTAAGGGGCAACGTCCTTACAGAGACCAGCTCTTTTGAGCTCTCGGACCTGAAGGCTACGTTGAAGAACGGGTCAGATGCTGACTTAGTTCAACAGTCTCTACCTACTACCCTGAAGGAAACCAGGGAAGTAGAAAGAAAGGGAAGGGCAGAAGTTTCGGGAATGGATGTAGTAAAAGAGGAATGTTCCTATTGTTACGGGAATGAACATGGGCAGAAGGATTGCAGGGCTTGCAAAACCAGTAGCCAGAATTCGAAGCATGTTGTGGCTTCGGCTTCGGGTGTGTTTGTAATAGAGAACTGTATGTCAGTTAACCCTACTTTCTGGGTATTGGATACCGGATCAGGATCTCATATCTGTAATTCGTTACAGGCTCTGAGAAACCGTAGGGTTATCAAGAAAGGTGGTATGACTCTCAGGGTTGCTAATGGAATGAGCATGTATGCTGAATCCGTAAGGGAATATCATCTTGAACTGACAACTGGGCAGATATTGATTCTGCGTGACTGTTTTTATGTACCAGGTGCGACTTGTAATATCATATCTGTATCCTTACTTTCTAAGGAAGGATATGATTTTACTTTTGTAAGCGATGTAGTAAACATCCACCTAAATCAAGTTTTGATTGGGTCAGGTACACTGAAAAATGGTATATACGTACTGAATCAAGCTCGGGTTTTCAGTGTCCAGAACACACCTAAAAGAAAGTCTCCAGAATTAAATCAGGCTTTCTTATGGCATTGTAGACTGGGTCACATTAATGAGACACGGTTGACTAAGTTACATAAAGAAGGATACTTGGATTCGTTCGAGTACCAGTCTTATGCCACTTGTGAATCTTGTCTCATGGGAAAGATGACAAAGACTCCGTTCAATGGACACGGAGAAAAAGCGAGTGAGCTCTTGGGACTCATACACAGTGATGTGTGTGGTCCATTGTCTACACATGCGCGAAGTGGTTATTCATACTTCATTACTTTCACAGATGATTTCTCTAGGTATGGGCATGTCTTCTTGATGAAGCACAAATCCGAGGCCTTTGAGAAATTTCAGGAATACAAGAATAAAGTTGAAAAACAAACAGGCAAAAGTATCAAGACACTAAGATCTGATCGAGGTGGTGAATACTTGAGTGCCGAGTTTCTGGGCTTCTTAAAAGAGAATAGAATTCTCTCTCAGCTTACTCCTCCATACACACCACAACACAACGGTGTATCAGAAAGGCGGAATCGAACCCTATTGGATATGGTTCAATCCATGATGAGTAAGGCTGAGTTACCGCGATCCTTCTGGGGTTATGCACTAGAATCAGCTGCATACCTTTTGAACCGAGTTCCAACTAAGACTGTGCCTACTACACCATATCAGATGTGGTGTGGGAAGAAACCCTATCTTAATCACATTAAGACATAGGGATGTCCAGCTTTTGTCAAAAAGCAGCATGCGGACAAACTCGAGGCACATTCAGCACAGTGTAAGTTTGTGGGATACCCAAAGAACTCCAAGGGGTATCTTTTCTATTACGCAGAGGAACAAAAGGTTTTTGTTTCTCATCATGCCCGCTTCTTGGAAATTGAGTGTTTGGAAAACCAGATAAGTGGGAGCGTAATAGAACTGGAAGAAATTCCAGAACCACGAGCTATTACTGAAAGATTAGTAGAACCAGAGGGTTCGAAAGAACAGGACATTCCTACGCCACTCCGCAGGAGTAGTAGGCAGTCTCATCCGCCCGAGAGATACTACGGTTTTCTCATAGACGGGGATAGAGAGGATTGCACTATGGATTATGGTGAGCCTACTAGCTTCCAGCAAGCTATTCAGAGCGGTGACTCGGTAAAATGGCTGGATGCAATACGGACCGAGATGGAGTCCATGTACACCAACAAAGTTTGGACTTTGGACTTTGCACCAGAAGGGGTAAAACCGGCAAATGGATCTTCAGAAAGAAGATTGGTGTAGATGGGCAGGTTGAGACCTATAAAGCTAGACTTGTTGCAAAGGGTTTTCATCAAAGACCTGGTTTGGACTATGACGAGACCTTTTCTCTAGTGGCTATGCCGAAATCCATTCGGATCCTTCTTTCCATTGCTGCTTTCTACGATTATGAAATCTGGCAGATGGACGTAAAGACGGCTTTCCTAAATGGAAATTTAGAAGAGTGCGTCTATATGGATCAGCCGGAGAGATTCATTCAAAGTGGGAGCAGCGGTAAAGTGTGCAAGTTGCTAAAGTCCATCTATGGACTGAAGCAGGCATCGCGGAGTTAGAACATCTGCTTCAATGATATTGTCAAAGAATTCGACTTTATCAAAAACCCAGATGAACCATGCATTTACAGTAAGATTGTAGGGAGAACTGTGGTATTCCTCGTCTTGTACGTGGATGGCATTCTCCTAATAGGAAATGATATTCCTATGCTACAGTCAGTCAAAAGATTCTTGTCGCAGAGGTTCTCCATGAAGGACCTGGGCGATGCCAACTACATTCTGGGGATCCAGATCTATCGTGATAGATCTAAGAGGATGTTGGGACTTTCACAGTCCAGGTACATTGACATCATACTGAAAAGATTCAGTATGGAAGATTCCAAGCGCGGTAATTTACCGGCTTGTCACGGGATCACCCTTTCCAAAGAGATGTCTCCCAAGACTGATTTGGAAAGGGATCGCATGTCTATTATACCCTACGCTTCTGCGGTAGGCTCTATAATGTATGCGATGTTATGTACCGGACCAGATGTAGCATACGCTTTCAGCGTTGTAAGCCGGTATCAGTCGGACCCAGGGAAGAAACACTGGATAGCGGTAAAGAACATTCTTAAGTACCTGAGAAGGACTAAGAAGATGTTCTTGGTGTATGGCGGAAAAGACCTCAAGATCGAGGCCTTTGCTGACTCCAGCTTCCAGAGTGACAAGGATGACTCCAAGTCCATGTCGGGTTATGTCTTTACCCTCAATGGAGGGGCGGTTTGCTGGAAGAGTTCCAAGCAGGAGACCGTTGCTGACTCAACTATGGAAGCGGAGTACATAGCTGCTTGCGATGCCGCAAAGGAAGCTATCCGGATGAAGAAGTTCCTCACGGAGCTTCAGGTGGTTCCTACCATTGTTGATCCAATACCGCTGTATTGCGACAACGACGGAGCTATAGCTTTAGCGAAGGAACCCAGGTCCCATCAGAAGTCCAGACACATTTTGAGGCGGTACCACCTGATCAGGGAGATCGTAGATCGCCGGGAGATCGAGGTGAAGAGAGTAAATTCGGAGAATAACACTGCAGATCCACTCACGAAGGCCCTACCCAAGACTCAGTTCGAGCGGCTGATCGAGATGATAGGTATTCGATACGCCAGTACATGGCCTTAGTGCAAGTGGGAGATTGTTAGTGTATATGCCCTAGAGGCCATTACTGTATCATACTAGCTTGTATATTACTTAATGGAAGCTTGGGATATTAACAGTTGTATAGACAATCTTGCTCAAAATGGTAGTATGCTACTTGGTTTGTCTCTACTTCAATATGTGCATGTGTTTCTTTTAGCATATCGCTTATACATATTAGTGGAGCCCTTAGGATCTTTGCTTGATTACCAGCGTTGTGATGGCAGTTACACTTGTGGGGGCTGGGTAATCTATAAGCACATCCTTATACAGGTCTCTAGTCGTTGGACTATCGAGACAGGGCATCGATACTCCGGAGTAGACTAGCGTATGCGCTTCTCATCCCAGCAGGGGAGGTGGTCTGTCCCACAGCCATCAGTACGTCGTACTGGAGATAGTATACGGGTGCTCGTTGGGTTACGAGTACACTGGACAGGACTCGTCGGGAACTGTTGGTTGGTATTATACCTATCGTCAGTTATCAGTTCCCAGGTGACATGAGTACAGCTTAGTCCGCCGACTTGACACTGTCACTTCGCCTCGAGTGTGTTCCCACTGTACTTAGATTACTACCCTACCACGGCTCAAAGGAGTCGTGCAAACAGGTAGTAGTTGGGTGCAGTCCCGAAGCACTTGGAGGCAGTGACGGTTAGACAGGATTCGTCTCTCTCGGTATTGGGGGTTGACATCGCGCTGTGTCTAGGAGAGCCATTACACGAGTAGTCCCTGGCCATGGCAAGCGAGATATACTGGTAGATTTCCAGTGTTATCTCAGGGTGTTCTGGGCTACACTCCGACACGACTTGTACCGCTATTAGGGGACTGACGTTCACCGCCCCCTAGGCCCGCCATACGATGTATCAGACGAACTGACCGGATTGTACGGAGATTGTCACATACAGGCTCAGTAGGAGTTCGGATGGGTTTACCTCATCGGCCTTCTTATCGACATCTACCTGGGGACCGTTACGTACAGCTAGTGCCGCTTGCGATATGTGGTTAAGCCCACTGCCAGCGTAGTGTCGAGTCTTTAGAGTCCCACACAGAGAGTTTCCCTGCACTGAGCGAAACGTGTAGAGGCCGTATGGTTTTACGGCAGGGCTGGGATCACTTACGTACACTTGTGTGCGTATGCTGTTCGGGCAGGCAATACTAGTGGGCTTTGGTTTAAGCCGGATCCTAGTATTGCACAGATGGATTTGTTTTGTCTTCTGTGCATTCGCATTCTACGGAATGCGGATGCGGGTGTGTATGCACAGTTTTGAGGAGTGATGAAGGAGGAGGTGCCTCATTAGGGTTTTGGCAGTTGGTTCGGCCAAAACCGTTATGTGGCAGGCTCATTAGGGTTTTGGCAATTCGTTCGGTCAAAACCATTATGAGCCGGAGACATTATTTACTAATCCTTTTATTGATAATTTTGTGATGGCTAATTGCATTGACCATTTGACCACCATGACCTCTCTTGACTTTGTTGACCCGTTGACCGGAGTTGACCATTGACCTTCATGAGAGGTCTACACTCTTCTTTGGATTTTCTTTTTCTTTTTGATTATGAAAATGGTCAATTCAATGTAGCATCAACTTTATCATGATAGGATTTGTAATGATGATAGTTTTGCATTATTGCAACCATGGTTCATTTCTTTAGCTCATAATTCTTTTCTCATTCTCTCTCTTGTTCTTGTGAGAAGAAAAGAAAAGCTCTCATGGTTGCTAGCTCCTCCTTCTTCCTCCTCTTGATTTCTTCTTTTGATCTCATGTGTTGAGAGAAAAAGATCTCATAAAGACAAACACTTCCATATATCTCTACTATACAACCTAGGGCATCTAGACTAGCGATCTCGTTGCCCTAGTTGCCTCGGCTCGAGGTGGAGCTCGGTGTACATCTCTCTGGTGGATCGTCTTCGACTCAAGAAGGCTGCGGAGGTGACCAAGATCCGGATCGATCCTCGGAGCGTGGATGGACGAGCCGGACAGCGGAGAGAAGACCCGAAGGACCGGTTTCGTGTGGTATAATTTCTACGGCATAGTAGTTAAAGCCTCTAGTAATTTGCTAGTCTCTAGTTTAGCAAAGATCTCTCTTTTGAGTCCATGTTGCCTTGCGCCCAAAAATCGTTTTTCGCCGTTTCCGCCTCCCCGTAAGAACCGGGGTGAGCAACGTGGACTTACACTTATAAGTGTTGTTTGCTGTACGAGCATATCCCTAGTCACGAATGGGACTTTGTTAGGGAAATGTTTATTCGCGCCCATGGATTATATACAAGGGTCAATACTGAATCACTTGTAGGGCAGCATCGGAGGTTGGGATGGCTTAAGAACAGGTTTAGATCCCTGTAGCTTAAGGCTTTTGAATCCTATGAGCCGTGAGGGTCCCATAGGATGGTTCTCCTTACGCGTCGTGAGGATCTCGCAAGTGTAAATTCTCCTTAGGAATCGTGAGGATTCTTAAGTGTGTTGCTCCCTTGTGAGTCGTAAGGATCTCACGCAGGTGGTTTCTCCTCACAAGGTCTAGAGGACCTTGCAAGTGTCTTTTAACGAGATTGCGCCCTTTCAGGTTTTCACAAAACTCGCCGGTAGCCCTGCTGTTTTTACTCACGGAGCCCTTTCTGGTTTTCATCTGTGCCCATTTCGCTTATGGATGTACCTTTTTTTTAGGTCAGTCTGGGGACGCCGCGGTTTTGTAGTAGTTTAAGGACGTTTCGGTCATAGGTTTATAGGTCGGACGTGTTTGAAGATCTTTTAGCACTCTTTTAGTTTTTGCCGAAAGAACAATTTCTCATGGAGCTTCCCCTATAAAAGAGTATGATGCCCCCGGCGTGTCCATCCTTTTCTGAGCATGTGGTTGTGGTGGGTTCATCTTCTAGTTGTCAGACAACGCGAATTTGCCCTGTTGGTATTCATCCTCAATCCAGCCTTTGAAAACGTAGCAATCTTCGAGTGGGTGACCCATTACTTTGTGGTAGGGACAATAGTTAGGATTGTTAACGTCACCCGGTTGCGACGGATGTTTTGGATCTAGCAGAGTGATGAGCCCATTGCGCACTGCCAGTTCGAACAGTCTCCTTATTTTATCCCTGGGAAATGAGTAAGGACGTTTCAATTTCTCATCGAGGGATCGCGGCTTGTTGCTTTGACGAACAAACGGTCTCGGGTTACTCGGCTGATGCTGAGCGTTAGCGACAAAGGTCGATTTCCCGTTCCCCTTATCCTTTTTGTTCGATTCCTTGTTTGCGGGTCCGAGATTCTTTTCGGGTAGCGTGCGATTGCGCAGCTGAATGTTCTCGCAACTCCTCGGTTCTTTCGTTTCATAGATGGATTCCTTGAAGAGAGGGCCGAGGGCTATTTCTTCGTCGGAGTCGCTTCCGAAGGTGAGAACTCGCGATCCCCCGGGATCAACCCTATGACAATCGCCGGCAATTCTTGTACGCTCATCTGTCGCATTTTTCCGCTGTCTACGAGCTTCACGCTTTGTCCTCTTGAAGTGTTGCCTGTGAGCGACATACCCTTGCCACCAAATTTTAAAGGCGTTGTAGTCTTCAGTAAGGTGTGCGATCTTCTAATGATATAAGCAGAACTTAGGATGTACGTCCGCTTCATCAAGATGTATACCGCCAGGAGAATTTTCTCTGAAAGAGGGCAGCTTCATTCCCATTGATATGGATTTGGCGAACCTTTTCCTTGTCTTGAACCTGCTTTTATTTGCGGCGGATATGCTTTGATCTGGTGGGAGTGTTTTAACCCTTTCGTCCAGTCGCCGGCGTTTGGCTTTTTCAAATATGGCCATCTCATACTCCCGATCAGCTTTGCTTTTTAGACGGGCTTCGTTCAGAAATGCGTCAATTATTTCGTCTGATGGTTCTAGAAATTCCGGCTCAGGATCTGCCCCCAATTTTCTTGCATCAGGAGCTTCTTCACCATTTATTAACGAGTGAGTGATCATATAGCAGCTTGCCACATAATCCTCAGGTTCATCTTACGAGTCTTTGTCATCATCTCCGTCCTTAAGGACGTGGCTGAGGAATTCTTGGAGTGTGACTGGGGTCCGCGCCTTCTGATTATATTCTTCCAGTGCGTCAATATGTTTTTGCAAATCCGTGCGCTTGTCATCAAACTGCGCGAGCTTTTTGGTCTTCTTCTTTTTCTTTAAAGACTTTGACGGCTGTGCCTGGGTGTTTTGCCCACTGCTATCAATTCTCGGTGTTGGGTGTGGTTTCAGCATCCCATCAATGACCTCGGGTTCTAGCAGACTTTTTCACCTGACGGCAGGGCATGTGTGACGATCCTTCAGCATTCTTTTCGTCTTGGCTGAAAGAGCGACCTCCCATGGAGCTTTTTCTATAAAAGAGCACGATGCCCCCGATATGTCCACATTTTTAGGAGCATGAGGTTGTGGCGGGTTCACCTTCCAGTTTTCGGATAATGCGAACTTGCCTTGTTGGTATTGATCCTCAATCCAGCCTTTGAAAATGAAGCAATCTTCGATTGGATGGCTTACTGCTTGGTGGTAAGGGCAGTAATTAGGATTGTTGACATCGCCTGGCTGCAACGGACGTTTTGGATCCGGCAAATTGATGAGTGTGTTGCGCACTGCTAGCTCGAACAGCCTCCTCATTTTTTCCTGGGGAAACGAGTAAGGTCGTCCCAGTCTCTCCTCGAGGGATGGGCGTGGAAGCACGTTGTTTTAGCGAACAACCGGCTTTAAGTTGCTCGGCTGTTGTTGAGTATTGGCAACGAAAGTTGCTTTTCCTTTCCCCTTTTCATTCCGAGGATCCGTCTTTGAAGGAGACGGTCTATGACCTATCTGGTCCATTTGGGCCAGCTTGTCGATTAAAGCTTGGAACGTGGTCGGTTTGAAGAACATCATGAACTGTGAAATAGTTACATGAGGGTCTAAGGTGCCCATGAACATGCCCACTGCTGGTGCTTCTTCGATGCGCTATTCGCATTTTGACCACAGGTTCCGCCACCAGATTACATATTGTACCCATGTCTCTCCCGGATCCACTCTGGCGTTGATCAGTGCTGTTATTGGGGTGCGTTCACTGGCACTGGCGAATCGCTGGGTGAACAACAACTCCATTTCTGCGAAAGTTTTGACGGAGTCGTTTGGGAGTTCGGAGTACCACTCAAATGCTGTCTCCGACAGGCTGCCGACGAATTGGCAGAGCAAAAGCTTATCATCGCCACCAGTGTTGCCACAAAGAGCCCTGAACTGAGCGACATGCTGGTGAGGATTGCCCGTCCCCTTGTACACATGGAATTTGGGGATTGTGTATCCCGGCGGGTATTTTATCTGGTCATACCAACTTGGATATGGTCGCCCAGTTTTGACGACTTGGCCGGCCGCTTCACTTTCCTGATGAGCTCGTATTTGCTGAGCTATATAGTCATCCAGTGCGGCTTTGGAAATGGTTTCCTCCTTGGCTGCTGACAGAGCCGGCAGAGGATTCGATGTTTCTCCTCTGTCATCTTCAATTATTACTGGAAGATCTTCGGCTGGGGGATCCGGCTGGATCATCATGCCCACCATATCTTGGAATAGAAGGGCCATTTGCTTTATATTGGCTGCTTGTTCTGCAGCCTCTTTGTCCTTCTTCTCGAGCATTCTCCGAAGGAATTCGGCATCAGTTTCCTGCTCGTGGCGTTGCTCGTAGGATGCCTCTGGGCTTGCTTTCGGTCCTGTGAGCACGGCTATCGCAGTCATCATCTCCTGAAGCTTCCGCTGCTGCTCTTGGGCTTTTGTCACGGATCGCGTAAGCGGTCGATGACCTGTGGAGATACGGCTATCCTCTTTTCCGGATGCCATATAAACGGTATGCACCACCATGCCCCCAGACTTGGGGCATTTAGGCTCAGTCCCCTTGACATTTGTCACAGGCATAGGGATTTTCTCCGGCCTTCTCCTCTTATGAGCGGTCGAAGTTGAGGGGGCCGTTGCATTGGGCACCCAAGTAGTCGTCGTCTTTTGTGGCTTAAAAGGACGATTTTCTTCCTGTCGGACCTTTAACTTTTTCTGCCGGCGGGGGTAGTCTTGATCAACCACCGACTCTCGGACTTGTCGCCAGATCTTGTAAACTTTAGAAGACAGTTGTTGAGGGGACTGTTCCGGCTTCATTTCTGTGACAGTTTCCACCGGTGGCGGAGATCTTTTCAGTATGGCAGTAAGCGAGTTCCTGCGCACCTTGTTCAGCAGCTCAAAGTTGTTCCCGGTTGGAACAGCAGCATTAACTTCCACCGTTGGAGCTGGGGGAGTTAGCCCAGAGGGGGAGTTGCCCCCAGCCTTCCTTACCCGGCGCCAATGGCGACGCCGAGCGTGCCGAGCTGTTGGGGTTAGTTCGACGATGGGGATGGCTTTGTCTTGCCCCCTGTTCAGGTGAGGGGCTGTTGCTGGCGTCAGCCTCTTAAAGACTGATGTTCGTTGAGAAGCCGTATCCAACCGGTCAAAAACAGACTTCTGAGCAGGGACGGAAGTGGGAGCAGTCAGTCTTGTAAAGACCGACCCTTTGGCAGGAGAAGTCGCCTTGACGACTTCGGGAGCAGGGATGGCTATCTTTTTTGGGATGGCCACTTCAAATATCATGGGCTTCTTAGCAGGCCCATCGGAGTTCAGGCTCAGTCTGGTGAAGACCAAGGAGTTGGAGCTGGACGACCCGTTGAGAGGGGTCATGGTAGTAGCAAGCCGATCGAAGACCGACTTTTTAGGAGCTTCTGGTGCGGGCATAGGAACAGTGAAGCTCGCTGGCGGGAGCATGGTCCTGAAAAATAATCCAGTGGTGGCTTACGTGACCTGGTCCACCGGCATCGTGAAAAAGGAGGCTGCCTGAGGCCCGTAGGTCACTCCTCCGGCGAGGATGGAGTGAGAGTTGCAGTTGCAGTTAATGCAGGTCGAAGCCATTGATCTTCTGTTTTCTCCTGCGCGGAGCAAGACACCAAATCTTAATACCTTGAATCCACAGGCAACCATAGCAAACCGCGATTCGTTCGCGAACACGACACACGAAGTGTGGAGTGGTAAGAGGAAAAGGTCCCACCGGGCGTGCCAGAATCTGTTCACCGCCGGAAACCGGGAAGACTGACGTCTTGCCTGAATCTAGGGGCAGATGCTAATTAGTGCTATCCGTCCACCTCTCCGAAGATGCCAAGTTGATTTATGGCACCATGTATCGAAGGTTTAAACGGATGCGGCCGATGTAGCAGACTTCGTCAGATTCCCCCTCGTTTGAGGGGGTTTTGATTGTGGGGACGCTCTTCCCTGCAGGCGCAAGCCCCTGCAGTTAATTACGCTACCGCATCGCGGTAACAACTTTCTCCTTCTCCAGATGGTCACTTCGTGTCGTGGGTGTTTGTTTTATTTGTGGTTGCCCGTGGATTGTATACGGAGACTAATTTATGTTGTCGCCCGTAGGGCGTGGATTAGTCCAAATCCGTATTTTCTTAGATTTGGGTTTGGGGGTTGGGTTTAAGGATACGTTAGTCTCATTTGAGACTAAGATCAACTTAAACGTATGTTAAGGATACGTTAGCCTAATTTTAGACTAAGATCAACTTAACGGGATCATTTAGATCCAACAAAAGAGCATTTGGGCTCTATTGTTTAGTTTAATGACATTGCGGTCGATAATTAGTTTAAGGACATTACGGTCCATTGTTAGTTTAAGGACATCTCGGTCCATTGTTAGTTTAAAGATATCGCGGTCGAGGTTAAGGACATCATAGTCCGTGGGTTTAAGGACCCCGCAGTCCAACGTTAGTTTAAAGACATCACGGTCGAGGTTAAGGACGTCATAGTCCATGGGTTTAGGGACCCCACAGTCCAGTGTTAGTTTTAAGACATCACAATCGAGGTTAAGGACATCATAGTCCATGGGTTTAAGGACCCCACAGTCCAATGTTAGTTTAAAGACATCACGGTCGAGGTTAAGGACATCATAGTCCATGAGTTTAAGGACCCCACAGTCCAATGTTAGTTTAAAGACATCACGGTCGATTGTTAGTTTAAAGACATCGCGGTCGAGGTTAAGGACATCATAGTCCATGGGTTTAAGGACCCCACAGTCCATGAAATATGTGGTTGTCGGGACCCGTCACCTCTTTGAAGACGTTGAGGAATTACAACGACAAATATCAAAGGAGTGAAGAGATATACCCTTAAACCAAGGTGAGTTGATTGAAAGAGCAGATGTGCTCAGTTCAATATAAGGTGAAGACTTATGGCCAGAATTGGGCTAAGTCCAATTAAAAAAAATTTTAACATTTTATTTTTTGTTCTGGCTATTAAGCCTTTATTTGGGCTCAGTACTTTTAATAATGCTAGGCATTGGGCTCTGACATTTTTATCTTGTATCAGAAATAAAGTTTGTTCTGACAGTGCGCCACGTGGCGTGCCAGGCGCGTTGCGCCAGTCAAAGAGCGCATTGTGCTTCTGTCGGATAGCGCACACGAAGAGGACACGTGTCGTGCTTAGCGCTAAGCGCTAGTTTGTTAGCGCATTGCGCTTTTAATTTATGAGCGCATTGCACTAGTCTGTTGGCACACCAGTGAGTGACACGTGGTGCGCTTGTGGCTAAGCGCCAGCCCATGAGCGCAGTGCTCTATTTTAGAAACGCAAAGCGCAAGTGGTGTCTATGGTTGACACGTGGCACGTTTTGGCGCTGAGCGCCGATCCAAGGAGCGCAAAGGCGCAGTTCATGAGTGCAAGGCACTTTTCAATAGCGCAAAGCGCATTTGATCAATTTTAAGATCAAAGAACAAATTTATGTTCTTCAAATGAGGCTTTTTCCTCAAGATCCAAGAACAAAAGTTCTTGTTTTTATAAAAGGCTCTACCTTTATAGATTAAAAGATCTGTGAATGAAGTAAAATACTTCCTTTAGTCTTTTTATGATTAGATCTTTTTGATCTTTTCTTTTTTATTAAAGACCTTGGTCTTTTTCTTAGATCTCTGATCTTTTTAGAAGATGGTTCTTCTTTTTACAAGATGGTTTCATCTATATTATTCAAGAACATAGTTCTTTTTACCTTGAAGATGAAGAAAAATCTTCTTTTTTCTAAGAGTTTTCTCTTCTTTTGCAGAGGGCTTTTCTCTCTCCCTTTCTGTCTTCTCTCCCTTCTGTATTCTCTATCTCCTAGACTTGAAGTCTAGGGTCCTTTATATAGGGTCAAATGATTTGTTAAATCAGTTTTAAGAGATCTTTCTCTGATTGATTTGGAACATTTCCCACCGTGGATCTTTGATCCTTAGGCTTCTGTTTTACAGAAGATAATCTTCTTGTTTTAATAAGATTGAAAAATCTTCCCATAACAGAACTTTAGTTCTAATTAATTAATAATTTATTATTAGTAGATCTTTTGATCTGACGGTGGGGGAATTTTTAATTCCAGCGCTGGCACACCTTGTTTGACACGTGGCGCGCAGCGCAACTGCTCTAGTGCACCCGTGTTTGACACGTGGCGCGCAGCGCAGAGCGCAGCGCAACTGCGCTAGCGCACCTGTGTTAGACACGTGGCCGCACCCGTGTTAGACACATGGCACGCAACGCAGAGCGCAGCGCAACTGCGCTAGCGCACCTGTGTTTGACACGTGGCGCGCAGCGCAGAGCGCTGGATCTGAAGCGTTGCTTCAACTTTTAAATTTTGAATTTTGAAACAGAGCTTTGCTCTGATTGGGATGCGCTGCCTAGGGCGCAGCGCTCCTAGCGCTGGCGTGTCTGCTTTTGACACGTGGCGCGCAGGATCTGAAGCGTTGCTTCAATTTTTGAATTTTGAAATTCAAAACAGAGCTTTGCTCTGATTGGGGGAAACATTGACCTCGGAGGGAAAGCTCACGGACGAGAGGGAGAGCCGAGGTATCTTGGTTCTGCGGTAGCCCGGAGACGAGCTGATAGGGCCGAGGAAGCCAATTGTGCTGGGGGCTCGGAGGTGAGCCAGCAGTTGTTTGCTTGTAGGACGGGCACAGGAGTGGCATGGTCATCCACTGTAGGTCCTTTCTTGTGAGCTTCGGGATACGTCATCAGCCATGTGTCATGATCTGGGAGATCACCGATATCAAGCATCATCATTAGCCCCCTACTCTCGTCCCGACCAGCTGACGGGTCGGGTCGAGAGTGGTCTGCCGGGTCACCCGAGGTGAGCTCCTTTTTGAAGATATCATGGCGTGTTCTCGGGAAATCTGTCGTATTCTCTGAATAGTGTCAGCGAATCAGGGATCAGATCCTCCATTAAAGAGGGTGCGCCAGATCGTGCGTACGGTCACCGAAGTGACTGCCCACATGTCGGGCGCTGGTTGGTCGAGGCGACGGGCCGCAGGTTTCATGCGCCTGATGGGGTGCGGCCAATGTGCGCACGACAGGTGGAGCGATGGTGGCCGTTGAACACGAGGAGTCTTTTTTGGCGGGAGATGACTGTCAACGTTGGATGAGTACGCCGCAACTCTTAAATAGAGATGGGGTCCACATGAGGGCACATTCCTCTTCATAATTTCCTCGTCTTTGGTCTTATCAGCTCGGCGTTCTCCTCTTTAGGTCGGGACTCCTGTGTTTTCTCTTCCGAGGACCCCTTTTCATCAGGTTAGATGTCTTCCTCTGAGGAGTCTGTAGATGTAGTTGGGGTAGAGTCTGGGGAGTCCTCTGTAGATGCTTCCTTTTCTTCTTTTTCTTCTTCTCCTTCTTCTTCTTCTGGATCGGAGTCCTCCCCGAGAGTTAGGGTTAGGTCTCCCCAGGGTCACGCGACGGGGGCGGTTTCCAGAGTGGAGGTCGCGGGTGTGCCTGGCGTGTCATCCACGGTGAGGCACAAGGAAGAGCTTGCCACCGTTCGAAGGCGTTTCCATATTCCTCCCGGCTACACATTGCGTTTGGCCGGGGAAGGGGAGAAGGTAGATCAGTACGGGGCAAGGAGATTGCCCTGTACCTGGAAGCCTTTTGGGCCGGAATGCGCCTTCCCTTCTCCCCCGAGATTGTTAGAGCACTGAATTATTTCGGGTTAGCCCTGGGCCAGCTAGTGCCGAACTCCTGTTGGATTCTCTTCGGGTTTCTGGTCCGCTTGAAGATGCAGCTGATCCCTTTCAATCTGTCCACCCTTGCCTCTTCTTTCATTTACAAACGTCACCCCGACACTCGCGCGGGCAACCCGTGGTGGGTTTACATCTCCTTCAAAAAACAACAGGGGAGTGCCGCCGGGTCGGGAGCCGTCGTCGTTCTTTCTTCCATCCACGATTGGAAGAAGAAAATTTTCTTCGTTGGGCCGCCAGAGGGTGAGGACTGGCCCATGCCCACCCAGTGGTCTAGGGATAGGTGCCGGTGGGAGGGTCAGTCCAATGATCTCGACGCGATGAAAGTTGCGGAGTGGGAGCCCATTCCTCGGGCCGATGTGCTGCTTTCTGAGCGGGCTCTTAGTTGGGCTGGGCTCAACCCCGCCAGTTCGTCGGTAAGTCAGGAGCTTGCAGGCGATCTGTTAGACTTGAGTTTATTTTCATTTCTGCTTGTGTTGCTAACCCCACTGTATCTTGTCTTGTGCAGAACCTATGGACCCGAGCCAACTTCGAGCGGCCATGCGCAAGCCAAAGAAGGGATCAAAGGCTGGAGGTGCCGACTCTTCTCGTCCGACGCCGGTCCCAGCTCCCCCGGCAGCCGCCCTACCCCAGCGTTCGAGTGTGGGCCATGCCTCGGAGCCCAGCCAGACGCCGAGCCGAAAGCGGGTTCAGGAATAAGAGGCCCAGGCTTCGGAGGTAGAGATCGACTCCCCGGGGCCGTCACTCAAGAGGTTCCCCCGGACAGTTCCGCGGACCCCGGTCTCCCCGATCTTGGTGGACGAGGGGGACCTCCGCTTTGAGGTGCCCTCGGGGCTCTCCATTGCTGACAGCTTGCTGGCGGACATGGAGAGGTCGGCCGGGGGCAAGGTCCCTCGGGGGACCCTAAGGGCGCAGATGGTTGTGATCGCCCAAGAGGCCATGCAGGTTAGTGCTCGCCCCCACTTGGTTTTTCACTCAGCGTATTATCATTCGTGAGATTTGGTGCCTCCCCTTTCTTTCTGACCCCCTCTGTCTTAGGTCCACGTTACCTCTCCCGGTACATTCGGGGTTGCGGAAACGGTAAAACAAAAAATTTTCTAGACTTGGTAACATGGACCGTAAAAGCCGGATCTTTGCTAAACTAGAAACTAGCAAACTAAAAGAGGTGCTAACTACTATGCCATAGAAGTTATACCTCACGATACCGGTCCTTCGGGTCTTCACTCCGTTGCGCCGTTTGTCCATCCATGCTCCGAGGGTTGATCAGGACTTTGGTCACCTCCGCGGCCTTCTTGAGTCGAAGACGATCCACCCGAGAGATGTACACCGAGCTCCACCTCGAGCCGAGGTAACTAGGGCAACAAGATTGCTAGTCTTGGTACCCTAGGTTGTGTAGAAGAGAAAGATGGAGGTGTTTGTCTATGTGGATTCTTTTTCTCTCAACACATGAGATCAAAAGAATGAATCAAGAGGAGGAAGAAGGAGGAGCTAGCAACCATGGAGCATTTCTTTTCTTCTCATGAGAAAGAGTAAGAGAGAGAATGAGAAAAGAATTATGAGCTCAAGAAAATGAACCATGGTTCAATAATGCACTAATTCATCATTACCAATCCTATCAAGATAAAGTTGATGTCTACATTGAAATGACCATTATCATAATCAAAAAGAAAAAGAAAATGAAAAGAAGAGTGTAGACCTCTCATGAAGGTCAATGGTCAACACGGTCAACCGGTCAACAGAGTCAAGAGAGGTTATGGTGGTCAAATGGTCAATGCAATTAGCCATCATAAAATTATCACTAAAAGGATTAGTAAATGATGTCCGCGGCTCATAATGGTTTTGACCAAACGAATTGCCAAAACCCTAATGAGTCCGCCTCAAAATGGTTCTGACCGAATCAACTGTCAAAACCCTAATGAGCTTGCCACATAACGGTTTTGGCCGAACCAACTGCCAAAACCCTAATGGGGCACCTCCTCCTTCATCGCTCCGGAAAACTGTGCATACACACCTGCATCCGCATTTCGTAGAATGCGGATGCACAGAAGACAAAACAAATCCATCCGTGCAATACTAGGATCCGGCTTAAACCAAAGCCCACTAGTATTGCCTGCCCGAACACCACACACACACAAGTGTACGTAAGTGATCGCAGCCCTGCCGTAAAACCATACGGCCTCTACACGTTTCGCTCAGTGCAGGGAAACTCTCTGTGTGGGACTCTAAAGACTCGACACTACGCTGGCAGTGGGTTTAACCACAGACCGCAAGCGGCACTAGCTGTACGTAACGGTCCCCAGGTAGATGTCGATAAGAAGGCCGATGAGGTAAACCCATCCGAACTCCTACTGAGCCTGTATGTGACAATCTCCATACAGTCCGGTCTGTTCGTCTGATACATCGCATGGCGGGCCTAGGGGGCGATAAACGTCAGTCCCCTAATAGCGGTACAAGTCGTGTCGGAGTGAAGCCCAGAACACCCTGAGATAACACTGGAAACGTACCAGTATATCTCGCTTGCCCTGGCCAGGGACTACTCGTGTAATGGCTCTCCTAGACACAGCGCGATGTCAACCCCCAATACCTGGAGAGACGAATCCTGTCTAACCGTCACTGCCTCCAAGTGCTTCGGGACTGCACCCAACTACTACCTGTTTGCACGACTCAGTAGAGCCGTGGTAGGGTAGTAATCAAAGAACAGTGGGAACACACTCGAGGCGAAGTGACAGTATCAAGTCAGCGGACTAAGCTGTACTCATGTCACCTGGGAACTGATAACTGACGATAGGTATAATACCAACCATCAGTTCCCGACGAGTCCTGTCCAGTGTACTCATAACCTAACGAGCACCCGCATACTATCTCAAGTACGACGTACTGACGGCTGTGGGACAGACCGTCTCCCATGCTGGGATGAGAAGCATATACGCTAGTCTACTCCGGAGTATCGATGCCCTGTCTCGATAATCCCACGACTAGGGACGTGTATAAGGATGTGCTTATGGATTACCCAGCCCCCACGAGTGTGATCGCCATCACAACGCCGGTAATCAAGCAAAGATCCTAAGGGCTCTACTAATGCGTATAGGTGATATAATAAAGAAACACATGTACACATTAAAGCAGAGACAAACCAAGTAGCATACTACTATTTCGAGCAAGATTGTCTATACAACTGTGAATATCCCAAGCTTCCATCAAGTAATATACATACTAGTATGATACAGTAATGGCCTCTAGGGCATATACACTAACACTCTGATCTCTCCAGGTCATCCAGCACGTCGCTCTTGTCGTCCATATGGAGGACGAGGAGATTACCTCGGCGATGCGAGCCGCGAACGAGCTCTCCTCGCTGGAGAAGAGCTCAAAGTTGGAGCTGGAGGCGGCGACAGCGAGGGTCGCTGCCCTCGAGGGCGAGGTTGTGGCCGGGAAGCAGGAGGTGGCTGCCGGGAAGCAGGAGGTTGCCAAGTACCATGAGGTCGCCCAGTCCGCCGATGCCAAGCTTCAGGACTCCAAGGTGCTCTTCGCCACCCTGAAGAAGTCGGCGAGCACCCTCCGGAAGGAGTTGGAGGCGGCGGTAGAGGGTATGAAGCGGGCCGATCTCAGAGCGGCGAAGGCGGTGGAGAACTACAAGAAGTCGGAACCCTTTTACACCGACCTAGCCATGGCCATTGCCCTCATCTGGCACGAGGCCCTTGATGCCGTCAAGGCTTGGATGCCGGGGTTCGCTGACGCAGAGCTCCGGGCTGAATATCCTCCCGAGGATGACGAGCAGGGGGACGACCCCGGGGGCGAGGCCGGGGAAAAGACTCCCGGCGAGGGCGACGCCGAGGCTCCTGTGATGGGCGCTGAACCCCCAGACGCAGCCCGAGCCGTGGTAGATATTGGGCTTCCCGGGGTTGCGCCTGGCCTCGAGGCCTGAAGCCCCTCTTCTTCTTGTTTCTTTTCTTTTGTTGCATCGAGAATTTTGTAGGCCTCCGGGCATTTTGTAAGGTTGGGGAGTCCCCAATACCCTTGTAAAGACTTTGATTTTGGGAATGAATTATTTTTGCAGTAGTATTTGTGCGCGTATTTTCTTTTGTCGGTAAACACTTGTATCTGTAAAGTACCTCCTCCATGTCGGGTCGGTTCTTCGTCTAGCGATCACACGTCGAGTTGAACATGTTCACTGTTCATTTGCCAAGTGTGCAAGACCGACGGGAAGACGGTATCTCTATGGCCCTGAAGTCGAGGTGGAGATCGCTCAGACGTAGATAGGCCGGACGCCTCTTGGTGAGGGCTTGTGTTCCTTAGTCGCGGAAGGTATGGAGAGGCATGCTAAGGATGGGCCGAGTAGGGTTGCTGCTCGGTGCCTCTTGGCGAGGGCTTTGATCCCTGGCGTTGTGGGGTAGTGAGCCACCAGTCAGGGATAACCGAGCAAGGGCGGGCCCGGTTGCCTCTTGCGAGGGCTTTTTATCCTTAGTGCGGGAGGGGCCGTGAGAGGCCTACTAAGGATGGGCCGAGCATGGTAGCTACCCAGTGCCTCTTGGAGAGGGCTTTGATCCCTAGCGTTTTGGGGTAAGGAGCTACCAGCCAGGGATAACCGAGCAAGGGCGGGCCCGGTTTCCTCTTGCAAGGGCTTTTGATCCTTAGCGCGGGAGGGGCCGTGAGAGGCCTACTAAGGACGGGCCGAGCAAGGTTGCTGCTTGGTGCCTCTTGGTGAGGGTTTTGATCCTTAAGGACGGGACGGGCAGGGTTGATGTCCGGTACCTCTTGGCGAGGGCTTTGATCCCTGGCGTTTTAGGGTAGGGAGCTACCAGCCAGGGATAACCGAGCAAGGGCGGGCCCGGTTGCCTTTTGCGAGGGTTTTTGATCCTTAGCATGGGAGGGGCCGTAAGAGGCCTACTAAGGACGTGCTGAGCAGGGTTGCTGCCCAGTGCCTCTTGGCGAGGGTTTTGATCCTTAAGGATGGCCGAGCAAGGTTGCTGCCCAGTGCCTCTTGGCGAGGGTTTTGATCCCTAGCGTTGTGGGGTAAGGAACTACCAGCGAGGGATAGCCGAGCAGGGTAGCCGCTCGGCTGCCTCTTGGTGAGGGCTTTGATCCCTGGCGTTGCGAGGTAGGAAGCTACCAGCCAGGGATAGCCGAGCAGGGTAGCCGCTCGGCTGCCTCTTGGCGAGGGCTTTGATCCCTGGCGTTGTTGGGTATGGAACTACCAGCCATGGATAGCCGAGCAGGGTAGCCGCTCGGCTGCCTCTTGGTGAGGGCTTTAATCCCTGGCGTTGCGAGGTAGGAACCTACCGGCCAGGGATAGCCGAGCAGGGTAGCCGCTCGGCTGCCTCTTGGTGAGGGCTTTGATCCCTAGCGCTGTGAGGTAGGGAACTACTAGCCAGGGATAGCCGAGCAGGGAAGCCGCTCGGCTGCCTCTTGGCGAGAGCTCTGATCTTTGGCGTTGTAGGGTACGGAACTACCAGCCAGGGATAGCCGAGCAGGGTAGCCGCTCGGCTGCCTCTTGGTGAGGGCTTTGATCCCTGGTGTTGCGAGATAGAAAGCTACCAGCCAGGGATAGCCGAGCAGGGTAGCCGCTCGGCTGCCTCTTGGTGAGGGCCTTGATTCCTGGCGCTGCGAGGTAGGGAACTACCAGCCAGGGATAGCCGAGCAGGGTAGCCGCTCGGCTGCCTCTTGGTGAGGGTTCTGATTCCTGGCGCTGCGAGGTAAGGAACTACCAGCCAGGGATAGCCGAGCAGGGAAGCCGCTCGGCTGCCTCTTGGCGAGGGCTTTGATCCCTGGCGTTGTGGGGGTAGGGAACTACCAGCCAGGGATAGCCGAGCAGGGTAGCCGCTCGGCTGCTTCTTGGTGAGGGCTTTGATCCCTGGCGTTGCGAGGTAGGAAGCTACCAGCCAGGGATAGCCGAGCAAGGTAGCCGCTCGGCTGCCTCTTGGTGAGGGCTTTGATCCCTGGCGCTGCGAGGTAGGGAACTACCAGCCAGGGATAGCCGAGCAAGGTAGCCGCTCAGCTGCCTCTTGGTGAGGGCTTTGATCCCTGGCGCTGCGAGGTAGGGAACTACCAGCCAGGGATAGCCAAGCAAGGTAGCCGCTCGGCTGCCTCTTGGCGAGGGCTTTGATCCCTGGCGTTGTGGGGGTAGGGAACTACCAGCCAGGGATAGCCGAGCAGGGTAGCCGCTCGTCTGCCTCTATGTGAGGGCTTTGATCCCTGGCGTTGCGAGGTAGGAAGCTACCAGCCAGGGATAGTCGAGCAGGGTAGCCGCTCGGCTGCCTCTTGGTGAGGGCTTTGATCCCTAACGCTGCTAGGTAGGGAACTACTAGCTAGGGATAGCCGAGAAGGGTAGCCGCTCGGCTTCCTCTTGGCGAAGGCTTAGATCCCTGGCTCTGCGAGGTAGGGAACTACCAGCCAGGGATAGCCGAGTAGGGTAGCCACTCGGCTGCCTCTTGGTGAGGACTTAGCTCCTTAAGGAAGGACCGTGCAGTAAAGCTGCTCGGCGCCTCTCGCGCGAGGTTCTGTCCGACCTTCCCGGTGTGAGTACCGAGAAGATGGACAGCCGCGGGAAACACGTGTCATGAGCGCGTGGGGAAGGCGAAGCGCCTGAGCAGTGTCGCTTCGATTTTGCATCGGGCGGTGCGATGTCTGCCGCGTGGCGGCGCAGTTGCGGGTGAAGCGAGTGACTGTCGAACTTCCGGGGCATTGTGGGCTATAAAATGGAGGGAATGTTGATTAATCCTCTCCTCACACCCGAAACGTAAGAATGCAGGACTTCCCATTCACCATCCCCGAAATCATAAACTTCGAGGACGTGTACCTTTACGATCAGTACTGTACTGAGGACATGGTACAGTTGGTGATAGGCCGCATCGAGGAGCATTTTGGCCGATTGCTCCCCCAGCGCCTCCCCTGCTTCAGCTGTTGATGTATTCCATGTAGAGGGCGTCGCCGGGGCTCTACAACCCTATGTCCGAACAGCTGAAGGACGAGATCGTTGGCAAGGTAAGGTCTCTGAGGTGCTTCGGTCTGATCTCCGCGAGTCGGCTAAATTGCTCGATGGCGTTCGTCCTTGAGTGCTGCCAATTGAGGCTCGACGCCGACGTCCGCGGGGGGCATCGGAGGCAGAGGTTAGAGGCCGCGAGGGCTCGGCTGGCGGAAGTATCCTCGAAGTACCACGAGCAGTGCTCTCTGCACCCCCTTCCCCCGCTATTGTAATTTTTCATTTTCGATGTACGGCTGAGGAGCCTATAGTACCCTTTTGAATAAACGAAAATTTTCTTTTTCTTTTTGCAATGTTTTATTTACCTCTTCTTATTACATAAACAGAAAGGTCTTGAGAAAGGTTTACATTGCCTTGGCAAAAGAATTACATTCTAGTAGATGATCTTATTCGTGAAGCTTGAGCTCCTCGGACGCTGGTTGGCCTCCGCGATCAGCATAGGGTGCTGACCTTCGTAGGTATCCGACGTATCCTCCGCTAACATGACCATGATTTGGCCGATCGTCAGCTCGCAGGGAGGGGGACGCTGTTCCTGCTCGCGGTCAGCTTGTCCCTTTTCCCTCAAGTACGCTGCGAGGTGCCCCGAACGGATGAGCTCCTCGATGTAGTCTCAGAGTTGCTTATAGCTCTCCGTAAAGTGGCCTAGCGACCTGTGGAAACCGCAGTAGGGGCCCCGGGTTCGCTTTGAGGCCATTCGCGAGATCGGGGGGAGCTTGAAGAACCCGTCGCCCTTAGCCTCATCAAGCAGTACCGTCTGGGAGACGTTGAGCGGGGTGTACTCCTGAAACTTCGGGGAATAGAGTTTTGGCCGCTCAGGTCCCCTTCTCTCTTCCCTTGCCCTTTTCTTTTGGTCGGCTTGCTCTGCCCGGGGGAGATTTACGTTCACCTCGGATTCGAGCTGGACCTCGCGCTCGGTCCAGGCCTTTACCTCGGACATGGTCTTAGGTTGCGCTAATGCAAAGGAGCGTAACCACTCCTTGTGCCTCAGACCAGACCTAGGTACTGTGATGACTGTCTCGTCCCGGTGCTATGAGACCTTGAGAAGGGCGTTGTAGAAGCAGGTGACGTATGCTTTGAACGTCTCTTTGTCCCCGCTCTTGATCGTGAAGAGATGGTCAACTGTGCGTCTTTGCCGCCTGTTCCCGATGAAGTGGCCGAGGAATTGGGTGGCCAGCTCGTCGAAAGTTGAGATCAAGCGCGGCTCGAGTCTTCGGAACCAGCCTGGTCCGGAGCGGATGAGAGTGGCCGGGAAAGCTCGGCATTGCACGGCGTCAGAGTTATCTTGGAAGCTCATTCCCGTGGTGAACGCATCCAAATGGTCCTTCGGGTCAGATTTGTCGTCGAAGAGGGAGACCTTCGGGGGCTTATTGCGAGAGGAGACGTGGACGGTGAGCAAATCCTCGGTGAATGGTTTGGTGAGCGAGTCGGCGGCGTACTTAGCCCCGTCGCTCGAACGGTGACCTTCCCGATGCATGCCTTCGATCTTCTTCTCGAGGGCGTCGAGTCGGCCGTGGTATCTCGACGATTCGGCACATTCTGATCTTTGGCCTCTGCTAATGGAGACCTGCGCCTGGCCGCTGCTGCGGTTCCTTTCAATGAGTTTCCTTAGATCCCCTGGCGAGGTAGTCTTTGAGCTGCCGTGACGAGCCCCGTCCGCATGACCCCGTTGAGGGAGGGGGTGTCGGTCATGCCTGGTAACAGGCGAGCTGATCGACATCTCCTCGGGAGGGACAGGTATGTGAAGGATCTCGGGGCGAGGCGCTCTGGCGATGGACCTCGGTGTTGAGTTTTCGGGCGCCCAGCGGGTCACAGAATGTATCGGCCTGGGGGATCTGCGGCCGTAGGAGGTAGCGAGGTGGTGGTCGGCGGTGCCGACGCGAGTAGAGTCTTCTCTCGCTCTGTATGGGCCCTGGTCCTGAGGTGGGGGAGCAGCGACCTGGGGATCTTGCCCTGCCGTTTGGATGCGGATGAGCGCCTCCACAACGGATGCGAGTCGATCTATCTGGTCGGCTAGGGCGTTGATGGCGTTCGAGGGAGGTGGTCCGTCCATGCCTCCGTTGGGGGAAGGCAGCGGCTAGTGCTTGGATCGTCGTGATGTTCGCTCACCATAGAGTTGGATCGGAAGGCGAACTTTTGTTTTAGTGGAATCAAGGATTTTCCACAGACGGCACCAGCTGACGCGACCGGGATCGCGCCGAGATGTTGTCTTCTGTGCCTGAACCGTGAAAACCCTCTGTGTAGGACTATAAAGACTCGTCAATACGCTGGCAGTGGGTTTAACCACAAGCACGTCAGCGGCACTAGCTGTACGTAACGGCTACCCAGGTATTGAGCGAAAGGAAGGCCGACGAGCAAACTCATCCAAACCCCTACTGATCCTGACAGTGACAATCTCCGTACAGTCTGGTTTGTTCGTCTAAGAGTATCGCATATCAAGTCTAGGGGGTGGATAAAGTCAGACCCCTAATAACGGTTAATTAGTGTCGGTATGTAACCCATCACCACCTGAGAAACTATCGATCCTAAATCGGTAATTCTCGTCTACCCCGGCCGAGGATTTCTGGTGATGGCTACCCGTGCACAATGCGACATCAACCCCCAATACCGGGAGAGGCGAATCCCCGACGATCTGCTCACTGCCTCCATGTGGCTCGGGACTGTACCCAACTAAAACCTGTTTGCACGACTTCTTTGAGCCGTGGTAGGGTAGTAATCAAAGCACAATGGGAACTCACACGAGACAAATAACGATCTCAGGACGACAGACTAACCTGTACACATGTCACCTGGGAACTGCTATCTGACATAAGGTATAATACCAACTAGCAGGCTCCCGGCGAGTTCGTCCAGTGTACTCATAACCCAATGAGCACCTGTATATTATCTTAGGTGAACAAACTAACACCAATGGCTTGTGAGACCGGGCCACCGCCCCTCGTCGGGGTCTAGATCAGTACACACTAGTCTACTCTGGAGTATCGATGCCCAGTCTCGAAACTCCCGTGACTAGGGACATTTAAGGATTTGCTTATAGACCACCCAGCTCCCACGTATATGGTCGCCATCATAATGCTGGTAGTCAAGCATAAATTCTATGGGCTCTATCAATATGTAATAGTGATCTGTAATACCACATAAAATATGTACATGATGATAAAGACAAACTAGATAGCATACTATCATCTCGAGTAAGACTGTTCTACCAGTACAGGCCCTCCCTCAATCATCATAATCATCTGCCTGCGACTATGATAATTGCCTTGAAGGCACTATAGTCAACAGGGTCGAGAGTGGTCTGCTCGGTCTTTCTTCGGCTCAATTTGGCGTCAAAGAATCGTAATGCGGATCGACCGGGAACGGCCTGGCGTTTGGCGGTTACGTCGTTTCGATCCTTGGGCCCATGTGTCGCCTAGTCATTCGCCTGAATCTTCACGCATATCCCCGCAGACGTCAGCGGATCAATAAAATGATTGCACTTTAAAGAGGGTGTGCTGTTTCGCTGGTACGTCTGTTGGGCTACAGGCCACGTACCCGATGTGGGTTGGCGGAAGCGACAAGCTGTCGCTGCTACCTACAACTGAAAGGACGTCTCCAATGGCTGATCGCCACGTGGCACCCCGTCGGTCATCGAGCGCGACATTTCGTTTTGGCGGGAATCAGTCTGGACCGTTGGATGTTCTTCTTTGGGGGTATATAAATAAGAGGGGACCCCCTAAGGCCAACACTTCCACCATAATTCACCCTCGTTGTCAGAGATTGTCCTGTGCACCTTCCTTTTAGATCGAATCGTCCATGCCTTTCCCTCGACCAGCCCCTTCCTTTGAGTCAGGTTAGATGTCTTCATCTGAGGAGTCTGTAGAGATAGTTAGTGTAGAGTCGGGCAATAAGGTTCCAGTTGTTGGAGCTGAGTACAGAGGGTCTTCCTCCTCTTCGGCTTCAGATAGCCAAGAAGGTCCGTCTTCTGCCGCGTCGTCTGTGTCGGGCTCGCCCCTAGAGCAAGGGCTGCCCGTGTAGTTCGCCGTCGGATGGCGACAAGGGCGCCCAAGCCGCGCATCGGGAACGCCCGCGATGCGCCCTCTGTTTTGAGGAATGTGGACGAGCTCGCCGAGATTCGGGCTCGATTCCACATTCCCTCCAACTATTCGCTTCGCTTAGCTAGAGAGGGTGAGTGGGCTGACCGGGTGCAGAGCAATGAGATTGCCCTGTATTTGGTAGCATTCCGGGCCGGAATGCTTCTGCCCTTCTCAACCGAGATATGTGGGGTGCTTCGCTGCTTCCATCTTTCCCCAGGCTAGCTAGCGCCGAACTCATGGAGAATCCTCCTCGAGTTTCTGGTCCGGTTGAAACTTGAAAATATCCCCTTCAGTTTGACCCTTCTCGTTTCCTTCCTCTGTTATAAGAATCACCCTGGCACCAGCAAGGATGAGCCAAGCTGGGTGTACTTTTCCTTCAAATAACGTAGGGGCGGGGTGGCCGGGTCGGATGTGGTAGCCGTACCCTCTTCCATCCATGAATGGAAGGAGAAGTTCATTTTCGTCGGGTCGCCCAAGGGCGAGAATTGGCCCGTGCCTACACAGTGGCACGGGGCCGACTGCCCTAGGGCGAAACGGTCATCTTCACCCGAGACAAGGGTGGTGTCCTTGTGGGATCCGATCCAGCGGGTCGACGTCCTGCTTTCTGAGCAAATCCTGAGCTGGGCCGGGCTCAGCCATGCGCGCTTTCTGGGTAAGTTAGGGCCGTCGTAGACTATCTATTTAGACTTTGATGAATTTTTTTGCCCTTTTCAGCGTCACTAACTCTCTTTGTGTATTCTTCTTTCTGTAGAGCAAATGGACCGATCCAAATTCTTAGCTTCCATGGCCGTGAAGGCAGGAAAGAAGACCGGGGGCGCTAGCTCGTCCCGTCCCGGTTCGAGCTCGGCCCCGAAACCAACTGCACCGGCGAAGACTTCTGTTGTGTCCCGTACTCCGGAAGTCAGCCGCGGGAGAGCCAGAAGCATGCACAGGGACCAGAGCCCCGGGCGAGGGGGTGGAGCATGAGGTCGACCTCACCGAGGTCCCTCTCAATAGGCACAAAAGGATGGTCTCTCGCTTGCCACCCTCCGGGATCCCCGTGCAGGAGGGAGACGTCTATTTTGAGGTGCCTTCGGGGCTTTCCGTTGTCGATAGCCTGCTCTCCGACATGGAGCGATCGGCCGGGAGCAAAATTCCTCGGGGAACCCTAAAGGCCCAAGTGGCCGCCATCGCTCAGGAGGCGGTTCAGGTCGGTATCCATTTTCCCTTAAGAATTTCATTAAGTAATTTTCCTCAGTTTGAACATTTCTAACTCCTTTTGCTGCTTTCCTCAGGTCATCCCACCGGACACAATTTTTTTCTGATTTTTCTTTTTAACTTTTTGGAAGTCCAAAAGGTTGCACGTGCAATACACGGGAAAATGAAAAGTTCAGAAAAATCAATCATATGGAAAATGGTGTAAGTACAGAGTTAATCTGGTGGCATGAATCTCGAGGCATTTGCTTTAAGATCGACCGACGGAAATAGCCCTAAGGCCGGCGGGGACGGTTCAGATGGGTCCAAATTGATCCGTGCTTTGCACACTCGTCACTTCAACTCCTCTGCACTGTTTGATTTCCCTGCAATCAAACAGAGACCTTTTAATTCACCAATTAACATTATTTTAATGCTTTTTAATCCACTTTTTTAATTCCCAAACCCTCATTCTCCACTATAAATACCACCTCATACCCTAGCTCTTCACCATTCTGAAAATTCTAGCAAAAAATCTCTCAAAAGTTTCTAAGTGCAAGTGGAGTAAAGTGGAGTTAGCGAGCAAGCTTCTTCCGTCGAAGATCGAAGCCGATTCCAGAGCTCCCGCGAAACCACGAAGCCTCCCTCTTCTTCCTAACTCTTTCTTTGAGATATTCAAACCGTAAGTCCCTCCCAACTCTTCTCCTTTTTATTGAAATTCATCTATAAATCTTATATCGGTAAAGTGGTGTTATTTCTGACATCTTTTTTATAAACCCTAGAAACTCCATTTTCTTTTATATATTGATCAATCTAAATTTACCACAATACTTGTAACCTTAAATACCAATATTTCGAATCAAGTTTAACCAAGAATCTCATGTGAAACAACCATAATTAAATTTTTTTCATTAAAATACCTTGAACTTTATTATCACTTCTTTTCGTTTTCGTTAAAACTATGCCTTTAGAAAAAACTTCACGGGGTAACGACCTACCCCACACGTACACTTTGGTTTCATAGCACGATACCTATTTATATGTATTTTTGTTTCGAAGAATAATCTTTACAATAAAATACACCATACTTTAAAACTGGGTTTCTTTTAAAATGGTATTTCGTATTACTTTACAATTATGCATCTACAATCCTTGTTAGAGAACCCGCTAATGGATAGTGCAGATTATCGAACATCCTGAGGATAGTAGAGTGAGATGCAGCACTTTTCACGGAGTATTCGATCTCAAAAGGATATAAATACGGTTTTTAAGAAAAATAAATTTTCTAAATAAAACTAAATATTTTTTTAAAAATTATATAAGATTATAAATCCATATTTTCATTATATTATGAAACGTTTATAAAAATGAAAATTTGAAAATGTCAATAAAATACCATCAGGTTACTAAAAAGGGCTAATTTCAATAAAATACAATAAACTTTTAAAAACTAGGTATTTATCATTAAAATACATCAATACTTAAAACACATGCTCATGAAAACCCTAAGTAATACAAATCACCCTCGAGGTTTTATTTTTAATCTATATTAAAATATTTTTCATAAAACCCTCTCGAGATATACAAAACAATATTTTAAGGACTTTAGTAAATATAGGTTTAAACGGGATCAATTCTCTTGAGCCCCATGGAGCCAGAGAAAGTGAGTGCTTACCTATTCAGGTTAGAAAACTTAACAAGAGTTATCAATGGCAATTGTCTTGGAAAAAAAACACAAATTTTGCTGTCCATGTGCAGCAGTTGCCGATGACTCGCGAACCTAAGAATTCAAGAGTTGAATCAGTTTACAAGTATCTGACTCAGTCTGAGTCAAACCTCAAACCTGAATCTAAAATCAAACACGAATATTTGATCATGAACATGAATACTCGAATTCAAATATCAAAATCAAACATGTATACTTGACTTGATTTGACCGAACCATGGTTATAACTTAACATGAACTTGACATAACTACTTGAATATATGATTATATCCTGAACATGAATACTTGAACATTTTGTATCCATGGTTTCGGCCAAAACTTGTAAACATAATCTATACAATACATTAAGCGGGGATAAAGGGGTAGATTGATACGGAACGTATATCGTGGCACGAGTGGTCACTTAAAAGACACTTACATGAATTCTTGTACCGTTGTCCCGTGTGTTATGACGGGGCCTTGTATTACATGTTACCATAGTCCACGGGGTAAGATGGACTCCTATCGTATACATGAATACCTTCTTTATCAAACTACAAACAATCACGTTATAATAACTATCATATACCAGTAATCGGTCATATACAACTTTACCTATTCATTTCACTTTATATACTATCTTCTCTTTTTTCTTTTAGGACTTACCGAGCATTAGTTCACCGACGACATTCCTTTCTGTTTCTTTCTTTTGAATGTTCGTCAGGAGGACCGGACTATGAGGAGATAGAGCCGAGCCAGGAGGACTTGGACCAGCTTACTGCTCAGCCAGATTACTAGCTCCCTCCAGTCTGCACTTATTTTCTGTATGCCATTATTTAGGCATTTGCTTATTATCATTATATCTTTTATTTTAAACAGTTGTATGTAAAGTTGAATGTAAATAAAGTTGTTGTTTCATTTTATTCTCTTGTCATTCTTATTCATTTTTATATATTGCTTAATTACGCTTAACGTATTTATTTCATAGTAAATACGTTGCGGACTGCCACGTCACCGTTTCCGTCTACTGGGAAGCATGGTACGACAATGAACATCGGGTGTGGCTAATACTCATTCTGACTGGAGAAATGAGCTAAATCTTCCTCGGTCGGTTCCCGTTCTGTCTGCAATACTTAATCGCTAACGTTCTTTAAACCCGACAGACATTTCAAAAAAAGAAATATCTGTCAGCGAGCTGAGCTCGTGTAAGTCTCCCAAGAAGTATGATGTGAATATGTGTATATTAAAAGAAGGCAGTATAAACATGAAGTGTATATAGTAAGAACAAAATAGTACAAGCATATGTAATGTGCATTCGCTAGTCATATCAACGTTTGTTCATGCTTTGTAAAGGTAATACATGTCGATTTTGGAGAGTATTCTGTTAGTACCATGGAACAACAGTATACTTGAGGGTCAGCATTCTTTTTACGACCCGGAATCACAGCAACATGAACCAGAAAGAACTCCCGAAATCTTATCCATTTCCTTTACTAAACTACCCCAACCTGTGTATAGATTTTATTTAGGATTCGATTATGATTTGCTAACATGAAATTTCATCAAGACACATGACATATCGGGAACACGAAACATGACATAAGCTTGAAACAATCATGTGCACGTGCCACGAGTCCATGCGATAACTACCCAATTAAGGCTCCATATATACATACATACATACATACATATATATATATATATATATATATATATATATATATATATATATATATATCCAACCTGAACATGTGGTTAGACGTCACATTAACATGATATATGTAACAAGTGGATATATACATCTCCAACCTGAACATGTGGTTAGACGTCACATTAACATGATATATGTAACAAGTGGAGTAAGGTGCAAAGTAACATGTATTTAAAGTATAACTACGATAACTCGCTTCTGAGTATTATAATAAGAGGTAGGCAGGAAGTGTAAGGATATTTAAACATGAATACGGTATTTATAATAGATATGCAAAGTATTATTATATATAAATAAATAATGATTAAAATTGTTTAACATATTTATATACACTAATACAAAAAGGGGTTGCCCCTAAGGATATATTCGTAGGGGCTAGAAAATTCTCTGTAGGTGCAATCACCACAGGTGCAAATCTTCGTCCTGAATATATCCCTACGGAGTAAAAATTGCCCATACGGTTTCATGTGTAGGGGACTATGTACCTACGGTGTATGCCGTAGGGACAAAATATTTATTTAATTTAGTGGTTTATAAAATAAAATACTTGCCCCTACGGATTAAGCCGTAGGTCTAAATATGTCCCTACGGGTTCATCCGCAGGGGCATGTGTAACTCCTGTTACTGAATCCATAGGGGTAAATTGTCAGTCATCCTGCCCCTACGGAGTTAACTGTAGGTCTACATATAAGCCCCTACGGGTGTATACGTAGGGGCATGTGTAACTCTTGTTACTGAATCTATAGGGGCAAAATGTCAGATATCCTGATATTTTGTCCCTACGGATAAATATGTAGGGGCAACCTGTGGCCCTACGGATTAATCCGTAGGTGCAACAGATGGCCCTTGTTCCCGCCAAAATTTTGGCTCAAAACCCACTCCTTAAAAAATAATAACAATAAAAAGAAAAAATAAATAAATAAATAATAATAATAATAAAGGGGGAAAATCTCCTTTTCAGAGTAAAGCTCTGTTCAAACCCCAAGGAGGGAAGTGAAGCAATGCTTCTGTTTCTCCCAATCAGAGCAAAGCTCTGTTTTAAAAATAATAATAATAATAAAATTCAAATTAAAAAATAAAAGAAGCAACGCTTCAGCTGACTTGCGCTCTGCGCTGCGCGACACGTGTCAAGCACAGATGCGTTTGCGCCAAACAGAATTAAAATTCCAGTAAGAACTTTCTGTTCTTGTTAAAACAAGAAGACTGTCTTCTGTAAAACAGAAGCCCTTGGATCAAAAGATCCAACGGTGGGAAAAAATCCCCAAATCACTTAGAGAAAGATCTCTCTAACCAATTTAACAAACTAATTGGCACTATAAAAAGGCCCCTAGACCCCAATTCAAACAACAACAGAGACATTAACAGAGAGAAAAACAGATAATTCCTCTAAAGAATTTTGAGAAAAGCTCGAAGAAAGAAGAGGTAAAAACCTTTAAATAAAAGAAGAGTTTTCTTCTAAAAAGATCATTGATCTAAGAACAAGATCAAAGATCTTGAATAAAAAACATATAATAACAAATGCATTGCCTTTTGAAGAACCACTGGTTCTGAAATCTTAACAGATTCTTTTCTTGAATCCAAAATTGGATCAAGATATATAAACAGTGCCTTGCACTTGTAAATTTGCACTGTTGCGCTTCTGGGTTGGCGCAAGCCACCAGAGAGCGCCACGTGTCAGCTCCAGAACAACTTGCGCTATGCGCTTTTAAAATAGAGCATCCTCTCTGATATTGGCGCAACTTATCAGAGCGCGCCACGTGTCAGCAGCGCAACAGCGCAGCGCACTGCGCTTGCGCTCACCAGAGCATGACACGTGTCACCTCCCCATGGACTTGCGCCTTGCGCTCCTCAATTGGCGCAAAGCGCCTGACAAGCCACGTGGGGCACTGTCAGAACATTAAATGCACCGCATTAATAAAAGGGCAGAGGCCAATAAAAGAAGGTCTATCAGACCAAACAAAGTGCAATACACTATTAAAAGGGACAGAGCCCAAATCAAATAGGCCTCACAGGCCAAAATAAAATGCAGTGCATTATTAAACTGGGGCAAAGCCTTAGCACATGCCTAATAGGCCAAAGATAAAAATGTCGAATATTCTCAACTGGACTTAGCCCAATTCTAGCCGTAAGTCCTCAAATTAAATTGACTGAGCACGGCTGCTCTCTTAAATCAATTTACATCCGGTTCAAGAGTACATCTCCGAACTCCTCTGACATTTGTCGTTGTAATCCTTCAACGTCGTCAGAGAGGTGACGGGTCCCGACAACCACACATTTCATAGACTGTGGGGTCCTTAAACTCATGGACTATGATGTCCTTAACCTTGACCGGGATGTCTTAAAACTAACAACGGGCTATGATATCCTTAACCTTGACCGGGATGTCTTAAAACTAACAACGGACTATGACGTCCTTAACCTTGACCGTGATGTCTTAAAACTAACACCGGACTGTGAGGTCCTTAAGCTCACGGACTATGATGTCCTTAACCTTGACCGCAACGTCTTAAAACTAACATTGGACCTCCATGTCCCTAAACTGGAACATGACCACTATGTCCCTAAACTGGAACAATAGAGCCCAAATGCTCTTTTGTCGGATCTAAACGATCCTGTTAAGTTGATCTTAGTCTAGCAATTAGGCTAACGTATCCTTAACAAATGTTTAAGTTGATCTTAGCCTCAAATATGGCTAACGTGTCCTTAAACTAATATCCGTCCCCAAAATGGGAACAATGGACCACTACGTTCCTAAACTGGAATAATAGAGCCCAAATGCACTTTTTTCGGATCTAAACGATCCCTTTTAAGTTGATCTTAGCCTCAAAAATGGCTAACGTGTCCTTAAACATTCAAACAGACTTTAGTCCCAAATTGGACTATAAGACCCCTAATCAACTTTGGTTCAAGGGTACATCTCTAAACTCCTCTGACATCTATCGTTGTAATCCTTCAACGACGTCAGAGAGGTGACGGGTCCCGATGGCCATACATTAAATGGACCACCATGTCTCTAAACTGGCAATGGACCACTATGTCCCTAAACTAGAACAATAGAGCCCCCAAATGCTCTTTTGTTGGATCCAAATGATCCTGTTAAGTTGATCTTAGTCTCAAATTAGACTAACGTATTCTTAACAAACGTTTAAATTGATCTTAGCCTCAATAGGGATAACGTATCCTTAAACTAAAACACCAAACCCAAATCTAAGTAAATACGGATTTGGACTAATCCACGTCCTACGGGCGACGGCATAACTTAGTCTCCATATACAATCCACGGGCATCCACAAACAAAACAAACACCCACGACACGAAGTGAAATTCTGGAGAAGGAGAAAGTTGTTACCGCGATGCGGTAGCGTAATTAACTGCAGGGGCTTGCGTCTGCAGGGAAGAGCGTCCCCACAATCAAAAACCCCTCAAGCGAGGGGGAATCTGACGAAGTCTGCTACATCGGCCGCATCCGTCTAAACCTCCGATACACGGTGCCATAAATCAACTTGGCATCTTCAGAGAGGTAGACGGATAAAACCAAATAGCATCTGCCCCGAATCTCAGGCAAGACGTTCAGTCTGTGGCCGTCTTTCGGAGGGGAACAGCCCTACGGATTAATCCGTAGGTACATAATATCAGGGTTTTTTTTAAAAGGGGCTTCTTGTTTTTACCCCGCCCTGTACACAATAATATATACATCATATATATACAGAAATATTCATAATTAACATCTCACGCATAATATATAAAAGAAATAGACACACAGAATACGATATCAGGATAAATCATCGTTCATAAATACAGAATACGATATCAGGATAAATCATCGTTCATAAACAACCACCAACCATTATCATCCAAAACTTATACAATATGTATCAGATAAGTATATACATTCTCAAAAATATAAATAAAGCTATCCTAGCTCGGTCCAGCTCCTCCACCTCTGATAATCGACGTAATATGGCGCATCTTCTCCTCAGTGCAGCCCTGAGTCGTTAAAAACTCGACCAATGAAAGAGCGGGCTGTGCAGGAGTCTGAGCGGGCTGTGGAGCTGCAGGAGTGTTCTGCGCAACCGCAGCCGAGGTAGTGGGTTGCGGAGCCACAGCCGAAGAAGATGCATGTGGATCCGCAGCCGAAGTGCCCTGTCGCATCTGTTCAATTTTGTGTGTAATAAATGAGTAAGAACTTTGTATTAGTCGAATTAGTTTCATTATCAGATTATTGCGAAACCCCAATATACGATTAATCAAAGTTAAGTCTACGACCAAATAAGCTCAGGCTACTAATATTGGATATGTTACTATCTATAATATGATATAATATTTTACTATTAAGTGGTATACTTACCATCATCTCCTTCAACTCCTGGACGGTGGTCTTCAAGGTGGAAATATCTTGCTCTAGATGTTGCTCAAGGGGGGTAAGGGAAGTAACCGCCGGAATAGAGTCCAACCTCATATGGGCCATGCTAGGACCCAGTCCCCGGCCTCTCTCCCAACCTCCGTGGTGCCCTCCGTGTGCGGCGTCTAGAACTTAAGTCAGCAGCATCGGATCGTTCTGTCCAGTAAAATCGATCCCCGATACCTCCGCCTGCTCCACCACCCGCTCCTACACCCACATTAACCATTAAAATATAAGTATATCATTTAAATTTGAACTTTTCAAAAAAAAAATTCAAACATGTTAGAATAAATATTAACACTTACGCAATACTCCTAGGTAGCGGTGTCGGGGAATCGAAGCTCGCCCGTGGAAGGACCTGTCGAGATGTCGTGGACGGCAAGATACGCGGACAGCACGCTCGGTGTACCACCCTGCGTCAGGGTCTGAGCTCTCTGCAATTCGTAAAAAATTTACATATATTATAAAATAACTCTTAATATTACATTATATCACAGTAGGTCTATTGTAATTTACCGATAACTCCATGGCACGAGTAATATCCTCAAGCCACCTGTATAAGTGGGGCGACCCCTCTTCGACGACTTCATATTCTCTTTATTTTGATCCGCTTGTTCCTGCACAACACATTCAGATTTAGTTTTATAATTAAGCAACACAAAAAAATAAATTATATACTAAACAATGAATTATATTTAAAATACAAACCTGTTTGCGCTGAGAGTCGAAATATTGGCACAAGAAAGGCCATGTATCTACGTCGACTCTCGCAAAGGCCGGAGTATGTAAGAGAGCCGCTCTCTCTGCCTCGGGGGTCGCCATCCACAGGGAATAGCAATCGATCTTCAACTCGTTCCTATTGTATCGGACCTTTGATTGCATGTTCTTCATCAGGCCATGGTACATAGTGTGAAGATCGAGCACTCTCTCAGGGTGATCAGGGTCGGGTACAGGCTGAAAGTCGTAATCCAACTGCAAATACAAAAAAAACAATGTTATAAAATTACAAGTGTTAAATAATAATAAATATATTGGGTAAGTCAAATGAAACTATAAATTAATACCCGAGCCTGATCCCAGAAGAGGGCACATGAGCGCCGGTGCCGATCGCCCCACTCAACGTGAAGTGGATACTTCTTCACGAGGCGGCTCTCATCCTCCATATACTGGTTGAACCTATCGGCATAATCGCCGGTAAAGCGATAATCAGGGGTAAAGAAGAGGGGGAATGCTGTCACCCCCTAACTCTGTCGGGCCTCAGCCTGTGGGACTGATTCGGGCCTCGAGTCCCCCTCTCGGGATGGGAATGCCCTGCATCAACCAGAAATATCAAGACAATCAATATTAAGACAAAGTGGTATTAAGAAATCAAGGTTTAACAAAAATTGAAGTGTGATATATACCTCCGGCGACAGAAGCACGAGCCTGGGCCCGGGCAACAACACGAGCGGGACGATAGTTCCTCCGGTGAGGAACAACCGGTGATCCGGACGTGGACGCATCTCCAACTAGAAAATAAACATCGATAAAATTACATGAAGTTCATGTTTAATCTTAAAGGATATGTAAAATGAATAAATATTTTATATTTAGATTTAGTTATGCCGGTGGAACAAGTAACTCAGGCTACGACCGGTCTGTTCTTCGGGACCATGCTCCCGCCGGTGAACGTTACCATTCCAGTGCCCGCACCGGAAGCGCACAAGAAGTCGGTCTTCGATCGGCTCACTGCTACATTGGCCCCTTTCAACGGGTCATCCAATATCAGGCCGGCAGCCTCTATCTTTACCAGGCTGAACCGGAATTCCGATGGGCCCGCCAAGAAGCCCATGAATCCTGAAATGGCTGTCCCGAGGAAGATAGACACCTCTGCTCCTGAAGTCGTCAAGGAGGCTTCTCCTGTTAAAGAGTCGGTCTTTTCAAGGCCGACCATTCCGACTCTTGCTCCTGCTCGAGAGTCTGTCTTTGACAGATTGAACATCGCCACTCAAAGGACAACATCAGTCTTTAAGAGGCTGAAACCGGCAGCGCCTCATTCGGACAGGGGGCAAGACAAAACTATCCCTATCGCCGAGCCAGTCCCAACAGCTCAACACGCTCGATGTCGCCACTGGCACCAAGGAAGGCTGGGGGCAACTCCCCCTCAGGGCTAACTCCACCAGCTCCGATGGTGGAAGTTAATGCTGCTGTTCCGACTGGGAACAGCTTTGAACCGCTAAGGAAGGTACGCAAGAACTCTCCGACTGCCACACTGAAAAGATCCCCTCCAACTGCGGAGAGTGCTGCGGGAACAAAGCCGGAGCAGCCCCCTCAATGGCTGTCCTCCAAGATTTACAGGGTCTGGCGAAGAGTGCAGGACTCAGTAATCGTTCAAGATCCCTCCCATCGGCAGAAAAGGGCGAAAGTGCAGGAAGAAAAGAACCGTCCTGACAAACAGCAAAGGACGACAACCGCCAGGGTGCCCGCTTCAACGGCCCCTTCAACTTCAACGACCCACAAGAGAAGAAGGCCGGAGAAGGTCCCTATGCCTACGGAAAATGCCAAAGGCGGCAAGCCCAAACGCCCTATGTCCGGGGGCATTGTAGTCCATACTGTCTACGTGGCATCTGGCAAAGAGGACAGCCGTACATCTACAGGTCATAGACCGCTTACACGGTCAGTGACTAAAGCTCAGGAGCAACAACAGAAGCTCCAAGAAATGATGAACGCGATGGCCGCACTCACTGGGCCAAAAGAAAGCCCCGAAGTATTCTCGGATCAACGCCAAGAGCAAGAAACTGACGTTGAATTCCTTCGTAGGATATTAGAGAAGAAGGACAAAGAGGCTGCGGAACAAGCAGCCGACATAAAGCGAATGGCCCTCCTGTTCCAGGACATAGTGGGTATGATGATCCAACAAGATCCTCCTTCTGAAAATCCTCCGATCGTCCTTGAAGACGACAGGGGAGAAACGTCAAATCCTCCACCGGCTCTGTCAACAGCCAAGGAGGAAACAATCTCCAAAGCTGACTTGAACGAATATATAGCTCAGCAGATATGGGTTCATCAGGCGACTGAGGCAGCCGGTCAGGTCGTAAGAACGGGGCGACCATATCCGAGCTGGTATGATCAGATCAAGTACCCGCCGGGCTATACAATACCGAAATTCCATGTGTATAAGGAGACTGGCAATCCCCATCAATATGTTGCCCAGTTCAGGGCTCTTTGCGGCAACACCGGCGGTGATGATAAATTGTTGCTTCGCCAGTTCATCGGTAGCTTATCGGATACAGCATTCGAGTGGTACTCCGAACTCCCGAATGACTCCGTCAAAACATTTGCGGAGATGGAGCTGCTGTTTACGCAACGGTTCGCGAGCGCCAGCAAACGCACCCCGATAACAGCATTGATTAATGCTAGGGTGAAGCTGGGCGAGACGTGGGTCCAATATGCGATACGGTGGAGGAACTTATGGTCAAAATGTGAACAACGCATTGAAGAGGCTCCGGCAGTAGGCATGTTTGTGGGAACCCTCGATCCGCAGGCGACCATATCCCAATTCATGATGTTCTTCAAGCCGACTACTTTCCAGGCCCTGATCGACAAACTAGCCCAAATGGACAAGATGGGCCATAGACCGCCCCCTCCAAAGCCGGACTCTCGAAACGAGAAGGGGAAGGGAAAAGCGATCGTTGTCGCCAATACTCAACAACAGCTGAGCAACTTGAAACTGGCTGTCCGTCAAAATAATATGCGTCCGCGTGTGCCCCTTGAGGAGAGGCTAGGACGTCCTTACTCGTTTCTTCGAGATAAAACGAGAAGATTGTTTGAGCTAGCATTGCGCAACCGACTCATAAATCTGCCGGATCCAAGACGTCCGTCGCAGCCGAGCGACGTCAATGATCCTAATTACTGTCCCTATCGAGTACTGGGTCATCCGATCGAGGATTGCTACGTCTTCAAAAATTGGATTGAAGACCAGTACCAACAGGGCAAGTTCGCATTGTCCGACAGATGGAAGGTGAATCCGCCACAGCCTCACACCCCTAAAAGGGTGAATACGCCAGAGGCAACGTGCTCCCTCGTTGAAGAAACTCCATGGGAGGTTGTGCTATCAGCCAAAACAAAGAGGATACTGCATGATCTTCAAACATGCCCGGCGATCAGGTGGAAGAACCCGTTGGAATCTGAGATCATTGAAGGGATGCTGAGGCCGCGCCTAATTCCGAAGATCGGTGGTAATGGCCCAACCATTCACAACCAGCCGTCAAAATCTTCAAAGAAGAAGAAGAAGAAATCCAAGAAATCCGTGCCCGTGAAGCCTGGTGACAAGCGCACAGACTTACAAAAGCAGATTGACGCGCTGGAGGAGTACAACCAGAAAGCACGAACTCCCATCACACTTCAAGAGTTCCTCAACCACGTCTTTCAAGAAGAAGATGAGGGGGAGAGCTCGTCGGATAAATCCGAGGAATACGTGGCGAGCTGTCATATGATTTCCCATTCGTTTACAATCGATGAGGAAACTCCTTGCACTGAAAAGCTGGGGGCAGATCCTAAGCCGGAAATTCTAGGGCCATCAGATGAAACAATTGACGCATTCCTCAACGAAGCTCTGTTGAAAAGTAAAGCTGATCGGGAACGCGAGGCGATCATATTTGAAAGGGCCAAGCACCAGCGACTTGACGAAAGAGTTGAGACACTCCCGCTGGAGCAAAATACATCCACCACAGATAACAGTAGATTCAAGGCGAGGAAAAGGTTTTCTAAAGCCATATCAATGGGTATGAGGCTACCACCCTCTGAAGAAAACATACTCGGTGGAGTAGAGATGCATCCTAATTACTGCTTATATCATCAGAAGATCGCACATCCTACCGAAGACTGCGACTCCTTTAAGTGTTGGTGGTAAGGGTATGTCGCTCACGGCAATACGTCAACAGAACAAAGCGGGAAGCTCGTAGACAGCGAAAAAGCACGACAGATGAGCATAAAAGGATTACCAGCAATTGTCATAGGGATGATCTCGGGGAATCACGAGTTCTCACCTTCGGGAGCGGCTCCGATGAAAAAGTAGCCCTCAACCCTCTCTTCAAGGAATCCATTTCTAAAACGAAAGAATTAGGGAGTTGCGAGAACATTCAGCCATGCAATCGTACGTTACCCGAAAAAAATCTCGGACCCGCAAACCAGGGATCGAACAAAAAAGATAAGGGAAAGGGAAAAACAGCCCTCATCGCCAACACTCAACAGCAATCGAGTGACCCGAGGCTGGTTGTTCGCCAAAGCAACAAGCGGCAATCCCTGGAGGAGAGACTGGGACGTCGTTACTCATTTCCTCAGAATAAAACAAGGAAACTGTTCAAACTGGCAGTGCGCAACAGACTCATCAATCTGTCGAGTCCAAAACGTCCGCTACAGCCAGGCGATGTCAACGATCCTAATTACTACCCCTACCATCGAGCAATAAGTCATCCGATCGAAGATTGCTTCATCTTCAAAAACTGGGTTGAAGACCAACACCAGCAGGGCAAGTTCGCGCTGTCTGAAGACTGAAAGGTGAGCCCGCCACAGCCTCATGCTCCTAAAAAGGTGGACACGCCGGGGGCATCATGCTCATTCATAGGGAAAGCCCCATAGACCGAAAAGTCAGTAAACTAGAGATTCGTGCTCAAATACGGCGTCGTCGGACCGAAACGTCCTTAAACTAACGATGGACCACTATGTCCTAAAACTGGATAATGACCGAAACGTCTTTAAACTACTACCGCAGCATCCTCAGGCTGACGTGATAAAAAAAAGAAAGAAAAGAAAAGAAATAATAAAAAAAACGGTATGTCCATAAGCAAAATGGGCACGGATGAAAACCCAAAAGGGCTCCGTGAGTAAAAACAGCAGGGCTACCGGCGAGTGTTTGTGAAAACCCGAAAGGGCGCAACCTCGTTAAAAGACACTTGCAGGGTCCTTTCAACCTTGTAAGGAGAAACCACCCGCGTGAGATCCTTACGACTCACAGGGAAGCAACACACTTAGGGATCCTCACGATTCCTAAGGAGAAATTACACTTGCGAGATCCTCATGACTCGTAAGGAGAACTCACTTATGGGACCCTCACGGTTCATAAGATTTGAAAGTCTTAAATTACAGAGACCTGAACCTGTTCTTAAGAAACCCCCACAACCTTCGATTTTGCCCTACAAGTGGCTCAATACCGACCCTTGTATACAATCCACGGGCGCGAATAAACATTTCCCTAACAAAGTCCCATCCGTGACTAGGGATATGTTCGCATGGTGAACAACCCTTGTAAGTCCTCTCGACTTATAAGGAGAAAACCCTTTTATAAGATCCTTACGACTTACAGGGGAACATACACTTAGGAATCCTCATGATTCCTAAGGAGAAAACGCACCTACGAGATCCTCACGACTTGTAGGGAGAAATAAATTTGTGGGACCCTTACGGCTCATGAAGTCAAAAGCCTTAGTCGACGGGATCCTAACCCTGTTCACTAAGCCACCTTTATTTGACATCGACAAAGGCAAATGATGATTCGCTCCTGGCAATATCCCAGTTGTAGCGATGCTGATACCTAAACCAGTATCAAATTCCAAGCCCTTTCATGGCAAATGATGATTCGCTCCTGGCAATATTCCAGTTGTAGCGGTGTTAATGCTGAGATTGGCACCAGATTCCAAGTTCCACACTCGCGATAAAAAAAAACAGCGAGCCACACATGCATACGAAATAGCCGAAATGATGGGGCAACTTGCAATAAAAATCAGCAAGTAAAAATGTATGCATGCAAAATAGCCAAAATGATTGGGCAACTCGCAATAAAAAAGCAGCGAGTGAAAATAAAAGAAACGGCCGAAATGATTGGGCACCGCGAAAAATAGCCGAAATGATTAGGCAATCGCGACCTTCGCGATATAAAAGCTGAAATGATAGAGCATCGCGGAAAGAAATAGAAATAAAAAAATGAAACTTTTTTCCCTAAAGGTGAGATCATATCGATCCCTGTATACAATCCAGGGGAACAAACAAAGAGAGAACCATACCTTCCCAACAGGCTCCATCAGAAAGCGAAGCCAAATCTTGACGGTTCATAGACAACCTAGAGACAACCTCGACATTTGTAGCAATATTGCAGACACAATGTCAACAAATGAAGCAAAGGAAGATCCCTAGCTTCAGGGTCTCGACGTCAACATCGACAACTTAGAGATCACCAACGGCGTTTCTCCGCACTCCAACCAGATGCAGACGTGACGTCAACAATCGACCTCAGAGTCGCAACGAAACAGAACCATGGCAAAGTCCCTAGTTCCAAATCTCAATGGCCACATCTACAGCCTGGAGACCAACAACGGCGTGCCTCCTCATTCCAACAGGACACAGATGTTACACCATCAAACGGAGCGGCGGCAAAATCACATCTCCACCTCAGCATTCGTCTCGTTACAGCAGACGCAAAGTCAACAGCGGCGTTCCTTCGCAGTCCAGCAGGATGTAGATGCAACGTCAACAAAAGACCCCATGGTCAGTAAAGCGGAGTGACGGCAAAATCCCAGCTCCACCACGACATTCATCTCGATACAGCAGACGAGATGTCATTACAGCGTCCTTCCTCCAACAGGATCCGGACACACCAAAGCAAACGAAGCGAAGGCCAAATTCCTAGCTTCAACGTCTTGACGGTAAGTCATATAAAACCGGAAAGACAATCAGAGATCATCCCACATCAGCGCGGAGTGGTTACCACCTCGACATTCGTCTCGATACAGCAGACGAAATGTTACCACAGCGTTCCTCCTCCAATAGGATTCGCACATGACAAAGCAAACGAAGCAAAGACCAAATTCCTAGCTTCAACGTCTTAATGGCAAGTCATATAAAACCTGAAAGACAATCGGAGATCATCCCACATCAGCGCGGAGTGGTCACCACCTCGACGTTCGTCTCGACACAGCAGACGCAACCTCACCAAAAGGAGCCACGGCAAAATCCCTAGTTCCAAACCTCGACGGTTCACCAACAACCTAGAGACAACCGCGACATTCGTCTCGATATAGAGGACGCGATGCCAGCAAACGAAGCAAAGGCCAAATTCCTAGCTTCAGGGTCTTAACGGCAAGTCATATAAAGCCTGAAAGACTTGTAAGTCCACGTTGCCCACCCCGGTGCTTGCGGGGAGGCGGAAACGTTATGAAAAATCTGATTTTTACAACACTAGGCAACATGGACTATGCTAAAGGAGGGATCTTTGCTAAACAAAACTAACTACAAAGCTAAAAAGTTTAGCTACTCGGAAAAAGGGTTATACCTAGGTCTTCAAGTCCTTCTCTTCTTGCTCCTTGGAGTGAAAGAACGGATCGTCTCGTCACTTTCTCTTGCCGAAGAAAGATCCACCCGAGGGCCTCTACCTTTGGCTCCAACTTCAAACTAGAAGTAACTAAGGTGCTTGGTGTGCTAAACCTAGGACCTTAGAAAGAGTAGAGAGTATTTTTGAAGGGATTATCTCAAGCTCAAATGGTTCTCAACTCATGAGAGGGGAGAGCAAGAGAGAGAGGAAGAGGAGGAAAGAGAATGAAAATGATCAAGTGAGAAGAATAATACAACCTTCTCACATATATGTGATTTATGAAAAATAGATAATTAGCTAAAGATAATTGTCATGGTTAATCAAGAAATGACCATTATCATTTCACATTAAATGCTTTTGCAAGGATCGAAGAGCATCTTTCATATGGAATGAAGATGGTCAACTTGTCAACCTAGGTCAACAAGTCAAGTATAGTCAAATGGTCAACAACCCTAACCATGCACAATTATAATTAACTAATATTAATAAATCATAATTCACACATAAACATTAGGGTTAAGAAAATGACAATGGTCATCAACCCTAATGAAAGTCCTCTGCCTCTGTCTCAGTCAACTGTGCATACACACCCGTATCCGTGTTCCGAGGAACACGAATACAATGAGATAAAACCAATCCCAAATCATATACTAGGATCCGGCTTAAACCAAAGCCCGCTAGTATAAGCTGTCCGGACACCAAACGTGCACAAGTGCGCGGATGTGAACGAACCCTGTCGCAAAACCATGCGACCTCTACTCATTTTGCCTAAAGGCGAATAACCCTCTGTGTGGGACTCTAAAGACTCGACACTACGCTGGCAGTGGGTTTAACCATAGACCACAAGCGGCACTAGCTGTACGTAACGGTCCCCAGGTAGATGCCGATAAGAAGACTGACGAGGTAAACCCATCTGAACTCCTACTGAGCCTGTATGTGACAGTCTCCGTACAGTCCGGTCTGTTCGTCTAAAAACATCGCATGGCGGGCCTAAGGGGGCGGTAAACGTCAGTCCCCTACTAGTGGTACAAGTCATGCCGGTGTGTAGCCCAGAACACCTGAGATAACACTGGAAACCTACCGGTCTATCTCGCTTGCCCTGGCCAGGGACTTTGTGTAATGGCTCTCCCAGACACAGCGCGATATCAACCCTCAATACCGGGAGAGACGAATCCTGTCTAACCGTCACTGCCTCCAAGTGCTTCGGGACTGCACCCAAAAACTACCTGTTTGCACGACTCCTTTGAGCCGTGGTAGGGTAGTAATCAAAGTACAGTGGGAACACACTCGAGGCGAAGTGACAGTGTCAAGTCAACGGACTAAGCTGTACTCACGTCACCTGGGAACTGATAACTGACGATAGGTATAATACCAACCAACAGTTCCCGACGAGTCCTGTCCAGTGTACTCGTAACCTAACGAGCACCCGCATACTATCCCAAGTACGACGTACTGACGGCTGTGGGACAGGCCGTCTCTCAAGCTGGGATGAGAAGCGCATACGCTAGTCTACTCCGGAGTATCGATGCCCTGTCTCGATAGTCCTACGACTAGGGACCTGCATAAGGATGTGCTTGTAGATTACCCAGCCCCCACGAGTGTGACTGCCATCACAACGCTGGTAATCAAGCAAAGATCCTAAGGGCTCCACTAATGTGTAAAGGCGATATGCTAAAAGAAACACATGCACACATTAAAGCAGAAACAAACCAAGTAGCATACTACTATTTTGAGCAAGATTGTCAATACAAGGTGAATATCCGAAGCTTCTATCAAGTAATATACATACTAGTATGATACAGTAATGGCCTCTAGGGCATATACACTAACAATCTCCCACTTGCACTAAGGCCATGTACTGGCGTATCGAAGACCTATCATCTCGATCAGCCGCTCGAACTGAGTCTGGGGTAAGGCCTTCGTGAATGGATCAGCAGTGTTATCTTCCGTAGCAACTCTCCAAACCTCGATCTCCTGGCGACCCACGATCTCCCTGATCAGGTGATACCGCCTCAAGATGTGCCTGGACTTCTGATGGGACCAGGGTTCCTTCGCTAAAGCTATAGCCCCGTTGTTGTCGCAATACAGAGGTACTGGATCAACAATGGACGGAACCACCTGAAGTTATGTTAGGAACTTCCTTATCCATACGGCTTCTTTTGCGGCATCTGCAGCAGCGATATATTCCGCTTCCATCGTCGAGTCAGCAACGGTTTCCTGTTTGGAACTCTTCCAACACACCGCCCTTCCATAAAGGGTAAAGACATAACCCGACGTGGACTCGGAATCATCCTTGTCATTCTGGAAGCTGGAGTCAGCAAAGGCCTCAATCTGGAGGTCTTTTCCGCCATACACCAAGAACATCTCCTTAGTCCTTCTCAGGTACTTGAGAATGTTCTTTACCGCTATCTAGTGTTTCTCCCCAGGGTTTGACTGATACCGGCTTACCACACTCAGTGCATAAGCTATATCTGGTCTGGTACACAACATCGCATACATTATAGAGCCTACCGCAGAAGCGTAGGGTATAATAGACATGCGATCCCTTTCCAAATCAGTTTTGGGAGATATCTCTTTGGAGAGGGTGATCCCGTGACAAGTCAGTAGATTACCGCGCTTGGAATCTTCCATACTGAACCTTTTCAGTATGGTGTCGATGTACCTGGACTGTGAGAGTCCTAATATCCTCTTGGATCTGTCACAATAGATCCGGATCCCCAGAATGTATGAGGCATCACCCAGGTCTTTCATGGAGAACCTGTGTGACAAGAACCCTTTGACAGATTGTAGCATAGGAATGTCATTTCCTATCAAGAGAATGTCATCCACGTATAATACGAGGAATACAACAGTTCTTGCTACAAATCTACTATAGATGCATGGTTCATCTGGATTTTTGATAAAGCCAAATTCCTTGACCGTCTCATCAAAACAGATGTTCCAACTCCGCGATGCCTGCTTTAGTCCATAGATGGACTTAAGCAACTTGCACACCTTTCCGCTGCTCCCACTCTGAATGAAACCCTCTGGCTGGTCCATATAGACACACTCCTCTAAATTTCCATTTAGAAAAGCGGTCTTTACGTCCATCTGCCAGATCTCATAATCGTGGAAGGCAGCAATGGCAAGAAGGATCCGAATGGATTTCAGCATAGCCACTGGAGAAAAGGTTTCGTCATAGTCCAAGCCAGGTCTTTGACGGAAACCCTTTGCAACAAGTCTAGCTTTATAGGTCTCAACCTGTCCATCTACACCAATCTTCCTTTTGAAGATCCACTTGCATCCTACGGGTTTTACCCCATCTGGAGCAATGTCCAACGTCCATACTTTGTTGGTGTACATGGACTCCATTTCGGTCCGCATTGCATCCAGCCATTTTACCGAGTCAACGCTCTGAATGGCCTGCTGGAAGCTAGTCGGCTCATCACTATCAATGATGCAATCCTCTCTATCCCCGTCTATGAGAAAACCGTAGTATCTCTCGGGCGGATGAGACTGCCTACTACTTCTGCGGAGCGGCGTAGGAATGTCCTGATCTTTCGAACCCTCTGGTTCTACTAAGCTTTCAGTAATAGCTCGTGGTTCTGGAATTTCTTCCAGTTCTATTGCGCTCCCACTTATCTGATTCTCCAAAAACTGAGTTTCCAAGAAGTGGGGATACCGAGAAACAAAAACCTTTTGTTTCTCTTCGCAATAGAAGAAATATCCCTTGGAGTTCTTTGGATATCCCACAAACTTGCACTGTACTGAGCGTGCCTCGAGCTTGTCCGCATGCTGCTTTTTGACAAAAGTTGGACATCCCCATGTCTTAATATGATTAAGATAGGGTCTCTTCCCACACCACATCTGATATGGTGTAGTAGGAACAGTCTTAGTTGGAACTCGGTTCAAAAGGTATGCAGCTGATTCTAGTGCATATCCCCAGAATGATCGCGGTAGCTCAGCGTTACTCATCATGGACCATACCATATCCAATAGGGTTCGGTTCCGTCTCTCCGATACACCGTTATGTTGCAGAGTGTATGGAGGAGTAAGCTGAGAGAGAATTCCATTCTCTTTTAAGTAATCCAGGAACTCGGCACTTAAGTATTCATCACATCGATCAGATCTCAGTGTCTTGATACTTTTGCCTGTTTGTTTTTCTACTTCATTCTTATATTCTTGGAATTTTCCAAAGGCTTCGGATTTATGTTTCATTAAGAAGACATAACCGTACCTTGAAAAGTCATCCGTAAAAGTAATGAAGTAAGAATAACCGCTTCGTGCATGCGTAGACATTGGACCGCACACGTCGCTTTGTACGAGTCCCAAGAGCTCGCTCGCTCTTACTTTATGTCCAGTGAACGGAGTCTTTGTCATCTTTCCTTTGAGACAGGATTAACAAATTGCATATGATTGATATTCGAACGGATCCAAATATCCTTCTGTATGTAACTTCGTCAACCTTCTCTCATTGATGTGATCCAGTCTACAATGCCATAAGAAAGTCTGATTTGTTTCCGGAGACTTTCTTTTGTGTGTATTCTGGACATTGAAAATCTGTGGTTAGTTTAATACGTATATACCATTGCTCAATGTACCTGACCCAATCAGAACTTGATTAAGGTGAATGTTTACAACATTACTTATAAACGCAAATTCATAACCTTCTTTAGAAACTAAAGATACAGAAATGATATTACAAGTTGCATTGGGTACAAAAAAGCAATTACGTAAAACCAAAACATGTCCATCTGACATTCCCAGGTGATAGTCCCCCACAGCCTCAGCATCCATGCTAGCTCCGTTTGCAACTTTGAGTGTCATTTTACCTATTTTCAAAAACCTACGCTTTCTCAATGCCTGCAAAGATTTACAGATATGAGATCCTGACCCGGTATCTAATACCCAGGACGTAGAGTTTATTGATAGACAGTTTTCAATAACATACACATCTGAAGCTGAAGCCGCAACTTGCTTCAGATCCTGTGTTCTGGCCTTCCAATCCCTGCAATCTTTCTTTCAGTGTCCACTCTTGTGACAGTAAGAGCATTCTTCCTTATCCACAAGCTTCCCCGCTACCTTTGTTGCTTTTGCCTTTCCCTTCGTATCCACCTTACTAATACCGCCCCTTGGTTTGGCGGGGGTTTTCTTCTTCTTTCCCTTGGCTTTCGCCCTGGACCTAGAAGAGGAAGATCCTCCTATAAATAAAGTGGATGTTTCCCTACCTCTCTATAGGGTGCCCTCCGCACTCCTCAGCATGTTGAGGAGCTCTGAAAGTTCAACTTCCTTTTCTTGCAAGTTGAAGTTCAGGATGAACTGGGCGTAAGTGGAAGGAAGGGACTGAAGAATCAAGTCCGTATAGAGCTCATTCTCCAACGTGGTCCCAAGGTCCGCGAGCTCCTCTATATAGACAATCATCTTAAGCACGTGTTCCGCTACTGATGATCCGACGGCCAATCTTGCCGAAAACAACTTCTTCGACACTTCGTATCTGGCGATACGAGATTGCTCTCCATACAGTTCTTTTGTATGGAGAAATATGGATTCGAGGTCCATATTCCCATGCCTCCTCTGATGTTCGTTGTCCATAAAGGCAAGCACTTGGCCTTCGCGCAGTCGATTTCCCAGGTCTTACGGATTTCCCTATCCGCGACGCTGGTTTTGGGACCTGGGACAGGGGGAGCTTTGGTGGTAAGAAGATACCCCAACTTGTCATAAGTGATTGCCATTTTGACATTCCTGAGCCAATCTTTGTAGTTTGGCCCTGTCAGTATGTTTTTATCTAGAAGTAACTTAAGTCCAGTCATGATAAATGGTCGCTGCAATTAGGAGAGAGAGAAGAAACACTTTAGCATGATGCTCTTGCAAGTTTAGAGTGGTTTTTAATTTGTCTAAACAGGATGGCTCCCACTGTCTCTCGAATCCCTCCTCAAACCATAAAGGAAGAACTAGTCAGGATCAATCTCACCGTACAATACTTGCTTAACCGTTCAGCCAGGCAAGTGTCGGTACTTCGAGGGAGGTTTTCCAACGCTTTCACGAAGTTCCTTAATTAAGTAACCTCTTTTCCCTGTGGACGTAGCCCCGCTAACACCTTTCTAGACACCTACTTGGTTTATAGCATTGATCGTTAAGTGAGAAAGTTCCGGAGGAGTAGCATATACTCATAGCAGGATCGGGATCCAAATATCATCGCGTGACAAAACTGAAGGAATCCTACCAGAATCATCACACTCCAAATGGTATGCAGCGCTAGCAAATCTCAGTTCTTTTGAAACTCCCGATGTGGATTTTTGCCCCATGCTCTTATGACCTTGACTTTGGCCAAAATATCATAAGTCACATGTCAAGTTCTACCCGTCATTCTCCAGGTTAATTTGAGCCCACCCGCACATACCCTTGACTTTGGCTAATGATTAATGCAAAAATATATGTTAACCGTAATCAGAAACGGCGTCGCTTTGCAGCTAGCCGGTGAATACGGGTCGATCCACAGGGATGTGTAATTTTCCTAAATGTTTTCACGAGTTGATTCCAATGGTGGTTTGGTTTTTGTTGATTGATTTTAAAAACTAAGTTGTACGATGGTTAAGGAACTTGTTAGGGTTAGGTCTAAAGTAGGGTTGATAAGATAAAGATTAACACCTCTTTCAATACCCTTGATTAAAACTTTTTAGAAGTCATAACAATTATTAGTAAAGGGGATTAGGATGATTGGGAAGAAACGAAGTTTCTTCCTCTAGATCCTTGTCCGTCCTTTCCTACTAATTGCTATAACCTTCATGGACGTCATGCATGTCTGGTCCTTTATACTACGGTGTCACCGTTACCTCGTGGGTAGGGTGCCGTAGGGAGCGGATCATGCATGCGTGCATGAAGTTCTACTTATGACAAATATTTGGCATTGAAAGAGATGAGAGATATTCATCTCTCAATCCTTCCTTTATTCCTAACCCTAACAAGCGAGGAAATTACTCGCTCATTAGGGGATCTTTTAAAAATAACATTTTTATTATGATTAATGTGTTTTGTTTAGATCTAAAGAATTACTTATCTACTGCAGATTAAAAAGTTCTACGCAAGATTAAACTAGGGCAATGGTATGATTAATCTAAGGCAAGAATTAAACTAGAGAGCTAGGGCAATAATTAAATTATAACTAAGGCAGAATTTAAAAATAAAAACTTACAGAAACGTTTCTCTTCCCACTGAATTAATTCTGAATTTTATTTCATTGAAAAGAGGCATAGGATTTACAATCTTTTGATTACAATTTATAAGTAAACAGGGAAAAATAGGGTTACAGATTCTCGCGCATGTGATTTTACAGATATGCCCACGAAAAATCCCAACCCTCGCACCGATGCACCAACACAAAAAGTCTACACCGACACGGACACTAAGCGGCCGCGGAACCGCGGCATTGGTTGGCTTGGGCCGCGGTTCCGCAACCCTTTGGTGAGTTCAGATCACCAAATTTCCTGGGATGCATACTGGGTATTTGGGCTTCTTTATTCTTCACTACTTTTCTCTGTTTGGCTTCTTATTCTTCTCCAGATCTTCAGTGAAAATTTGTATTGGTCTTTTAACCGTTTCACTTTGACATGTTTGGACCTTGCGTTGCCTTGTACCTATGTGAACTGTTATTAGTCTAGGCTTGACTAGGATCCGTCTACTTGTTGGTCAAAATTCCCTTTTTTGTGTCTTCTTCTGTCTCTTTCACTGTCTTCGTTCCAAGAACCTGTGTCCTGTAATATGCAGCAGACATGCGTCAAAAGCACCTGTTTATTTATAAAACGAATAAGAATGGGGACTGTAAAATGCAATATTATGGTCTGAACAAATACCCCCAAACTTATCTTTTGCTCGTCCTCGAGCAAACTTATTATTTTATTCTCGATAAAACCTAACCGCACTTTCGCAGGGAAACGCGACTGCACTGAGCACGTGCAACCAGCCGTTAAACCTCTAGGTGTCCCTAGTAGGAGGAGTGTTGTCTCCTGAGGGTTTTCAGCGGATTACACCCACAAAATCCTATCAATTTGGCTTTTTAACTTTAATTCTCCAATTAGGTTTTCTAACAAGGACTTCTATTACCGTCGACTTGTAAACTATCCACCCATATTCTTCACACTTCCTCGTCATTTAACTTAAGATTATATATGTTCGATAGACTCATTCAGCCTTCGGCATTTCTTAAGTTTTCCTTCTAAGGTTCCATCTCCATTTAGGAATTTTTCTATCAACTCTACCAAAGATACAAGTTCTATTCTTCATTCCTTTCTCTTATCTCAACTCTAATCATATATCCCCACGTGTGTGTATAAATCACCCCTACACTTGGAAATTCAAATCAAGCAATCATACTCTTGTCCGTTGTCCAAAGCACTTATTAATTGATGAATTTTGCTTACACATCCTTCATGCGACCGTTAATACTTCTTGAGGTACCAACGACCGATTACAAGATGTGGTTGCACTTTAAAGCGTAATTCCTAGTTTTGCAACACTCAAGGCTTTTAGCAGTGACTCCCAAACCAGTTAGTCTAAGGCACTAGGTGATGAAGCACCCTCGCTAAATATTTTTTTTTCTATTTCTGCAGCCTTAAGTAATCACAAAGACCAGTGTTCATTTTTTCTTTATTCACATTTTTTTTCTTCGTACTAAGGACTTTAGACAAGAGCATTTCAAGGTCTCTTCTACCATTCCAAGTTTCAAGGTGCGTGATTGTGCAATTTGTAGGGTATACATTTTCATAATCTAGATTTAAGCTAGGAATTATTTTTCAAACTTATACTCTAATAAGAATATCAATATTTTTCCTTTATTTCAACTTAGCCCAAAAAGTGAACTCAAAATTTGCCTATTTCTAAATAAACTATAAAGACATATACTTTCTACCGTTAATCTTTAAAGAAGGTTATTTTTAGGGTTTTTAATTTACCAAGTCTAAGATCTAGTTGTTCGTAGCTAGTTAACCTATTTGTCAAACTCAAGTTGAATATGGCCAAAATTGAATACAATAATTTTTATAAATTTTTGAAAATTTTCAATTTTTATGGGTTTTCAAGTAAATATGCGAATGCAAAAATATGTACAAATGAATGCGAAGGAAAATGACGTACCGAGCATACCCTCAAACTTATACTGGACAGTGTCCTCACTGTCATGCTGGACCAAGTGGGTCAAAATGTCGGCACTCCCCTGTTTATTTATTTATAATTTTTTTTATTTTATTTTATTGTTAAAAGAAAAACAAAAATATATACAGAAAGGCCCCCCCAAACTTCAGTGAAACAATGTTAGACATTACTGTCAGACTTTGCACAGACCAAACATCAACACCAACCAGTCGAAAAATTTATCTGTAAAGAGTGTCGGTTGGTGGAAGAACATGTTGTACCGATCCAAAAAGAATTGGGGAAGATAGAAGGGATGGCAGGGAAAGTATGAAAGTGAATAGATATGATGTGGTGATGAATCAAAACGAGCATGAGAATGATCAGCAATCAGTGGAATATTGGCATTCTCATAGCTTATTAAAAGAAATGGGGGTAGTTCAACTTCTAAAGGAGGATTGACTGACCACACTATCCCCAAGATGTTTCTGTGGGTCCTTTATTGACTTGGTATCATCCATCAATTGCATATGATACTCAATTATGAGGGAACTAATCTCCTCGATGTCCGCCATAGTCCAACTGAAAACTTACTGCCTATCTTGTAAGACCTTTAAAATAGCGTTCTCTTGCTCGAAGGCTAGAGAGGCTGATATTATAATGGGAAAGGTCTCATTCTCACCTATGTAAGCATATTTAAGGTGAGGCGGCAAGGACATGCGTTCGAGTTTCGGAGTCGAAAGAATCATTGCGGAATCTACCTCGAACTCAAAGGACTCCAACACAGGTTCGAAATCACTGCAAACAACCGATTCGGATGGTTCAACTAACTCATCCAAAAATTCAAAAGACTCATATTCGGGCTGTGAGTCGTCATCATCCGAAAAAGTGAAACTTTCATAATCAATATCGGTTGTGTCGACTGTGGTAGGCTTAAGGAGGGACGCACTAGTGGCGTCAAAGCTGTTCTCATCAAACAAAAATCTTTCAAACTCGCAGTCCTCCTGCGTGATTTCGTGAATAGAGCAAACTTCTCGTGTACTAGTATTAGACACAGGGGGCAGACTTCCTAACTTGTAAATAATGAACTCACTAGACGTCTTCCCGAAGGATAGAGTCATGGAGCCATTGCGACAGTTTATTACGGCATTGGAAGTGGCCAAAAATGGTCGACCGAGAATCACCGGAATTTGGTTCCGTGAGTTAGCAACAGGTTGTGTATCCATAACAATAAAATCAACGGGGAATATGAACTCCCCAACTTTGATCAACACATCCTCTAGCTCACCCCTTGGATGGGTGATTGATCGATCAGCCATTTGGAGAGTACAACGAGTGGGTTTCAACTCTCCAACCCCTAATTGTTCGTAAACGGAATAAGGTAGCAAATTGACACTAGCACCAAGATCTAATAGTGCTCTATTGATGTTCTTGTCCCCAATTGTTATCGAAATAGTAGGACAACCGGGGTCATTTTGCTTTGGGGGTAAAGAATTGACAAGAGCATCACTAACAGCACTAGCGACGAAAACTTTCTTTGGTACTTGTGACTTCCTCTTTTTGGTGCACAATTCCTTTAAAATTTTTGCATATGAAGGAACTTGTTGGATTGCATCCAAAAGAAGGATATTTATGCTTACCTGTTTGAACAACTCGACAATCTTCTCCATTTATGGAGTTGGTTTATTGGATCTCAACCGGTTTGGAAAAGGAGCATTTTGAAATGTTATTGAGTCCAATTTTTGCGGATCAGATTGTTGAGTTGGAACGGAACCCCGTGTAGATGTGTTCGTGTTGTGAGAAGTGGGTCCGTTCGAGCTAAAAGGAGTAGAGCCTTGTGAATGATGAAGAACAGGCTCTAACGAAGAAGAAGAAGGTGAAGAAGAACCACCGGCAGGGGTGTCATTGTGAATGCCCACATTATTTTGCAACATTTTCCCCGATCTCAACGTGGTCACAGCGTTTACGTTATGAGTTTGCTGTTGATGTGCAGCATGTGCGTGACCGGGATTGGGCAGTGGTTGAGATGGGAGCTTTCCTTTTTCGCGCTCGCTCAAAGCTGCATTGAGTTGTGCAATTTGTGCCTCAATAGATTTGATACTTTGATCGTGTGAGGCACTGTTTTGCACCAAAGATTGAATAGAAGTCTCTAGTCTTGTTGTAGACTGTGTAGATTGCTTTAGGAATGCATCTAGACTTCTTTCGAGCGAGCTAACCTTGTCATTGTTAGGTTGAATAAAATTGTTTGGCGCGTAAGAATTATTAGGCACAAAATTGTTCACTTGATTAGGGTAAGGTTGCTGTTGGAAAGGTTGTTGAAATTGAGTTTGTGGGGGTACTTGTTGTTGTTGTGGAGAAGGCCCTTGATAGTTGTTATTTCCTTAGAATTGTTGATTTTGGTTCCAAGCGAAATTTGGGTGACTTCTCCACCCCGGATTGTATGTCGAAGAGTATGGATAGTTTCTCTGTCATTGCTGAAAGGCAGCATTGACTTGATCCTGTCCTTGAGTAGATGCATTGTAAGGACACTCTTCGGTTAAGTGTGATGGAGCCGAACAACAAGCACACACAGTTCGTGGAGGCATAACAGGGGCAGGAGAAGACGACGAGATTTTGGTCTCAATCGCTTCTAGCTTTTCAGCAAGAGCGGCCATCTCGGCCTTTATAGCAATTGACATCTCTACTTGATGTATGCCTGCCCTCGATTGACCACTAGAAGAAGATGATGTGGTCTTAGAGCTCTCCCACTGAATTGTTTTTTCACTAAGATCCTCTAGAAACTGCCACGCTTCCTCGCTAGATTTGGAGAGAAAATGACCTTGACATATGGTTTCTAGCAACTGCTTCGTTGCCGAGTTCAATCTCTCGTATAATGTTTGGCAAAGTTGCCAACTTTCGATCCCATGATGAGGGCATTGAACGAGTAGGTCTTTAAATCTCTCGAAGCACTTCCAAAATGGTTCGGAAGGAAGCTGTGAAAATTGTATAATCTCGTTACGGATTCTAGCAGTTTTGTGATGAGGATAGAACTTTTTAAGAAAAGCTTTCACAAACTCGTCTCAATTTCTAATGGAATGTGATGCGGTGCTGTATAGCCACTTCTCGGCTAGGTCACATAAGGTAAAAGGAATGACCCTTAGCCTTATAGCGTCATCACTTAATTGGGTCGTTTTCATCATAACGCACACATTTTGGAATTTATTGATAAATATATAAGCATCTTCTGATTCCAAACCATGAAATTTTGGCAGCATATTGATGAAATGTGGTTTTATTTCAAAGTTGTCCCCATTTGCCGGTGGGGGTGAAAGACAGGTAGGTAAAGAAGTGCAGACGGGGTAAAAGAGATCCTGGAGCGCAACTCGTGCGGGCGCTTCGACAGGCGGTTGATTCGGGTTATTCGCACCTAATGGAGGTGGAATCATTCCCGTCGGTAAGGTATCATTAGGGTTGAATCCCGACATGCTTTCGGAAAAAGAATTTGAAGGTGGAGGTAAGAAAGTGGACGGAATGTCGACTTCGGTGTCGAAGGGTTCGTCGGTCGGTACCAACGAAACACGGACTAATCGGGCGTTAGTATCCCTAGTCCAAAGTGACATACACTAAAGGGGTAGTGTAGTCAGAAAAAAATTGAAAAACAGAATGTGGAGGTAAGATAACGTCAATGAAGGGAGGTGGTGTAAGTGAGTTGCAAGTTCCTTTAGCGACAAGTTGCAAGTTTTGAAAAGATTTTTCTTTTTCTTTTTTTATGTGAGAATGTTTGCAAAGAGATTTTTGAAAAGAGATTCGTGACACAATTGCTATCAACCACACATGCACAATCAAGCCTAGATCTAGGGTCGCCTAGGTCTGCTAGACAGCTCCTAAGTAGGGCTAGAAATAGGACCTCAAACCACCTCTTCACCGCCAATTGCGGCCAGGTAAGTGCCAGGTAAGTGGGAAGGAACCACCGTAGTGGGCCTAATTAATAACCACTAGCCTAGACACACTTGCCTAGACACCGCAAAGTCAGGTTAGGATAAACGGTCGATGCCTATACTAGTCCTTTTCCTATTGAGCTCGATATCCTTAGGGCTGAGTCTAGTATTTTTTAATTAATTGTGGTCAATGCAAATGCTTTAAGTGTTTTCTGGGATCCTGGGAAGGGTGATGAAATCCCCACCCAATCTGAGTTTGGTTAATAGCCACTTAGAGTCCGATTAAATTATGCAAAACATTAAATTCACTTGCAATCAAATTTTTTAGCGCGGCGCAAAGAAACCTGCAGAAAATCTGTTATTTAGAAGGGGAGAGAAGATTTTTAGCGCAAAGAAATCCTGCAGAAAATTTTCACAAAAGATATATGGGGATTTTCAGAGAGGAGAATGAGGAAACAAACCAGAAAATTTGGTGCGCTGACGTGGCAGTCAGACCGCGGAACCGCGGTTCTAGGTGCGCAATGGCCGCGGAAGGGCGGCGGTATGGTGGTAACAGAGCCCTGAAAAAATTATGCCCCTCTGTTGTGGAATTTCCCTTCTGTTCCGATGTGATTTTTTTCTGTTTTTCACTCTGTAATTTTCCAGATCCGCGATTCTTCGCTGTTCCTGCAAGATTCAAACACTAAACCCTTCAAACAGATAAAAATTGATAAAAATGTTTTTGTATTTTTCTATTTTCAGATTTTTTATGATTTTTAAAATTTATATCAACCCGAAATTACACAAAAGAAATTTTACGCCATCTCCGGCAACGACGCCATTTGATTAATGCAAAAATATATGTTAACCGTAATCAGAAACGGCGTCGCTTTGCAGCTAGTCGGTGAATACGGGTCGATCCACAGGGATGTGTAATTTTCCTAAATGTTTTCACGAGTTGATTCCAATGGTGGTTTGGTTTTTGTTGATTGATTTTAAAAACTAAGTTGTACGATGGTTAAGGAACTTGTTAGGGTTAGGTCTAAAGTAGGGTTGATAAGATAAAGATTAACACCTCTTTCAATACCCTTGATTAAAACTTTTTAAAAGTCATAACAATTATTAGTAAAGGGGATTAGGATGATTGGGAAGAAACGAAGTTTCTTCCTCTAGATCCTTGTCCGTCCTTTCCTACTAATTGCTATAACCTTCATGGACGTCATGCATGTCCGGTCCTTTATACTACGGTGTCACCATTACCTCATGGGTAGGGTGCCGTAGGGAGCGGATCATGCATGCGTGCATGAAGTTCTACTTATGACAAATATTTGGCATTGAAAGAGATGAGAGATATTCATCTCTCAATCCCTCCTTTATTCCTAACCCTAACAAGCGAGGAAATTACTCGCTCATTAGAGGATCTTTTAAAAATAACATTTTTATTATGATTAATGTGTTTTGTTTAGATCTAAAGAATTACTTATCTACTGCAGATTAAAAAGTTCTACGCAAGATTAAACTAGGGCAGTGGTATGATTAATCTAAGGCAAGAATTAAACTAGAGAGTTAGGGCAATAATTAAATTATAACTAAGGCAGAATTTAAAAATAAAAACTTACAGAAACGATGCTCTTCCCACTGAATTAATTCTGAATTTTATTTCATTGAAAAGAGGCATAGGGTTTACAATCTTTTGATTACAATTTATAAGTAAACAGGAAAAACTAGGGTTACAGATTCTCGTGTATGTGATTTTACAGATATGCCCACGAAAAATCCCAACCCCCGTACCGACGCACCGACACAAAAAGTCTGCACCGACACGGGCACTAAGCGGCCACGGAACCGCGGCATTGGTTGGCTTGGGCCGCGGTTCCGTGGCCCTTTGGTGAGTTCAGATCACCAAATTTCCTGGGATGCATACTGGGTATTTGGGCTTCTTTATTCTTCACTACTTTTCTCTGTTTGGCTTCTTATTCTTCTCCAGATCTTCAGTGAAAATTTGTATTGGTCTTTTAACCGTTTCACTTTGACATGTTTGGACCTTGCGTTGCCTTGTACCTATGTGAACTGTTATTAGTCTAGGCTTGACTAGGATCCGTCTACTTGTTGGTCAAAAGTCCCTTTTTTGTGTCTTCTTCTGTCTCTTTCACTGTCTTCGTTCCAAGAACCTGTATCCTGTAATATGCAGCAGACATGCGTCAAAAGCACATGTTTATTTATAAAACGAATAAGAATGGGGACTGTAAAATGCAATATTATGGTCTGAACAGCCAACATGGTAGAACGACTGCCCCAAACCAACACATCTATCTATGCTGCACATGAATACCCAATAGCTACCAATCACTATGCCTTGACTTTGGCCAACATACATAGATTGAATACTTATTGACCATTCATGTGAAACGACGGAGGGCTACGAATGGTTTTGGCAAAACCGTGAACGTAGTGAACTTGATATAATCGAAGGAACGAGATAGCTTTCAAAAGGAGTGGCTCAAGCTCTGCATTTTAAAAATTTGGTTTTGAAAAGAACCGAGTGGTTTTGAAAGTGTTCCAACGACTGTTACTTGGTTTATTTTTTCTTGCATTAATTCCAATGGGTCCCATCATTTAATCCTACCATTGCAGAAAACAACGAAAATATGACGTACGCTTATGCCATCCGCATTCGTCACGGGGTCCCGTCATCACCCGTTAGGTTACTTAACTAACGACAGAGCGGGGGCTGGACTAGCACGGATGCAAAACATAAGCAACGTCTAAATAGATATCATATAGATATATATAAACATTCGTCACATGCAATGATAGCCATTCCAGATCACAGATGAATACATTGGATATACTAGGAATCCGCATTTCGTACGAGCCTGTAACGAAGAGTGGATTACACGGTCGCGATGAATAGCCAAACCCCACCCTAGACCCCTACGGGTGCGGCAAACTACCCGCCAAGTATCCTAAGTGAAGCAACCTCCCTCAACAACGTGAGTAGGCCACTCGGCATTTCGAGGTACCCGGTAGTTTGTGCACCCCACCTTGGGTCTATCTTAGGAGAAAAAACAGTAAAAAGAAATTATACAATGACGGCTACAACCCCGACCCGGTTGTGCGGCCATACAAATAATATTACATCAATTTACATATTACAAGAATTGAAAGAATAAGAAAACTCTCATCTCACAACCCCCCGGCTATTCATCCGCGACAATCCAACGAATTCATATACACAAACCATCAACATTACAGATCACAGATATGTATAACCCCCACTAATCGACGTATAGCGATTAGCGGACGTTCAATACATATATCACATCACAGATATAACCCATTAGCCGAAGTGTAAAGAAATTCGATCAAAATACGGATTTGTGACCATCCCAAAAACTAACTTGTTCTCTGGAAAATCTGGGTGGAAACAAACTATATTAAAAATCCCAAAACCTCAACAGAAGAACACTGCACCAAACTCGGTCCACGGCCGAGTCAACTCGGCCGCGGATCCGCGGCAAGAAGCATGTTCTTACCGCGGAACCGCGGCGCTTTGACCGGTTCAGTGGATCGTTTTTTGTGTGTGTCTTTAGAAAACCCTGAGCCGATTTTTCATATACGATTTATTATTTTTAGAGCAGGTTTAAAAATCGGCAGAAACTTAGGGTTTCGAAAAAAAGTTTTGCGATTTTTTCCGATCGAAGTTCTAAATACTTTGCTAACTAGTTAGTTTGTGTTTAGCTAGGCTCTGATACCACTGTAAGTCCACGTTGCCTACCCCGGTGCTTGCGGGGAGGCGGAAACGTTATGAAAAATCTGATTTTTACAACACTAGGCAATGCTAAAGGAGGGATCTTTGCTAAACAAAACTAACTACAAAGCTAAAAAGTTTAGCTACTTGGAAAATGGGTTATACCTAGGTCTTCAAGTCCTTCTCTTCTTGCTCCTTGGAGTGAAAGAACGGATCGTCTCGTCGCCTTCTCTTGCCGAAGAAAGATCCACCCGAGGGCCTCTACCTTTGGCTCCAACTTCAAACTAGAAGTAACTAAGGTGCTTGGTGTGCTAAACCTAGGACCTTAGAAAGAGTAGAGAGTATTTTTGAAGGGATTATCTCAAGCTCAAATGGTTCTCAACTCATGAGAGGGGAGAGCTAGAGAGAGAGGAAGAGGGGGAAAGAGAATGAAAATGATCAAGTGAGAAGAATAATGCAACCTTCTCACATATATGTGATTTATGAAAAATAGATAATTAGCTAAACATAATTGTCATGGTTAATCAAGAAATGACCATTATCATTTCATATTAAATGCTTTTGCAAGGATCAAAGAACATCTTTCATATGGAATGATGATGGTCAACTTGTCAACCTAGGTCAACAAGTCAAGTATAGTCAAATGGTCAACAACCCTAACCATGCACAATTATAATTAACTAATATTAATAAATCATAATTCACACATAAATATTAGGGTTAAGAAAATGACAATGGTCATCAACCCTAATGAAAGTCCTCTGCCTCTGTCTCAGTTAACTGTGCATACACACCCGTATCCGTGTTCCGAGGAACACGAATACAATGAGATAAAACCAATCCCAAATCATATACTAGGATCCGGCTTAAACCAAAGCCCGCTAGTATAAGCTGTCCGGACACCAAACGTGCACAAGTGCGCGGATGTGAACGAACCCTGTCGCAAAACCATGCGACCTCTACTCATTTTGCCTAAAGGCGAATAACCCTCTGTGTGGGACTCTAAAGACTCGATACTACGCTGGCAGTGGGTTTAACCACAGACCACAAGCGGCACTAGCTGTACGTAACGGTCCCCAGGTAGATGTCGATAAGAAGACTGACGAGGTAAACTCATCTGAACTCCTACTGAGCCTGTATGTGACAGTCTCCGTACAGTCCGGTCTGTTCGTCTAAAAACATCGCATGGCGGGCCTAGGGGGCGGTAAACGTCAGTCCCCTACTAGCGGTACAAGTCGTGCCGGAGTGTAGCCCAGAACACCTGAGATAACACTGGAAACCTACCGGTCTATCTCGCTTGCCCTGGCCAGGGAATTTGTGTAATGGCTCTCCCAGACATAGCGCGATATCAACCCCCAATACCAGGAGAGACGAATCCTGTCTAACCGTCACTGCCTCCAAGTGCTTCGGGACTGCACCCAAAAACTACCTGTTTGCACGACTCCTTTGAGCCGTGGTAGGGTAGTAATCAAAGTACAGTGGGAACACACTCGAGGCGAAGTGACAGTGTCAAATCAACGGACTAAGCTGTACTCATGTCACCTGGGAACTGATAACTGACGATAGGTATAATACCAACCAACAGTTCCCGACGAGTCCTGTCCAGTGTACTCGTAACCTAACGAGCACCCGCATACTATCCCAAGTACGACGTACTGACGGCTGTGGGACAGGCCGTCTCCCAAGCTGGGATGAGAAGCGCATACGCTAGTCTACTCCGGAGTATCGATGCCCTGTCTCGATAGTCCTACGACTAGGGACCTGCATAAGGATGTGCTTGTAGATTACCCAGCCCCCACGAGTGTGACTGCCATCACAACGCTGGTAATCAAGCAAAGGTCCTAAGGGCTCCACCAATGTGTAAAGGCGATATGCTAAAAGAAACACATGCACACATTAAAGCAGAAACAAACCAAGTAGCATACTACTATTTTGAGCAAGATTGTCAATGCAAGGTGAATATCCCAAGCTTCCATCAAGTAATATACATACTAGTATGATACAGTAATGGCCTCTAGGGCAAATACACTAACAAGACTATCGGAGATCATCCCACACCAGCGCGGAGTGGTTATGACTCATCAGGGCTCTCCAAAATGAGCCTAACCTCAAGTAAAAAGTGACATGGAATATCCCTACGCTTGCTCCTTCGACGGTAATATTACCTGGAAGATTACTTGAAGACGTCTTGTCCAGCCCCCGAAGGGATCAGAGACACGACAATCGTAAGGCTACTCGAACAGCAAGATTGTCTATCGAGGAATATATCAGCCAACGCGACGGTACGATGGAAAAAATCCTAGTACCACAGACCCTAACGGACCTTTGTCGTAAAGAGCAGAGGTTAGCTGTGACGTTAGGACATCCTTGATTCGCGTCGACCCGCAGAGAAACTAGCGTCTTTGCAGGAATATCTCGATTCGTTTCAACCCCGAGGAAACCAGTGTCCTCGGCCAAATACTTCGACTGAGGGAAACTAGCGTCCTTGATGAGAGCTTCTTGATCCGCGTCGACCCGCAGAGAAACCAGCGTCTTTGCAGGAATACATCAATTCGTTTCAACCCCGAGGAAACCAGTGTCCTCGGCCAAATACTTCGACTCAGGGAAACTAGCGTCCTTGATGAGAGCTTCTTGATTCGCGTCGACCCGCAGAGAAACCAGTGTCTTTGCAGGAATACCTCGATTCGTTTCAACCCCGAGGAAACCAGTGTCCTCGGCCAAATACTTCGACTCAGGGAAACTAGCGTCCTTGATGAGAGCTTCTTGATTCGCGTCGACCCACAGAGAAACCAGCGTCTTTGCAGGAATACCTCGATTCGTTTCAACCCCGAGGAAACCAGTGTCCTCGGCCAAATACTTTGACTCAGGGAAACTAGCGTCCTTGATGAGAGCTTCTTGATTCGCGTCGACCCGCAGAGAAACCAACGTCTTTGCAGGAATACCTCGATTCGTTTCAACCCCGAGGAAACCAGTGTCCTCGGCCAAATACTTCGACTCAGGGAAACTAGCGTCCTTGATGAGAGCTTCTTGATCCGCGTCGACCAGCAGAGAAACCAGCGTCTTTGCAGGAATACCTCGATTCGTTTCAACCCCGAGGAAACCAGTGTCCTCGGCCAAATACTTCGATTCAGGGAAATTAGTGTCCTTCACGAGAGCTGTTCGATTCGTCTCGACTTATGAGATAAAGCCTTAGGCAGCGGGGATTGAAAAACCTGTTTCCTAAGCACTGGGACCCTACAAGTCGGTCCAAAACGGTCTCTTGCATACTATCCACGGGTCATACTCTCCAAAGTCGAATCTCGACAAGGAGGGAAACAACCGCTTACGGGTCCTCTCGACTCGTAAGAGGGTAAAATTCGCTTATAAGACATTTACGACTTATAAGAGAAAACACACTTAGGAGTCCTCACGACCCCTAAGGAGAAAATACACCTACGAGATCCTCTCGATCCGTAAGGAGAAAAGTCTTTGTGAGACCCTCACGGCTCATAAAGTTGAAAAGTCTTAGGCTATAAGGACCCTAAACTTGTCTCCTAAGCCCTCGATTCCATGGCCATGCTTTACTTTGCACTACTTCACCCACGTACATACTTACGTGGGCAAAGTAGTGGGGGGCATTTGTTCCCGCCAAAATTTTGGCTCAAAACCAACTCCTTAAAAAATAATAACAATAAAAAGAAAAAATAAATAAATAATAATAATAATAAAGGAGGAAAATCACCTTTTCAGAGCAAAACTCTGTTCAAACCCCAAGGAGGGAAGTGAAGCAATACTTATGTTTGCCCCAATCAGAGCAAAGCTCTGTTTTTAAAAAAATAATAATAATAAAATTCAAATTAAAAAATAATAGAAGTAACACTTCAGCTGCGCTGCGCTCTACGCTGCGCGACACGTGTCGGCGCGGTTGCGCTAGCGCAGTTGCGCTGCGCTCTGCGCTGCGCGACACGTGTCAAGCACAAATGCGTTTGCGCCAAACAGAATTAAAATTCTAGTAAGATCTTTCTGTTCTTATTAAAACAAGAAGATTGTCTTCTGTAAAACAGAAACCCATGGATCAAAGATCCAACGGTGGGGAAAAATCCCCAAATCACTCAGAGAAAGATCTCTCTAACCAATTTAACAAACTAATTGGCACTATAAAAAGGCCCCTAGACCCCAATTCAAACAACAACAGAGAAATTAACAGAGAGAAAACAGAGAATTCCTCTAAAGAATTTTGAGAAAAGCTCGAAGAAAGAAAAGGTAAAAATCTTTAAATAAAAGAAGAGTTTTCTTCTAAAAAGATCATTGATCTAAGAACAAGATCAAAGATCTTGAATAAAAAACATATAATAACAAAGGCATTGCCTTTTGATGAACCACTGGTTCTGGAATCTTAAAAAAATTCTTTTCTTGAATCCAAAATTGGATCAAGATATATAAACAGTGCCTTGCACTTGTAAATCTGCACTGTTGCGCTCCTGGGTTGGCGCAAGCCACCAGAGAGCGCCACGTGTCAGCTCCAGAACAACTTGCGCTATGCGCTTTTAAAATAGAGCATTGCTCTCTGATATTGGCGCAACTCATCAGAGCGCGCCACGTGTCAGCAGCGTAATAGCGCAGCGTACTGGAGCAGCGCACTGCGCTTGCGCTCACCAGAGCGTGACACGTGTCACCTCCCCATGGACTTGCGCCTTGCGCTCCTCAATTGGCGCAAAGCGCCTGACAAGCCACGTGGGGCACTGTCAGAACATTAAATGCACTGCATTAATAAAAGGGTAGAGCCCAATAAAAGAAGGTCTATCAGACCAAACAAAGTGCTATACACTATTAAAAGGGACAGAGCCCAAATCAAATAGGCCTCACAGGCCAAAATAAAATGCAGTGCATTATTAAACTGGGGAAAAGCCCTAGCACAGGCCTAATAGGCCAAAGATAAAAACGTTGAATATTCTCAACTGGACTTAGCCCAATTCTGGCCGTAAGTCCTCAAATTAAATTGACTGAGCACGGCTGCTCTCTTAAATCAATTTACATCCGGTTCAAGGGTACATCTCCGAACTCCTCTGACATTTGTCGTTGTAATCCTTCAACGTCGTCAGAGAGGTGACGGGTCCCGACAACCACACATTTCATGGACTGTGGGGTCCTTAAACTCATGGACTATGATGTCCTTAACCTTGACCGGGATGTCTTAAAACTAACAACGGATTATGATGTCCTTAACCTTGACCGGGATGTCTGAAAACTAACAACAGACTATGACGTCCTTAACCTTGACCGTGATGTCTTAAAACCAACACCGGACTGTGAGGTCCTTAAGCTCATGGACTATGATGTCCTTAACCTTGACCGCAACGTCTTAAAACTAACATTGGACCTCCATGTCCCTAAACTGGAACATGGACCACTATGTCCCTAAACTGGAACAATAGAGCCCAAATGCTCTTTTGTCGGATCTAAACGATCCTGTTAAGTTGATTTTAGTCTAGCAATTAGGCTAACGTATCCTTAACAAATGTTTAAGTTGATCTTAGCCTCAAATATGGCTAACGTGTCCTTAAACTAATATCCGTCCCCAAAATGGGAACAATGGACCACTACGTCCCTAAACTGGAACAATAGAGCCCAAATGCTCTTTTGTCGAATCTAAACGATCCCGTTTAAGTTGATCTTAGCCTCAAAAATGGCTAACGTATTCTTAAACATTCAAACAGACTTTAGTCCCAAATTGGACTATAAGACCCCTAATCAACTTTGGTTCAAGGGTACATCTCTGAACTCCTCTGACATCTATCGTTGTAATCCTTCAACGACGTCAGAGAGGTGACGGGTCCCGATGGCCATACATTAAATGGACCGCCATGTCCCTAAACTGGCAATGGACCACTATGTCCCTAAACTAGAACAATAGAGCCCCCAAATACTCTTTTGTCGGATCCAAATGATCCTGTTAAGTTGATCTTAGTCTCAAATTAGACTAACGTATCCTTAACAAACGTTTAAGTTGATCTTAGCCTCAATAGGGATAACATATCCTTAAACTAAAACACCAAACCCAAATCTAAGTAAATACGGATTTGGACTAATCCACGTCCTACGGGCGACGGCATAACTTAGTCTCTGTATACAATCCACGGGCATCCACAAACAAAACAAACACCCACGACACGAAGTGAAATTCTGGAGAAGGAGAAAGTTGTTACCACGATGCGGTAGCGTAATTAACTGCAGGGGCTTGCGCCTGCAGGGAAGAGCGTCCCCACAATCAAAAACCCCTCAAGCGGGGGGGGAATCTGACGAAGTCTGCTACATCGGCCGCATCCGTCTAAACCTCCGATACACGGTGCCATGAATCAACTTGGCATCTTCGGAGAGGTAGACGGATAAAACCAAATAGCATCTGTCCCGAATCTCAGGCAAGACATTCAGTCTGTGGCCGTCTTTCGGAGGGGAACAGCCCTACGGATTAATCCATAGGTACATAATATCAGGGTTTTTTTTAAAAAGGGCTTCTTGTTTTTACCCCGCCCTGTGCACAATAATATATACATCATATATATACAGAAATATTCATAATTAACATCTCACGCATAATATATAAAAGAAATAGACACACAGAATACGATATCAGGATAAATCATCGTTCATAAATACAGAATACGATATCAGGATAAATCATCGTTCATAAACAACCACCAATCATTATCATCCAAAATTTATACAATATGTATTAGATAAGTATATACATTCTCAAAAATATAAATAAAGCTATTCTAGCTCGGTCCAGCTCCTCCACCTCTGATAATCGACGTAATATGGCGCATCTTCTCCTCAGTGCAGCCCTGAGTCGTCAAAAACTCGACCAATGAAGGAGCGGACTGTGCAGGAGTCTGAGCGGGCTGTGGAGCTGCAGGAGTGGTCTGCGCAACCGTAGCCGAGGTAGTGGGTTGCGGAGCCGCAGCCGAAGAAGATGCATGTGGATCCGCAGCCGAAGTGCCCTGTCGCATCTGTTCAATTTTGTGTGTAATAAATGAGTAAGAACTTTGTATTAGTCGAATTAGTTTCATTATCAGATTATTGGGAAACCCCAATCTACGATTAATCAAAGTTAAGTCTACAACCAAATAAGCTCAGGCTACTAATATTGGATATGTTACTATCTATTATATGATATAATATTTTACTATTAAGTAGTATACTTACCATCATCTCCTTCAACTCCTGGACGGTGGTCTTCAAGGTGGTAATATCTTGCTCTAGACGTCGCTCAAAGGGGTAAGGGAAGTAACCGCCGGAATAGAGTCCAACCTCATATGGGCCATGCTAGGACCCAGTCCCCGGCTTCTCTCCCAACCTCCGTGGTGCCCTCCCTGTGCGGCGTCTAGAACTTAAGTCAACAGCATCGGATCGTTCTGTCCAGTAAAATCGATCCCCGATGCCTCCGCCTGCTCCACCACCCGCTCCTACACCCACATTAACCATTAAAATATAAGTATATAATTTAAATTTGAACTTTTCAAAACAAAATTTTCAAACATGTTAGAATTAATATTAACACTTATGCAATACTCCTGGGTAGCGGTGTCAGGGAATCGAAGCTCGCCCGTGGAAGGATCTATCGAGATGTCGTGGACGGCAAGATACGCGGACAGCACGCTCGGTGTACCACCCTGCGTCAGGGTCTGAGCTCTCTGCAATTCGTAAAAAATTTACATATATTATAAAATAACTCTTAATATTACATTATATCACAGTAGGTCTATTGTAATTTACCGATAACTCCATGGCACGAGTAATATTCCTCGAGCCACCTGTATAAGTGGGGCGACCCCTCTTCGACGACTTCCTATTCTCTTTATTTTGATCGGCTTGTTCCTGCACAACACATTCAGATTTAGTTTTCTAATTAAGCAACACAATAAAATAAATTATATACTAAACAATGAATTATATTTAAAATACAAACCTGTTTGCGCTGAGAGTCGAAATATTGGCACAAGAGAGGCCATGTATCTACGTTGACTCTCGCAAAGGCCGGAGTATGTAGAAGAGCCGCTCTCTCTGCCTCGGGGGTCGTCATCCACAGGGAATAGCAATCGATCTTCAACTCGTTCCTATTGTATCGGACCTTTGATTGCATGTTCTTCATCAGGCCATGGTACATAGCGTGAAGATTGAGCACTCTCTCAGGGTGATTAGGGTCGGGTACAGGCTGAAAGTCGTAATCCAACTGCAAATACAAAAAAAACAATGTTATAAAATTATAGGTGTTAAATAATAATAAATATATTGGGTAAGTCAAATGAAACTATAAATTAATACCCGAGCCTGATCCCAGAAGAGGGCAAATGAGCGCCGGTGCCGATCGCCCCACTCAACGTGAAGTGGATACTTCTTCACGAGGCGGCTCTCATCCTCCATATACCGGCCGAACCTCTCGGCATAATCGCCGGTATAGCGATAATCAGGGGTAAAGAAGAGGGGGAATGCTGTCACCCCCTAGCTCTGTCGGGCCTCAGCCTGTGGGACTGATTCGGGCCTCGAGTCCCCCTCTCGGGATGGGGATGCCCTGCATCAACCAGAAATATCAAGACAATCAATATTAAAACAAAGTGGTATTAAGAAATCAAGGTTTAACGAAAATTGAAGTGTGATATATACCTCCGGCGACAGAAGCACGAGCCTGGGCCCGGGCAGCAGCACGAGCGGGACGATAGTTCCTCTGGTGAGGAACAACCGGTGACCCGGACGTGGACGCATCTCCAACTAGAAAATAAACATCAATAAAATTACATGAAGTTCATGTTTATTCTTAAAGGATATGTAAAATGAATAAATATTTTTTATTTATTCATACAAACCTGCAGACTGAGCGGAGGGTATAGAAGTTGCGGGAGTGACCCCTGCACCACCTATAATTAGACAATCAAACATTGACTATATAAGTAGTTGCAAAAAGAATGTGTATATCAATAATATAACATTCTAAATCAACATGTATACACTATAGGATATATAAACATACCCACAAGTGCGGTGGTGGCCTCTGCCGGAGATGTGGAGGCACCACCTACAGCCCGAGATGTAAGTACGTAAGAGCAAAAAGAATGTATGTATATTTATGATATAGCATTCTAAATCAATATACCTGTACTATATGATATATAAACATACCTGAAGGTGCGGGAGTGGCCTCTGTCCCTGATGTGGACGTATCACCAACAGCTAGACAATCAAACATTGACAATGTAAGTAATTTTGACATGAATATGCATGTATATCTATAATATTACATTCAAAATGAATATGCGTGCAATAGACCTGGAGGTGTGGGAAAGTCCACACGGAAGGAGGCATCCGAAAGGGTGTCCGATCGGGATGCAAGACCGGCCCTCTGAAGCTCCCTACGCAGCTCTCCGGGCGGCAGAACCGCTCTGCCTCTACCTCTGCCAGTGCCGCGGCTGGAGCTCCTGCCGTCCCTCGCTGCTCCCGTCATCATCATCAAATCTAGATAAAACGGTTCGTGGTCGCATTAGACAATCATTACATATGCATGCTATATATGTATAGATCGTAAAATGTGAAGTAATAGTATAACATTACTGATAACCTTTTTCGTTTCATGGACGCATTATACATATCTACTTGGATTTCATCATCGATATCATTTCTAACCCACATAACTTCATGATCAGCTGAAGACAACCCGTCTTTCGAAACAGACGATCAGAGCATTCTAAGCCTTCTCTCTTCTTCATCCTCATCGCTGTTCTCGAATTCTGGGACATCATAAACATACCTGGGTTTCCAACGGCATAAGACACTCCATCCCGGATGCTTCAAACACTGTGAGTAGTATACTTGGAACGCTTGGTTCTGAAAGATAAACGGATCTTCCTGACCATAAAATCGAAGTGTGTTCACACTGGTCAATCCATATTCATCTTTCTAAGTCCCAAGATTTCTTCTCCACTTATCTGTATCGGTTCATGTATCGTACCAAATACACTGAAATATATAAAACGGTTCTGATCGTCCGGGATATTGGATGCCAAGTATACAATTTAAGTATCCATACTAAATCACACCATCCGATCCTACCGTCGCAATCCCACTATTCTGAGTGGTTCTAGATGTTTCTATGTTCTTAATTTCGAATTTGTATCCAAGGACACCGAATCCTTTATAATACGCAACCTCCATACTAGGAAACTGAGCTAAACATCTTGAATCACTCTCTAATGATGCAGACAAGTTCCGATCGTGGATATAACAAAACAAATTTTACGACAAATACATAACGATATAAGTTTAGATTAAAACTGATAGCAATAACATGTTATTCGAATAACTTACATGATCTGCAACCCAATCGCAAAAATTTTCCTGATGATATTTTTCCAATCGTTCATCGTTCCAATCAGGATGCTCCTTACATACCTTGTTAAAATGAATTCTGTTCTCGACAATAAATTATGACATTAATATTATATCATTTTATACACACACAAACACAAATATAACAATTAATCCAAAAAAACTTACTCTCTAATTTTTTCAAGACATGCGCTATTGAGGAGGATAAACCGATATATCTTGTTGATAAACATAGTGTCTAACCTCTTATAATCGGCTTTACCATATGGCCCGTCCTGAATTCTTCGAGGCCGGTTAAGTCTCGTCTCAATGTTCTCGTCCAGATAGCGGGAACAAAATGTGGCTGCTTCATCTAGAAGATAACCTTGCATTATAGAACCCTCTGGTCGATTTCTATGGCGTATATACTTTTTAAGAGTGTAGAGGTACCTAAATAAAAATATGTTAAATAAATAAATACGGGCATACAGGACAACAATAATTTTACAAATTGCGTGAAACGAAAAATTCCACGTACCTCTCGACTGGATACATCCATCGATATTGTACCGGTCAGGCTAACTTAGCCTCAGTTGGAAGATGAACCGCCAGGTGTATTATGATATCGAAGAATGACGGTGGGAAAATACACTCAAACTTGCAAAATATCAACGAAATATTACTCTCTAATTTCTCCAGCGTCACAACATCCAGTGTTTTGGCGCATAATTCTCTGAAAAAACAACATAGGTCATTGATTACTAGACCAACCAATTCGGGAAGGGAAGTCATGAGGGATAATGGGAGAAGGCGCTCCATAATAACATGGTGATCATGACTTTTCAGCCCATCGATCTTGCCTTTCATAATTTTTATCTTCTTGCCGAATGATCCTGAGAAACCTGTAGGAACTTTCAAATCATGCAACACCTGCAGCAATCTTTTCTTCTCCGGTTGTGATATATGATACGCGGTATTGGGAAGTATAAACTTGCCTGCTTTACCCGCTACCGATTTAGGATGCAATTCACTTCTAATTTCCCAGTCCTGTAGATTCATCCGAGCATTGAGGCTGTCTTTCGATTTCCCGTCTTTACAAAGAAGCAAGTTGAGTATGTGCACAGATACTCCCTTCTCTATGTGCATGACGTCCAGACAATGACGCACTAAATTTGTTGACCAGTACGGAAGCTCGAAGAAAATGCTTAACTTGTTCCAGAATGGTGGTTTGACCTGTTTTGTCGGATCCATCCCGAAGGTCACATTATTGTAACCATCCCACTGAACAGTCGCGTTCTCTCCGGATAATGGGGTTTTAGGTCCAAGAAGCTCCTGATGACCATCAAAGTGAATAACGTCTTACCTGTAGGGGTGGTGTAGAGGCAGGAAACTTCGATGGCCGCAATAACAAACCTTCCTGCTAAAATTCAAGAATTTCGATTTTGTATGTTGATGGCAATAAGGACATACTTTATGACCATGTACGGACCAACCTGATAGCATTCCACATGCAGGAAAGTATTTAATTGTCCACATTAAAACCTCACGCAGTATGAAGGTTGTATTTGTGTTTGCATCGTAAGTCTCTACACCATCAATGAATAAAGATTTTAACTCTTCGATCAGAGGTCGGAAATAGACGTCGATATTGTTTCCCGGTGAGTTTGGTCCGTCGATAAGAAGAGGCATCATAAAGTATGATTGGTCCATAGCCAACCAAGGCGACAGATTATAAAATATCATTACAACGGACCATGTGCTGTGGCTTCCAGCCATATACTTGAATGGGCAGAAGCCATCACTAGCGAGTCCGAACCTAACATTGCGAGGATCGCTACTGAATATTTCGTGCCTCCTATCGAAATCCTTCCATGCCGGTGAATCTCTTGGATGACTCATTTTTCCATCTTCACTTAGAGGAGCACGGTGATACCAAATCATTTCCTCGGCTGTTTTCTTGCACCTGAATAGCCTCTGCAGTCTCTGTGTTATGGAAAAATATCGTGCTATCTTGACAGGTATATCGGGCTTCTTATCAGAATCTTTCGGCTTACATCTGGCCTCTCCGCATGTTGGACACTCTTTAAAATCTGAATTCTCTTTTCGGTACAACACGCAATTTTTAGGACATGCTTGATGTAGCGTCTTGAAAAGTCGTTTTGGAGTTTTCCTGAAAATCGGTGAAAATTCGGTATTTTTCCGAAAACCGTCTTTTTTGTTATTTTGCAGTTTAGGACTAGTTATACCTAAAATGGATAGCTAATTGCTTGTTTTTAGTAGCTAATGAGTTACTTATTAAATTTTGGTCATTTAAAAAATTTTAGCTATTTTTCAATTTTTTAATATTATTTTAAGCCCGTAAGAAAATACATTAAATTAGCGATAAATACAAATTTTTCTGGGCTAATTTTAATATTTAAAATTATGTTAATTAAAATCTAGTTGTAACATAAATTTTTAGTATTTTATTTTGATTTTTTAACTAATTTTTATTATAGGAAACGAAATTTATTGAATTTAAGCTTAAACTTGCAATTTTTGACTTGTAGGGGGTCTTTTTGCATAAAATTTCTTTTGTAAAACCCCTCTCTCTCTCCCCTCAACCCTAGGCCAGCCCCACCATCATCAGGTCCAGAAAAAAATTCCATGCTCTTTGACTTTATTCTTGTGTAGAAATGGGTTTTTTTTTAAAGGATTATGAATTGTTATTTTGGGTATGGGTCTTTGTGGGTTGGTAGGGGGTTGACCAAGACTTTTTCCCACATCCACACCATTCCACTCCTCCCTCATTCTGGCCAAAAAAACAGCAGCCCCCCCTTCATCTCTTTTCTTTTTATCTTCTTCAAAAATTCATTAAGTTTGCTCCAAATTTCAAGCTAAAACTCACAAATTAAACCCCATTCTTCATCCCTTTTTCCTTCACCTCTCTTGCTTGGAATCATGGTGCTAGGAGGCCATCATTGAGGCAAATTTCTTCTTGCTAGATCCATAGATTTGAGGTATAATTTCTACTCTTTTAATTTCTTATGATTAGAATCCTTTAATTAAATTGTTTTAGTGTTAATTTAGTGCTATTTTCATTCTAGTTTTGTTTAAAGTTAATGGTTGAGTTAACTAGGGTTTCTTGAAACCATGTTTTAGTTAATTAAATCTAGTTAATTAATCTAGTGGTTTACTTAACCAATTTATATGGTTACTTTGCTTAAGTGGCTTCATATTAGGCTAATCTATGTTAAACTTGTGTGAAATTTTCATTAAGATTGCTAATTACCAAAATCAAGAAAAGTTTTGTGTATGGAATGTGGGTTTTGATGCATGGTAAAGGGGTTAATTTAATTGTAGTGGCTTTCTAATGGTTTAATTTGGATATTTGTGTGATAATGTGTGCACTTTGTCGCAAATTGTCGATATTTGCACCAAATTTGCAAACTTCTAGCTTACTAGGTTTTTATTATATTATTGTGGCGATTTAGTTGCGATATCTAGATTATATTGTTGGCTTATCCTATGACATTTAGGATGCGGGAGTGCGAATTTTTGAGTAGTCGGGTTTTAGTTTTGCCGGGCGACCAAATCGGCGATTTTTGCAGTTTTTGCGATTTTCGCGTGTGTTCCGCGCACCTTGTGCACGTTGTACCTAGCTTGTGAACGTTAGTGTTTTCGTTTGGGTTTTGCGTCGTTCTTGATATGTAACCTTATGTTTGGTATTGATGTAAATTCCAGGTTCGGTCGCGGAGACGTCAGACGCGGCACGAAAGGGGAAAGCGGTGATTGGACGTAACTAACTAGGGATTCCGGTGAGTAGATGTAACATCCACAGGGGACTGTCGTTGGATGGCGCAAGTCGCCCGATAGTTTTAGTACCTTAAAAAGATTCTTAGTAATGTTAGTAATTAGGGGTGTAATACTTGTATGATTATTTGCTACATTCATGCCTTATATTGACATACATATACGAAACCATTTTATAGGACACCTGCACCATTGCCAGGGTTTTTATATGCAGCACGAGCACTATTCATGCTTACACACACGCCCTGGTAATTGCCATGCCACCACACTAGATAACCTATAATTTGAAACCTTTTACTAATTGATGCTTAAACCTGTGCTATTGCCTTTAACTCCTTAAAATGAAATCGTAGGATTGCTATTCCTGTGCATGTAACTCATCATATTATTTGTTCATGCCTAGTCTATTAATCATACATCGTAGCTTAATTATTGATACCATATGCATTCATCACCATTGATATATGCACTTATGAGGATTCTTGAGATTTTATGATATTTCTGGATTTCGGGGGAAAGCCGCAAAATTTCTAAACTTATTATGTTTTTAAAATATGTAATTGCGGTTTTCTAGTGATGTAAAGTGTCGTCCACCATGAGTTTGCTGTGGTTTTCGAGATCCGTGTCGAGGAGTGGAGGAATCGTCACGGGTACATGGTGGGCCCGGTATGGTACCCCGGGGCAAGATGAATGTGGTGTTGACGTTGAGCCTGGCAGGGGACGGATTACCTACCGGTGACTGTTCGGCATGGCAGATATCCAGAGGATACCGACCGTGGCCGCGAGATGATGAGATTTTGATATTGAGCTGGGTCAGCCGGATGGCTGAGGCCAGAGATACTATGACATGGATATATGAGATTTATGATAGTTTTGAGGTGTCGTTGCTGGACACAGGTTCTTGTTGATTCTATTGGTATTGTGCCGGTTTTCAAAAGAGATTCTTAAAGGGAAAGACATGATTTCTTATACTTACACATTCAGATCACGAGTTGATTCGCATTGCATTCATACCTGCTAGTATATTCATATTGTATACATACTTACCATTATGTCCTGCCTTACCTGTATTTAGATGCTCGGATGCTTGTGCGCATGCATACGATAGCCTGTATAGATGTTATTTATTACTCACGAGTTGGCAACTCACCCCCGTTGTGCCACAGCCTTTTTCAGGTCTGCTCCGTCAGTACAGTAGCGGCGGGCGCACTTGCTTCTTTTGCCTGGACTCGAGGTTTTGCTCTTAGGTGGGTTATATCATTATTTTTGTACCACCTTGTATATTCTTTGTATCTAGTGTACTCTATCTACTGTATCTACCAGCATTATTGTATATTGACCTAGAGATGAGACTGTGAGATTTGTGGACTTTTATGCTGTATTTGGGGTCGAGCTCACTTGAGTCGACATGCAGTTTTTCTCATGCTTTCTTATGATTATTTCGCATGTTGTTGCTTTATATTGCGTGGGATTTGTGACCGCCTTGTGGCGAAGAGCTAGCTCCCGCTTGGGGATGCCATATTTGTTGGATTCATATATATTCTTGTTGTACCCATTTTGGGGGCCAGTATTTACAAAGGAGACTCTGCCGAAATTTTCGGAAAAATTGGTATTGTTTTAAAAAAAATGGGTTTTATATGACTTATTTGATAAACTCGCTTTCAATGGATTGGTTTTCCTTCATTCTTTTGCTTATTTGGTTTTGGGTTCTGGGCTTTGGCTTACTTATTTTACGGACGTCTTGAGACGTTTCGTAACTTAAGTGCCAGTCACGTTCCGTACCCTGCGGGTCGTGACAAAGTTGGTATCAGAGAGATAGGTTTTACCTTTTTGAGTGTAGGATGATCCTTGGTAGATGGAGTAAGTGACTTAAGCAGGGTAGCGTAGCGTGCGTATGTCCGCGGCATACTTGCGATACGGTACTCCGCCTAAGTGACTTTAGGATATACTTGCTTGAAAATTCCTTCTTCTATTCCGTGTATCCTATGATCCTATTGCACTGTTCTTACTATCTGTTTTCCTGTAACAGCCACTATGCCGCCGAAGGCTACGAGGGCACAGAGGGCTGCCGCCCGAGACGAGATTCGAGCTGGCTCGTCCGAGACTAGGACTGAGCAGGGTGGTATGTCTACGCCGCAGGGACAGACCGATCCACCTTCCTCAGGCCGTATGGATAGGCTCGAGACTGGTATGGAGGAGTTGCGACAGATGATGGGGGGCATGCAGGAGTTACGTCAGATGGTAGGATCCCTAGTTGCAGCCAGTCGTACACCGAGGCCGGATGATGTACCTACTACATCACAGACGACCATGATACCTGCTCTTACTACTACCACCGTGACCATCCCGGTTTCACTATAGGATTTCATGAGGCTGAGACCTCCAGTATTCACCGGCACCGAGGCAGCGGAGGACCCACAGACGGTCCTTGACAGTTTAGCCAGGATCTGCCGTTCGCTGAGATGTTCGGATGATCGATGGGTAGAGCTTGCGAGTTTCCGACTAGAGGGTCTCGCGCAGACATGGTGGGAGTCAGTCTTGAGAGGTCGAGCTGCAGGTCTACCGCCTATGACTTGGGCCGAGTTTACAGCGGTCTTTCTAGCTCGTTTCCTCCCAGAGAGCGTTCGTGACGCCAGAGCTCGTAGCTTCGAGGCCTTAGTCAAGACACCTGGGATGACGGTGTCTGAGTATGACATCCAATTTACACAGTTATCCCGATATGCTCAGTATTTGGTGGATACCGAAGAGAAGATGGTGAAGAGGTTCGTACAGGGACTTGATGCCCAGCTATATCTTGCCATTGGCGCCCAACACTACGACACTTATTCAGCTGCTATGGATACGGCATTACGGATGGAGGCACGCATATCACAGACTTCGGCCGTTTCTGGGCCGAAGAGGATTCGCATCGATGTACCGTCTCAGAGGCAGCGCGCCAGATTCTTTCCGAGAGATAGGCCTGGCAGAGGATTTGGGCGGGGACAGTTATATGGTTCTTATCCCCAGGGGCAGCAGCCGTCGCCAGGGTGTTTTGGGTGCGGGAGTCCGCACCATATTGTCAGAGACTGTCCGACGAGACGACAGGGAGCAGCGATAGTTCCGCATGTGACCCTACCACCATCACCACCCCCTCCTCAGAGAGCCCTACTTCCTACCACCGGCGATGCTCCACGCCAGTTAGGTGCACCCAGAGGCCGTGGATGCAGCGGTCCTGTTCAGAGAGAACGAGGAGGCAGAGGCCGAGGTCGAGGTCAGCCCGCTATCGGTGGAGGACAGGCCCGAGTATTTGCTTTGACACCGCAGGATGCGCAGGCATCCAATGCCGTTGTGACAGGTACCTTGCCAGTTTGTTCTTTCGACGCCCGGGTATTATTTGACCCAGGTTCCACACATTCGTACGTCTCTACACATTTTGCACCGATGTTGGGCCGTGAGTCGTCGTCGTTAGATCATCCGCTTATTGTTGTTACTCCGGTAGGCGAGTCGTTTATCGCTCGTTTTGTATTTCGATTGTGTTCCGTTCGTATCGGGGAGAGGGATTCATCAGTTGATTTGATTCTCCTCGATATGTTGGACTTTGATGTGCTTCTGGGCATGGATTGGCTAGCCACCTGTTATGCTTCGGTGGACTGCCGTGAGAAGGCAGTCATATTTAGCTTTCCGGGAGAGCCAGTCCTTGTTATTCAGGGAGACCGCAGCGTCACCCTTCCCAGCTTGATTTCGTCTCTTCGTGCTGGTCAGCTCTTGCGGAGGGGATGTCAGGGATTCGTAGCGTATATTTATGATACTCGAGCTGCAGAGGTTCCGTTGGACCGGGTCCCGGTTGTTTGTGAGTTCCCTGATGTTTTCCCTGATGAGCTACCTGGGCTACCACCTGAGCGCGATGTTGAGTTCTGCATTGATTTGATTCCCGGCTCGGGGCCTATTTTTATACCGCCTTATCGGATGGCCCCGGCAGAACTTCGAGAGCTGAAGGATCAGTTGCAGGATTTGTTAGATAAGGGGCTTATTCGACCTAGTGTTTCTCCGTGGGGTGCTCCGGTCCTGTTTGTCAAGAAGAATGATGGAAGTTTGCGCTTATGCATCGACTACCGCCAGCTGAACAAAGTTACCGTTCGGAACAGATATCCGTTGCCACGCATTGATGATTTGTTCGACCAGCTTCAGGGTGCGGGGTATTTTTCGAGGATCGACTTGCGATCAGGATACCATCAGCTGCGAGTTCGACAGGAGGATATACCGAGGACAGCTTTCCGCACGCGCTACGGCCACTACGAGTTTCTGGTGATGTCGTTCGGACTCACCAACGCCCCAGCAGCATTCATGGATTTGATGAACCGTACATTCAGGCCGTATCTTGACTTGTTCATCATCGTGTTTATCGACGATATCTTGGTGTACTCCCGGAGCAGAGAGGAGCACGAGCAGCACTTGCGGATTACGTTACAGACTCTGAGGGAGCACCAGCTGTTCGCAAAGTTCTCCAAGTGTGCATTCTGGCTGGACAGCGTCGGATTCTTGGGTCACGTGGTTACGAGAGACGGCATATGTGTGGACCCGAAGAAGATTGAGGCTGTTCAGCAGTGGCCCCGACCTACATCGGTTACTGAGATCCGTAGTTTTCTAGGCCTGGCGGGCTACTGCAGGCGTTTTGTTCAGGACTTCTCCCGTATAGCTGTACCTTTGACCGGTTTGACCCGGAAGGGAGTTCCTTTTGTTTGGACAGAGGAGTGCGAGCGCAGTTTTCAGCAGCTACGGACTTGTTTGACTACGGCGCCGGTATTATCTTTACCTTCGGGATCAGGCGGATTTGTGGTCTACTGTGATGCTTCGCGAGTGGGATTAGGATGCGTATTGATGCAGCATGGCCGGGTGATCGCTTATGCTTCTCGGCAGCTGAAGAAGTATGAACAGAACTACCCCACTCACAATTTGGAGATGGCTGCAGTGGTCTTTGCACTGAAGATTTGGCGACATTACCTATACGGCGAGTCGTGTCAGATATTCACTGATCACAAGAGCTTAAAGTACATATTTCAACAGCGAGACCTGAACCTCAGACAGAGTCGTTGGATGGAGTTGGTGAAAGACTACGACTGCGAGATCTTATATCACCCAGGCAAGGCGAATGTGGTGGCAGATGCGTTGAGTAGGAGGCCCGGGGGTAGTCTATCCTTTTTGCGCGCAGTGCAGAGGCAGTCGTCAGCAGATTGGCAGATTTTATGCGACAGCCGAGTTGAGTTCGAGTTCACTCAGACAGGAGGACAGCTCGCGCATGTTCGTGCACGCCCACAGTTGCTTGACCGTATATATGAGGCACAGCGCAGTGACGACCGTTGCTCAGAGATCATGGCACAGATGGGTCAGGGCAGATTTTCCGAGTTCGTGATTGACTATCAGGGGATTTTACGATATGGATCTAAACTGTGCGTACCAGATGCTGATGGATTACGGCGCGACATTCTTGAGGAGGCACACCGATCAGTGTATAGTGTCCACCCCGGTTCCACCAAGATGTACCATGATATGAGAGAGACCTACTGGTGGGACGGGATGAAGAGGGACATTGCGGAGTTTGTATCGAGATGCCTGACTTGCCAGCAAGTCAAGGCCGAGCACCAGAGGCCCGCAGGAGAGCGACAGCCGTTACCCATTCCAGAGTGGAAATGGGAGCAGATTTCGATGGACTTCGTTGTGGGTCTACCCAGGACCAGTCGAGGGTACGACTCCATCTGGGTGATCGTGGATAGACTGACGAAAGCGGCTCACTTCCTACCAGTGAAGACCACTTTCAGCTTCGCTCAGTATGCTCAGCTCTACATTGACGAGATCGTGCGACTACATGGCGTACCGACTTGTATCATGTCAGATCGAGGCACTCAGTTTACCAGCCGACTATGGCAGAGACTCCAGGAGGCTTTGGGCACTCGTTTGAGCTTCAGCACAGCATTTCATACGCAGACCGACGGACAATCAGAGCGGACCATTCAGACTCTCGAGGACATGCTCAGAGCGTGCGTTTTAGACTTCGGCGGTAGCTGGGATCGTCATTTACCTCTAGTGGAGTTCTCCTACCACAACAGCTTCCAGGATACTATTCAGAGGGCACCTTTCGAGGCATTGTATGGGAGGAGATGCAGATCGCCCGTCTGTTGGACAGAGCTCAGCGAGAGCAGTATTTTGGGGCCGCAGCTTGTTGAGGAGACGACAGCGAAGATACAGTTGATTCGAGACCGGATGAGGGCAGCTCAGAGCAGACAGAAATCCTATGCAGACAGGCGCCGTCGCAGATTAGAGTTCGCAGTTGGCGACCATGTTTTTCTGAAAGTCTCTCCGATGAAGGGCGTGATGCGTTTTGGGCAAAAGGGGAAGCTTAGCCCTAGATTCGTAGGTCCCTTCGAGATCCTCGAGCGTGTCGGCGCTGTTGCGTATCGTTTGGCTCTCCCACCCAGTTTTTCAGATGTTCATCCCGTCTTCCACGTATCGATGCTACGCCGTTATCTTCATGACCCTTCCCACACGATTCAGCATCAGACAGTTCAGCTCGAGCCCGACCTTTCGCTCGCCGTGGAGCCAGTTGAGATTTTGGATCGGCAAGTGAAGAAACTTCGATCAAAGGTTCTGCCGTCCGTGAAAGTTCTTTGGCGCAGCCCGAGCAGCGAAGAGATCACTTGGGAGGCCGAGAGAGAGATGCGGAAGAAATTCCCTCATCTCTTTTCAGGTACGCGTAGTTATATTTTTAAATTCGGGGACCGAATTTATTTAAGGGGGGAAGATTGTAGCGCCTTGAAAAGTCGTTTTGGAGTTTTCCTGAAAATCGGTGAAAATTCGGTATTTTTCCGAAAACCGTCTTTTTTGTTATTTTGCAGTTTAGGACTAGTTATACCTAAAATGGATAGCTAATTGCTTGTTTTTAGTATCTAATGAGTTACTTATTAAATTTTGGTCATTTAAAAAATTTTCCCTATTTTTCAATTTTTTAATATTATTTTAAGCCGGTAAGAAAATACATTAAATTAGCGATAAATACAAATTTTTCTGGGCTAATTTTAATGTTTAAAATTATGTTAATTAAAATCTAGTCGTAACATAAATTTTTAGTATTTTATTTTGATTTTTTAACTAATTTTTATTATAGGAAACGAAATTTATTGAATTTAAGCTTAAACTTGCAATTTTTGACTTGTAGGGGGTATTTTTGCATAAAATTTCTTTTGTAAAACCCCTCTCTCTCTTCCCTCAGCCCTAGGCCAGCCCCACCATCATCAGGTCCAGAAAAAAATTCCATGCTCTTTGACTTTATTCTTGTGTAGAAATGGGTTTTTTTTTAAAGGATTATGAATTGTTATTTTGGGTATGGGTCTTTGTGGGTTGGTAGGGGGTTGACCAAGACTTTTTCCCACACCCACACCATTCCTCTCCTCCCTCATTCTGGCCGAAAAAACAGCAGCCCCCCCTTCATCTCTTTTCTTTTTATCTTCTTCAAAAATTCATTAAGTTTGCTTCAAATTTCAAGCTAAAACTCACAAATTAAACTCCATTCTTCATCCCTTTTTCCTTCACCTCTCTTGCTTGGAATCATGGTGCTAGGAGGCCATCATTGAGGCAAATTTCTTCTTGCTAGATCCATAAATTTGAGGTATAATTTCTACTCTTTTAATTTCTTATGGTTAGAATCCTTTAATTAAATTGTTTTAGTGTTAATTTAGTGCTATTTTCATTCTAGTTTTGTTTAAAATTAATGGTTGAGTTAACTAGGGTTTCTTGAAACCATGTTTTAGTTAATTAAATCTAGTTAATTAATCTAGTGGTTTACTTAACCAATTTATATGGTTACTTTGCTTAAGTGGCTTCATATTAGGCTAATCTATGTTAAACTTGTGTGAAATTTTCATTAAGATTGCTAATTACCAAAATTAAGAAAAGGTTTGTGTATAAAATGTGGGTTTTGATGCATGGTAAAGGGGTTAATTTAATTGTAGTGGCTTTCTAATGGTTTAATTTGGATATTTGTGTGATAATGTGTGCACTTTGTCGCAAATTGTCGATGTTTGCACCAAATTTGCAAACTTCTAGCTTACTAGGTTTTTATTATATTATTGTGGCGATTTAGTTGCGATATCTAGATTATATTGTTGGCTTATCCTATGACATTTAGGATGCGGGAGTGCGGATTTTTGAGTAGTCGGGTTTTAGTTTTGCCGGGCGACCAAATCGGCGATTTTTGCAGTTTTTGCGATTTTCGCGTGTGTTCCGCGCACCTTGTGCACGTTGTACCTAGCTTGTGAACGTTAGTGTTTTCGTTTGGGTTTTGCGTCGTTCTTGATATGTAACCTTATGTTTGGTATTGATGTAAATTCCAGGTTCGGTCGCGGAGACGTCAGACGCGGCACGAAAGGGGAAAGCGGTGATTGGACGTGACTAGCTAGGGATTCCGGTGAGTAGATGTAACATCTACGGGGGACTATCGTTGGATGGCGCAAGTCGCCCGATAGTTTTAGTACCTTAAAAAGATTCTTAGTAATGTTAGTAATTAGGGGTGTAATACTTGTATGATTATTTGCTACATTCATGCCTTATATTGACATACATATACGAAACCATTTTATAGGACACCTGCACCATTGCCAGGGTTTTTATATGCAGCACGAGCACTATTCATGCTTACACACACGCCCTGGTAATTGCCATGCCACCACACTAGATAACCTATAATTTGAAACCTTTTACTAATTGATGCTTAAACCTGTGCTATTGCCTTTAACTCCTTAAAATGAAATCGTAGGATTGCTATTCCTGTGCATGTAACTCATCATATTATTTGTTCATGCCTAGTCTATTAATCATACATCGTAGCTTAATTATTGATACCATATGCATTCATCACCATTGATATATGCACTTATGAGGATTCTTGAGATTTTATGATATTTTTGGATTTCGGGGGAAAGCCGCAAAATTTCTAAACTTATTATGTTTTTAAAATATGTAATTGCGGTTTTCTAGTGATGTAAAGTGTCGTCCACCATGAGTTTGCTGTGGTTTTCGAGATCCGTGTCGAGGAGTGGAGGAATCGTCACGGGTACATGGTGGGCCCGGTATGGTACCCCGGGGCAAGATGAATGTGGTGTTGACGTTGAGCCTGGCAGGGGACGGATTACCTACCGGTGACTGTTCGGCACGGCAGATATCCAGAGGATACCGACCGTGGCCGCAAGATGATGAGATTTTGATATTGAGCTGGGTCAGCCGGATGGCTGAGGCCAGAGATACTATGACATGGATATATGAGATTTGTGATAGTTTTGAGGTGTCGTTGCTGGACACAGGTTCTTGTTGATTCTATTGGTATTGTGCCGGTATTTCAAAAGAGATTCTTAAAGGGAAAAATATGATTTCTTATACTTACACATTCAGATCACGAGTTGATTCGCATTGCATTCATACCTGCTAGTATATTCATATTGTATACATACTTGCCATTATGTCCTGCCTTACCTGTATTTAGATGCTAGGATGCTTGTGCGCATGCATACGATAGCCTGTATAGATGTTATTTATTACTCACGAGTTGGCAACTCACCCCCGTTGTGCCACAGCCTTTTTCAGGTCCGCTCCGTCAGTACAGTAGCGGCGGGCGCACTTGCTTCTTTTGCCTGAACTCGAGGTTTTGCTCTTAGGTGGGTTATATCATTATTTTTGTACCACCTTGTATATTCTTTGTATCTAGTGTACTCCATCTACTGTATCTACCAGCATTATTGTATATTGACCTAGAGATGAGACTGTGAGATTTGTGGACTTTTATGCTGTATTTGGGGTCGAGCTCACTTGAGTCGACATGCAGTTTTTCTCATGCTTCCTTATGATTATTTCGCATGTTGTTGCTTTATATTGCGTGGGATTTGTGACCGCCTTGTGGCGAAGAGCTAGCTCCCGCTTGGGGATGCCATATTTGTTGGATTCATATATATTCTTGTTGTACCCATTTTGGGGGCCAGTATTTACAAAGGAGACTCTGCCGAAATTTTCGGAAAAATTGGTATTGTTTTAAAAAAAATGGGTTTTATATGACTTATTTGATAAACTCGCTTTCAATGGATTGGTTTTCCTTCATTCTTTTGCTTATTTGGTTTTGGGTTCTGGGCTTTGGCTTACTTATTTTACGGACGTCTTGAGACGTTTCGTAACTTAAGTGCCAGTCACGTTCCGTACCCTGCGGGCCGTGACACTTGAATCTTCTCACACTTCAGACCCAAATCAGACATCGTCTTCTGGGCTCCTTACCAGCTGTCGGGCACGTTATTTTCTGGGGGCATAGAAACTTTCAAGAACGAAAGAAGCATTGTGAATGACTTGTTGTTCTATCCATTTAGGCACTTAATCTGGAAAAGTTGGACGAACCATGAGAGGGTGGAATACTTTGCATTCTCATAAATTGGTTTTCTAGCATCGTTCATGAAATTTTCATACTTGTCCGCACGCGGTCCTTGACCGGAAGGAATGTCATCTTCGGTACGAATAGATTCACCTAGGGTAGCCTCTACCATATCCTCCATTTCTTCTCCTGAAAAGAAATTACCGTCATCTTCTTCTGCCGCATTACCGTCTTCTCCTTCTGCTTCTGCTGTATTGCCGTCTTCTCCTTCTTCTTCTGCCGCATTACTGTCTTCTTCTCCTTCCCCGTGATATAACCTAATTTTATAAAGTCTAGTAAAACCACGTTTAACGATACGAAGCTCTGTAAATTCTACCTTCTGCCAGTACTTATTCCCACATCTATCGCACGGGCAGAGAATCTTCTCTATCACAATCTTATTATGTGCGCGTGCAAATTCAATAAAAGCAGCAACTTCTGCGACAAACTTAGGTTGTATACATTGTTACCAATCCACATACATCCAGTCCTTAACTCTGATGTACTCATGGGCCATGTTAGACTGTATAACATATAAATTGTAGGTTATGATGACTATATTGAGAAATCTAAGAACGGGATGGTTACTGACAAAGGAGAAAATCTGTCACGCCCCGCTTCCCAAAATACGGAATACGAGGGGTTGACAAGGCCAGCCATGCTCCTACGATCGAGGAAATATCCCTCCGTAGTCACACTTCGGCTTCTAGCTCTGCGTGGTAATCAGTAATCAATGCACAGGTAATGAGAAATGCAGTATCTAAATCAAACGAACTAACCAGATGGAGATCAAGGGAGTATAGCTCTGGGTCGCCGATCAAGATGTCCGCGATGTCCTCGAGATACGTCAGGTCCTGGTCCAAGCTAGATCCACTTCACCCTCTGAGCATGCATACTCAGGTCGTCAGAGCGACACGATAGTAATATATATATAGATACAAATGGTAACTCGTGCAATAATAATGAATATGTAACAGTAATCAAAAGGGTAAAGACGTGAACATGAAGTAGCCAATGTGGGTGTCTAATGGAGTTAGTAAACAGTAAAACAGTAAATAGTATGTCAGGTATGTTGAATCAGTAAGCAATGCATGTCAATGTCACTAACCTTATCAGTCTCTAAGTCTCACTGTACAGGTCACTAAGCCTATCGTCAATCCAAGTGTGAGAGTCAACCACTCGTGAGTATCCCCCACCCAAGGGTAGGACCCAAGGGCAAGGGAACACGGGCCCGAGTCGCTCGCTAATAATCAGTAATATCCTCATATATCTCCAGAATCGTTGTATGTGCCGGCATGGGACTCCCGAGATTCTGTTGAACTCACACTCAAACTACCCCATACCCCGTGGTCTACATCAAACGCCAACCATAAACTCAAATACCAATCGGTCCATGACAAGCCTAGGCGAGAACGGAAAACAGGGTCTCCATCAAGCATGTCTCGACTGATACCCATGATAAATGGATAGTTTTTAGTGCCTTACCTGTGACACCCATACAAGTACTCCCATAATCTTCCCATACCAATTATAGTCACACTTATACACGTCCCACAGACGTCGACAATGCAATAAATCAATAGGGTCCACTGATTGTGTACAGGTACGTGTCACTTTCACTTATCCATTAATGCTTAAACACTAACATACTTGCCACAATCAAACACTAATACCTAACACTGGGTAATGCATATGATCACTAGGTTACCAATACAATGACATTTATATAATGTGATGAGAATACAGTAATTAAGGCATGATTAAGATATCATCAGTCAATGTCCTACCACTTGCATAATTTATCATAAACCATACATGCAAAATTTAGCGAAACAATGAAAAGGGGGTAAGCAGTATGTTTAATTATCTATCCATCAAAATTGGTTTCATGTTAATCAGGTTTCAGGTTCACTAGATATGACCATTTCATTTTAAGCGTTCACTGCTGGAAATCCGGTTTCAGAATCGGAAGTCCGTTTCGTAACACATTTTAATCCCAGTTGGGATCGTAATTAGGCAACGCTATAGTTGAACAATATTTAGGGTTATCGGTTAGGTTTCCACCGCAATTGGAGGATCAGTAATATACTATGCCGACAAGGAGTTATGGACAGGTTATGTTCAATGGGTAAAATCTGCCTCTGCAGAATTCAGCAAAATGTATCGGCACTATAAAATGAGTTAAAAATATCAAACGGTTGTGAAATCCAGCGAGACCAGTGGAGGAAGAAATATAATTCAATTATATACGTAACGATATAGGGTTCCATGCATTCTCACAATTGAACAGGAATATACATGGGTTTAGGAACAGGGGTAACTGGGATTTCCATTCTGGACTGCAGTCCAGAATCGTAATCCTCCGCAATTATCTCTATCATAATTAGTTAGAATTCAGTGGACAACAATATAATACAGTAGGTTAAACAGTTAGCTTCGATACGAGCCATCGAACGCTAAAATCAGGTTTGTCCACAATTTATTATAAATTTCATAGTTTAGCATGTACGAAGGTTTTCAGGTTTTACGACAGGAATCGGGACGTCATTTTACGTGAGCAAACGACATTGTATTGGTACCAAAGTCTCAAGGGACATTCATTATAACCCGGGCCATCACATGTTATATGTTGCCGTCAATTTAAAGGTTTTCTCTCATTCGGGTTTTGCATCGAGCACGTGGACTATAACGATTCACATGAAAAAGTGTATGCGGAAATTATTGATAACTTGAATTGTAATATAAAAATTAGCATGAAGCAAGTATCAAACTTTCCTGAAGACGTTCGATGGTCACGAAGGCGATGATGACGGCAGTCTACAGCGACGGCACGGTTAGCACAGCGACATGCACACGGCTACACACGGGGATTCGAGTTTGGCCTCGGAGAAGAAGATGGAGCTTGGAGGCGACGATAACCAGAGGTGATGGTCAAGGCCGCGACGATGAGAAGCCCGGCACGGCACCAGCAGCGGCGACGGCAGCGAGCTCAGGGTGAGCCCGGTAGCGATGAAGATGGTGTCGGGGTGCTGAGGTGGGGTTGCTAGTGGGGGCACAGTTGGAGTTGCCGGCGACGGTTTGGTGGCAGAGAGGATGAAGTAGGGGACGCCGGAGGGGGTCGGCGGCGGCAATGGACTCGGCCGGCGGAGGAGGAAGCTCTGGCGTGGGAGGTTGCAGGCGTGCGGTGCAAGAGAGGAGTTGATGGCGAAGGGTTACAGCGCGGTGCTCGGGAAGAAGGTGGTGGGAGTTGGTCGTCGTCGTCGTCGTCGTGACAGCCCAGCGGGGTGTTCGTCGACGGCGAGAAGGTGTGCAGGGGAGCTCGGTGAAGCTTGGGTTCCAGGCTCAGTTGTACAGGCGAGGTGGGGGAAGGTGAAGTGGGGCTCGGGTTTTGGAGAAAGAAGAGAGGGAGGAATGACGAGGTGATGCCGGCGTGGGAGCTACGGCGATGGGCGATCGTGGTCGTGGGCGAGAGAGTGAGCGGGAAGGTAGTGGGGAATGGGAAGAGAGAACGAGAGTGAGGGGGAGGAGTTAGAGAGAGGTGCGCGCGCAGTTCCATGGTCGCAGTCGCGTTGGGGAGCGACGAGGCGGGGACGTGGGCGACGAGGCGGCGCGTAAAGGGAAAAGGAGCGGGAACTGAACGAAGTGGGGAAGAAAAGGGTGCTAACGGGTTGGGTCGGGTCGTTCGGGCGTGATGAGGGGAGGGCGCGGGCTTGGGCCGGCTAAAGAAAATAAAGGAAAAGGAGATGGGCCGGGCTCGAAAGAAATTAAATTAATTGGGAAGGAAAAAGAGGTGGGCCGAGCTCGGGATTAAGGAAATGGAAAAATATAAAAGACATAGGTAATAGGGTTTTGGGTTAGTTTAAGGAAAATAATGAAAGGAAAGATGGAAGTATAGTTAGGGTTTTAGGGAAAAGGATTTGGCTGGGCAAAAAAAATAGGATTTAGTGAAAAGAAATAGTTTTTACGATTTAGTTTTAGGTTAGTAGGTTAAGAAATTATTTTAAATAAAAAATTACACACATATATATTTATATATAAAAATTGAAATAAATCCGGATTAAATTCTGGGAAAAATACGGAAAATTTATAGAAAATTCAGGAAAATATCTGGAGACTTATTTATTAAAATACGCTAAATATTCAGAGGGGACTGGGTATAGAAAAAGGGAAAATAATAAAGGGAAAAATAAAAAGGATTTAAGTATTAGGATTAGTTTTAGGTAAAATGGATTTAAGAAGAGAAATAGAATAAAGGAATTAGGATTTTTTTTAAATACTTAAATTATTCATAAGTATAAATAGGTAAATTCGTAAGTGACCCCCTTTTATAAAAATACGGTTATTGGCGTATAAAAGAACTGGGTATTACAAAATCCGTGTATATGCTTTGTGTGTTCGTTTGTCGTTGAAAAGAATAAATTATCAATAATCAAAGTTAGATTTGAGGATACCCATGTATGAGTTGTATTCTATATATGTGTGTTTCAATTTATGATTTCGCTTAAGTGTAGGGTTGTTAGTGTGTATGTGCTGTGTGTGCATTTATTGTGTATTCGTGTTATATGTGTATGTTTCGGCTGTCGGGGGTAAGGCTTCTATCCCATTAAGAATGTATAGAGCAGACACTCATTTGCTTGTGCTTTCAACCGTTTCGAGTAAATTTCGGCAGCACCTCCTCTCTGTTCTCCGAGTACACTGTAATAGAATAGATAATCATTTCAAAGCTGTGAAACAACGTTGAAATGAACTTCTATTCTATCTTTGTACACGAAGAACCAGCGGAAAAGTACCGACGAAATAACTCGAAACGGATGAAAACACAAGTGAATGCAGGTGTTTGCTTTATACATTCCTAACTTGTCCACACTGGACAAATCTATCGGTTATCATACGTTTGAATCTTCTCGTCACATAGACTATACGACGATTGTTAGTACCGAACTATACCGTCCGATATTTAACAACCTTTGTATAGTTCTATGTCACGACGAATATCGAACGTATATTAACCGGTAGACGGGGACTAAGTCGCGCTTTGATTTTCATATATCAGTATCGATGAGAATACGAAAGTTTCATATTATCATCAAGTATCATATATTGGTTTTAACTTGAACATTTAACTTTAATAGGTTTTACGTTTACATTTCGTTATTAAGAGTTCGAAGTTTTTAGTTTAGGGTAAATTTTTCTTGCGTTTACGGTAAAGTTGTACGTTTACGTTATTATCGAGTATCCTACTGAATGAACTAGTGCACCCTAAAGCCTAACCCAAATTAACCACAATAAACCCTAAACCCTAACCCTAAATAACCCTAATTAACCACAATTAACCATAATCAACCATAATCGTTACCCTAACACAAATTATCCCTAATTAACCCAAACTTAACCCAATTTACCCAAATTAACCTAATTAACCCTAATCGACACCCTAACCCTTTCAAATTATCAATAATTAAACCAAATTAACCCTAATCTCTAATTAACCCAAATTAACCCTAGCCTCTAACCCTAAACCTGAACCAAATCCTAACCATACATTGAACCCTAGCCCAAGTCTTACCCTAACCCTAACCTCAACTAATTAACCCTAACCCTAACTGAACCAAACCCTAACCCTAACCCTACCCTCAACTAAACCCTAACCAACCCTACCCTCAACTGAACCCTACCCTCAACTGAACCCAACCCTCCTCCTAACCGAATCCTGAACCCTAACCCTAACCCAAGTAGCAACCCAATAATCACCAAAAATAGAAATTAATAGCATAATTAGAAGTAAAACTATGAAATTTACTAACCTGTAGCTAGGCCGGCAATGGAGGAGACCGGAGACGGTCGACGACGTAATCGGTTACGAGTCGCAGGCGGTGGCGACGAGGAAGTCGACGAATCGCGGGAGAGCGGTTGCGACGAGGCGCGGGCAGTGGCGACGAGAGGCGCGCGCGGGAGATCGAGTGATGAGAGAGTTTTTTTTGGATCGAGGACTTTTCTGTGTTTATTTTTTATTAATAACCCATATACATGCCCCTACGGATACAACCGTAGGTCTTTTTTTTACGGCTTCGTAGGGCCAAATAACAAATTACGTTTTAATATTTTTAAATTAATTCGTATGGCACCATAGGGACAACAATAAGGATCTACGGATTAATCCGTAAGGGCAAACTATTATTGCCTCCACGGATAACTATATCCGTAGGGGCAACCCCTTATTATAGTAGTGATAAAAGCATATATCTATAATCTCCCAATCTAATTAATAATAAAAGGTTGATATAAATTACATATTTTTATTTTAAATATTATTATTATTATTATTATTATTATTATTACAAAAATACCTCAAGAAAATGATTAAAAATTAGTCTATCAAATCTGTATCTTTCTAAAATTAGGTGTGAACTTATATGTATATGATTTATGTCTTAATATAATGAACTTATATATCCTTTTAAAATTAGGCTTATAACATTTTATTATAAAAATATCATTTTAATAAGTTTGCAACCTTATATTAAAACTGTTCATTTCTTTTTAGAAAATGATTCCTCAAAACATTTTAGGGTAAAAATGAGAGAGAAAACTTGCAGGGTAAATAAGTATAATTATGTGAAGAACTTGGGCTTGTAATATTTTATAGTAAAAATCTTATTCCATTCAATTTGCAACTTGCCTTAATAACCAACTTTAGTAAAAGAAATATTTCCTTTTTAAATTAATAATTTTAGGTCTAGGTTAGAGAAAAAAAATGAGTAAGCGATTACTCGTATGCGATAGCTAGAGTAAGAAAATTAGGGTTTATATCATTTTTTAAAAAAATTCCTTGTAACTCATAAGTCGACTCTAATTATCGAAATCTTGTAGCATCCAGAAAATAATAGTAATTTTGGTTAACATGAGGTGGTAGCAAGATGCGATGGGATTGATGTTATAACAATAGCAAGGAGGATAGTTGTAAAATATCAAGCGGCATGTTACATCGTTTTTACCCTAATCAACTTATTTCAAAAAACGCGTCCTTTTTAAAATAAGGAACATAATTAAAATTTCGTCCTATTTAAATAGTGGGGCATGCAGATTAGAAAAACAAAACAACGAGTACATCGGCAAGAGCAAAAGCAAATGATTCGTAACCAAAAAGTTAATAAATACCGATACTGGAAAGCTTTATTTCCATCTATTTGACTGGAATATGAATTTTCCATGTTTAATGGGTACTTAAGGGAAACTTGTGGTGCGATAAAGGACAGCGAATATAGTAAGGGAAGTCAAGTGATGAGTGGGGAAATCGAGACTAATCTTCACTGTGAAAAAGGTTTCATATAAATAGAGTCATTGATTGAGTTCCTTTTCAGATCTCCTTCAGATGTTGTCTTCCGTCGATCTCCCGGTGGATTCTGGAGGGGATCCCCTATTGTGTGTGGGTCTCAATGGGTTTTGAGGAGATTTGGTGATTGGAGGAGTTTGATGCCAAGTACCAGCAAAGAAGTTCCGGGATGGTTTGATACCACCGAGGACCCTCCGACGATCAAGTTAGTACTTGATCCGAGCAGTGTAACGGCTAAGTGGAGTAAAAATGGCTTACTTAACCCTTCTGTGATGGGGTTTATACGGTGGTGGAGGCACGCAGCAGCAGACGTGAGAATCTCGCCGGCAGTTACGCTTCCGACGTCATGCCCGCGTAGAGAGCGGATCGCCCATGAATGGGGATCGTGAAGGCGTGGAACGTGGGATGTTGCTGGCGGAGAATCCGCGCATGGCGAGATTCACGGAGCAGCGGTTACGCCTGTGAGCGGCGGAACTGGTCGGAGGACCGAGGAAGACGGTCTCGGCCAAGGGGCTCGGGGACGAGCGAGAAGGCCGAGGAGACTTGGTCCTGTGGCAGCTCAGGGCGAGCTGAGGGGCCGAGGAGGCCAATCTGCAGGGAGCCCCGAGGAGGGCTAGCTTGTACTGGCCGATCGGATACAGGGATGGCCTGGTCGGTCTTTGTGGGCCCTTTCTTCTGAGTTCTGGGACGTGTCATCCGCCACGTGTCCTGATCTTAAGGGTCGCCAATATTGAGCATTGTCAGTCATGAATCCGCATTCGTGAAAAAACATATTTCTAACCATCTATTAACAATTTTATTATTTTAAAGTGAGAAAATAAAGCATATCGAGGTCCTAGATGAATTAGAGAGCATGGTAGGAGAAGGAAGTGACGGGGAGAGAAGGAAGTGGGAAGAGACTTACCGATAGTGCAATTTGGTCTAATAACCAAAGTGCCGAATTTTTGCTCTTGATCTACCGCTTCTTTCGCCTTGAAATTTTTATAGTAGCTTTGGGATGAGTCTTCAAGCTCCAGATTTTTTTGGCTTTGGGTGAGTGAGATATGGAACGAGGATGCTAGGGATGTTTTTATAAAGTTTAGAGGGTCAAAATCGAATCCCAAAGGATCTGATCCAATAACCGATTCCCCATGAGAGAATCTCGCCCGTTGATCGCGAGATCAACGTCCACAAATTGATCTCGCTCCAGCACCAATGTAGCTTCAGGGCGGTTGATTTGAAATTGACGGTCCAGATCGATCCATAAGGTATTTTAAACATAGAAATCATAATAAATTCAATTTAATCTTTAAAAATTCATTTTAAACCATAAAAATTCAAAATAAAATCCTAAAAATTATTTTAAAATTTGTTTTTATCTTTTTAAAAATATTTTCGCTAAAATAAAAATTCTTATATATATATAATCTAAATAAATTTTAATAAATTCGAACAAATGCCCAAAAATTCATTTAAAATTATTTCTTGTCTTTGAAAAAATGAATCTTTTTCTAAAAGGATCTTTTCTCTTTGAAATACCACTAAATGGTTTTATTCTTTTGAAAAATTTCTTTTCTCTACCAAAAATAAAAACACTATTATATATTTTTCAAAATATACCTTTTTAAAATCCTTTTTTTCCTAATACAAAACTTCATTTTCTTTTCTAAAATATTTTCCCTTTTCCTTTTTTTCCAAAAAACAAAACTATTAACTATAATATTTTATTTCATTACAAACAACTTTCTTTAATATTTATTATTTAAAATGAAACGAGAACGATCGTTACACCGGTTTATGTTCAGACGAACAGGTATAAAACAACACTCACAGGGAAGGATCTAGTAAGTGGCCAGGGGCAACGTGACCCGCTGAATTTTTGAAAAAAAAGATAGACTAATATCTATTATAAATATGAAATTGGAAATTTTAGACATGTCTCATATATATTTATAGCTTAAATAAAATATTTGGTTCAGATGGTAGTTCATTTTGTTTTCAAAGAAAAGATGTTGGGTTCAATTACCACTGTCCATAATTTATTTTGGATTTTATTAAAGAGATTTTGGATTTCATTAGAATTCATCTTTATATTGCAAAACCAAAACACCCCCCCCCCTCCGTTATAGTTGACTTACTTAAACTTTTGTTGCTACTTTACAAATTATTCAACGATTTTATATGATATTTATCATTAATTTTCTTAACGTAGGCTTGTTTTGTCTCGAGCCCCCTATGGCAAATATTTCCACATCCACCCATGTCCACTCATATCTAACCTGACTTTATCTAATTTTCAACCCGTCCGATCGAATTCAGATGAGTATATGATGTCCTAAAACCCCCAAAAAAATCGGGTGAGCGTCGGTCGTGTTGGGTTTTGGTCAAACCCAAAACGACTTTCACCCCTACCCTATTGTAATTTCAGGAATAAAATATAATAAGTTCTGTATATATTATGGTTAAATTTCAATAAATCCACAATTTTACTCATTTTTCCAAGTAAATTGTTTTTAAATGGATTGATAACACTAAGATACAACTCTTAACAAGAAATGCGGTAGTTAGATTGAATGGTTCCCCAAAAAAATATGGTCATGAAAATAGGATGTTAATTAATATAAGAAATGTTGCAAGTAATCGATGAGATGATTATTGCATAGAAAATAACACATTAGATGTTTGATAGGCTATATATCTGCATTAGATAGCTAGCAAAACAATTAATTTGGCAATGTATATCTAATATTCTACTGTTATAATCCAAACTAGCAATTTGAGAGGCCGGCGGTTCGATTCCTGACGGATGTCGGATCATGTCAAGATGTTACCTTCCATAGATCTGCTGTTGGCAATAATGGACGGCTGAGATTGGAGTTGGAGGATGGCTTCTGAAGCGTGTGGATCTCAATGGGTTTGAGGTTGTTTGGGCCAAGCTACCTGCAAGGAAGTCCCGGGATGGTTGTACCACCGAGAACCCTCCGACGGTCTAAGTTAGAGAGGAAATCCGAGCAGAGTAACGGCTTAATGAGTTTAATGAGTGGGAAAAAACCTACTTGAACCGTCTGAAGGAGGGGTTTAAATAGTGGTGGCAGTATGCAAGCAGGCGCGAGAATCACGACGGACGTTACGCTCCCGACGTCACGTCCGCGTGATGGGCTGGATCCCGCATTAATAGCGGGACAGGCTCGTTAATGGGGGATCGTGATGGCGTGGAACACGGGACGGGGCCGGCGGATATCTCACGCATGGCGAGATTCACAGGAGTGAGGCGGTTGCGCCTGCGAGTGGTGCCGTTGGTCGGTCTACAAGACCGAGGAAGATGAGCTCGGCAGGAGAGCTCGGGGACGAGCGGGAGGTCGAACTATCTTGGTTCTGCTAGAGCCCGGAGGCGAGCTGAGAGGGCCGAGGAGGCCAGTTGTGCAGGAGGCTCGGAGACGAGCCAAAGGTTGTCTGTAGGACGGGTATAGGAGCAGTCTGGTCGGCCACTGTGGGTCCTTTCTTGCAAGCTTTGGGACACGTCATCTGCCACGTTTCATGATTTGGGAGATCACCGGTATCGAGCATCATCATTAGCCCCCCACTCTCGCCTCGATCTACTCACGGGTCGGGTCGAGAGTGGTCTGCCGGGTTACCCGAGGTGAGCTCCTTTTTGTAGATATCGTCGGGGCGTATTTCCGGGCAATCTGTTGTATTTTCTGGATGAAGCCAGCGAATCGGGGGTGAGATCTTTGCATTAAAGGGGATGCGCCGGATCGAGCGTACATTTGCCGAAGCGACGGCCCACGTGTCTGGCGCTGGTTGGTTGATGTGACGGGCGAGGGTTCCCTGCGTCCGATGGGGTGCGACCAATGCGTGTGCGACAGGTGGAGCGATGGTGGCCGTCAAATGCGATGGGTCGTTTTGGCAGGAGGTGACCGTCGCCGTTAGATGTGTACGCCGGCAGCTATAAATAGAGGTGGGGTTCCCATCAAGGCCCATATATCTTCATAATTTTCTCGTCCAGAGTCTCGTTAGCTCGGCGCTCTCCTTTTTAAGTCGGATCTCAATGTTTTCTCACCCGAGGACTCCTCTCCATCAGGTTAGATGTCTTCTTCTGTGGGTCTGTAGAGATAGTTCGGATAGAGTCTAAGGAGCCCCCTGTAGATTCTTCCTCTTCTTCTTCTGTTTCTTCTACTTCTGAGTCGCGTCTGTTTCCTTTCTTTGGCAGATCAAACGGACCGATCCAGGATTCGTTCTGCCCTCAGTGCCTTGTCCCATAGGAGAGCCGGGGGTGCGGCCGTGCCTCGGACTGACTCGAGCCCCGCACCAAACGTGTCGTCGTCGGCAGGGCCATCATCTGACCCGAGCCCCCTACTGGGCAGGGGAAGCGGAGGAGGACGTAAACATGGTTCCTCTTAAGAAGGAGAAGACGGTATCCCGCGCACCACCGACCGAGATTCCCGAGGGGATTCCAGTGCAGGAGGACGACGCCTGTTTCGTGGTCCCGTCCGGGATTTCCGTTGCCGCCAGCCTGCTTGCTGATATGGAAGAATCGGCCGGAGGCCAAATTCCGCGGGGGACCTTGAGGGCCCAAGTGGCGGCTATAGTCTAGGAGGCGGTGCATGTATGTATTCTCGTCCGAGCGTCCTTTTCTCAGTTCGACCGTCTCTAAGTCTTTCTGCTGTTTTTCATCAGATTCTTCAGCACTGCGCACTCGTTGCTCGCCTGGAGGTTGAGGAGATTGCCCCTGCTATGAGGGGGCGGGGGAATCCTCCTCGGAGGCCGAGGATCTGCGGCTCGAGCTGCGTCTGGAGAGAGAGAGGATGGCCGTCCTTGAATCTCGATCGGCCGCCACGGAGCTCACCGTCTCAAAGTGCCAGGAGTCCTATCACCGGCTAAGCGAGTCCCACCGAGCCATCGAGGATAAGTTGTTGGAGCTGGCCGATCGCTATGCTGCAATGAAGAGGGCGAGGGATGCCAGCAGGCGGGATGCCGAGGCCACGCTTCAGGTGGCGGAGGTTGCCGAGGTTCGAGCTCGGAAGGCAGTTGATTGTAATAAATTCTTGTTGTGTAAATCAATTCAAATGATCCCCGGCAACGGCGCCATTTGATTGTAATAAATTCTTATTGTGTAAATCAATTCAAATGATCCCCGGCAACGGCGCCATTTAATTGAATGAAATTCTCATTGTGTATGTTTAGAAAATGTATTTAGAAATCACAACCAAAAATTATTTTGACCGCAATCAATAACGGTGTCGAATGTAGCGCGTTAGTAAGTGCGGATCGTCCACAGGGAAAGTGTAATCGTTCGTCTTTTGAATTAGATGAGTCGAAACTTTAAAAAAAAGAAAACAAAACAATTCATGATTTATATTTGAAGTTCAAGAATTAGAAAATATAGATCTAATAACAAGAAAAAGATAGAATCAAGAATTGAGAGTTTGATGATTTTTCCAACCAAATATCAAGAATCGAAATGAGGCTCGTAGGAATCGATCGGATCTATAGATGTGATGTAATCTTACGATGACGTATTCTTATCTTTCGATGAATTGATACTAGATCGATGATGATCGACGAGAATTAGGGATTTCTAGTGAAACTAGGGTTTCATCATTTATCCCTTGTTCCTTCGTCGATATCATTTACATTCTAGCCTCTAGTAAATTCAAGAAACGATCGTAGATCCCTAATTTCGAGCGATAACAATCAAGAAAGCATCGCAACGAAACTAGGTCATCGATTCTTGAACTTGCTAGGGTTTACAAAGCTCGTAGGACTCAAGAATCGTATTAAGATTTGTTACATCATCATTCTATTGATTGTCTCGACTCCTTTACGAGCGGAGTTTTACTCAAACATCATTACAAGAACTACAATCATAAATTGAGATCGAATCATGATGCAAGAATTTAAAGAAAACGAGATTAAAGAATTTCACCTTTTATTTATATCAACAATTTCATTACAATCGCTCAAGAACTACAAGAAGAAGAACTCGATTGTCGATTTGGCTTCGCTCGGCTCCGTGAGTCGCGGATCGGCTTGGATCACTTGCTCGTTTGGAGATCAGCTCCGCTCCTAAAAGGTTGAAGGGTTTCTCGCTTGATTGGTACTTGGGATCTTGAATTTGGAGTGGAATTAGGGTTAGGGTTTCGCACAAGTCTTGTCACTAGACTTGTGGAAGAAGATGGAGAATTGAACTACTAAAGATTAGGGAAGTAATGAACTAATGAATTAATGAACAACCTCAACCCTTAGATCTAGGCTCCTATTTATAGATATCCAAACCCTAAATCTAGGATTTCAAATTTTAAGTTTCCCTCCAAAAGTTTGTTGAGGAAATATGAATTTCTCTCCAAAAGTTAGTTAGCTAGAGAGGCTTCTAGAAGAGATTAGTTAGGAGCTTAATTAGGATTAGCTTAATTAATCATCTTTGCTGATCTGGAAGAAACTTCGAGAGAATTCTGGAGTTTGAAGTATATGAAAGGAATGTGGGCCCAGAGATAAGAATTTTGCACAGAAAATGGCGCGCTGAAGTGGCAATACCGCCGCGGAACCGCGGCGCAAGCCGGCTCCCGCCGCGCTTCCGCGGCGCTTTGGGGGCTTTAGGGCTTGAATCCTCTGGTTCTGATTTGGGCTGACTTGTGGGCTTTCTTATGATATGTTGAATATTGTAACTCCTTCTGTATTGCTACCAGCTCTCAGGTCTTTGAGTTGACGTAATGTTTGATCAGCAAAATGACAATTTTGGCCTTTCTTCTGGATTTTCTTGCACTGATCTCGAAACAAGTGTTGCGCAATATAGGGATGATGCGATGCCATGATATGCAGTCAATTTCCCTAGAAATGCCGGTTTTAAAGTCTAACACATGCAATCTGATATTTAACGACTGATTTGCTAATATGTGCTATATGAATGCCGAACACTTCTAGATGAGTGTAAAAGATAGGGAAATTGCCGTGTTAAAAATGCAGTATTTTCGACTGATTAAATTCCCCCAAACTTATTTTCGATCGTCTCGAACGAATTGTTTTATTAAAAATAGAAGGAGAAAATAAAGAAAGAGAAAAACTAACTAGCATACTTTCGTAGGCAACACGATTGCACTGAGCACGTGCAACAAGCCTTTAAACCTCTAGGTGTCCCTAGTAGGAGGAGTGTTGTCTCCTGAGGGTTTTCAGAGGATTGCACCCACAAAATCCAATAATAAAAGAAAGATCATGAATATTACATTTAAAGAAAAGAATTGTAAAAGAAAAGCCTTGAAAATTAGGCTTTCCAACTAAGCTAGCTTTTCGGTTGTCATGAGCCCTATCTTAATAGTCATGAAAAGATGTCAGAAATCACGTCCTTCCTCAATAAAACATCGTCTTATTCTTCATTCCTATCTTTCTTCCAAACATTGATCATATAACCCTGCGTGTGTGTAAAGACATCCCTACACCCGGAGAATTCAATTCAAGCTATCATACTCTTGCCCATACGTCTCAGTACTTTTTAATTAATGAATATTTAGACGAATTTGCTCACACACTTTCATGTGACCGTTAATACTTCTTGAGGTACTAACCGACCGATTACTCATGTGCTTGCTTATTTGGTGTATTTTCCTCGTCTTGCACTACCTTAGGCATAACAGTGACTCCCAGACCAGTTGGTCTTAGGGCATTAGGTGAAGAGGCACCCTCGCTATATATTTTTTATTGCCCTTGGTGATAACAAAACCAGTGTCCATTTTTCTCACCACTTTATATTTTCTTCATTTTTTTTCTTCATACTTTTGGCTTTAAGACAAGAGCATTTCAAGGTATCCTCTACTATCCCAGGCTTTAAGACGTGTGTAAGTGCGAATAGCAGGGTATCAACGTTCAAAATGTTTGGCTTTTAGAATAGGAACTATTTTTCAGACTTATTTTTATCCTCAGATTAGTGACTTCCTTCATCTTACTAACCCTTGGGACAACGGCTCATAACTACTTATTACTAGTTCGTATAAGAAAACTTCTAATTTTCTTGGTTTTCTTAAATTTTTCTAATCTCATGGATGTAATTTTTCACTATCTAAACTTTTATTATCTTATTTATGTACAAAAATATTTTTATTTTTATTTTATTTTATTTTTTTGAAATTTTTTAAATTTTTATTGGTTTTGAAAAATGTTTTGTGTTTATGCAAAGTATGATGCAAATGATACGAAAATAAGCGCAAACCTCCCCCAAACTTATTTTCAACAGTGTCCTCACTGTTGCCAACAGCTATATCTCCAAAACCTGTAAGCTTGGGAGGAATTTATTAGTGCGGGCAAAATATTTAAGTGAAGAACCTCCCCCAAACTTATTTTTGGCTCAAAATTTTGTAAAAATTTTCTTTTCAAGAGCCAGAAAAAATGCCCCCCCCCAAACTTGAGTTAAGCAATGTTAATATTTGAAAATCACATGAGGGGGGTCAAAAATCATTAGTCGATACCAAGCTTTGCAAAGATCGAATGTCAACACCAACCATTCAAAAATTTTATCAATGCAGTGCTCTGGTTGGTGGAAGAAGAAGTGGGGAAAGGTTAAGAGGTGGAATAGAATGTGTGTGCGTCTCATTTTGGAGAGACGATGCAGTGAATGTGATGGATTACTCGCATTCTTTTTACAGTTCAGAGGAAGGGGTGGAGGTTCAATTTCAGTGATTGGATGATTCATCTCAACACCCGTGTCATTCAAAAATGCGAGTTCATCAGCGAAGATCTCCTCAAAAGTTCCATCTATACCCCGATGAATAATGTCATCACAAAGTGCGGGGTGATCTTCAGACTCTAAAAGCAGTTCATAATCAGTGTTAGTTGTTGACCCGGACATCTCAGTGGAAGATTCCGTATGTGTATGATACATAGTTGAGTCAAACAACAACATATGAAAAGAGTCAAGATCAGTATCAGGAGGATCATCTAATTCGCTGCTGTCGACATCCATTAAGTCGATAGAACAGACCTGAGCAGTAGGTTCGGAGGGTACACTTCCCAACTTGTAAATGTTCAGTTCTATTGACCTATTCCCGAAGGATAGGGTCATAGAACCATTACGACAGTTGATGATAGCGTTGGAAGTGGCCAAAAGGGGGTGACCTAAAATCACCAGAATTTGATTCCGTGGGTTCGCTACAGGCTGTGTATCAATTACAATAAAGTCCACAGGGAATATAAATTCCCCGATTTTTATTAACACATCCTCCAGTTCACCCCTAGGTTTGGTGATTGATCGGTCAACCATCTGGAGAGTTATGCTCGAGGGCTTTAACACTCCGATATCTAGTTGCTTATAAACCGAGTATGGAAGCAAGTTAACACTAGCGCCAAGGTCTAGTAGAGCACGGTTGATGTGTTTTTCCCCAATAGAAATGGAAATAGTAGGACAGCCAGGGTCCTTACGTTTCCTCGGTAATTGCTGGGGGAAGGCCGTGTCTACTGTTTTTGCCATGAATATCTTCTTGGGCACTTGAGTCTTCCTCTTCCTAGTGCACAAGTTCTTAAGAGTTTTCGCATAAGACGGAACTTGTTGGATGGCATCTAGGAGAGGGATGTTGATGTTAACTTGCTTAAAAATGTTCATAATCTTCTCCATATGTGGACTCGGTGTGTTAGCCCTTAACCGATTCGGATAAGGTGCTTTAGCAATAAGCGTTGGGTCCATCATAGGAGAAGGAAGTGTGTGTGGAACCGATCCCAGAATAGAAGTGGGGATCGTCCGTGGAGGAGTAGAAGAGGTGGGCTGAAGTGGCGAGCCTTTTGGGAAACGAAGAATAGGCTCGCAAGACGGTGGTGGGGTGGAAGAACTGGGGTTAGAATTAGAAGTGTGTGTGGAAGGAAAGGTCTCAGCCGGGGTATCATTGATAGGTTTTTCAGTGTCATCAATCTCTTCCCCAACATGATTGTCAAGCACTTTTCCAGATCTCAACGTGATTGCATCCACATGATATGAATAGCTAGGATTAGGTAAAGGTTGAGCTGGAAGTTTCCCTTTCTCTCTTGCACGTATTTCGGCTTTTAGTTGTGCAATTTGTTCTTCCATCGATTTGATATTCTCATTTTGAGAGACAATGATCTTTATCACATTCTCGACGGAAGATTGCAAACTTGCCGTCCCTTGGATGGATTGTTTCATGAAAGTATCCAAGGTTTGTGCTAGTGCAGAGGTATTATCTGTACCGGTCAATTGCAAAGGACTAGACGGTGCAAAAGTGTTGGCCGGATTTTGAAAGTTTTGTGCTTGGAAGGGGTGCTGACTCAATTGAAGTGGTGGCTGCTGTTGTGGTGGAGGGACCCTTTGGAAATGATTCGTGTTTGGAACCGTGTTTTGAGATTGGGATTGGTTCCAAGCAAAGTTAGGGTGATTCCTCCAACCCTGATTATTTGTGGAGGAAGATGGATCGTTTCTAGGTCTTTGAAATGCGGCATTGGTATGCTCATGACCTTGAAACGGACATTCTTCCGTCAAGTGAGACGGATCAGAACAGCAGCCACATACAGTTTTGGAGAGTGACATTTGATTTAGGGTGGCGGCTAAAAATTTATTTTCCATAGTCTCGAGTTTCTTGTGTATAGCTGCAATGTCAGCTCTAACTCCTATGGAAATATCATTGCCCTCCCTAGACGATTGACTCACACCCTCCCACTGTAAAGATTTTTCAGCGAAATCTTCTAGAAAATTCCAGGCTTCCCCATCATCTTTAGTCATGAAGTTGCCTTGACACATGGATTCAAGGGTCTGTCTTGTGTTAGAATTAATGCCCTCATAAATGATTCGGCACAGATCCCATCTCGGGATGCCGTGATGTGGACATTGGACTAACAGATCCTTGAAGCGTTCAAGACATTTTGAAAATGTTTCATTTGGAAGCTGGGTGAATTGATAGATTTCGCTACGGACTCGAGCTGTTTTTTTGTGTGGGTAGAATTTCTTAAGGAATGCTTTGACGAATTCGTCCCAATTTGAAATGGAATGTGCGGTAGTGTTATATAGCCACTTCTCGGCTATATCGCACAAAGTGAATGGGAGAAGACGAAGACGTAAAGCATCCACAGAAAGCTGTGAGGTACCCATCATTGCGCATACATTTTCAAATTTGGTGATAAACACGTATGCGTCTTCAGACTCGAGACCGTGAAATTTTGGTAGAAGGTTGATGTATTGGGGTTTTATTTGAAAATTTTCCCCGTTGGCTGGTGGAATGGAAAGACAGGTGGAAAGTGGGCCTCGTGTAGGATAGCATCTCTCTTGGAGAGAGATGCGAAGTGGATTCTGCGCACCAACGGACGGCGGCAGGGTAGTGGAAAAGAAGTTCGATGGAGACGGATCCATCGATGTGGGTGTGGTGGTGGGTAAAGAAAAGGTAAATGTAGAAATACCGACTTTTGGGTCGATGAGGGAAACGCGGACTTAACGGGCACTAGAAACCCGTGTCCAGCCTATCTTGCACTAAAAAGGGTTAGTACAAGTGGCAGCGTGATTTATAATTAGGGGAGAGAATGAATGTGATTGGTGTTTGTTTTGAAAAAGATACGGATTTTTGAAAAAATGATGCAACACAACAAATGCAACACACAAAACCCTAATTCTAGTGGTCACCTAGGTCCGGCTCTAGACCGCTCCTAACTGCCAAAAGACAAGTCGCAGGATCAATCCTCCACTGTCTCTTTGTCCCCCTGTGGCCAGGTAAGTGCCAGGTAAGTGGGAAGGTACTCCACTACGTAAGTAGTGGGCCTAATTAATAACCACTAGCCTTCGACACATTTACCTTAGACACCACAAGAAAACGCGGATAAGCAATGAATTACCCACGGCCTTCTCTTGTCCTAAGTGAGCGCGACGGTCCTTAAAGTCATCTCTAGATATATTTTTTTAATTAATGAGGGTAAATGCAGATGCAAGTTTGTGGTTTTTGGGGCTTAGGAAGGGTAATGAACTCCCCACCTAATCTGGATTTGGTCGTGCCCCTTAATATCCGTATTAATTATGCAAACAACCACAAAGATCAAAACAAGCACAATTTAATTTTTGCAATTTGCGCGCTGCGATTATTTGCAAAGAAACCTGCAGAAATTGTTATTTGGAGCAGATGAGGAGAGAGATAAGAAAGTGAGGAGCTTACAGAGAAATTTTGGTACACTGAAGCAGCTAGGCCGCTGCGGAACCGCCGCAGAAAGGGTGTCTTTGCCGCGGAATCGCGGTGGAGTGAGGAGATCTCTGCACAAAATTTTAGGTAAATGCTTCTGTTGCTCCCCTTAGCTCTCTGGAATATTCAGAAAAATTTCTCCACAGCTCCAGAAGTTCCAGATTTCCTCGCACAAATCACAACAACTCTATTAGTGTTTGCGCGAATTTTGATCACAAAATTTGTAATGGAATAAACTTTTCAACTCAAATTTCAAAATACGAACAATAAGCGCACTATCCCCGGCAACGGCGCCATTTGACTGTAATGAAATTCTTCGTTGTGTGTTTCAAATCAAATGATCCCCGGCAACGGCGCCATTTGACTGTAATAAATTTTTGTTGTGTAAATCAATTCAAATGATCCCCGGCAACGGCGCCATTCTTGTTGTGTAAATCAATTCAAATGATCCCCGGCAACGGCGCCATTTGATTGAATGAAATTCTCGTTGTGTATGTTTAGAAAATGTATATAGAAATCACAACCAAAAATTATTTTGACCGCAATCAATAACGGTGTCGAATGTAGCGCGTTAGTAAGTGCGGATCGTCCACAGGGAAAGTGTAATCGTTCGTCTTTTGAATTAGATGAGTCGAAACTTTAAAGAAAACAAAACAAAACAATTCATGATTTATATTTGAAGTTCAAGAATTAGAAAATATAGATCTAATAACAAGAAAAAGATAGAATCAAGAATTGAGAGTTTGATGATTTTTCCAACCAAATATCAAGAATCGAAATGAGGCTCGTAAGAATCGATCGGATCTATAGATGTGATGTAATCTTACGATGACGTATTCTTATCTTTCGATGAATTGATACTAGATCGATGATGATCGACGAGAATTAGGGATTTCTAGTGAAATTAGGGTTTCATCATTTATCTCTTGTTCCTTCGTCGATATCATTCACATTCTAGCCTCTAGTAAATTCAAGAAACGATCGTAGATCCCTAATTTCGAGCGATAACAATCAAGAAAGTATCGCAACGAAACTAGGTCATCGATTCTTGAACTTGCTAGGGTTTACAAAGCTCGTAGGACTCAAGAATCGTATTAAGATTTGTTACATCATCATTCTATTGATCATCTCGACTCCTTTACGAGCGGAGTTTTACTCAAACATCATCACAAGAACTACAATCATAAATTGAGATCGAATCATGATGCAAGAATTTAAAGAAAACGAGATAAAAGAATTTCACCTTTTTATTTATATCAACAATTTCATTACAATCGCTCAAGAACTACAAGAGGAAGAACTCGATTGTCGATTTGGCTTCGCTCGGCTCCGTGAGTCGTGGATCGGCTTGGATCACTTGTTCGGTTGGAGATCGGCTCCGCTCCTAAAAGGTTGAAAGGTTTCTCGCTTGATTGGTACTCGGGATCTTGAATTTGGAGTGGAATTAGGGTTAGGGTTTCGCACAAGTCTTGTCACTAGACTTGTGGAAGAAGATGGAGAATTGAACTACTAAAGATTAGGGAAGTAATGAACTAATGAATTAATGAACAACCTCAACCCTTAGATCTAGGCTCCTATTTATAGATATCCAAACCCTAAATCTAGGATTTCAAATTTTAAGTTTCCTTCCAAAAGTTTGTTGAGGAAATATGAATTTCTCTCCAAAAGTTAGTTAACTAGAGAGGCTTCTAGAAGAGATTAGTTAGGAGCTTAATTAGGATTAGCTTAATTAATCATCTTTGCTGATCTGGAAGAAACTTCGAGAGAATTCTGGAGTTTGAAGTATATGAAAGGAATGTGGGCCCAGAGATAAGAATTTTGCACAGAAAATGGCACGCTGGTGGCAATACCGCCGCGGAACCGCGGCGTAAGCCGGCTCCCGCCGCGGTTCCGCGGTGCTTTTGGGGCTTTAGTGCCTGAATCCTCTGGTGCTGATTTGGGCTGACTTGTGGGCTTTCTTATGATATGTTGAATATTGTAACTCCTTCTGTATTGCTACCAGCTCTCAGGTCTTTGAGTTGACCTAATGTTTGATCAGCAAAATGACAATTTTGGCCTTTCTTCTGGATTTTCCTGCACAGATCTCGAAACAAGTGTTGCGCAATATAGGGATGATGCGATGCCATGATATGCAGTCAATTTCCCTAGAAATGCCGGTTTTAAAGTCTAACACATGCAATCTGATATTTAACGACTGATTTGCTAATATGTGCTATATGAATGCCGAACACTTCTAGATGAGTGCAAAAGATAGGGAAATTGCCGTGTTAAAAATTCAGTATTTTCGACTGATCAGCAGTAGCCGAATACAAAGGGTCGGACCAGTTTTACGTCGACCTCGGCGAAGCCTCTGCTATTGCATGGCACAAAGCTCTTGATGGCGTCAAGGAGCAGTTTCCGGAGTTTACCGACGGCGAGCTCCGTGCTCGGGTCCCACTTTCGGTGGTCATGCCTTCGGCAGATGGTGATGAGAGAGGTGAGGTCTAGGCGAGGCTTGCGGCCTGAATTTTTTGGCTTTTCCTCCTTCTCTCTCTTTTTGTAAGCCTCCGGGCAACTTGGCAAGGCTGGGGAGCCCATAATACCTTTTGTAAAGACTTTTGACTTTGTGAATATATTCTTTTTATGGTTTCTTTGCGTGCACATTATCCTTTTGCTTGTTGTTAAATCTCTGTTTGCACGGTGCTGCCTTCGTGTTAGGCCTGTTTTTCGTCCAACGATCGCACGTCGAGTTGAATCTGATCATTTGCCAAGTGTGTGAAGACCGGTGGGAAGACGGTATCTTTATATCCCCGAAATCGAGGTGGAGATCGCTCAGACGTAGATAGACCGAATGCCTCTTGGTGAAGGCTTTGTTCCTTAGCGTGGGTGGGCCGTAAGAGGCCTGCGAAGGAGGGGCCGAGCAGCATTGCTGCCCGGGGCCTCTTGGCGAGGGCTTTGATCCCTGGCATGTGTGGGGTAGGGAACTACCAGCCAGGGATAACCGAGCAAGGGCGGGCCCGGTTGCCTCTTGGTGAGGGCTTCGATCCTTAGCGCGGGAGGGGCCGTAAAAGGCCTGCTAGGGATGGCCGAGCAGGGTTGCTGCCCGGTGCCTCTTGGCGAGGGCTTCGATCCATGGCGTTGTAGGGTAGGGAACTACCAGCCAAGGATAGCCGAGCAGGGTAGCCGCTCGGCTGCCTCTTGGTGAGGGCTTCGATCCTTAGCGCGGGAGGGGTCGTAAGAGGCCTGCTAAGGATGGCCGAGCAGGGTTGCTGCCCGGTGCCTCTTGGCGAGGGCTTCGATCCCTGGCGTTGTTGGGTAAGGAACTACCAGCCAGGGATAGCTGAGCAGGGTAGCCGCTCGGCTGCCTCTTGGTGAGGGCTTTGATCCATAGCGCGGTAGGGGCCATGAGAGACCTGCTAAGGATGGCCGAGCAGGGTTGCTGCCCGGTGCCTCTTGGCGAGGGCTTCGATCCCTGGTGTTGTGGGGTAGGGAATTACCAGCCAGGGATAATCGAGCAGGGTAGCCGCTCGGCTGCCTCTTGGTGAGGACTTCGATCCTTAGCGCGTGAGGGGCCGTGAGAGGCCTGCTAAGGATGGCCGAGCAGGGTTGCTGCCCGGTACCTCTTGGAGAGGGATTCGATCCCTGGCGTTGTGGGGTAGGGAACTACCAGCCAGGGATAGCCGAGCGGGGTAGCCGCTCGCTGCCTCTTGGTGAGGGCTTCGATCCTTAGCGTGGGAGGGGTCGTGAGAGGCCTGCTAAGGATGGTCGAGCAGGGTTGCTTCCCGGTGCCTCTTGGTGAGGGCTTCGATCCCTGGCGTTATGGGGTAGGAAACTACCAGCCAGGGATAGCCGAGCAGGGTAGCCGCTCGGCTGCCTCTTGGTGAGGGCTTTGATCCTTAGCTCGGGAGGGGCCGTAATAGGCTTGCTAAGGACGGGTCATGCAAGGATTCGCCCGACCCTCCAGTCGTGTGAACATCGGGAAGGGTAATGGTCACGAACGACATGTGTCAGGGACGTACGGGGGAAAGGCGGAAAGTTTCAGGAAGCCGCATCAGTTTCGTCACGTGGCAGCGTGGCATTGGAGTAGCTGCTGCGATTCCCAAGGTTCACGCCGGTATGCACGAGAATCCGAGTCTTTGAAGATTCTGCTTGGGGTTATAAATCGAGAAGTAGGTGGCAGCTCCTTCGGCACCGCTTTCCTTTGAGATGACTGGGCGCGTGTATTTGATTGAGGAGATCATCTCCCTTGGCGATGTCTCTTTGTACGACCAATCCCTCGCCGAGGATGGGTATCGGGGTGTGGTTCAGCGCCTCGAGGATCACTTTGGGCGGCTTCTTCCTAGGCAGTCGTCCCTGCTTCAAATGTTGATGTACGCGATCTGGAGGAGGTCCCCGGGTCTAGATAACCCCTTCATCGAGGAGCTTCTGGATGAAGCGCTCGACAAGGTGTGTTCGATCTTTCTGTTCGGCCTCATCTCGAAAGCCAGGCACGACCGATCCTTGGCTCTATTCTGGAGTGTTTCAAGATGAGGTACATCGTGGGCCAAGGCTCAGAGGGCAGAGCGTCGGGTGCTTCCGTGGTAAGGCCGTGGCCCATGATGTACCCCATCCTGTAAGACCGTAGAAACTTGCGCCCGTCCGCGTCCTGTAGGCGGTAGGCTCCGCTGGGAAGTACCTTGGAGACGAGGAAAGGACCGTCCCATCTCGGGAAAAACTTATGCAGCTTGCCATGATCGATGAACTCGTTTCTCCGTAGGAACAGATCTCCGGTCTTGAAGAAGCGACACTTGACCCGTGCGTTATAGTATCGGGCAGTTTGCTGCTGATAGATGGCAGCCCTGATCTGAGCTCGGTCTCGTTTCTCCAGCAAGATGTCCAGATTGGTCCGTAGTGCCGTGGTGTTTGCGTCGTCGTCGAAGTGTTCGACCCGGTGACTGGGTAGCCCGATCTCTGTTGGGAACATTGCCTTGGTCCCGTAGCAGAGGCTGAAAGGGGTTTCCCCGGTGGGGGTCTTCTTTGACGTGTGCAGGGCCCATAGAACCCGGGGAAGTTTCTCGACCCAGCTGCCTTGGCGTCCTTCTAGGCGGGTCCGGAGACCTCTGAGGATGTCCCGGTTAGCAACTTCGGCTTGCCCGTTGAATTGAGGATGTGCGACTGCGGCAAACTTCATGAGGATATGATATTCATTGCAGAAATCCTTCACTTTCTCGTTTTCGAAATTCGTCCCGTGGTCGGTGATGATACACCTCGGGATGCCGAACCGGAGTATCAGATTGTTCTGCAGGAACTTGATGGTCGTGGTAGCATCGGTTTCCTGATGGGGACGGCTTCGATCCACTTTGTGAAGTAATCTACTGCGAAGAGGACATACTTGTGCCTGCCCACACCGGTAGGAAACTGGCCTATCATATCCAATCCCCACTGGGCGAACGGCCACGGGGAGGTTAGGGCGGTCAGCTCGGTAGCCGGAAGACGAGGTATGCTTCCGTAGAGTTGGCAACTCTTGCATCTCCTGAAGAGCTTCTGGGCGTCTTGGTGAATAGTTAGCCAGTAGTACCCGTGGAGCAATGCCTTTTGGATCAAGGTGCGGGCCCCTTGGTGTGCGTTGCCGACCCCTTCATGGATTTCTCGGAGGACATAGTCGGCTTCGTGGGGGGTCGACACACCGGAGCAGGGGCTGAGTGAATGACTTCTTGTAAAGGTTCCCGTTGCTCCAGACGAAGTGATGGGCTTTGGCTCGGAGACAGCGGGCTGCTCCCCGATCTTCTGGGAGCGTACCTTAGGAATTCCACAAGGGGCTTCCTCCAGTCTTGACTCTCTTGCTGGGCTGTGTACACATGAAGTATTGTCGCCTCGTCTTCCACACTGGGTTGTGGCAAGGTCTCGAAGAGGATAGATCGCTTGCTGTTGGCCGAGTAGGATGAAGCCAGCTTGCTCAGGGCATCGGCTTGGGCGTTGAGCTGCCTGGGTATTTGCTCTACCTGGACTTCGTCGAAGTTCTTTCGAAGTTTTCTTACCTCAGCCAGGTACTTCACCATTAGAGGTTCCCGAGCCTCGAAGTGGCCGGTCACTTGGCCAACGACTAGGGCTGAGTCACCACGGATCCGAATTGTTTTCTGCCCCATCCCGGAGGCCATGCGCAGTCCAACCAGCAGGGCCTCGTATTCTGCCGCGTTGTTGGAGGCCTTGAATCCGAGGTTTAGAGAGTACTCCATTTCTGCCTCGTTCGGGCCCCGAATGATGAGGCCGGCACCACAGCCTTCCTCAGTTGAGGACCCGTCGACGTAAATGACCCACTCAGGGACTGAGTCGGATCTCCCCACGAGCGGGTGTTGAGCTGCGAGGGTCGGCGTGGGCTCCGGTTCCTTACCGGGGATGGTGCATTCGACGATAAAATATACCAGGGCCTGTGCTTTGATGGCCTGCCTTGGGCAGTATTTTATGTCAAATTGGGACGGCTCCCACCTCCACTTCTCTAAGCGTCCCGAGGATTCGGGTGACGCGAGGATAGCCCCCAGCGGGCGCTCGGTAAGAACGAGGATGGTGTGCGCCTGGAAGTAGTGCCGTGGCTTACTTGAGGCCATAATGAGTGCCAAAACGATCTTCTCTATGGCTGGGTACCTTGTTTCTGCGTCTTTAAAGATGTGGCTCACATAGTACACCGGCTTCTACACTCCGTCGACCTCTTGAACGAGCACTAAGCCCGTTGCTTGGTCGGATACCGCCAGATACAGTGATAGCCCGTCTCCTTCGACTGGTCGGGTTAGCAGTGGTGGCGTCGCAAGGTGCCTCTTCAATTGGTCAAAGGCGTTCTGGCACTCTTCTGACCACTCGAACCTCGGGATCTTCCTTAGATCTTTGAAGAATGGGTGGCACTTCTCCCCGGGCCTCGATATGAAACGACTCAGAGCGGCTACCCGCCCTGTTAGTCGCATGATCTCGACGTTGGTCTTGGGCGCTGTCTTGTTGAGGATAGCGTCAATTTTTTCTGGGTTAGCTTCGATCCCACAGTGGGTGACCATGAAACCGAGGAACTTTCCCCTGGTGACCCCGAATGCGTACTTGGCGGGGTTCAGTTTCATCTTGAACTTGCGAAGTACCCCGAAGGCCTCGTCCAGGTCCTTGGCGTGGTCGGTCGACGAGACTGATTTGACAAGCATATCGTCGACGTAAACTTCCATGTTCCTGCCGATCTGTGGCTTGAACATGTGGTTGACCAATCGTTGGTACGTAGCTCCGGCGTTCTTGAGGCCGAAAGGCATCACCTTGTAGCAGTATACCCCCCGGTCCGTTGTGAATGCAGTATGATCTTCGTCTGCCGGATTCATACGGATCTGATTGTAGCCGGAGAAGGCATCCATGAAGCTCAATAGCTCGTGGCCTGCCGAGCCGTCGACGAGCTGATCCATCCGAAGGAGGGGATAGTTGTCTTTGGGGCAGGCCTTGTTGAGGTCGGTGAAGTCGACGCACATGCACCACTTCCCGCTTTACTTCTTGACCAGAACTATGTTCGCCAGCCACTTCGAATAGGGTACATTCCGAATGAAGTTGGCAGCGAGGAGCCGATCCACTTTGTCTTCGATAGCCTTCTGTTTGACCGAGGCGAAGCTTCGCTTTTTCTGTCTGGCGGGTCAGGCCGTAGGATCAACTCCGAGCTTGTGAGATATGATTTTGGGGTCGATCCCAGCATGTTAGTAGGCGTCCAGGCGAACACGTCGGAGTTTTTCCTGAGGAAATGAACCAGGTCATCTCGCTGAGTTCCTGTCAGAAGCAACCCGATCTGGACGTTCTTTTCGTCGTCCCTTTCTATCAGGGGGACCTCTATCAGTAGCTCGACCGGGGTTCCTTGGACCTCTTTTTGCTCGTCTCGAGTGTCCAGAGAACACCTGATGTCGCATTAGCCCTCGACATCGTCGGTTGGCCGCTCAGATAGACATCGTCGGTTGGCCGCTCAGCATACCTTTGCAATCCGCTGGTCTCCATAGACCTGGCCTATTCTGCCCTGATCGAGAGGGAACTTCATCGCCATGTGGTAGGTCGATATCTGGGCCCGGAGGGAGTTCAGCGTTGGGTGGCCGAGGAGGATGTTGTAGGCCGACGGGATTCTTGCTACGATGAATTCCACAGGCACAGTTCATGTGCGGCCGGCCTCCCCGATGTTAAACTGCAGAGTGACTACCCTTTCCGCCGGGATGGAGTGGTTGGTGAATCCTGAAAGGACGTGGGAGGTCGGCCTTAGGTCTGCCGGAGTGAGCCCCATGCGCAGAAAGCAGTCGTAGAAGAGAATGTCCGCCGAGCTATCCGAGTCGACCAGTATCATGTGCACCTCGTATTGGTGGACCCGAGCCGTGATCACCATAGGGTCGTTGTGGGGCAGGGATATGCCGTGGAAGTCCCCGTCGTAAAAAATGATCGGCTCGGTCTCCGTGGCCTTCTTCGTCGGGCGGCCGTCGACCTCGACGGCCGGCGCGAGGCGCTGAGTCTCATGGGTGCTCGACGGACCCCCCGTTGACATGACCATGATTTTTGATGAGTATCGGTTCCTTTCGGTGAGGTTCCTTAGGTCTCCTGGCGAGGTCGTTTTTGAGCTGTCGTGGCGAGTCTCACGTGCGCGACCCCATAGAGGGAGGGGGTTTCGGTCATGCCTGAGAGCAGGCGAGCTGACCGCCATCGCCTCGGGAAAAACATGGGTGCGACGAGACTCGGGGCGAAGCTCTCTGGCGTAAGTCCTCGAAGTCAAGCTAAGTGGTGCCCACCGGGTCATTGAATATGCCGGGGAGGCTTGCTGCTGTTGGAAACAGCGAGGCGATGATCGGTTGTGCCTATATGGGCAGAGCGTTCTCTCCCTTGTAGGGGTCCTGGTCCCGAGGTGGGGGAGCGACGACCTGGGGATCTTGCCCTGCCGTTTGGATGCGGATGAGCGCCTCCACGACTGACACGAGTCGGTCTGTCCAGCCGGCTAGGGCGTTGATGGCGTTCGGGGGAGGAGGTTCGTCCGCGCCTCCGTTGAGGGGGAGGCGACGGCTAGTGCTTGGATCGTCGGGGTGATCGCTCGGCATTGGGTTGAGATCGGAAGATGAACTTTTGTTTTAGTGGAATCAACATGTTCCCACAGACGACGCCAGCTGACGGATGTCGGATCACATCAATATGTTACCTTCCGTAGATCTGCTGTTGGCGATGTTGGACGGCTGAGATTGGAGTTGGAGGATGGCTCCTGAAGCATGTGGATCTCAATGGGTTTGAGATTATTTAGGCCGAGCTACCTGCAAGGAAGTCCCGGGGTGGTTGTACCACCGAGGACCCTCCGACAGTCAAGTTAGAGAGGAAATCCGAGCAGAGTAACGGCTTAATGAATGGGAAAAGACCTACTTGAACCGTCTGAAGGAGGGGTTTAGATAGTGGTGGCAGTAAGCAGGCAGGCGCGAGAATCACGCCGGCCGTTACGCTCCCGACATCACGTACGCGTGATGAGCGGGATCCCACAATAATGACGAGACAGGCTCGTTAATGGGGGATCGTGATGGCATGGAACGCAGGACGTGGCCGGCGGATATCTCGCGCATGGCGAGATTCGCGGGAGTGAGGCGGTTGCGCCTGCGAGTGGTGCCGTTGGTCGGTCGACGAGACCGAGGAAGATGAGCTCGGCGGGAGAGCTCGGGGACGAGCGGGAGGCCGAGCTATCTTGGTTCTGCTAGAGGCCGGAGGCGAGCTGAGAGGGCCGAGGAGGCCAGTTGTGCAGGAGGCTCGGAGACGAGCCAAAGGTTGTCTGTAGGACGGGCATAGGAGCGGTCTGGTCGGCCACCGTGGGTCCTTTTTTACAAGCTTTGGGACACGTCATCTGCCACGTGTCATGATCTGAGAGATCACCGATATTGAGCATCATCAATTCCTGAGGAGAGAACCATCAAAATAGACATTATAATCCAAACTAAATTTATCACAAGCAAGAATTACAATAGGGGGGGGGGGGGGGTGTTCTACATTTAAAATGAGGTTAGAATCCCCTGCTTTGCCAATCCAATTTTTGGACCCCTCTTCTAAATGTGTGCAACCATTAGTTTTTCAATTTAACATTAATATAGATCATTTGATTTGCATAGCAGAAAACCGGCGAAGAAAACGATGGCCTAAGAGCAGTAGCTCGGTTGGTATTGGCACTTCCTTTCTCAGAGAGAATGTAGGGTTCGAACCCTAAGAACCCCAAGAGGGGAAGTGGCCACAAATTAACGTTTTCGGGACAAATTCGTAGGTCCCTGGATTGGATGCGTGTATGTTGTGTGCTTGTGTGTAGTATACGTAAGTATAATTTGTTTTGTGTTGTGTTGTGTGAATAGATTAGGACTTATGGTCAGTGCCCACAAAATACGAAGAGTACATTTGGACAGAGGAGAAAGAAAACGTGGGTAGGGTGGGATGGGACCCACAGGTGGCTACACGTTGAAGTCAAAAACAGCCGTGGGCCCATTCCAAAAGCTACAATTGTGCCTTAGTTAAAATTTTAATTTGCATATAAATTTATTTTGCCAGACACAATGCATACATGAATACCCCTTTAATGAGCATCCATCTATTATGGCTTTTTTGGATTTACATGCATTATTCGTCTACGTACTTGCAAACAAAAAAAAAATCTTATTCACTTGTCCATTCTCCTTTTAACCTATGCAAGTGTAGCTGATGGAGGTCCTTTTCGGGTCTCCGTCAGATGTTGTCCTCCGTCGATCTTTCGGTGGACTTAGATGCTTACCTTTTGTTGCGTGTGAGTCTCAATGGGTTTTGGTGGAAGAGGTGGTATGAGGAGTTTGGTGCCGAATACCTGCAAAGAAGTCCTGGGATGGTTTGGTACCACCAAGGACTCTTTGACGATCAAGTTAGTGACGGGATCCGAGCAGAGTAACGGCTTAAAAGAGTAAAGAATGGCTTACTTGACCCCTCTGTGATGGGGGTTTATATAGCGGCGGCGGCATGCAGGGGCAGGCGCGAGAATCTCGCCGACAGTTACGCTCCCGACGTCACGCCCGCGTGGAGAGTGGATCGCCCATTAATGGGGATCAATGGGGATCGTGATGGCGTGGAACGCGGGATGTTGTTAGCGTAAAATCCGCGCATGGCGAGATTCGCGGAGCGGCGGTTACGCCTGTGAGTGGTGGAGTTGGTCGAAGGTCCGAGGAAGACGGCCTCGGCTGGAGCTCGGGAACGAGCGAGGGGGCCGAGAAGTCTTGGTCCTGTGGAAGCTCGAGGCGGACTGAGGGGGGGGCACCGAGGAGGGCCAGCTTGTGCTTACAGTTCGGGCACAGGACGGTCTGGCCGGCCCCTACAGGCCCTTTCTTCGGGGTCTCGGGACACGTCATCTGCCACGTGCCCTGATCTTGGAGGTCGCTGAATCTTGAGCATCATCAGTTGCGATTGTTATGTTAAAGCTCATCAATAAAAGTAATTTTCAAATATTTTAATTAAACAAATGTATGCGAATAACTTATTATTTGTTTGTTGAATTATCTCAGCTGTTTTAACTAGAATAGAGACGGGCAATCATTTGATTGTTCAAATTGAATGAAAATGCATGTGATGAATGGAAAGGAAAATTAACATCACATGCATGGAAAGCTAATACAATAGGCTAATCGTTTATTGTAATAACGGTCTCACATAAGTCAGCATGAGTTAAGATGGCTCGATATGATGGAGAAGTTAAACTTATATTACGTAGCCCTCACACCATTGTTTTTGCAGATTATTTCGTAGAAGATAACATAAGATATGATCAGTAGCTTTATTGGTGCATCTTATGTACTTCATTTCAGAATATATACTTTAACAGACTTCATAATATCTCTCGATATTTCTATTGCTAGAATTTATGCATGTGCGATGCATATAAAGGATAAGTGTAAATATACTAAGAGAATAATGGAGGAAAGATGTCATAGGAGAGAATTTCCTCCTATGGAGTCGAAAAACACACCCTTCATCGTGTTTTCCAACGATCGGAATGCATCATCTTCATCGTTATCATCTAAGATATGGGTATACCAAATTTCATGTGATTCTACGACTTTTTCACCATTGAATTAGTGGGTTCAAAATTAACGGTTTACCGACAATAGAACTTTTTACATTGCTAAATCAACGGTGGAAAAGTTGTAGAATCACATGAAATTTGGTGTACCCACATCTTAGATGATAACGATGAAGATGATGCATTCCGATCGTCGGAAAACACGATGGAGAGTATTTTTTCGACGTCACAGGAGGAAATTCCCTCTTCTGGCCTCTTTCATCCATTATTCTCATATGAGAATACTAATGAGACTGGATATATAGAAAGTAATAAATATTGAAGTTTTTTTAAAAGTAAAATGCAGATGTTCAAATAAATTGAAATAAAATAAAATAATTATAGAGATTACAGAGGGAGAGAGATTGAAGGTGTTAAATATATTTAAGTTTCCGTTTTATGTTTCAAGATGCATGAGTGGCATGAGTGGCCGAGTGTGTGTGTCAGAAACAGATAGAGAGAGAGAGAATGATGTGAAAATCTTTACAACTTAGAAATAATAATTGACGCGACCGGAATCACGTCAAGATATTACCTTCCGTTGATCTGCTGATGGCGGTGATAGATGGCTGAGATTGAATCTGGAGGCTGGCTCCTAAAGCGTGTGGATCTCAATGGGTTTGAGGTTGTTTGGGCCGAGCTATCTGCAAGGAAGTCCCGGGGTGGTTGTACCACCGAGGACCCTCCGACGGTCAAGTTAGAGAGGAAATCCGAGCAGAGTAACGGCTTAGTGGAATAAAAATGGCTTACTTGAATCGTTTGAAGAAGGGGTTTATATAGCGGTGGCAGCAGGCAGGCAGGCGCGAGAATCATGCCGGCCGTTACATTCTCGACGTCACGCCCGCGTGATGGACGGGATCCCGCATTAATGACGGGGCAGGCTCGTTAATGGGGGATCGTGATGGCGTGGAACGTGGGATGCGGCCGGCAGATATCTCGCGCATGGAGAGATTCGCGGGATGGCGGTTGCGCCTATGAGCGGTGCCATTGGTCGGTCGAGAAGACCGAGAAAGATAACCTCGGCAGGAGAGCTCGCGGACGAACGGGAGAGCTGAGATATCTTGGTTCTGCGGTAGCCCGGAGACGTGCTGGGAGGCCGAAGAGGTCAATTGTGCAGGGGGCTCGGAGGTGAGCCAACGTTTGTTTGTGGGACGAGCACAGGAGTGGTCTAGTCAGCCACTGTAGGTCTTTTCTTGTGAGCTTTGGGACACGTCATCTGCCACGTGTCATGATCTGGGAGATCACCGATATCGAGCATCATCAATAATTAACATAAATAATAGCACATTTTTTTTTTTGAAATTTTCCTTTAAAAATGACAAAATGCCACAAGTCTCCGTTGAATTCTAGCTATAATACTAGAGATTACTATACTTGGTCAGGTTGTGGTTTTAGAAACGGTGGAATATCCTTCAGGTCAGACGTCTGAAACAGACACAATGGCAGACGTCTGAATGTGTAAGAATTTTCACTTCGGACGTCTAGCTAAATCAAATTCAGACGTCTGGAAACTACACGAGAAACGCCAGAGCAGAGGCAGACATCTGTAGTTCATCGGGACAGACGTCTGCAGGAGCCATGAAGTCCCATCCAAAGCCTAGGCAGACGTTTGGCTACGTGTGGTTCAGACTCTATCCTTGGAAGATAAATATTTAACAGAGCGTATGTAGACATCTACCCAAGTGTGGGTTAGATGTCTACCGTCGGTATTTTCTGATGCGAACGAAAATTACCAAATTTAATTTTATCTCCTGTTTACTATAGGATTAGGGTTTTTCTATTTAAAGGAACTTCTCATATGTATTATTTACAGCCAATTGTGAGAGATCATTATATGAGAGGGTGACGGTTAGGGCTAGAGAATTTTGAGAAAAAATTCCCAGGGTTTTGCTCGTGTAATTAATTCGAAAATTATAGTAGAGACTTTACAGATTACGCTCTATTGGGAACTAGCCATACGGTGGGTGAACCCCGTTAACAAATCTCTTATCTCTCTGTGTTTTGATTAACTATTTTATTCTCGCATATTTCTATTGTTCTTTCGTCGTTTAATTTCATAATTGTGTTTGCGAGATTTGGGTGTCGTCGCAAGTATGTTCCGCGTTTTGATCTCTCCCCATCGATCCCCAACAACCGGTATCAGAGCCGAAGTTGTGTTTATCTGATACCAAAAAATAGTATCAGAGTAAGGGTTAAAGGAATCTAGGGTTCTTCAAATCTACGATCTAAGTCAACGGTGGGTAACGACAACTACGTTCTCTTCCTAAATTTTTTAGATCGTTGTTTTTGAAGGTGTTGGTTCAGTTCAAGGGAGAAGTCAGATTTGCTGCGACAGAGACGAAAGATGGCGGAGGATAAAGTAAGAATTGAAAAGTTCAATGGTCAGAATTTTGGATGGTAGCGTATGCAAATAGATGACTATTTATATCGAAAGGACATGTTTCTTCCGTTGTGTCGGGACCCGGTCCTTACTCACGGCACAAAGTGCCACACAGAACAAAGTGCCACACCAAGGGGCGGGGGCCATCTCTTGAATCCGTGGGACCTACTCTAGTGCAATGGGATCGGATCGCTGAATCACATTCCGAATGAGTAACGAACTGTTGTTGGAGTCAAAAATTACACTCCGGTTGACCAAGTCAAAGTCAAAGTCAACCCAAGTAAACGGGCCCAAGCCCAGGTCAAGTGAGCCCATGTCCAGGTCGAGCCCCGCGGCCAGCCTCCCCCATGCCAATATGAAAATTATGTAATAAATAATTTTGATGTAATTGTTATGAATAAATGTAAGAAAAATGGGCATAAAACCAAATTTTTGTAAAGCCCATGGCTCATGTGCAAAAGAAACAAGCACATGGAGTATGGATGGGCAAAATGCCATTTTGTAAAGCCCAAAGGGCTGTATGTAAATTTTTAAGCATATATAAGCAACATGATAATGAAATAAAGAAAAAGGAATCCATTCCCCTCAAAATCTAGGTTTTCTGTATCTCCTTCTCTTTCTTCAAGGTTCTAAACCTTCCTCCCATTTTTGAATTAAATCAAGAGTTTAACTCTTGTTTTTCCAAAAAGAACTAGTTTTTCACCATAAAACCCTTGAAGGGAAGCTCGGATCTTCCATCAAATCCCCAAAAGGGGAGATTTTTAAGTCTCACCCCTTTTTCTCCAAGATCCAGCCAATATAGAGGAGGAGGAAGGAGACCCATTTCCTAAAAACCCTAGTTTGGGAAGATTCAAGGCTCAAAAGAAGATTCAGGACTAAAGGGGAGAAGAAAGGGGTCCCCTCTGACCATCTTCAAAGATTTCTAGGAGTTTAACTCCATAAAAAAAATCCTTTTTAGGAGTATAACTCAAAATCTATATATAATCCCTGTTAGGAATTCAACTCCAAAGCCCCTTGGGAGTTCAACTCCCAGTACAGGGGCTAAGCCCCTTTTCCGCCGGTGTTTCCAGCGGTTGCGTGCCGCGAAAGTGACCCACGGGCGTCCAGTGGTCCCGTGCCGCACACGTGACCCGCGGACGCCAAGCGGTCGCGTGCAGGGCACGTGACCCGCGGGCGCTAAGCGCCCACATGCGCCTCATAGGATTCGCGGGCGCTCAGCGCTCAGCGGTCGCATGTAGGGCACATGATCCACGAGCGCCCAGCGGTCGCATGCAGGGCACGTGACCCGTGGGAACCCAGCGTCCACACGCCTGGCACGTGACCCGCGGGTGCCATGCGCCCACGCGCCTGGCACGTGACCCGTGGGCGTCAAGCGTCCACGTGCCATGCACGCGTCTTTAAGACACTCCTCACCCATCATTTTCCATGCACTCCATACCCAAAACACGTCCCCTATTGGAAAATTTTTTCTAACGGGCGCTGTCCTGCACCCCGTAAGGGGGCTGCTAGCCCCTTTGACCCCCAGGCCGCTATCCAGGTAGCGGGACTCCCGTAAAGTCTTCGAGACCCCCGATATATCTAAGACCATTCAAAACACAACACACGTACACTGCACATTAAGTTCGCATGACCAGTTTGACCCATCAATCAGAGGTTCCCTCGCTCCAAAGGCGTGGGGTAATTAACGGCAGTTTCGTCCGCAACTGCCGGAGATTCGGATCCCCACAATCAATAAACCCCAGTTTACCCTAGGCAGGGGAATCTATAATGCGCCTGACAAGCGACGTGTATTCTCATCTCAATGGGGTGACGAAAAACACCCTACAGATTCTGGCACTCCCGGTGGGACCGTTTCTCTCCTCCCATATTTTGGGTTAAACGTTCATGCGAACTCAATCAGCATACATATCGATATTTATACTAAAATAATGTTCTTCCATGCAAGATTTCAAGTGATCAAGCCTCAACAATGTCTACAAGGGCAAGCTCAGCTCTCGACATGGCTCCGATCTCCTACACGATGAAGATGGACGCCAGGACGATCCTCCTGGCCAGTCTCAGGAGACAGTGGGAGGAGCCGCCGCTACCATTTGACTCTATTCTGTTCATGCCAGCTAACGCCATCCCAGCTCCTCAAGCTCGAGTAACAGATAGACCGGCCTCGAAAGGCAGGAGGCCAAATGTGGTGATCTCGAGGGCACCACTACCCTAACGCAAGTCAGCGTTTGAACGACTTTCCTTGGCCCCGGCTGGGGGCAAGGCCATCAATACCAACAAAGCAATAAGGTATCACGGGCAAGCTTCTGCAGTACCCCTGACAACTGCTCAATCGGGTATCTTCTCTAAGCTCCCCATCAATCGACTCACGATGGCTTCCTGGATGACGGATGCCGGTCAAGCCCTCAAAATCGAGAAGGTAAGACAGAAAAGGCTCAGATACAGAGCCAACAAAAAGGCTAGGGCTCCTGCTAGGCTGAACTTCATGAGGTTTCAAGAACAGAGTTACCCAGCAACAACAGCTAAATCGGCTGTAAAACTCGCTAACTCTTTTGAACCGCTGAAATTGGTCCAGAAGAATGCCATGGCCACAAGAGTCAAGAAAGATGCAAGCCAGACAGCGCCACCCAAGGACCCAGTCAGACCAACCGTCTTCAGTCGCATGTCTTTTCCAGAAGAGGAAGGGCCACTATGATGGTCCAAAAAATCAGCCGTAAAAAATAAAGAGATGACAAGATATGTGGTTCACACTGTCTACATAGTGGGCACGCGTAGCAAGAGCAAGGATGGGGCCACTACATCTCAAATCCAATCTGGTGTGAATGTGGCTGCCACTTCTCAAGACCAGCTTTTTCTGAAAGATAATGAAAACCCTTTCAGTGAGGCTGATAAGCAGAGAGATCTCTCGGTTCATGAGGAGTCGGGCTCGGAAAGCAAAAAGGAGCCAATCTTCCGTCCTAAGACCGCAGAGCAGCAACTTCTCCAAAAGCTCCAAAACAGCTCAGGAACAAAGACAAGAAGATGGCCAAGCTCTACTCAAAGATTGATGACTTGACAAAAGTCGTCTTACATCTCATGACCCAACTTGCCTCTCAGCCGCCCAATCAAGCGCAGGGCTCTGTTCATGAACCGGGAAATGGTGTCCCAAGGCAGCCGACGCATATTCCTTCAAATTCAAAGGTGGGCGAGCCGCATGAAAGTCAGCCGCATCCTATCTCGGGAAATGTCTTGACTATCGATGACAGCAACCCGCTAATGCAAGATCAAATCATGGATTTGGTCGCCAACAAAGTCTAAACATTGGTAGCCGGTGCCGGAGTGCAAAAAGATATCAGCAGTATTGAGAGACCATATCCCGCTCGGTATGATCTGGTAGAGTTCCCTAGCGGCTATGTTATCCCCAAATTCGGAAGATTTGATGGGACGGAAAATATGAATCAGCATATCGCTCACTTTAAAGCCTCATGCGGGAATACTGGGGGCAATGAGGCGCTTCTCCTCCGCCTATTCGTTAACAGCTTAACCGATGTCGCTTTCGACTGGTACGCGAGCATACCGGATGGCTCCGTTACTACTTTTGTCCAATTGGAATCTCTGTTTCGACAAAAGTTCATGAGTGTCAGCGATAAGATCACCATCGCCGATCTCATAAGGACCAAGCCAAACAACAACGAAAGTAGCACGGATTTTATAACCCGATGGCGCAATCTCTTCGTCAAATATGAACCGCCGATAGAGATGGACCAATCTATCAGTCTCCTCGTCGGAAATCTCAACAATTGGATAGCCCCGTTTCTATGCACCGCGGGTCTCAAAACATTCCAAGAGCTGATCAGGAAAGTTCAGATGTTAGAGCGCTCAAAGAAGGAGCCCTCCTCTGATTCCCAAAATAACAATAGGTCCTGGAGAAGCCGAAAGGACGATAATCACAAAGGCGGAAATTCCAACGATGCTGAATTCTTTAACACTTCGGCTAATTGAAATAAGCAAGGGATGAGCAGGCCTAATGCCAACCGGCTTCGGAAGCCAGTGTTCGGAGAGGAAGGAGAATCTCTACTGAAAAAGAAGCTGGATAGGGTCTATTCGTTTAGAAGGGACAAAGTCCGTAAAATATTCAAGGATGCCCTAAGAAACGGTCTACAGTTGCCAGAATAAAAAAGACCTCAAGAAGCGAATATGACCGACGACCCCAAATATTGCCCCTATCACAGAGTGATAAGTCATGTCATTTAGGACTGCTTCGTCTTCAAATATTGGGTCAAAAATCAATACAAGACAGGAGAGATAGAACTATCTAAATGCGTGTTAACAAACAGTCAAGCTGCGACCTCCAATTTCATACAAACAGAGACCGAAGACCTTCGGGAACCTGATTCTCACAGACATCTGCCTTTTTCTGAGAAGAGCGGACCAAGGTAATAAGTTAAGAGCCAAACGAGCAATATTGCCAACGAAGAAGCGGGGCATACAACCCCTACGGTCTACATGATGGAGCTCAGAGGAACAAGTCCTCTTACGCCTTATAGCCACGACGATGGTGTGATTGTTGCCATCCAACACCGGCTCGGTCTAGATAACGAAGAGCCCGCTTATGCAATTAAGCCAAAAGAGCCCGTGGTTCCTGGAGAATCGAACCCAGACTCCAACACATGACCACCACGTCGTTAAACTGGGAATAGCTGACCACCACGTCATTAACTGGGAACTTTCAACCCCTAAGTCGTTAAACTGAGAGTGTAAAAGAAGATTGTAAATAAAAGAAAAGCCAAAATGATGGGGCAACTCACAATAAAAATCAGCGAGTAAAATAAAAATGAAAATAAACAGCCGAAATGATGGGACAACCGCGAATGAATAGCCGAAATGATAGGGCAATTGCGACCTTCGCGATAAGAAAAGCTGAAATGTTAGAACAATCGCGGTAAAAAAAACCTCCAATGGAGAATGATGAGTCGCGCATGGTACCATATTCCAGTGCAGCGATGCAGACGCCAACCAAAATTCAAATCTCCGAATATCCCAACGGCGAATGATGAGTCGCTCCTGGTGCCATATTCCAGTGCAACGATGCAGACGCCAACCAAAATTCAAATCTTCAAACCTCCAAATGGCGAATGATGAGTCGCTCATGGTACCATATTCCAGTGCAGCGATGCAGACGCCAACCAAAATTCAAATCTCTGAATATCCCAACGGCGAATGATGAGTCGCTCCTGATACCATGTTTCAGTGCAGCGATACAGACGCCAACCAAAATCCAATTTCCCTAAATTCTCCCAGCCCTATGGCTGGTCCCCAAATTGACTACCGTATACAATCCACGAGCTCAAATAATTCTCATCATACCCATACCCCACCGCAATCACCAGTCTAGCGGTCGGTCTTCGCCCTTGGAATTATGCTCCATTTGGGAAGACCCACTCATGTGTGCTCACGATGCATGAGGAGAACAAAGCTTGCGAAATCCTCTCGACTCGTAAGAAAACACCTTTGTAAGATCCTTACGACTCATAAGGGAAAAACACACTTGGGGTTCTCATGACTCCTAAGGAGAAAATACATCTACGAGATCCTTTCGACTCGTAGGGAGAAAATCCTTTTATGAAGCCTTTATGGCTCATAAAATTGAAAAGCCTTAGGTCATAGAGACCTGAACCTGTCTCCTAAGCCATCGCTTCCCAACGGGTAAAGGCAAATGATGAATTGCTCCTGGCACTTATGCTCCAGTGTTAGCAATGTTGATGCCGACCCCAACCCCAAAATTCCAAACTTTCGATCCAATAGACCCCTAAGTGGTTAAACTGGGAACAGATGACCCCTACGTCGTTAAACTGGGAACAGGTGACCCCTAAGTCGTTAAACTGGGAACGATGGAAATCCCCTCACGGCAAATGATGATTCGCTCATGGTACCATATTCCAGTATAGCGGCGTTGATGCCAAACCAAAACCAAAATCCCCAAATCCTCTCATGGCAGATAATGATTCGCTCCTGGTACCATATTCCTGTGTAGCGATGCTAATGTTAACCCAAATCACAATCAGCAAGACAACCAACAACTTCCCTGGTGGAATCAAGTTCCACCTCGGAAACAAGTTGAATCCCGACACCGCAGAAAGCGGAGCAAGTCAAATCCAAACCCGACATCGCAGAAAGCAGAGCAAGTCAACTTCAATCCTGACACCGCAGAAAGCAGAGCAAGTCAAATCCAATTCCCGACATCGCAGAAAGCGGAGTAAGTCAACTTCAACTCTGACACCGCAAAAAGCGGAGCAAGTCAAATCCAATCCCTAACAACGCAAGAAGCGGAGCAAGTAAAATCCAGTATCGACTGTCCATGTCGCTAAAATGGCAGCACTGACCGTCGAAGTCGCAAAAAGGGAAGAACCGACCATCCAAGTCGCAAAAAGGGCGGAAACGACCTCCCCGTCGGAATTATGCTTCGACTCGGAATCAAGTCAACCAATGATCTCCCTGTCGGAATTATGCTCCGTCTCGGAATCAAGTCAACCAACGACCTCCCCGTCGGAATTATGCTCCGTCTCGGAATCAAGTCAACCAACGACCTCCCCGTCGGAATTATGCTATGACCTCCCCGTCGGAATTATACTTTGACTCGGAAATAAGTCAACCAACGACCGTCCAAGTCGCAAAAATGGCAGCACCGACCGTCCAAGTCGCAAAAATGGCAGCATCGACCGTCCAAGTCGCTAAAATGGCAGTATCGACCGTCCAAGTCGCTAAAATGGCAGCATCGACCCTCCACATCATCAATAGTGAACCCAACCAAATCAAGTTCCATATAGAACAAGATCCATCAATTTCATGCACACAACTCATATACGCGGTGTGCATTTATTGATAGGGGACACTTTGTTGGGGTAAAAAATTACACCCCGGTTGACCAAGTCAAAGTCAAAGTCAACCCAAGTAAACGGGCCCAAGTCTAGGTCAAGTGGGCCCATGCCCAAGTCGAGCCCCGCGGCCAGCCTCCCCATGCCAATATGAAAATTATGTAACAAATAAATTTCATGTAATTTTTATGAATAAATATAAAGCCAAATTTTTGTAAAGTTCATGGCTTATGTGCAAAAGAAACAAGCATATGGGGCATGGGATAAGCAAAATGCCATTTTGTAAAGCCCAAGGGGCTATATGTAAATTTGTAAGCCTATATAAGGCAACATGATAATGAAATAAAGAAAAAGGAATCCATTCCCGTCAAAATCTAGGTTTTCTGTACCTTGTCACGCCCCGCTTCCCAGTATACGGGCAGAGGACGCGACGAGACCGCTACGCATTTACTCAGAAGTAAATACGCTAAGTGTAACTAAGTAATATAAAAGAAATATACACAAGAGACAAATGTAATGAACAACAACTTTATTTATTAACATTCTTTTACAGTACATGGAAAAGTAAATATATCTGAATGAAAGCAATGCCTAAACAGTGGCATAACAGAAATGTAAAGTACTGAAATGAAATGTGTACAATGAATCTAAAGCTCTGGGTCGTAGGCTAGCCAATCCAAGTCATCGCTGGTGGGCTCGATCTCCTGAAGATCCGAATCACCTGACAACATTCCAAAGAAGAAAAAGAAGGAATATCGTCAGCGAACAATCGCTCGGTAAGTCCCCAAGATAAGAGAGAAATAGAATAGACAGAGATAGCATATTTTTAATGTTGTATTATATTGTTAACGCTGTTGTTTGTAGCTTTGTCCAGAAGAGGCCAGTGTATACGAGATAAGTCTCTATATGCCAGAGACTAACGGCAAATGGAATACAAGGAACCGTTTATACCACGGTACAACAGCAATGGAATATAGGTTAGGTGTCTTAATAGTTGCAGTCTCGTGCCACTTCTAACACCTTCCGTACCAATCTACCCCTTAAACCCTGCGATATCTTGATTGTATTGTTGTATTATATTGTAAATTGTATTGTCTTGTATAGATGGATGACTTGCCGAAACCATGATATCAGTAAATGTATGTAACTGGAGAATCATGTAGATGGAAGGTATATCCATGGTTCGGTTCGGTCAATGTAGATTGAATAAATGGAACATGTTGATTATATGGATTCATGGATTCATATTGAATTATAGTTTGTACTTGAATCATATTCAAGTCAGATTATTTATAATGAGACTCAGTCTGAGTCAGAACAATTAGAAAAGAAATTGAAGTCCTGAATTAGGTTTTGGTGTTATCGGTAACTGCTACCCATGGGCAGCAGGATTTGTGTCTTTTTCAAAGACGATTATCGTGTTGATAACACCGTTTGTTATGTTGTCTACCTTAAATAGGCAAGCATCCATATCTTCGGTTTCCTGAGGCTCAAGAGACTGATCCCGCTTAAACCTATGTTTACTAGGGTCCTTATTGTAATTTATAAAACTTGAGGGGGTTTTATGTAAAAATAATTTGTATAGGTTTCAAAATACACCTCAAGTATTTAATTATCGTCTTTAGAGTTTTCATAAATTTAGATTTTATATATGTGACATATCTTGTGAATGAAACCTATTTTTCATAATATATTGTATTTATTTGTAATGTATTGAACTTGTATGGAAATGCATGGTATTTTTATGTAAAGCGATTCTTTTTTATTTAGAAAAGTTGGAATATTTATACTATATCAAAAATAGATATTTTGATAATACACACACACACACACACATATATATATTTATTTATATAAAATAATTTTAATTTATTATTTTTCTAGAAATCATATTTTCTTAAGATATTTGTATTTTAAATCTTTCGAGACCAAATGCTCCTTACGGAGGTCTGCAGTGCTATTAAGCTCGAGGATGTGCGATAATCCGCACCATCCCGAACGGATTTCCCAAATGGGTTATAGCAGCGCTTTGAAAAGATTTGTTTAAAAATATGTAATCTTGTAGAAAAATGGTTTTTATAAGTTAAAGGTATTTAATTGTAAATTCGTATTCCTATATTCTATATTCCCGAAAGGTATCATGCTATATTGCATATGAGTGTTGTGAAGAGGTAGATCATTACCTCGTGATCTATCTAAATGTATAGTAAGGAAATATGATATTTAATGTCAAAACTAAAATACATGGTATTTTACTAAAAAAGTACGATAAAAATTACAATATGAAATATTTTTCTATGAAACTTGTTCATGATATTTTTTTAATGATTAATAGTCAAGATGTGAGGGTTTGGTATGTTTGTATTTAAGAAAAGATGGAGTTTTTAAAAAGAACTGAATCGGAAGTCGGATTAACTCCGCTTCCGTCGGGTTTCAGAAAGAGAGCTTTTTAGAGATCAAGATGGAAAGGACGGATGGGACTTATGGGTTTGTAGTGTAGAGAAGAGGAAAAGAGAGTGGTAGGAGGTGCCGGTGCATCGTTTCATCGCCGGGAGCTCCTAGGGTCGTCGTCGGAAGTTCGCCGGAGTTTCGCTCTTCGCTAACTCCACTTGCACACAAAGGTCAAGAGATTTTTCTTGAGAGTTTGGACAGAGTTTTGGAAGTGAGGAAGGGTGAGTTTATATGTGATATTTATAAGAAAAACTAGGGTTAGAGTATGTGAAAGGGTGTGAAAGAAAATGTATTAAATTTTTGCATTAAAAATAGTTATAATTTGATTTTTAATTCTCTGTAATAATGCAGGGTTTTTAAAGTATACAGGGGTTTCAAGAAGGCCAAAAGACACAACTCCCAAGATGGAAACTCGGTGATCCGACTCGGTCGGACCGACGCCGCCGGCCGAGTCGGCCGTGCCGCCGGCCCGAGTCGGGCCAGGTCACCGTCGCCACGTGTCCACTGGCTCATGGTGTAGCTCCTGGGTCAGTTTATTTTATATGTGACTTTTGGTTTTTACGAGTTATGCACGTGTAATCTCTTGGGCTTCTTAAAATTTAAAAGAAAATTAATTAAAAATAATGTGGCTAATGGGATTTGAACTCTGGTGGTTTGGTTCAGCAGTGCAAGGTATTACCAATGAGCTACAAGCTCTTTCTGGCCATTAAAACGCAAAACAAATACTTATAGTACTCACAGGAAATGTAAATACCCAAAGTATACATTAACTTTTAAACAAATTTTTGTACATTAGAATTGAAGTTGTTACATGACTCCTCCTCCTTCCTCAAGGTTCTAAACCTTCCTCCCATTTTTGAATTAAATCAAGAGTTTAACTCTTATTTTTCCAAAAAGAACTAGTTTTTCACCATAAAACCCTTGAAGGGGAGCTCAGATCTTCCATCAAATCCCCCAAAAGGGAGATTTTTAAGTCTCGCACCCTTTTCTCCAAGATCCAGCCAAAAGAGAGGAGGAGGAAGGAGACCCATTTCCTAAAAACCCTAGTTCGGAAAGATCCAATGCTTAAAAGAAGATTCAGGACTAAAAGGGAGAAGATAAGGGTCCCCTCTGACTATCTTCAAAGATTTCTAAGAGTTTAACTCCATTCAAGTTCTGTTGGAGTTTAACTCCATAAACAAAACCTTTTTTAGGAGTTTAACTCCAAATCTATTCATAATCCCTATTAGGAGTTCAACTCCAAAGCCCCTTGGGAGTTCAACTCCCAGTCCAGAGGCTAAGCCCCTTTTCCGCTGGTGTTTACAGCTGTCGTGTGCCTTACACGTAGCCCGCGGGCGCTCAACGCCCACGTGCGCCTCACGGGATCCGCGCGTGCCGCGCACGTGACCCGCGGGCGCCCAGCGGTAGCGTGCAGGGCACGTGACCCGCGGGCGCCTAGCAGGCGCGTGCCGCGCACGTGACCCGCGGGCGCCCAGCGGTCGCGTGCAGGGCACGTGACCCACGGGCGCCAAGCGCCCAAGTGCCATGCATGCGTTTTTAAGACACTCCCCACCCTTCATTTTCCATGCACTCCACACCTAAAACACTTCCTCCATTGGAAAATTTTTTCTAAAGGGACGCTGTCCCGTACTTTGCAAGGGGGCTGCTAGCCCCCTTGACCCCAAGCCCGCTATCCAGGTAGCGGGACCCCCGTAAACTCTACGAAGCCCCCGATATATCCGAGACCCTTCAAAACACAATACACGTACACTGCATATTGAGTTCGCATGACCAGTTTGACCCGTCAATCGGAGGTTCTCTCGTTCTAAAGACGAGGGATAATTAACGGCAGCTTAGTCCGCGGCTGCTGGAGATTCGGATCCCCACAATCAATAAACCCCAGCCTACCCTAGGCAGGGGGAATCTGTAATGCTTCTGACAAGTGACGCGTATTCCCATCTCAATGGGGTGACGAAAAACACCCTTCAACTGCATTATAAATGTAATGATGCCATCTTCATTTACAGATGCGCCTTTTAAGTGAACCGGTACTACAAGAGCTTGAGAACTCCGTAGTTAAGCGTGTTCGATCCGAAATCGCACGGTTTTGTCCTTCAGAGCGAACTGAACCCGGTCAGGGGCCACTTCCCAGGAGGTGGAAGTGGCCCCTGGCCGGGTTCAGTTCGCTCCGAAGGACAAAGCCGTGCGGTTTCGGCTAGAGCGGACAATATCATCTGCACCGAGGCATGGGGCGTTACATTTATGGTGGACCATGCAGGTCCCTCAGTAGTAGGTCTGTAGTTCGAGGACTAACTATTGTTCTAAATGGGGAGGATGTCGGGCCCCGGTCCTTGCTCACGGCACAAATTGCCACACGGAACAAAGTGCAATTACAAAGGTGCCTTTTAAAGTGAACCGACACTACATGAGCTTTAGAACTTCATAGTTAAGCGTGCTTGAGCCAAGGAAATTCTAGGATGGGTGACCTCCTAGGAAGTGGCCCCTGGCCGGGTCCGGTTCGCTCCGAAGAACAAAACCGTGAGATTTCATCCAGAGTGGACAATACTATCTGTACTGGGGTATGGGGCGTTACACGTTGCTTGGTGTCTACACAAGAATATGAGAACAAGGTTTTTGTTTATCGGCAAGCGAGAACACAACGGAGAATACTTGGTTTCTAAATTCGGGAGCATCCTTCTATTGCACTTCGGGACGATATCATTTCAGCGAGTATGTTCAGAGGGCCTTGGGTATGTAATGGTGGGAAACGGTCAACCGTGCAAGATCGTTGGTAAAGAGATGATTATCTTGCAACCATAGCTAACACGGATTAAAAGCGCCTGCCTATAAACAAACGAGCAGAAGAATGGGAGGTATTAAATGCAATATTCTGGTGTGAACAATTACCAAAGAGTCATTGGTAGTTGCAAGAAGAACATGAAAATTCTTCAAGGAAAGGGGCTTCTTTCGGGGCTGAAAAAGGTGAAGTTGGGCTGTGCGAGAGTTGTGTTTGCAAGAAGCAAAACGCGGTCAAATTTCAGATTGGAGGCATAGCAAAGAAGACCAAGAAGCTGGAGATGGTGCATACGGACATATAAGATCAAGCCTTGGTGGAGTCTTATAGAGGTAATCGGTACTTCGTGACGTTCATCGACGATGTAAACCGGAAGACATGGGTTTTCGCGATGAAGAAGAAGTCCGATGTATTTGGTATCTTCAAATATTGGATTGCACAGGTGGAGAACTAAACGGGGCTAAAGGTTAAATGTCTAAAGTTCGATAATGGAAAGAAATACTGCACACATGAGTTCGAGGCATTTTTGCTCGCAGAAGAGTATTCATTGGTTGAAAATGGTACCGGAAACGCTACAGTAGAATGTCACCACTAAAAGGATGAACATAACGATCCTAGAGCGAGTGCCGAGTATGACCTTGGACTCGGATGTTCCAAAGTTCCTATGGGCGGCAGCGGTTGATTGATCAACAAAAGCCCGGCAAGTGTGCTTGATGGAGACATTCCGAAAGAAAATTTGTCAGGTAAACTAGTTGATTATTTGTACCTAAAAGTGTTTGGCTGCATTGCGTATTCTTTGGTTGATAAGGCGAAAAAGAGTAAGCTTGACTCCAAGTCTAGAAAGTGTGCTTTCATCGGATATGGTGGGGATGTATTCGGATATAAGCGGTGGGATTACACAAGCAATAAAGTAATACAAAGGCAGAACGTCATCTTTGATGAGCAGCATTTGTACAAAGATGAAAAGAAAACCAAGGAAGGTGCAGTACGTGAGTTCGTCGAGCTAGATAGAACTCAAGAGAGCATTCAGGTTCCTACAGGTGGTGATTAGAACGTCGATGAAGCTGCAGTGCAGGATCGGCTTCTAGAACAGGATGGTAACTATGTTCAGCAACCAGATGTGCTAGTTCTGAGAAGATCTATGAGAGAAAGGAGGAAACCTGAAAGACTTATGTCCGACTTCGTTTGTACACTGATGCGGGAGAGCCCGAATGCCTTGAAGAACCAACAAACGATGGTGCTAGCAAGCAGTGGGATCAAGTTATACACGAGGAGATGGAATCTTTGAAGAAGAACCATACATTGGACCTAGTGAAGCTTCCTAAGGGTCGGAAAGATTTGCTGAATAGGTGAGTGTACAGGATTAAAGATGATACCAATGGTGTGAACCGGTACAAGGCTCGTTTGATAGTCTAGAGATACGCACAAAAATAAGGTATTGACTATTAAAAGATTTTTTTCCCTGTGGTAAAGATGACATCTATTCGGGTGATACTTAATATTATGGCGGTGGAGCATTTGCACTTAGAGCAGCTAGATGTCAAGACTGCGTTCCTTCATAGAGGTTTGGAAGAGGATATTTATATGATGCTACCACTGAAATACGAGATGAAAGGGAAGGAGAATATGGTGTGTAAGTTGTAAAAGAGCTTGTATGGCTTTAAGAAAGCTCCTAGGCAGTGGTATCTCAAATTCGATCAGTTCATGCTAGAGACAGGATTTTTGCGAAGTGAATCAGATCACTGCGTTTACGTTCAAACTTTTAAGGATGGAGACTACATTATTTTGTCATTGTATGTGGATGACATGTTGATAGCGGGTACGCGTTTCGAGAAAATTCAAAGTTTGAAAAAGATGATGGTCGAGAAATTCGCTATGAAGGATTTAGGAGCGGCAAAATAAATCTTGGGTATGAATATCGTTCGAGATAGGAAGCAGCGGAAGCTGTAGTTATCGCAAAGGGAGTACATTGAGAAGGTTTTGAAGTGGTTCAATATGAACAAATCAAAGCCGGTAAGTACGCCCTTAGCGAAGCATTTCAAACTCATGAAGGAGTTGTGCCCGACAACTCAAGAGCAGAAAAACGAGATGGCGAGAGTACTATATCTTAGAATCCACTTCATCACATTCCAATACTCCTTTCCCGGATTTTGCATATACCGGCTAATAACTCCCACTGTATGTGCAATATCAGGTCTCGTATTCACCATCACATACATCAAACTATAGGTTATGGCTCACAGGCCGGTACTAAAAGTAACAAAAGAAAAAAGAATGACTTTCATTTCTTCACTTTAATGGAAGCGTTACAATTCATAAAAACAATTGTTGGATTTTCTGAAGGGTAAATTGTCAAAAATCCCTCGGCCCGCTTAAACTTGTGTACAAACGCTTTGGCTTTTTTCTCTTATTACAAAACCCCAGGTCCCGATCAAAGCCCCCTATATACCAGTCGTCTATAATATGTACGTTGTTACCTATAATACATAAGCAGTTGCCTATAATATCTAAGCCGTTACAATTGCCTGTAATATCCAAGCAGTTACAATTGCCTGTAATATCCAAGCGGTTGAGAGAATACAAGGTATAAATGAAATAAAGCCTAGGATTTTTTCACAAAGACTTTGAACACTAGACCCTTTTCAACAATTTCGAAAATTACACCAGTTTTTAGAAAACTCCTGAGCGGGCCCGGGGCTTTTTGACAATTTACCCGTTTCTAAATCTTCAGCAAACCAAAAAATGATAATTGGATTTTTAATGTCTCCTGTTGGGCTTTTATATAAATGGGCTACATCGTGCATCCATATAGATGTGCATCCAATTCAACTGACCCAGCACATCAAAGGGCCCTTGAAGCTTTTGACCATTAATCATATTAAATTTCACTCGTATTATGCAATATGCATGTGTATAATTTGAACATTATATATACATCGCAGAGCAGAGAAGGTGTGTAAATTTTCTTATATCCTGGACATCAAATTAATTTTTTTTAGATATCTGTAATTTTTCAAACATAAAATTAAATGAATAAAATTATTGGTGATGATAGAATTGAGAAATTTATAAGTTAAACAAAAAAACAAAGATATAGGAGTTGGGAACTTCGGCAAACTAGCAAACTAATTTTAGAAGATGGCAACATAGATTTCAAAAAAATTCTAGTTTGTTAAATTTCCAAAACTACGAATCGAACTAAAGAGGTAGAACTTGTAAACAAAAACCTAGTGAACTATGCTAATCTACTATATTAGCAATACTCATATTCTCAAACTATCTTCAAGAGCTTTGATGTGGTTGGACTCGAGCAAGCTCTCAAGAGCTCCGGATCGCGTTTGCAAGCCGGTCTTCATTCGCCGAAGATGATCCACCCGAGAAAACCTAGTCCAAGCTCTAGCTTCACATAAAATAACCTAGTGAAGCAACTAAGGTCCACAACTTGCTAAGAAGTAAACCTTAGAGATGTAGTTTGAGTGTTCTGGTATTTTTTCCTTCTCTTTTCCTCTTTATTTCTCATCTCATGACAGGGTTAGAGGAAGAAGATGAAGGAGGAACCATTACAGGAGAGAGAAACAAAATGGTAGAATGAAGAACTCTCACAAATCAAGCATGCTCTCATTTCTTTTGTTAAAACCATTTTACAATATAAAATGCAACCATGCTTGAATAGTATGAGCAAATGAATTAGCAATGTATTTGCCCATACCCTCCACTATTTCTCTCCTCTACCCCATTTCACAATTTCTTAAAAAAGAAATCCTAGAAATGAGGTGTCCTCCTTGTAGAAGTATTCTTGTATGAATACAAGAATACGTCCCCGCAAATGCATGCCCGTATTCATATCAAAATACAAATACTCAAGAGATAGAAAAATACAATGTACATAATACTAGAATATACATATCGAAATATATATATGTAAATTATTAAATCAAAACTTGATTTAATAATCCGGCTTAATCCTAAACCGTCAAGTATTATTATCTGCCGATTAAAGTCCGTGTGGCTAGCACACATATCTAATCGGAATTATGCACGTATTAATATACGGCCACTACAACATTTTTCCTGAACCGGGAAAATTCTCTGTGTGGGACTCTGAAGACTCGTCAATACGCTGGTAATGGGTTTAACTACAAGTACGTCAGCGGTACTAGCTGTACGTAACGGCTACCCATATATTGAGCAAAAGGAAGGCTGACGAGAAAACCCATCCGTATCCCTATTGAGCCTGTCTGTGACAATTTCCGTACAGTCCGGTCTCTTCATCTAAGATAATCGCATACCGGGTCTAGGGGGTGGATAACGTTAGACCCTTACTGACCCGATAAGTCGTGTCGGTCTGAAACTCATCACCCACTGAGAAACTATTGTTATCACATCAGTAAATCTCATCCAGCTTGGCCAAGGATTTCTGGTGATGGCTAACCCAACACAGCGCGGCATTGACTCCCGATACCGGGAGATACGAATCCCTGACGATTGTTCACCGCCTCCATGTGGTTCGGGATTGTACCCAACTAAAACATGTTTGCACGACTCTTTTGAGCCGTGGTAGGGTAGTAATCTAAGTACAGTGAGAACTCACACGAGACAAATAAAATCTCAGGTCAAAAGACTAACCTGTATGCATACCACAAGAGAACTTCCATCTGACGATAGGTATAATGTCATGTAGAAGTTCTCGGCGAGTCCGTCCGGTGTACTCACCTCCAATGAGCATCTGTATACTATCGTAGGTGACTCAACACCAATATCTTGTGAGACCAGCCACCGCCCCTTATCGGGGTTTTGAAAAGTATACACTAGTCTACTCCGGAGTATTGATGCTCAGTCTCGATACTCCTTCGACTAAGGACATTTAAGGATGTGCTTATGGACCACCCAGCTCCCACGTATATGATCGATGTTCAGTCGAAAATAGTGCATTTTAACATGACAATTTCCTTACTTTTTTTAATCATCTAAAGGTATTTGATATAAATATAATACATATTAGAAATTCATCCGCAAAATATCATTTACCATGTGTTATACATTATAATCAACATTATGAATGAAATTGTATGTTTAATATTTTTACGCATACTATTTTATATCTCACATTCTTCATTGAGATCTTGTGCAAGATTAGCTCAGGTCAGATATCGGGAATCAGGAATCTACCGATAAAATACAGGAAAGTCGAAGAATCAATGTCACGACCCGAATTTAGTTTGTGACCAGCACTTAAATCACGCAACGTCTAAAGGCGCAACGTAAATTAAGTAAGCCGAAACCCAGAAATCTAAACCTTTTTAAATTTTCGAGCAGCACCTCCCTCGAATATTTTGATCCAAAACAGATATACAACAATATATAGGCATCCCCAAACGGGAGCTAGCTCTCCGCCAAACGGCGGGGTCCCAACCACGCAAGACAGAATATAAGTATACGACGCCCAATGGCGAAGATCAACACAAGGAATAAAGTAAAGCAAGACATCAAACCCACTAAGCGAATATAAAACCTATCGCTCAAGTCTCGCAACTACAAGTCTTGCTAAGTCTTACTACTTATATAAATACTAGTTTCTGATTGATGGAGTTTACTAGATACAATAGGAATAGTAATACAAGAGTGGCACGATCCAATATGTACCACCTACCAAAGCAAATCACCCGAATACAGCTGTGTGCCAGCGATACCGCTACTAATCCATGCGGTCAACCTGTAAGAACTGTGGCACAACGGGGATGAGTTGCCAACTCGTGAGTAGAAAATATCATCAGGAAGAAATCGAAATAAACAACTGTCACGCCCCGCTACCTAGTGTACGGCGAAGGGGACGCGACGAGGCCCGCTACGTATATACTCAAAAGTACATACGCTAAGTGTATCTAAGCAATATAAAATAAATACACAAGAGACAAGAAATAAAAAGAACAACAACTTTTATTTATTAACATTCTTTGTACAATGCATGAAAGGAAATACAACTGAAATAAAAAAGATGTCTAAATCGTGGCATAACAGGAAATGAAAAGTACAGAGAGGAAAAGTATACAATGAAACTAAAGCGCTGGATCTTCGGCAAACTGCTCCAAGTCTTCTGCAGGTGGCTCGATCTCTGCTGGGTCCGAATCACCTGACGACATTCAAAGAAGAAAGAAATAGAATGTCGTCAAAGAACAGGTCGCTCGGTAAGTCACATAGATAAGGGAGAAATAGAATAGACGGAGAGTAAGAGGGATAGAGAGAGTAGCTTTTACAGTTGTATTATATTGTTATATTGTTGTATTATTGTGTTAACGCTGTTGTTTGTAGCTTAGTACAGAAGGATGCCAGTGTATACGAGAGGAGTCTCACTTGCCACGGAGACTAAGGTATTAGGAACTCAAGGAACCGTTTATGCCACGGTACAACAGCAATTGGATTCATGTTAGGTGTCTTAATCTTACCGTCTCGTGCCACTTTTAACACCTTCCGTACCAATCTACTCCATAAACCCCGCGATGTCTTATTTGTATTGTTATCTTGTAAATTGTATTGATTGACCGACCGACTGAAACCATGATATCAGGAAACGGTTGTAACCGTAGATTCATGTAAATGGAATACTGAGAATCATGTAAAATGAATATATATCCATGGTTCGGTTTAGTCAAATTGTATAAATTGATAATTGTATTCATGGATTCATGTGTTCATTTTGAATTGGAAACTTGTAGATTATAGATTGACTTGAATTATATTCAAGTCAGATTAATCAGACTTAAACCCGAGTCAGACAATCAGGGATGTGAATCGAAATCTTATAATTGCTAGGGTCCTTAAGGTAATTTATAAAACTTGAGGGGGTTTTATGTAAAAATACTTTTATATACTTTTCAAAATACGCCTCAAGTATTTATTGTTCGTCTTTAGAGTTGTAATGAGGGTGGATTTTATGTTGTGACATTTCTAGTGAAAATATCCTAGTTTTATAAATAAGGGTATTTATCTGTAATATTGATTATTTGAAGTTCATGGTATTTTAGTGTAAACTTTATTCTTGTGATTTTTAGAAAATGGTGGAAAATTTATATTATAATAAAATAGGTATTTAAATGATAAATATACATATGTTTATACAAAAATAATTTTAATAAATATTTTATATTCCAAAAATCTCATTTTCTTAAGATGTCGTATTTTAAAGCTTTCGAGACCGAATGCTCCTTGCGGAGGTCTGATTCTCGCACTGCTAAGCCCGAGGGTGCATGATAAACCGTACTATCCCTAACGGGTTCCCCAAAAGTGGGTTGTAGCGGCGCTTTGCAAAGATTGTAAAATACTAATCCTTTAGAAAACGGTTTTATAAAGTAAAAGGCATTTATTTGCAAAGGTGTAAATTTTCCGTATTTTAGCTTCTAGGGTTTCCTAAGTCAACTAGCCTATTTCTAAATGGTCTAAACGACAAGTTGTTAGAAACTTCAAATCGCCTCTTCACCGCCAATTGTGGCCAGGTAAGTACAAGTGAGGAAGGAGGGATCCGCTCACGAATCGTGAGACGGGCCTTTTAAAGTTACCCGAGCTCACTTGCCTAGCCTAGACACCACAAAGTCAGGTTTAGATAAACGATCGATGTCCACAACTTATCGTATTTTCTAATGAGAGGTATTTGTTTAAAAGCGTATCAAATCTAAAACTTTTAAGAATGGTTTTATTAAGATTATAGTATTTAAATGAAAGTTTTGTTTTATCGTATTCTAAGTTCTTGATGATTTCGTTTAGGTTTGTATTTGCGTGTGTGTGGAGGTAGGTCATTACCTCGTGCTCTACTTTAAATGTATAGCAAAGTTTAGGGGTTAAATGTGAAATCGAAATATTATGGTATTTAAGTGAAAAAATACGATAATTTGAGAACGCTATCATTTCATGTGATGAAATTTGTTCAAATTGTTTGTTAAATGTTTAATAGTCAATATAAAGATATTTAAGCATGAATGTATTGGTGAGAAGTGAAATTTTATAGAAAACCGAATCGGAAATCGGATTTGTTCCGATTCCGTCGGGTTTTGTAATTTCGTATTTTAGAGAATAAGAAAGAGAGATAGAATGGGACTTACGAGTTTCGATTAAGCAAAGGAGTGATGGGAGACTAAAGGGGTTGCCGAGGCGTTGCTTCGTCGCCGGTTGTTCCTAAGAACATCGCTGGAATTTCGTCGGAGCTTCGCCGCGAAGTCGTTTTCAAAGTATACAACTCTTGGATAATTTTGAGAGAGTGAGCTTAGGATTTTGGGATGAGAGGGTAGAGGGGAGGGGGTGTATTTATTGGGTAGGCTAGGGGTAGGGCAGGTGAAAGGTTTTTAAATAAAAAAAATGTATAAAATCATTAAAAATTGGAGTAAATAGGGTATATGAAAGGTTTTAATGTAAAAATGTATTAAAAAATCATTAAACTGGAGTAAATGGGGATTTCAGAGGTCTCTGAAACTGATCTTGGAATTTGAAGTGTACAGGGGGGTTTAGAAGCTAAAAAGTCACAACTTTCCAGTTGATGACTCGCCGGAATCGGCAACTCCGGCCGGCGGCGGCGGGCCGAGTCCGTTGGTCCGCCGGCCGAGTTGGCCGATCCGGGCCGAGTCAGGGTGGCAGGAGGTGGGGGGTCATATTTAGGTTTTCAGGTGCAGTTCAAGTTTTGAGAGTTATGGTGTGTGGAGTGTTGGACTTGCAAAGAATTTAAAACAAAATAATATTAAAAATAATGTGGGGCAGGGGATTTGAACTCTGCTGGTTTGGTTCAGCAATGTAAGGTGTTACCAATGAGCTACAAACTCTTTCTTGTAATTAAATTGCTAATTAATTACTTAAGTCTTGTGCTCAGGCAATAAATAAATACCCCTTTATGGATTTTTTAAAAAAATATTTGAAAAAAAATTTGTATAGGAAAAAATGTATAAGAAAGTTAGGGTTGTTACATTCTACCCTCCTTATAAAAATTTCGTCCTCAAAATTTATAAAAGGAAAGTGTAAGAAATCCAAGGAAAGTTTGGTGCTGGTGTGCTGACAGTATGTGAAAAATATCAAGGTGGTGCAAGGGTTTTAAAAATGTGAAGAATGTGTGAAGGAATGAAAGAATGCGGAGGTTTTGGTAAAATTGTAAAAGAGTTGAGGGAATTTTGGGTTAGGACAGATTCAAAATATATGATTCAAAGAATAAGAAATGACGGGATTCAAGGAACATGATTGTAAAGAATGTTTTAGTTGCTGGTTCTTGTGTTATATTGCTTAGGTTGTTCACGCAGAACAGAATTGCATGATAGGGATTCATACAGCTCTGACCTGCATGGGCCACCAACAAAACCTCTCACGCCCCGCTTCCCAGTATACGGCGAAGGGGACGCAACGATGCCCGCTACGTATATACTAAGAAGTACATACGCTAAACGTGTCTAAGCAATATAAAATAAATACATAAGAGACAAGAAATAAAAAGAACAACAACTTTTATTTATTAACATTCTTTGTACAATGCATGAAAGAAAATACAACTGAAATAAAAAAGATGCCTAAACAGTGGCATAACAGGAAATGAAAAGTACAGAGAGGAAAAGTGTACAATGAAACTAAAGCGCTGGATCTTCGGCAAACTGCTCCAACTCTTCTGCAGATGGCTCGATCTCTGCTGGGTCCGAATCACCTGACGACATTCAAAGAAGAAAGAAATAGAATATCGTCAGCGAACAGGTCACTCGGTAAGTCCTAAAGATAAGAGAGAAATAGAATAGACAGAGAGTAAGAGGGATAGAGAGAGTAGCTTTTACAGTTGTATTATATTGTTATATTGTTGTAGTATTGTGTTAACGCTGTTGTTTGCAGCTTAGTACAGAAGGATGCCAGTGTATACGAGAGGAGTCTCACTTGCCCCGGAGACTAAGGTATCAGGAACTCAAGGAACCGTTTATGCCACGGTACAACAGCAATTGGATTCATGTTAGGTGTCTTAATCTTACCGTCTCGTGCCACTTTTAACACCTTCCGTACCAATCTACCCCTTAAACCCCGCGATGTCTTATTGTATTGTTATCTTGTAAATTGTATTGATTGTAAGATTGATTGACCGACCGACCGAAACCATGATATCAGGAAACGGTTGTAACCGTAGAGTCATGTAATTGGAATACTGAGAATCATGTAAAAGGAATATATATCCATGGTTCGGTTCAGTCAAATTGTATAAATTGATAATTGTATTCATGGATTCATGTGTTCATTTTGAATTGGAAACTTGTAGATTATAGATTGACTTGAATCATATTCAAGTCAGATTAATCAGACTCAAACCCGAGTCAGACAATCAGGGATGTGAATCGAAATCTTATAATTGCTAGGGTCCTTAGGGTAATTTATAAAACTTGAGGGGGTTTTATGTAAAAATACTTTTATATACTTTTCAAAATACGCCTCAAGTATTTATTGTTCGTATTTAGAGTTGTAATGAGGGTGGATTTTATGTTGTGACATTTCTAGTGAAAATATCCTAGTTTTATAAATAAGGGTATTTATCTGTAATATTGATTATTTGAAGTTCATGGTATTTTAGTGTAAACTTTATTCTAGTGATTTTTAGAAAAAGGTGGAAAATTTATATTATAATAAAATAGGTATTTAAATGATAAATATATATATGTTTATACAAAAATAATTTTAATAAATATTTTATATTCCAAAAATCTCATTTTCTTAAGATGTCATATTTTAAACCTTTCAAGACCGAATGCTCCTTGCGGAGGTCTGAATCTCGCACTACTAAGCCCGAGGGTGCATGATAAACCATACTATCCCTAACAGGTTCCCCAAAGGTGGGTTGTAGCGGCGCTTTGCAAAGATTGTAAAATACTAATCCTTTAGAAAACGGTTTTATAAAGTAAAAGGCATTTATTTGCAAAGGTGTAAATTTTCCGTATTTTAGCTTCTAGGGTTTCCTAAGTCAACTAGCCTATTTCTAAATGGTCTAAACGACAAGTCGTTAGAAGCCTCAAATCGCCTCTTCACCGCCAATTGTGGCCAAGTAAGTACAAGTGAGGAAGGAAGGATCCGCTCACGAATCGTGAGACGGGCCTTTTAAAGTTACCTGAGCTCACTTGCCTAGCCTAGACACCACAAAGTCAGGTTTAGATAAACGATCGATATCCATAACTTATCGTATTTCCTAATGAGAGGTATTTGTTTAAAAGCGTATAAAATCTAAAACTTTTAAGAATGGTTTTATTAAGATTATGGTATTTAAATGAAAGTTTTGTTTTATCGTATTCTAAGTTCTTGATGATTTCGTTTAGGTTTGTATTTGCGTGTGTGTGGAGGTAGGTCATTACCTCGTGCTCTACTTTAAATGTATAGCAAAGTTTAGGGGTTAAATGTGAAATCGAAATATTATGGTATTTAAGTGAAAAAATACGATAATTTGAGAACGCTATCATTTCATGTGATGAAACTTGTTCAAATTGTTTGTTAAATGTTTAATAGTCAACATAAAGATATTTAAGCATGAATGTATTGGTGAGAAGTGAAATTTTATAGAAAACCGAATCGGAAATCGGATTTGTTCCGATTCCGTCGGGTTTTGTAATTTCGTATTTTAGAGAATAAGAAAGAGGGATAGAAAGGGACTTACGGGTTTCGATTAAGCAAAGGAGTGAGGGGGGACTAAAGGGGTTGCCGAGGCGTTGCTTCGTCGCCGGTTGTTCCTAAAAACATCGCCGGAATTTCGTCGGAGCTTCGCCGTGAACTCGTTTTCAAAGTACACAACTCTTGGAAAATTTTGAGAGAGTGAGCTTAGGATTTTGGGATGAGAGGGTAGAGGGAAGGGGGTGTATTTATAGGGTAGGCTAAGGGTAGGGTAGGCTAGGGGTAGGGTAGGTGAAGGGTTTTTAAATAAAAAAAATGTATAAAATCATTAAAAATTAGAGTAAATAGGGTATATGAAAGGTTTTAATGTAAAAATGTATTAAAAAATCATTAAAATGGAGTAAATGGGGATTGCAAAGGTCTCTGAAACCGATCTAGGAATTTGAAGTGTACAGGGGGGTTTAGAAGCTAAAAAGTCACAACTTTCTAGTTGATGACTCGCCGGAATCGGCAACTCCGGCTGGCGGCGGCGGGCCGAGTCGGCCGATCCGGGCCGAGTCAGGGTGGCAGGAGGTGGGGGGTCATATTTAGGTTTTCAGGTGCAGTTCAAGTTTTGAGAGTTATGGTATGTAGACTGTTGGGCTTCCAAAGAATTTAAAACAAAATAATATTAAAAATAATGTGGGGCAGAGGATTTGAACTCTGGTGGCTTGGTTCAGCAATGTAAGGTATTACTGATGGGCTACAAGCTCTTTCTTGTAATTGAATTGCTAATTAATTACTTAAGTCTTGTGCTCAAGCAATAAATAAATACCCCTTTATGGATTTTTAAAAAAAATATTTGAAAAAAAATTTGTATAGGAAAAAGTGTATAAGAAAATTAGGGTTGTTATATTCTACCCTCCTTAAAAAAATTTCGTCCTCGAAATTTGTAAAAGGAAAATGTAACAAATCCAAGAAAAGTTTGGTGCTGGTGTGCTGACAATATGTGAAAAATATCAAGGTGGTGCAAGGGTTTTAAAAATGTGAAGAATGTGTGAAGGAATGAAAGAATGCGGAGGTTTTGGTAAAATTGTAAAAGAGCTGAGGGAATTTTGGGTTAGGACAGATTCAAAGTATATGATTCAAAGAATAAGAAATGACGGGATTCAAGGAACATGATTGTAAAGAATGTTTTGGTTGCTGGTTCTTGTGTTATATTGTTTAGGTTGTTCACGCAGAACAGAATTGCATGATAGGGATTCATACAGCTCTGACCTGCATGGGCTACCAACAAAACTTGTCACGCCCCGCTTCCCAGTGTACGGCGAAGGGGACGCGACGAGGCCCGCTACGTATATACTCAGAAGTACATACGCTAAGCGTATTTAAGCAATATAAAATAAATACACAAGAGACAAGAAATAAAAAGAACAGCAACTTTTATTTATTAACATTCTTTGTACAATGCATGAAAGGAAATACAACTGAAATAAAAAAGATGCCTAAACAGTGGCATAACAGGAAATGAAAAGTACAGAGAGGAAAAGTGTACAATGAAACTAAAGCGCCGGATCTTCAGCAAACTGCTCCAAGTCTTCTGCAGATGGCTCGATCTCTGCTGGGTCCGAATCACTTGACGACATTCAAAGAAAAAAGAAATAGAATATCGTCAGCGAACAGGTCACTCGGTAAGTCCCAAAGATAAGGGAGAAATAGAATAGACAGAGAGTAAGAGGGATAGAGAGAGTAGTTTTTACAGTTGTATTATATTGTTATATTGTTGCAGTATTGTGTTAACGCTGTTGTTTGTAGCTTGGTACAGAAGGATGCCAGTGTATACGAGAGGAGTCTCACTTGCCTCGGAAACTAAGGTATCAGGAACTCAAGGAACCGTTTATGCCACGGTACAACAGCAATTGGATTCATGTTAGGTGTCTTAATCTTACCGTCTCGTGCCACTTTTAACACCTTCCGTACCAATCTACCCCTTAAACCCCGTGATGTCTTATTGTATTGTTATCTTGTAAATTGTATTGATTGTAAGATTGATTGACCGACCGACCGAAACCATGATATCAGGAAACGGTTGTAACCGTAGAGTCATGTAATTGGAATACTGAGAATCATGTAAAAGGAATATATATCCATGGTTCGGTTCAGTCAAATTGTATAAATTGATAATTGTATTCATGGATTCATGTGTTCATTTTGAATTGGAAACTTGTAGATTATAGATTGACTTGAATCATATTCAAGTCAGATTAATCAGACTCAAACCCGAGTCAGACAATCAGGGATGTGAATCGAAATCTTATAATTGCTAGGGTCCTTAGGGTAATTTATAAAACTTGAGGGGGTTTTATGTAAAAATACTTTTATATACTTTTCAAAATACGCCTCAAGTATTAATTGTTCGTTTTTAGAGTTGTAATGAGGGTGGATTTTATGTTGTGACATTTCTAGTGAAAATATCCTAGTTTTATAAATAAGGGTATTTATCTGTAATATTGATTATTTGAAGTTCATGGTATTTTAGTGTAAACTTTATTCTTGTGATTTTTAGAAAAATGTGGAAAATTTATATTATAATAAAATAGGTATTTAAATGATAAATATACACATATTTATACAAAAATAATTTTAATAAATATTTTATATTCCAAAAATCTCATTTTCTTAAGATATCGTATTTTAAACCTTTCGAGACTGAATGCTCCTTGCGGAGGTCTGAATCTCGCACTGCTAAGCCCGAGGGTGCATGATAAACCATACTATCCCTAACAGGTTCCCCAAAGGTGGGTTGTAGCGGCGCTTTGCAAAGATTGTAAAATACTAATCCTTTAGAAAACGGTTTTATAAAGTAAAAGGCATTTATTTGCAAAGGTGTAAATTTTCCGTATTTTAGCTTCTAGGGTTTCCTAAGTCAACTAGCCTATTTCTAAATGGTCTAAACGACAAGTCGTTAGAAGCCTCAAATCGCCTCTTCACCGCCAATTGTGGCCAAGTAAGTACAAGTGAGGAAAGAAGGATCCGCTCACGAATCGTGAGACGGGCCTTTTAAAGTTACCCGAGCTCACTTGCCTAGCCTAGACACCACAAAGTCAGGTTTAGATAAACGATCGATGTCCACAACTTATCGTATTTCCTAATGAGAGGTATTTGTTTAAAAGCGTATAAAATCTAAAACTTTTAAGAATGGTTTTATTAAGATTATGGTATTTAAATGAAAGTTTTGTTTTATCGTATTCTAAGTTCTTGATGATTTCGTTTAGGTTTGTATTTGCGTGTGTGTGGAGGTAGGTCATTACCTCGTGCTCTACTTTAAATATATAGCAAAGTTTAGGGGTTAAATGTGAAATCGAAATATTATGGTATTTAAGTAAAAAAATACGATAATTTGAGAACGCTATCATTTCATATGATGAAATTTGTTCAAATTGTTTGTTAAATATTTAATAGTCAACATAAAGATATTTATGCATGAATGTATTGGTGAGAAGTGAAATTTTATAGAAAACCGAATTGGAAATCGGATTTGTTCCGATTCCGTCGGGTTTTGTAATGTCGTATTTTAGAGAATAAGAAAGAGGGATAGAATGGGACTTACGGGTTTCGATTAAGCAAAGGAGTGAGGGGGGAGTAAATGGGTTGCCGAGGCGTTGTTTCGTCGCCGGTTGTTCCTAAAAACGTTGCCGGAATTTCGTCGGAGCTTCGCCGCGAACTCGTTTTTAAAGTACACAACTCTTGGAAAATTTTGAGAGAGTGAGCTTAGGATTTTGGGATGAGAGGGTAGATGGGAGGGGTGTATTTATAGGGTAGGCTAGGGGTAGGGTAAGTGAAGGGTTTTTAAATAAAAAGTGTACAGGGGGGTTTAGAAGTTGAAAAGTCACAACTTTCCAGTTGATGGCTCGCCGGTATCGGCAACTCCGGCCGGCGGCGGCCGGTCCGCCGGCCGAGTCGGCCGGTCCGCCGGCCGAGTCGGAAGATCCGGGCCGAGTCAGGGTGGCAGGAGGTGGGGGTTCATATTTAGGTTTTCAGGTACAGTTCAAGTTTTGAGAGTTATGGTGTGTGGACTGTTGGGCTTCCAAAGAATTTAAAACAAAATAATATTAAAAATAATGTGGGGCAGGGGATTTAAACTCTGGTGGCTTGGTTCAGCAATGCAAGGTATTACCAATGAGCTACAAGCTCTTTCTTGTAATTAAATTGCTAATTAATTACTTAAGTCTTGTGCTCAGGCAATAAATAAATGCCCTTTTATGGATTTTTAAAAAAAATATTTGTATAGGAAAAAGTGTATAAGAAAATTAGGGTTGTTACAACAACGATTCCTCGGTCAACTATATCATAAAGATAATAATATGATATCTAGGGTGACCGTATCTGCATATGTGCCAACACATTATCAATGCCTATCAGCAAGTGGATATCATCCAACCATATAATCAAATGCCTGTATGCATGTGGATCGCATCCACGTGTCAACCACTGACACAACAACTCATGCATGTAAATATCATAAAAGCATATGCAGGTAAATATGAGGATATAAATCAACGTGTGTCTCTCGCGACACATCAAAATCATGGAACCCGAGTGTCCAACATCGACACTCGAAACATCATGAAATCCGTGTCCAACATCGATACGTAAATCCTCATACCTCAGGCACCACATCCTCAGATCGGCCCTCAAATCTGTAAGTCTCATGGAACCTGAGTGTCCAACATCGACACTCGCAACATCATGAAACCATAGGCTCCGTCTGCAGGATCGGCCCGCGGGCTCCGGCGGTACGAATCGGCCTATCTCATCTCATAACTCTGGTCGGTATCCTCCAGATATCCGCCGAGTCCAAATACTATCACCGGTAGGTAGTGCACCTCCCCTGCCAGGCTCATCGAGTAATCCATCGGCATACCTTTCTTGCCCCGGGGTACCATACCGGGTCCACCATGTATCCGCAAACGGCCTCGTCCACTCCTCGCCTCGGGTTTCACATATCAATCTCAGAACCGAGAAAACACATGGTGGACGCACTGAAATATCATATCAAGAGAAACCGGGTTTTCAAGACAATACACATTTCTTGAAATATCCCCGCGGTTCTCAAATCCAGAAAATCACATGAAATCCATATCTCAATGCGTAAATCCATGTAAGATGATGTATGCAACATAGAACAATAATATGAGCATATCAAGGGAAAATCTGCTGTTTAAATATACGTGGAACAGTGATATGAACATAGCAAGTACATCATGCAACATAGCATAGTGATGTGAGCATAGCAAGTATATCATGGCATGATGTAGCAATTCTACTGTGTAGTGACATAGCAAGTATATCATGGCATGATATAGCAGTTCTACTGTGTAGTGACATAGCAATTATCGATGATGAAGGTGTGTGAGCCGGCCAATCTGTGTAGGTGTAACATACGCATCATCAATAACGGTGTAGGTGTACTACCACAGGTATATGTAATGCAATGCGAGTATCATGAGCGTAGCATAAGGTACGTCGTAAGCGAAACGCTACAAAGTATACGTTCTACAATATATCCGAGTCGGTGAATTTATCAATCGACATCCAGCCTCACAACATCACGTATGGTATAATCCATCGTACGGTATATCACCCAAGATTCACAACATTATATATGTCTATATACCTATATCCTAGGTCACATCCGTATCAATCTCATATCGTGGACCGACAAAGGTATCAACTATCTCATATCGACTCGCATCCATATAACGACATATCACACTAAGTCATCATATCACATCGTATACTTGTTCTCTTTCAATTCGTACCTATCATGATTCACTTCTCATTTCATACTCTCATATGTCACTATGTTCATTAGTGCCGACTTTTATCATATTATCGTTATTAAATCCTATAATCATGTCCGTCGCATATCATTTATCAGAATATAATAATCAAACGATCTTCCATATCAATGTTTGCGGGGATGCTATACGCCATACACCCGACTTCCCCCGTAGATATAAATCTACTCACCTGCTAAACTTCTTGCTTAGCCGTAGTCGATGCGCTTTGTCGTCTTGGAATCCACGCGAAGGTACCTACAATCAATACGAAATCGCAAAGTTATTAACATCAAGTTCCGAAATCCAATGCGGCACGCGGTGCGCTCATAGGTTAGAACCTATAGCCTACACTTGCAAAACCAACCAACAACCTTCGTCGTCGACGAACAAACATCCAACGACCCAATACAATATCAAATACTAAAACCAAGAATTCCAAAATACGGAAAACATAACCAAAAACTAGTCACAATAGCTCCCAGATTTTGGTTCAAGTCAACTGGAACTAAACAAAAATATAGGGTGTTCTATATGGAGGGTGTGTGCTACTGGACCAATTCCAGCATCAACCACCACCAAGGGGCCGGCCTCATACATCAAAAATCCGGCGAGCTCGGCCCGTTCTGCTCCATTTGGGTCCGTTTTCTCAGGGTGGTCTCCTAGTGTTTTAAATAGGTCTCTGGAGGTGTTTGTTTTCTCATAAACTTCTCAGGTCATCCCAAATTCCCCGTAGGCCTTAAGGTTTCACAAAACCGACACAGAACAATTCTAACTTCGTGTATCGGGTTCTAAACTCAATTCCAGGTCAATAGAACACTCTCTAAGGTCTTGTAAACACTCCCTACACCTCAAATGACCACTTGACAGCAACCTTCAATTTTCCAAGATCACAAACCTATTTAACTCCAATTCTAAACTAAAATACGATATATAACACCAAAAACTAAACTAAAGTGTATGGATTACCTTATTTGCAACCAAAGAACTTTCTTGAGTTGCCCAAGTCTTCAAAATCCAAACTTGGTTGGTCCAATGTGTTGAGGATGAGGTTGTGCATATTTTTAATGAAGGAAGCATAAGGTTTTAGCAAGTATTTGGAGATGTGGCAAGGGGGCAGTCAGGAAGTGATGGAGATGATGAATTGTGAAGAAATAAAGGGGGAGTATGAAGGAATGGGCAGCCAAGTAACCCTCTCTCTCTCTTAGCCTCACCCCCTCTTACACCCACCCCTCACAAATATTTATTCTTGTTTCTTTCACAAATATCTCTTTTGTCCATGGCATTAAATAGATTATATTCACACTCAAACTCTTCTCTCTTTACATTTCTCTTTAACTCACAAGTCACAACAAAAAAACAATGTGCACAAACACCACATCCACATGACATGTTCACAAGTCACGGAAAACTGTGAAAACAAAGATTTGATCGAAAATCCGATAAATATCATTAAAATAAATAAATCATTTAATTCTCCGATAAATTTTCAAATATTGGTATACACTTATACCACTTTACGAAAATCCTAATTTCGCAAATCGGGTAGTTTTCGCGAAATATATTATTTTAATATTAAATTCCCAAAAATAATATTTTATATTTCTGAAATTTTACAATCAAATACTGGCAGAAATTCAGAAAAGATAAGAAGATTTCAGATATCACATAAAGACCTATAGATCAACAGAAGAAAACACCTGAAGTTTCAACCAATGAAGCCACCAATTGGCCGCGGAACCGCGGCCGAGTCAGGCCGAGTCGCCGCGGATCCGCGACCGATTCAGGGGCTTCGGGGTCGGGAACTCTCTAGAAACTTCTTCTCAACGTCCTACCTTGTTGAGAAAGCCTCGTTGTAACAACCTTATTCTGAAAATTTCTCAATAACAACCTAGGTTGTTGAGGAAGCTTAAAGAGGGGGGCTATAAAAAGGACCAAGGTCATGAAGAAAAGGGTTCCGAAATTAGTTGCCAATTTAGATCCCAAACTTCATCCAACTCAACACAAATCCAAGATCCAAAATCAAGAATCATCGAGAAGTTCATCAAGCGATTCAACAAAAGGTCCTTTACACGAAGCCGATCATCATCAACGAGCAAGCGATCCACGACAGGTCCAAGACTAATAGTGATCGAGCAACGTGAAGATCGACGGAAAAATTACCTCTTCAAGGGAGTGATCGAGAGCAATTCTTCTTGTAAATCTCGGATTGAAGAAGTTGTAATTTGAAGTTGAATAATAAAGGTGATAATTAATTTCAATTTTGCTTTCTTTAATTTCCGCATTATGAGTTCTTTTTCTAATCTTTCTTCGATTTCCATGATGCGCGAGTAAATCTCCGCTTGATAGGATTCGTAGGATTAGGGTAGATCGATGGATGATAGAATTCTATACTTTGCTTTAGTCTTATGAAGTTTACAAACCTTCGCAAAAGAATCGTTAACATCCTCATTGGGTACGATATCAAATTATTGATTATTTTGACCACAACGTGAGATAAGATTAACGATCTTGTTGTGAAGGGCTAGAAAATGAATGGGATCAATGAAAGGACAAGGGACTATAGTGAAAAAACCCTAGTTCTTCCAAGAAACCTTAATCCGCATTCATCACCATCAATCTAGCGTTAAACTGTCAATAGAAAAAATGTGTCACCTTTATTCGTCATCCATGGCTACTAAAGCCGATCGAATCCTACAAGCCTTCTTCATATTTTCTTAATAATTAGATCTTGATATTTTCTTGATTTCCTTTCTTGAAAACAATTTCTTGAAACTATTAAATTCAACTAAATCTTGAACTATTTCTTGAATTTCTTTACTAGTTTTTTCGACTCATCTAAAGTAAGAATTTACGAATTCTTCGAATCCCAGAGGACGACCCGTGCTCACTAACGCTCGCTACACACAACTCCGTTATTGATTGCTGTTATTACTAAACTACCTATTATTCTTTTTGAACCAATCAAATGGCGCCGTTGCCGGGGATACGTGCGTAATTTTTTCTTTCTTGCTATTTGGGTTGAAATATTATTATTCCATCAAAATCTAAATCAAGAACGTATCGTGTGCTTAACGATTAGTGTGTGAATTTTGTAAGGAGGTCTGGAATCACTGTAGCAGGGAGATAAATATTCAGATCATTTCATCGACACCAGAGGAGTAAGGGGAGCATCAGAACCAAAAATTGTTCAAAGAACAGTCCAGTTGACTGCGGAACCGCGGCATCTTGGACGAATTAGGGTTTCAGCTCTCTGTGGTATAATTTCTATCTTTCTCCCTCTCCTCTGAAAAGTCCAATAACAATTTTTCTGCAGGATTCTTTGCAAAAATTCGCCGCGTAAAAAATTCTTGTTGCGTGTTTTGATATTGGTTGTTTTTGCATATTATAATACGGAAAATTATGGGGCAAAGACCAAATTCAGATTAGGTGGGGATTTCATTACCATTCCTAAGCCCTACAAATCACAAAACTAGCATCTGCATCACCCTTCATTAATTAAAAAAATATCAAGACCAAGACTCTAAGGACCGTCGCGCTCAATTAGGACAAAGAAAGGTCGTGGGTAATCTACTGCTTATCCACATTTCTTTTGTGGTGTTTAGGCAAGTGTGTCTAAGACAAGTAGTTACTTAATTAAGCCCGCTATTTACATAGCGGATACCTCCCACTTACCTGGCCACAAGAGGGATAAAGAGGTAGTAGAGGATTGATCCTGCGATTTGTCTTCTGGAAGTCTAGGAGCGGTCTAGTGACTTGACATAGGTGACCTTAGATCTTGGGTTGATTATGCATTTTTTATGATTTGTCTAAATCCGTCTTTTTCAAAACAAACCATAAAACAAACCTTTCTTTTAATTTACACATACGCTGCCACTTGCGTTAAACCCGCTTAGTGCATGCTCGTCTGGACACGGTATTCTAGTGTCCGTCTTGTCCGCGTTTCTTCTATCGACTCCGAAATCGGTATTTCTTCATTTTCTTTTTCCTCACCACCCACAACAACCACCGAGATGGACGGTTCTCCATCGAATTTCAATAACACCACTCTGCCACCACCCGCAGGTGCGCAGAATCTGCCGCGTATATCTCTCCAAGAGAGATGCTGCCCTATACGTGGTCATCTTTCTACTTGTCTTTCTATTCCACCAGCCAATGAGGATAATTTTGAAATCAAACCATACTTTATCAATCTTTTTCCCAAATTTCATGGCTTAGAGTCTGAAGACGCATACGTTTTTATCACCAAATTCGAAAACGTATATGCTATGATGGGCACTTCATAACTTTCTGTGGATACTATGCGTTTACGTCTTCTCCCGTTTACTTTGTATGATTTAGCCGAAAAATGACTTTATAACACAACCGCACACTCTATTTCCAATTGGGATGAATTCGTTATAACATTCCTTAAGAAATTTTATCCCAATCATAAGACCGCCCGTATTAGGAGTGAAATCAACCAGTTTTCCCAGCTTCCTAATGAACCATTTTGGAAATGTTTTGAACGGTTCAAAAATCTGTTTTTCCAATGTCCTCATCACGGAATCCATAGATGGGATCTGTGCCGAATTATATATGAGGGCATTAATCCAGCGACAAAACAAATGCTTGAAACCATGTGTCAAGGCAATTTCATGTCTAAAGATGATGGTGAAGCCTGAAAATTTTTGGAAGATTTTGCTGAAAACACTTTACAATGGGAAAGCATTAGTCCACCATCATCTAGGGGAGATATTCATCAACTTGATGTTTCCATTGCAGTAAAAGCCGAAATGGCAGCATTACAAAAGAAACTCGAAGCTATGAAAAACAAATTTTTATTAGCCTCCCTAAACCAGATGACGCTCCCTAAAACCGTGTGTGGATGCTGTTCAGATCCATCACATCTGACGGAAGAATGTCCTTTGAATTCTCCGTTTCAAGGTCAAGAACACACTAATACTGCTTTTCAGCAACGACCTGGAAACGATCCTTATTCTTCCACATATAATCAGGGTTGGGGGAATCACCCTAATTTTGCTTGGAACCAACACCAAACTCAAAATACGATTCCAAACCAAAATAACTATCAAAGGGTTTCTTCACAGTAACAACAACCACCACAAAATCAGCACCCCTTTCAACCACAAAATTTTCAAAATCCAGCCAACAATTCTGCACCTTATAATAATTCTTTCCAAACGGCTGGTACCGAAAACTCCTCTTCATTCGAACGAACATTGGATTTGTTTATGAAACATTCCATGCAGATATCGGCTGATATAAGGTCTTCTATCGATACCATAAAGAAGGACTCCGCCTCCCACGGTGAGAGTATAAAATTAATAGAAGCACAAATTGCACAATTAAATGCCGCAATGAGTGCTAGAGAGAAAGGGAAACTTCCATCTCAACCCTTACCGAATCCTGGCCACTCACAATATCATAATGTGAATGCCATTATCACGTTGAGATCCGGAAGAGTGTTGAATAACCAACTCGGTAAACATGTTGATAATGACGAATCGTTCAATGACACCCCGGCTTCCACTTCCACTTCTGACCCTAGCTTATCTTCTTTCGAGCCTATTATCCATTTTCCCTAGGCTCGAACCCTCCGCCCACCTCGTTGGGTCAACCTGAAACGATCCCTACTCCAATTCTAGGATCCGTTCTACCCACACGAACTTCTCCACAAATGTTGGACCCAACTATTATTGATAAAGCTCCGTATCCAAATAGATTGAGGGCCAACAAACCTAATATACAAATGGAGAAGATTATGGAAATGTTTAAACAGGTTAACATAAATATCCCTCTCCTAGATGCTATCCAACAAGTTCAGGCTTATGCGAAAATACTTAAGGACTTGTGCACTAGAAAGAGAAGAACTCAAGTGCCGAAAAAAGTGTTCATGACGAGTAATGTTAGCACAGCTTTTACCCAGCAATTACCAAAGAAACGTAAGCACCCTGGCTATCCTACAATCTCTATTTCTATTGGGGGTAAAAATATTAATCGTGCTCTACTCGACCTTTGCGCTAGTGTTAAGCTGCTTCCTTACTCTGTCTACGAGCAGTTAGGTATTGGAGAGTTGAAACCTGCCCACTGCACTCTCCAGATGGCAAATCGATTTATCACCAAATCTAGGGGTGAGCTTGAAGATGTGTTGATAAAAGTCAGGGAATTTATATTCCCTGTAGACTTTATTGTTTTAGATATACTACCTGTAGAAAACCCACGGAACCAAATTCCGGCAATTCTCGGTCAACCCTTCTTAGCCACTTCCAATGCTGTCATTAATTGTCGTAACGGTTCTATGAACCTAACTTTTTGGAAAATGACAATTGAGCTTAAAATTTACAAGCTAGGAAGTCAACCATTTGAACCTTCTGCTCATTTACTTGATTTCTGTTCTGTCCACGAGATAGCTCCCGAAAGCTGCAAGGTTGATGAACTTTGCTATAATGATCTCGACAACATTAGTACATCATTGTTTGATCTAGCACATTATTATAGTGAGGACACTTTTGACGAGTCCACCCCCGAGTTTGAACCTTTTGACTCATCACAAAACTCAGTAGCACTTTCCGAGTCAATATCCTATGCAGGTTATGAACTTTTTAGGGAATCCGAATATCATTCCCTTACCCCACCTTCTATTGTTTCTCCGCCGACATTAGATCTCAAACCGTTACCTTCTCATCTTAAATATGCATATTTAGGTGAGAATGGGTCTTTACCCATGATCATATCCGCTTCTATAGTTTTAGAGCAAGAGAACGCTCTTTTGATGGTCTTGAGATCAAATCGGCAATCATTTGGTTGGACAATGGCAGACATCAAAGGGATTAGTCCCTTGACTGTTGAACATCATATACATTTGATGGATGAAGCCAAACCAACCCGAGACCCATAAAGACGGTTAAATCCCGTCATGAAGGAGGCGGTAAAGAAAGAAATCGTTAAGTGCCTAGATAGTAGTATAATTTACCCAATCTCTGATAGCCAATGGGTGAGTCCTATTCATGTGGTCCCTAAAAAGTCTGGCATCACGGTCATAACTAATAAGGCTATAGTTGATCCAAACACGTACCTAAACTGGGTGGCGTGTATGTATTGATTATAGAAAACTCAATGCTGCAACGAGGAAAGATCACTTCCATCTACCTTTCATTGACCAGATGTTTGAACGATTAGCTGGACATGAATATTATTGTTTCATGGATGGATACTCTGGCTATAACCAGGTCCCTATCGCCAAAAATGATCAAGATAAAACAACATTTACTTGTCCTTTCGGTACCTTTGCTTATAAACGCATGCCATTTAGGTTATGCAATGCTCCCTCTACATTTCAGCGGTGTATGATGGGGATATTCTCAGACATGGTCGAGAATTTTCTGGAGATTTTCATGGACGATTTCTCTATATTTGGGGACTCATTTGAGGATCGCTTACGTCATCTTGGCGCAGTTCTTAACCGCTGTAAGGACAAGAACTTAACTTTGAATTCGGAAAAATGTCATTTTATGGTCCAAGAAGGTATCGTTCTTGGACATGTCATTTCACGGAAAGGCATTGAGGCAGACAGAGCTAAAATAGATGTCATCCATAACCTTTCTCATCCCAAATGCGTCAAAGATATACGAGCTTTCCTTGGTCATGCAGGATTTTATAGGAGATTCATTAAGGATTTTAGCAAAATTACTAGACCCTTAAATCTTCTCTTGGCCAAGGATGCAACATTTCACTTTGATTCGGATTGCGAGGCTGCTTTTGACTCACTTAAAAGCTCTCTCACTACAGCCCCCATTCTATCATCTTCTGATTGGATCCACCCGTTTGAGCTTATGTGTGATACATCATATTTTGCAGTTGGTGCAGTCCTGGGACAACACATTGATAAGATGACACATGCAATTTATTATGCAAGTATGACCTTGAATGATGCCAAAATTAATTATACAACTACCGAGAAAGAACTCTTGGCAGTTGTATTTGCATTAGAAAAATTCAGGCCTTACTTGATTGGCTCACCGATTGTGGTTTACACCGATCACTCCGCCCTAAAACATCTTTTATCTAAAAAGGATGCTAAGGCTAGGTTAATACGTTGGATCCTGTTATTACAAGAATTTGATCTTGTCATACGAGATAAGAGAGAATGTGAAAACGTAGTAGCCGACCATCTTTCACGCATCTCTTCATTACCTACTGTGACCTTTCCAATAAACGACGCTTTCCCTGACGAACAGCTCTTGACCGTATCCTGCGAACCTTGGTTCGTGGATATTGTGAATTATCTAGCAACGGGATTTATTCCTAGCGATTGGTCTAAACAAGACAATCATCGATTTCTATCCCGAGTAAAGAATTTTTACTGGGATAAACCTTATTTGTTTAAGTATTGTCCTGACCAAATCATTCGCAGATGTGTCCCCAATGATGAATTCAAGAGTGTTTTGTTTTTCTGTCATGATCAGGCATGTGGTGGTCACTTTGGCCCACGTAAGACGGCGGAGAAATTTTTGCAATATGGTTTTTACTGGCCTACATTATTCAAAGATGCATTTGATCATTGCAAAACTTATCTACGGTGTCAACACACGGGTTGGATTTCTCGAAAAAATGAGATCCCACTCCAACCTATCTTAGTTGTGGAAATTTTTGACGTTTGGGGTATTGATTTTATGGGTCCTTTTCCCAACTCTTTTGGGAATTTATATATCTTGTTAGTGGTTGATTACGTCTCAAAATGGGTAGAAGCAATACCATGTCATACTAATGACAACTAGGTTGTTATTAAGTTCCTTAAAGAAAATATCTTTTCGCGATTTAGAAACCCTCGCGCTATAATTAGCGACAATGGGACGCATTTCTGTAATCGGTCTTTCGAGACTTTGATGTGGAAATATTCAATCAACCATAAACTTTCTACACCCTATCATCCCCAAACGAGCGGACAAGCTGAGGTTTCCAATAGACAAATCAAATAAATTTTGAAGAAGACAGTTTCTAAAAACCGTAAAGATTGGTCAACCAAATTGACGGATGCTCTTTGGGCATTCCGTACCGCTTATAAGACTGATCTTTGTATGTCTCCTTACCGCCTAGTGTTTGGAAAGGCTTGCCACCTTCCTGTCGAGATCGAATATAAAGCAATGTGGGCTATTAAAGAACTTAACTTCGATTTAAATCAAGCCTGCAACTTTCGGAAGCTGCAATTAAATGAGCTAAGCGAACTCCGCGATGAAGCTTACGATAATGCGGTTATAGTAAAGAACCAGACCAAGGTATTTCACGATAAAAATATTTTGAGGAAAACTTTCATCCCAGGACAACAAGTCCTTCTTTACGATTCCTGTCTCCATCTTCATGCGGGTAAGCTAAAATCTCGTTGAAAAGGACCATTTGTGGTGCGGTATGTATACCCACACGGGGCAGTTGAAGTTGAAAAAATTAAAAATGGTTATATTTTTAAAGTGAATGTATATAGATTAAAACCGTATTTTTCCACTGACCCCACGGAGGAGCTCCTGTTTTTACAGGAGCCGCTTTATCATAACTGAATTTCCTCTGCCTCACCTCCATATCTCGATAATATTGTCTCATCATAAGAATGGAGGTGAGTTAAAAAGGACTTAACTGAATATCCATATGATTAAAAATAAGTTTGGGGGAGATTTTCACTTTCATTTATTCTTGTACCCCGTTAATAACTTTTCCTCCCAAGTCTACAGGTTTTTGAGATTTAAAAGATGACAACAGTGAGGACACTGCTGTAAACAGGTTTGGGGGAGGTTTGTGCTTATTTACGCATTACTTTGCATTACACTTTGTAAAAGCACAAAATTTTTAAAAATTTCTTTTATAACAAAAGATTAGAAAGTGAAAAATTACATTTAAAATATTGGAAGAGTTTAAGAAAACCAAGAAAGTTAGATATTTTCTGAAACGAAACTAGTAATAAGTAGTTATGAGCCGTTGTCCCAAGGGTTAGTAAGATGAAGGAAGTCACTAATTTGAGGATAAAAATAAGTCTGAAAAATAGTTCATATTCTGGAAGCCAAACATCTGAAAGTTGATATCCTACTATACGCACTTACACACGTCTTGAAACTCGGGATAGTAGAGGATACCTTGAAATGCTCTTGTCTAAAAGCCAAAGTATGAAAAAAAAATAATAAATAAAGCATAAAAGTATAAAATGGTGAAGAAAAATGAACACTGGTTTTGTAATCACCAAGGCAGCATAAAAAATATAGCGAGGATGTTTCATCACCTAGTGCCTTAGATCAATTGGTTTGGGAGTCACTGCTAAGCCTTAGGTGTTGCAAGACGAGGAAATTGCTAATTACGCCTAATAAGTGAGCACATTTAGTAATCAGTCAGTTAGTACCTCAAGAAGTATTAACGGTCGCATGAAAAATGTGTGAGCAATTCCATCTAAAATATTTACCGACTAAAAAGTACTGAGGTAAATGGACAAGAGTATGATAGCTTGAATTGAATTCTCTGAGTGTAGGGATGTCTTTTACACACACGTAGGGGTATATAATCGGTGTTTGGAGGAAAGATATGGATGAAGAATAAAGGCGATATTTTATTGAGGGATGATGTGATTTCTAACATCTTTTCATGACTATTAAGATAGGGCTCATGACAACTGAAAAGCTAGTGTAGTTGAAAATTCTGATTTTCAAGTTCTTTCTTTTACAATTCTTATTTTTATATGTAACTTTCACAGTCTTTCTTTTATTATAAGATTTTTTGGGTGCAATCCGCTGAAAACCCTCAGGAGTCTTCTCTTGAATAAATAAAGTTTGCTCGAAACGATCAAAGTCAAGTTTGGGGGTATTTGTTCAGTCGAAAATAGTGCATTTTTAACATGACAATTTCCTTACTTTTTTTAATCATCTAAAGGCATTTGATATAAATATAACACATATTAGAAGTTCATCCGCAAAATATCATTTACCATATATTATACATTATAATCAACATTATGAAGAAAATTGTATGTGTAATATTTTTACGCATAATATTTTGTATCTCACATTCTTCATTGAGATCTTGTGCAGGATTAGCTCAGGTCAGATATCGGGAATTAGGAATCTGCCGATAAAATACAGGAAAGTCGAAGAATCAAATACTGGAAGAAATTCAGAAGAGATAAGAAGATTCCAAATCACATAAAGACCCATAGATCAACAGAAGAAAACACATGAAGTTTCAACCAATGAAGCAACCAATTGGCCGCGGAACCGCGGTCGAGTCCGGCTTAGTCACCGCGGATCCACGGCCGATTTAGAGGCTTCGGGGTCGGGAACTCTCTAGAAACTTCTTCTCAACGTCCTAGCTTGTTGAGAAAACCTCGTTGTAACAACCTTGTTCTGGAAACTTCTCTATAACAACCTAACTTGTTGAGGAAGCTTAAAGAGGGGGGTTATAAAAAGGACCAAGGTCATCAAGAAAAGGGTTCCGAAATTAGTTGCCAATTTAGATCCCAAACTTCATCTAATTCAACACAAATCCAAGATCCAAAATCAAGAATCATCGAGAAGTTCATCAAGCGATTCAACAAAAGATCCTTTACACGAAGTCGGTCATCATCAACGAGCAAGCGATCCACGACAGGTCCAAGACTCAACGTGAAGATTGGCGGAAAAATTACCTCTTCAAGGGAGTGATCGAGAGCAATTCTTCTTGTAAATCTCGGATTGAAGAAGTTGTAATTTGAAGTTGAATAATAAAGATGATAATTAGTTTCAATTTCGCTTTCTTTAATTTCTGCATTATGAGTTCTTTTTCTAATCTTTCTTCGATTTCCATGATGCGCGAGTAAATCTCCGCTTGATAGGATTCGTAGGATTAGGGTAGATCGATGGATGATAGAATTCTATACTTTTCTTTAGTCTTATGAAGTTATAAACCTTCGCAAAAGAATCGTTAACATCTTCATTGGGTACGATATCAAATTATTGATTATCTTGACCACGACGTGAGATAAGATTGACGATCTTGTTGTGAAGGGCTAGAAAATGAATGAGATCGATGAAAGGACAAGGGACTATAGTGAAGAAACCCTAGTTCTTCCAAGAAACCCTAATCCGCATTCATCACCATCAATCTAGCTTTAAACTGTCAATAGAAAAGATGAGTCACCTTTATTCGTCATCCATGGCTACTAAATCCGATCGAATCTTACAAGCCTTCTTCATATTTTTTTGATAATTAGATCTTGATATTTTCTTGATTTCCTTTCTTGAAAACAATTTCTTGAATTTCTTGAAACTATTAAATTCAACTAAATCTTGAACTATTTCTTGAATTTCTTTACTAGTTCTTTCGACACATCTAAAGTAAGAATTTACGAACTCCTCGAATCCCAGAGGACGACCCGTGCTCACTAACGCTCGCTACACGCGACACCGTTATTGATTGCGGTTACTACTAAACTACCTATTATTCTTTTTGAACCAATCAATCGCCATCATAATTCTGGTAGTCACGCAATAATCATACGGGCTTTATCAAAACGTATACACATAATGATAAAGATAAACCAGATAGCATACTATCAGCTCGAGTAAGACTGTTCTACTTGTGTAGGTCCTCGTTTAATTATCATAATCACCTATCTGCAATTACAATAATTTTCTTGAGGGCACTATATCCAACAATCTTCCACTTGCACTTAAGACCAATTATTGCGGTATCGCATACTCACAGCTCGAGTGTTACCGAATACCCAACTTTACTACTAGTTAGTCCTCAAAATTCATTTTGAGAAACTTACGTGTTCGAGAAGTAATCTCAGTGAGTGGATCTGCTCCAATTTTTCTATCTTTATCTCTCTATTTCTCAACTTCGCAGAGAACAACTATCTTCCGAAATGAGCGATTCCTGTCTTAGAACTTGTCTGGATATCTGATGGGACCTTGCTCATATTATGAACACCAAACCCAACAAGCTTCTTAGACTATATCTGTCACGCCCCGCTTTCCAATAGACGGAAACAGTAACGTGGCAAGCCCGCGGCATATTTATCCAGAGAAGGTCATTCCCTAAATAAATATATTAAGCGTATTGAAACAATAATACATAATACAAGAATAAATGAAGATTGTAAAAAAAATTTCAACAAGCATCTTCATTTACATTCAACTTCCAATATTTACAAATACATGAGTTTATGCTGGAAAGTAAATACAATAAGGAAAATGCCTAAACAAGTGGTATACATAAACTAAAGAAAAGTAAAGCTGAGCTAGCCATGAGTAGCGATCTGGTTGTAGTCCTCCTCTGTGGCTTCCACTTCCTCTGTCTCGACCATACCCGACGAACATTCCAAGAGAAGAAAAGTGGGTGGAATGCCCGTCAGTGAACTAGCGCTCGGTAAGTCCCAAAGATAAGTAAGAGTAAAGAAAATGAAAATTGTAGAATATTTATATGATGAGTAAGAGTATATGATCATAGGTAAATATATTCTATAGGTCTCTATATGGTTACTATGTTAACGTTAAGTTCCAAGTGTGAATGTCAACGCAGCCGTAGATGTATTCACGAGCTTAAGAGTGGGGCCTGAGGAGCAAGGAAATACGGGCCCATTTCATGTGTTTGATCGAGGCTCTAGGCTGTAGATGAGTCAACCCGACTGATATTCGAGTAAAATAAAAAAAAGGTTAATACGGGACTTCTGAAGCTCCGTGGATTCACACAAGAAACTATCCCAAACACCCCGGGTATAATATATATAACTGGTTAATATACTTAATTAGTTTGATTGATTGATTAACATGTCTTGATCGAAACCATAAATTGCAAAAGGGGTGGAATGTAGTCGAGTGAGTTGATTAATATGCGAATCATGACAATTGCAATCTTGGTTCGAGTCAAATTCGTTTGAGTAGTTTGCGTTCGAGTTCATATTCGAGTTTAGATTTGAGTTAGATTAGAGTTTGAGTTTGTGTTCGAGTTCGAGTTCAAGTTTAGATTCGAGTTTGGATTCGAGTTCATGTCTTTTTCATGGGAATTGAGGTAAATTGTTAAAAATCTTATGTTCGGGAGAAATCGGCAACTGCTGCACATGGACGACAAGATTTGTGTTTTTTCCCAGGACAGTTGCCATTAATAACTCCATTAAGTTGTCTAACCTGAATAGGTAAGTACTCACTTTCTCCGTCTCCCTGGGGCTTAAGAGAAATGATACCGTTTAAACCTATATTAATTCTAAAATCCTTAAAATATTGTTAGCATATCTCGAGGGGGTTTTATTAAAAATATATATTAATATTGTTTAAAAATAATCTCGAGGGTGATTTATAATATTTAGGGTTTTCATGAATATGTATTTTAATTGTTGTGGTGTTTTGGTGATAAAACCTAGCTTTTTGAAAGTTTATGGTATTTTTGTGAAAACTACTACTTTTGAAAATTTGGTGGTATTTTATTAAGAATTCTAAATTTTCATTTTAAAGAATATAGTTTCATAATATATTTTTATTGAAAATACGGATTCATAATTTTTATATAATTTTTCAAAAATTAGATTTGTTTAGAAAAGTCGCATTTCTTAAAAACCGTATTTTTATTTCCTTTCGAGACCGAATATTCCATGAGGAGTTCTGCATCTTGGTCTACCATCCCAAAGATGTGCGATAATCCGCACCATTCATTAGCGGGTCTCCTAACGAGAGTTGTAGAGACGCAATTGCCAAGGATTTCAAAATACCGATTAAAAGAAACCCGTTTTGTAAAGGTGTGGTATTTTAATATAAAAGTTATTCTTTAAATTAGCTATATGTTTAGGATACCGTGCTATGAAACCATAGTGTGCGTGTGGGGTAGGTCGTTATCCCGTGAAGTTTTCCTAAAGATGTCTTTTTAACAATTATTGAAAAGGGGTTATACTAAAGTTCATGGTATTTTAATGAAAAGTTCATTTTATGAAAGTTTCACATGAAAGTTTTGATTAAACTCAAAGCTAAAAGATTGTAAACCAAGTTATAAGTAGTGTGAGAAGTTATTATGACCTATTTTTCTTTATAAAGGGGAGTACAAAGGTTAAAACTACATATATCGGAGTTAACTCCATTTTTTCGATATACTTTTAGAAGATGGTTTTGAGATGAAAGAAGAAGAGAGATGAGGGACTTACAAGTTTAGATGATTAACAAGAGAGAGAAGAAGCTTTCGGGTGTCGTGGTTTCGTCGGAAATGCTCCGGTCATCGAGTTTGGCTTGCTACCGCACTTGGGTGCTTAACTCCACTTGATACTTAGAGAGTTTATGAGAATTTTTGATAGAAATTTCAGAATGGGGGAGAGCTAGGGCATGGGATGGTATTTATAGTGAAGAATTAAGGTTTGGGAATTAAAAATATGGATTAAAAGAATTTAAATGGTGTTAAATGGTGAATTGAAGGGTCTCTGTTTGATTGCAGGAAAATCAAACAGTGCATGGGAGTTGAGGGGAGTTGAAGATGTGTGTGTGCAAAGCATGGAGGGAATTGGAGCTATCCCAACCGTCAGCGCCGGCCCAAAGTGCAAAACGGGCGGTCGGATCTTAAGGCCTTGCCTAGAGATTCATGCCACGTGTCAAGTTGGGTGTGTACACCTCATTGCACCTGTTTGATTTTTCTGAAACTTTTCATTTCTCCATGTAATGCACGTGCAACTATTGGACTTCCGAAAAATTAAAAAGAAAAATCCTAAAAATAATTGGGTCTGATGAGAATAGAACACATGCTATGTCACAGCAGTGCAGAGACTTTACCAGTGAGCTACAAGTTTCTCCTTACTTTTAACAAAAATAACTTTTAACTCTTATACAGGCTGTAATACCCTTTTTTGTGAAATAACAAGAAATTTCTGTACAGGAATTTCAGAGTCGTTACATTCTACCCTCCTTATAAAAATTTCGTTCTCGAAATTTACAATTACATAGAGACTAATTTCCAAAAAGGTAAGGGTATCGTGTATGCATATTTTCTTCTCTTTCCCAAGTTGATTTTCCTGGCGAATCCTTTCTCCACATCACTCGACCAAGTTTACCTCCTTATTCCGTAATGTTTTCACTTTTCACCTTTCGGTCCAGGATCTCAACTGGCTGTTGCTCGCAGATTAGGTCAGTCTGTACCGTGAGCTCTGAGTGATCAAGTATATGGCTGGGGTTGCTCACATATCGTCTTAGCTGGGATATGTGGAATACGTTGTGTACTCCTTCCAATGAGGGTGGTAGTGCCAAGGGATACGCCACTTCTCCAACTCGTTCGAGTATGTCGAACGGTCCTATATATCATGGACTTAATTTATCCCTCTTGCCAAAACGTATCACTCCTAAGTTTGCAGGGATCTTCAGGAATACATGTTCTCCTGGTTGAAAATTCAGATGTCGACGCTTTGCATCTGCCCAATGCTTCTGTCGGTCCTGAGCTATGCGCATCTTTTCCCTGATCGTGCGAACCACATCCACAGTTGCCATGATTATCTCTGGTCCAAGGAGTTCACGATCTCCAACGTCATCCCAACTCAACAGGGAACGACATTTCCATCCGTAGAGTGTTGCGAAAGGTGTCATCCCAATGCTTACCTGATAGTTGTTGTTGTATGAAAACTCCACAAGGTGGAGGCGATCTTCCCACGAACCTCCGAAGTCTAACATACAGGCTCTCAGCATATCTTCTAGTATCTGAATTGTTCACTCGGACTGTCCGTCTGTTTTTGGATGGTACGCCGTGCTGAAATTCAGACTCGTTCCCAAGTTAGCTTGCAGACTCTGCCAGAACTATGATCGGAATCTCATATCACGATCGGAGACGATGCAAACAGGTACTCCATGTAATCTCACAATCTCCTACATGAGTTTATGGGTATCAAGTATGGTACATCTTGAAGGTTTTAAATCTTACTTTAGATTTTTACTCACCTTCATATACCTTCTTGCCAACGTCTTGGTTGACTGGCCAACTCTAAATGGAATAAAGTGAGCCGACTTTGTGAATCGATCCATAATAACCCAAATTGCATCGTTACCCTTCATGCTGCGAGGGAGAGCGGTCATGAAGTCTATGGTAATGTGCTGCCATTTCCATTCTGGGATTGGTAATGGCTGAAGTAGACCAGCAGTTCTGTTATATTCAGCCTTCACTTGCTGATACACCAAACACTTGGCTATACTCCTTGCTACTTCTCGCTTCATTCCATACCACCAGTAGTATTGCCATAGTCCCTTATACATCTTTGTACCATCGGGGTGTACAGAATAAGGAGAGTTGTGAGATTCTTTAATCAACTCTTCTCGAACAGGGCCTACTGGCACGCATAAACGGCTTCCATATCGTAAGGATCCATCTTCGTAGATAATGAAGTCAGTTCAAAGTCCACTTTCTAGTTGTTCTCGGATCTTTTGTAGCTTGGTATCATTTGCTTGAGCTGCCTTGATCTGATTTATAAGAGTGGACTGGACTTGTAAGTTCATCAAATATGAAGCGTTACCTGGCACAACTACAATCTCCAATCCATGCAATTCTTGTTGTAGTCTCAACTGAGCGGTGAGGGTCATTGCTAATGGCCGGCGACTAAGTGCATCAGGAACTACATTCGCTTTCTCAGGATGATACTGTAGGTTGATGTCGAAGTCCTCCATGAGTTCTAGCATCTTCTCTGCTGCATGTTGAGTTCTTTCTGAGTAAATACATACTTAAAAATTTTATGGTCAGTGTATATATCCACTCGTTCTCTAAAACGATAGCGGCGCCAAATCTTGAGTGCGAAGACTACTGCTGCCAGTTCTAGATCATGTGTTGGATAGTTGCGTTCATGAACTTTTAACTGCCTTGATGCAAAAGCCACAACTTTTCCATACTGGTGTAGAACACATCCTAATATTTACCGGACGCATCACAATGCACATCGAATCCGCTAGATTAATCCAGTATTACAAGAATAGGTGCAGAGATTTATCTCGACTTTAGTTCTACAAAAGCCTTTTCACTTGCTTCTGACCACACGAATGCTTCGTCTTTATGTGTGAGCTTATTCAAGGGTGCTACGATTTTTGAGAATCCTTTGATGAATTGTCACGCCCCGCTTCCCGGTGTACGAGGAGAGGACGCGAAAAGGCCGCTACGTATTTACTCAGAAGTAAACACGCTAAGCGTATCTAAGCAATATAAAGTAAAGTACACAAGAGACAGGAATGCAAATGAACAACAACTTTATTTATTAAAAATTCTTTTACAAGTACAACTGAAATGTAAATACATGAGTAGAAAGCGATGCCTAAACAATGGCAAAACTGAAAGGAAATAAATATGTACAAGTGTCTAAAGCTCCGGGTCAAACGCAAATTGCTCCAAATCCTCAGTGCTGGGCTCGGTCTCTAAAGCGTCCGAAACACCTGACAACATTCCAAAGAAGAAGAAAATGAATGTCGTCAGCGAACAATCGCTTGGTAAGTCCCAAATGTGAATAGAGATAGAATAGACATAAAAAGAATATCTTATAATGTTTGATTATATTGTTAACGTTGTTGTTTGTAGCTTGGTACAGAAAATGCCAGTGTATACGAGAGGAGTCCCACTATTCCGGAGACTAAGGTATACGGAGCACAAGGAACCGTTCATCTACGGTACAACGGCAATGGATATTCAGGTTAGGTGTATTATGGTTAGAGTCTCGTGCCACTTTTAACACCTTCCGTACCAGTCTACCCCTTATAAATCCCGCGATGTTTTTTGTATTGATTGTATTGTTTTGTTATATAGATGGATGACTTGCCGAAACCATGATATCAATAAATGGAGTGGATATAGATGGAGAGTCATGTAGACGGAGTATATCCATGGTTCGGTTCGGTCAATATGGATTCAATAGACGGATTCATGTTGAATTATATTTTATACCTGAATCGCATTCAAGTCAGATTGATTAGATGAGACACAGTTTGAGTCAGACACTTTGAAAAGAACTTGAAATCCTGAATTAGTTTTGATGTTATCGAGTTGTAAATCGATGCTGAATTTAAGAGCTCGATCGAGAGGAAAAACTGATATATCTTCCGGGAATACATCCTCGAACTCTTGAACTTCCCCTGGCTTCGATTCTTCCGCTTGCAACGTTGCAATCTCTGTCTTCTTTGGTTTTGCTCGGTAGACGCTAGGTTCTAAGGTTTGGTATCCACTTTTGGATTAGAACACTAGATGATCTGGTATTTCGAACACTACCCTCCTTTGGCGACAGTCGATGGTAGTGAAGAAAGTTTCCAGCCAGTCCATTCCCAAGACTACTTCGAAATTCGGTATATCCAGCACCTTGAAGTCCGCATAGAATTCTCAACCGCAGGCGACTACTGGACACAGATCGTATCTCAAAGTTGCTTTTAGAACGCCGTTCCCTGAACTGACATTCCAGCTGGATACGAGCGGTTTAACTGGGATCGCATGAGTTCGGAAGAACCGTTACGACATAAAACAAAGTGATGCTCCAATGTTGAAGAGCGCGAGTGCAGGTAGAGAGGCTACTAAGATTTTACCTAAGTTGTGTGGGATAGGTTTAGGGATAACAAATATAAGACGACCATGAATTGAAAGGTCTTGAAAGAGAATAGGGAAGAGATTTACCAGTGATAACTTGACCCATAGCTTCGGCCTCTTCGACCGACATCGGGAATGCTTGGTGTCGCAGCACTTTCCTCTATGCCTGGTTAAGCACTCGGCGTTGGGGTTGAGTGGTCTTGGTGCGGGGAGTTGGAGCTGGTAATACTAACCGGGTAGGAGAAGCTTGGATCACCGGTCTAGCTGGAGGGTTGTTGGATCCTCAGTTCTGGAGGCATGCTCCAACGGCGTGAGTAGAAGACCCACAGATCAGACAAAAGTTGTTTGCCCTGTGACAATTCTTTATAAGATGCCCTATTCTTTTGCAGTAGATGCAAAAGTCTGGTCTGCTATTGGCGAACGAAGCTATTGGCTTCCGAGATGGTCCATTGAAGGCTGGCGTGGAAGAGGCCCCTCCTGTGATCTGGTTCACAGGGCGTTTCACACTGGCAGTATGCGGCATGCCCTTCTTCTTCACAACTGCCTCATAGCGTCAGGCAGCCTTCAAAGCATGCTCATGGGTTGGGAAATCCCCTGTAGTGAGTGCAGCTTGGATTTTAGGATCCAACCCTTGCTGGAATCTTCGTGCCCGGATCTCAACCGTGGGAATAAGATGTGCAGTGAACCTGCTGAGTATGGTAAACTCAGCATCATATTCATCCACTGACTTGACCCACATCGAGTCTTGCTGTAAATAGATGAATTGCTGCTCTATATTAAAGCGGGCAATCTCTAGGAAGTACTTAGCGTCGAAGAGATCTCGGAATGTTTTTCATTCTATCGGTTGTGCAAGACGGCTCTCCTCAGCCTTCCACCAAATTCTAGCGTTATCGGTCGGTTGCAACTTAGCAACTCTCACCCAGGCAATATCTGGCACTTGAGCTGCTGCCAGATCATCCTCGATCGCTTGAGCCCATTCTTCTGCTTCAAGCTGACTCTCTTTACCCAAGAAGTTCTTTAGATGCAGTGCCCGAAACTATTTGACTCTAGGTGCTTCGGCTTCGACGCGGTTCATAAGGATAGCAGGCTGCTGATGCTGACCCTCTAATAGGTTTTTGATAGCCTCAAGCAATACTGTTTGCTCATTGATAGGAGCGGCAATGGTAGGTAGTGGTGGTAGCGTAGACGGCGGAGTATTTCCATTGACATTTGTACCGGTATTGTTTGGAGATTCAATCAGCTTGATATAAAAAATAGGTTAGGATAGATTCAAAGAATTTGAAATGCAAGGAATGTAAATGTTTGTTGAATTCATTAATTCTTGTGGTATATTGTTTATGACTTCATGCAGAACTGACCTGCATGAGCCACCAATAAAACTTATTACGTCCTGCTTCCCAGTAGACGGAAACGGTAACCTGACAAGCCCGCGGCATATTTATCCAGAAAAGATCATTCCCTAAATAAATATACTAAGCGTATTAAAATAATAATACACAATACAAGAATAAATGGAGACTATAAATTTTTTTTCAACAAGCATCTTCATTTACATTCAACTTCCAATATTTACAAATACATGAGCTTATGCTAGAAAGCAAATACAATAAGGAAAATGCCTAAACAAGTGGCATACATAAACTGAAGAAAAGTGAAGCTGAGCTAGCCCTGAGTAGCGATTTGGTTGTTGTTCCCCTCCGAATACAGAGACGCGACCTCGTAGGTTTGTCTTGCCTGAATTTCGGGGCAGATGCTAATTGGTGCTATCCGTCCACCTCTCCGAAGATGCCAAGTTGATTTATGGCACCATGTATCGAAGGTTTAAACGGATGCCGCCGATATAGCAGATTTCGTCAGATTCCCCCTCGTTTGAGGGGTTTTTGATTATGGGGATGCTCTTCCCTGCAGGCGCATGCCCCTGCAGTTAATTACGCTACCGCATCGCGGTAACAACTTTCTCTTTCTCCAGATGGTCACTTCATGTCGTGGGTGTTTGTTTTATTTGTGGTTGCCCGTGAATTGTATACAGAGACTAATTTATGTTGTCGCCCGTAGGGCGTGGATTAGTCCAAATCCGTATCTTCTTAGATTTGGGTTTGGGGGTTGGGTTTAAGGATACGTTAGCCTCATTTGAGACTAAGATCAACTTAAACGTTAGTTAAGGATACGTTAGTCTAATTTTAGACTAAGATTAACTTAACGGGATCATTTAGATCCAACAAAAGAGCATTTGGACTCTAATGTTTAGTTTAGGGACATTGCGGTCGATTAGTTTAAGGAAATTACGGTCCAATGTTAGTTTAAGGACATTACGGTCCAATGTTAGTTTAAGAACATCTCGGTCCAATGTTAGTTTAAAGACATCACGGTCGAGGTTAAGGACATCATAGTCCGTGAGCTTAAAGACCTCACAGTCAAGGTTAAGGACATCATAGTCCGTGAGTTTAAAGACCTCACAGTCAAGGTTAAGGATATCATAGTCCGTGAAATGTATGGTTGTCGGGACCCGTCACCTCTCTGAAGACGTTGAAGGATTACAACGACAAACATCAGAGGAGTGAAGAGATGTACCCTCGAACCAAAGTGGATTAAGTGATCTGTAGTCCAATTTGGAACTAAGATCAATTAATTAGATTATGAGCAGATTGGCTCAGTTAAGTCTGAATTGAGGAATTATGGCCAACTTGGGCTAAGTCCAATTAAGCTTGAAATATTGGCCCTTTGTTTGACCATTAGACATTTGTCTGGGTTCAGCCCCTCACATTTAGCAATGCTAAACAAGAGTTTTGAGGGCTCTGATACATTGTTGTTTTAGACTGAGCATTAAACATTGTAGCTCTGAGTTTTACTCAACTTTGAGATTCAATTGAAAGGGAGGTTTTTGCCTCTGGAAAGCTTAACCAATTTGGCTAAGATTGGCTTTAAAATACTAATAAACACTAGAGAACAACAGTGTTAAACAATAGAGACGAAATACTCAAAATAGTGTTAAACACTAAAGAGGAAGGGGTCACGTGGGCACACGTGAGGGCACCCAGAGGTGGGGCCAGATCTCCTTTATTTTGTTCTCAGAACTGCAAATAAGTGTTAAACATTTTTGAACTTTTGGCCATCACGTGTTGGCACGTGATGGATATTTGTGCATTGATTATTAAAGCATTTCTTAGGGGTCACGTGGTAATACGTGAGAGCGCCCAAATTAGAATTTGCCTTTGCCTTTGTTCACTTTGTTTTGGAGGTCACGTGGGAGCACGTGAGGCATTGCCTCCGGGCTAATTCCTTCTCATTTTGGAGGGTCTTTTTAGGGGTCACGTGGGGGCACGTACCTAGTTCTTTACATGTATGGAGATCTTTCAAGTCTATGTATTTTAAGAATTAAATTCTCTGTAGGGTTAAACCCTAATTATGTTTTTAGAGGAATTAAATTCCTGTGCATGGGGAAGAATTAAATTCTTATGTAGGGTTAAACCCTAATTTCATTTAAAGGAATTGAATTCTTTATGAATTTGGGAGAACTGAATTCTCATATAGGGTTAAACCCTAGTTTTATCTTAGAGGAATTAAATTCCTGTGAATTTGGGAGAATTAAATTCTCATATATGGTTAAACCCTAGTTTTATTTTGGAGGAATTAAATTCCTGTGAATTTGGGAGAATTAAATTCTCTAAACTCAATTCTCCCTCTAAGTTTTGGATCTGCATGGCAGAATCTCCCCGATGAGAATTAAATTCTCAACCTGTGGGGAGATTTGCTTCTGCAGATCTTCAACCAGAGGAAGAACTAAGTTCTTTTGCAGAAAAGTTAAACTCTTAGATTGAGAATTAAATTCTCTTTTTTATTTGATGAAAGCTTTGATCCCTTCCCCTTTCTCACCTAGGGTTTCTTTTCTTGAGAATTAAATTCTCCTCTCTTTTTTCTCTCTGTTGTTGTTATCTCCCAAAAAAATTAGATCCTTTCTCTTCTCTTCTTAGCTCCTATTTATAGGAGAAAGAAAAGAATCAGTTTATTTGGTAAATCTTTCATTGAAAGATTTTAATTGATTTTGTAACCAACATGATCTTTTAGATCACTCAGTGAATTTTATTCACCATTGGATTTTTAATCCAAAAGATATTCTGTTTGTTATTCTTGGTGAATTTCAGGGAAATCTTTCCTTGTATAAAATCTTTCCATAAATTTGTGAATTTTAATCACCATTGGATTTTTAATCCAACGGTGCTCCTCTTTACAGAGCGCAATCTTTTTGTTTGGAAAGATCTAAATAAATATTAGGGTTTTTTTATTTCTCTTAATTTAGAATTTAATTCTATTAGTTTAGAAGGTTTAGATACCTATCACGTGTGAGCATGTGACCCTACTGTTTAAGCTTTTAGCCAGAATTTAATTCTGTTGTTTTTAAAGCATTCAGGAATTATCACGTGTCAGCACGTGACCCTTGGTCACGTGTGAGCACGTGATGCCCCATTGGGGTTTTTCTTTGTTATTTTATTATACTTTTAATTCTTTTTAGTGGGTTTAAAAGGCCCATCACGTGTTGGCACGTGACCCCCGATCACGTTTAGGCACGTGATGCCTTATAACTTTTGATCCCGGATGAATTATGAGGCTCATAATATATCAAATCGAAGGATTTTTCGAGACATTTTCGATACCATCAAAATTTAGCTGTTTCATTTCGGGAGTTTGTCAAAAAACAGCCCGGAAAATACTGGTTCGCATTTTCTTAAGCGTATCACTGCCATTTGATACCTTGGGCTCTTTTGCGCAGAAATTTTTGACGGGAACAAATTCCCCCCACTACTTTGCCCACGTAAGTATGTACGTGGGTGAAGTAGTGCAGAGTTATGCATGGCGTATGACCAGTTTCGGGTTGGTATATCACTTTAAGAATCTTGATCTGAGAAGATACGAGCGGACACAAGCGTCGTCATTTATCGTTGACTCAAATCTCGACTCTTAAGGGATATAGTTCCAAACCCTCGGCTCCATAAGCTGCACCCTTCTATTTCTTTATGTTTTACTCTGGCATGAAGTAGTTTATATGCTCATGAGTAACTTCTCCATTTCAGTGGCATATAGCTTTGGCAAGTGTGGGCCATAGATGGTAGATAACAGTTCATTTTGAACTCTTTATAAGGTAGCGATGACTTAGAAAACAGGGTTAGGATCTGTTGCCTAAGACTTTCCAATTTTATGAGCCGTGAGGGTCTCACAAAGGCTTTTCTCCCTACGAATCGTGAGGATCTCGTAGGTGTCTTTTCTCCTTAAGAGTCGTGAGGACTCCTAAGAGCATTTTCTCTTGAGAATCGTAAGGATCCCACAAGAGAATTTTCTTTATGCGTAGGGACACTAATTTCCCCGCAAGTTAAGACGAATCGAGAGATTCTCGCAAAGACACTGATTTCCTTGCGGGTCGAAACGAATCGAGAGATTCTCGCCAAGGACGTTGATTTCCCTGAATCAAGATAAGAAGCGATGGCTTAGGAAACATGTTCAGATCTGCCGCCTAAGACTTTTCAATTTTATGAGCCGTGAGAGTCTCAAAAAGATTTTTTCTCCCTACGAGTCGAGAGGATCTCGTAGGTGTATTTTCTCCTTAGGAATCGTGAGGATTCCTAAGTGTGTTTTCTCTTGAGAGTCGTAAGGATCTCACAAGAGAATTTTCTTCCTTACAAGTCGAGAGGACTCGTAAGTGATTGATGAGTTGACCTACTCCCGAGTCAAAACATTGCTTCAACAGGGAGGTCGAGGGTAGACTTTGGGTTGTCTGTGGACCGCCGAGTCATGGAACTGGGAACTTTTTCGCGGCTCCGCTTTGCTGACGTTGTATATTCTTGCAGAGACACTGATTTCTCTGCGGGTCGGCGCGAATCGAGATGTTCTCGTTAAGGACGCTGATTTCCCTGAATCGAGGTATTTGCCAAGGACACTGATTTCCTCGGAGTTGAGACGAATCGAGGTATTCCTGCAAAGACACTGATTTCCTTGCAGGTCAACGCGAATCGAGATGCTCTCGTCAAGGACGCTGATTTCCCTAAACCGAGGTTTTTGCCAAGGACGCTGATTTCCTCGGAGTTGAGACGAATCAAGGTATTCCTGCAAAGACACTGATTTCCTTGCGGGTCGACACGAATCGAGATGCTCTCATCAAGGACGCTGATTTCCCTGAATCGAGGTTTTGCCAAGGACACTGATTTCCCTGGAGTCGAAACGAATCAAGATATTCCTGCAAAGACACTGATTTCTTTGCGGGTCGACGCGAATCGAGGTGCTCTCGTCAAGGACACTGATTTCCCTGAATCGAGGTTTTTGCCAAGGACACTGATTTCCTTGGAGTCGAAACGAATCGAGGTATTCCTGCAAAGACGCTGATTTCTCTGCTGGTCGATGCGAATCGAGTTGCTCTCGTCAAGGACGCTGATTTCCTTGAATCGAGGTTTTTACCAAGGACACTGATTTCCTCGGAGTTGAGACGAATCGAGATATTCCTGCAAAGACACTGATTTCTCTGCGGGTCGATGCGAGTCAAGATGCTCTCGTCAAGGACGCTGGTTTTCCTGAATCGAGGTATTTGCCAAGGACACTGATTTCCTCGGAGTTTAGACGAATCGAGATATTCCTGCAAAGACACTGATTTCCTTGCGGGTCGACGCAAATCGAGATGCTCTCGTCAAGGACGCTGATTTCCCTGAATTGAGGTTTTGCCAAGGACGCTGATTTCCTCGGAGTTGAGACGAATCGAGGTATTCCTGCAAGGACACTGATTTCTCTGCGGGTCGACGCGAATCGAGATACTCTCGTCAAGGATGATGATTTCCCTGAATCGAGGAGGTTGCCAAGAACACTGATTTCCCTGGGGTTGAAACGAATCGAGGTATTCCTGCAAAGACGTTGATTTCTCTGCAGGTCGACGCGAATCAGGATGCTCTCGTCAAGGACGCTGATTTCCCTGAATCGAGGTATTTGCCAAGGACTCTAATTTCCTCGGAGTTGAAACGAATCGAGGTATCCCTGCAAAGACGCTGATTTCTCTGCGGGTCGACGCGAATCGAAATGCTCTCGTCAAGGACGCTGATTTCCCTGAATCGAGGAGGTTGCCAAGGACACTGATTTTTTCGGGGTTGAAACGAATCGAGGTATTCCTGCAAAGACGCTGATTTCTCTGCGGGTCGATGCGAATCAAGATGCTCTCGTCAAGGACGCCGGTTTCCCTGAATCGAGGTATTTGCCAAGGACGCTGATTTCCCTGTGGTTTGAGACGAATCGAGGTATTCCTGCAAAGACGCTGATTTCTCTGCGGGTCGATGCGAATCAAGATGCTCTCGTCAAGGATGCTGGTTTCCCTGAATCGAGGTATTTGCCAAGGACACTGATTTCCCTGGGGTTTGAGACGAATCGAGATATTCCTGCAAAGATGCTGATTTCTCTGCGGGTCGATGCGAATCAAGATGCTCTCATCAAGGACGCTGATTTTCCTGAATCATGGTTTTTGCCAAGGATACTGATTTCCCTGGGGGTTGGTTGACTTGTTTCCGAGACGGAGCGTTGATCCGGCAGGGAGGTCATTGGTTGGCTCTAGGTTGTTGTTCATATCATAATATTACATTATTATATTCCCTATTCTTATGCATTTTACAAATAAATAGGTGCTTTTGACCCATGTCTGCTACTTAGTTACAGGTTACAGGTTCTTGGAGCAAAAACAGTGAAATTGATGAAAAAGATAATACAAAGTGAGACTACGACCAATAAATGGGGGAATCTTGATCAAGCCTACATGAAGATCAGTTCACAAAGCACAAAGGCAGATCAAGGTTCAAGACTTCGACACGAAGCGAATGGTAAAAGTCCATTACATTACTCACTGTGAAGATCTGGAAGAGAAAGAGAGAATATTCTGAAGAACCAACTGCAGAAATATGAAGTACAAGTCAATTAGAAGCAGTAGAAGAAAAACCAGAACAAGAACCGTCTATTTGGCCGCGGAACCATGGCCAAACCAGGGCTGCGGCCGCGGTTCCGCGGCCGGGTATAGCACGTAGTGGCTTAATTTTTTACCAAAACTCATTGCGGTGCTGGATACTCTTCCTAAGGGTATTTTTGTAATAGCAGACATGCGGCGATTGTAAACCTAGGATTTTCTATGTCCTATAAATAGAGACCCAAATCCTTGTATTAGGCTATGCCTCCTTTCATTAATAAAATTCAGAATTCTTTTTGGAGAGCATCAATTTGTAAGTTCTTAATTTATTTTTCTGCTCTAGATTAAATTTATTATCTGCCCTAGGTAATTTCTATTCTTGCCCTAGTTTAGATTTAATTCCTTGCCCTAGATAGATAGTTTAGATCTGTTCTTAAATTCCCTAATGAGCGAGTAGTCTCCTCGCTTGTTAGGGTTAGCTTTGGGGAAGGTTTGAGAGATGAAGATCTCTCACCCCTTTCTTGCCCATCACATATAATTAATAGGACTCCATGCATACATGCACACACCGCTCCCTACGGCACCCTATCCCACGAGGTAGCGGTGATACCGTAGTATAAAGGCCCGGTTGAGCGTGTTTTTCATGGAGGTTAGGGTAAGGATTGATAAAGGAAGGGCAAGAACCTAGAGGAAGAAATATCTTCCCAAATGGTTCTAATCCACTTTATTAATAATTACCATAACTCCTAATAGATCCTAATATGGGTATAGAAAGCGGTGAGATTTATTGACTTTACAAACTTAACCTAAACCTAAACCTAGCAAGATTTAGATCTGGATTAATTTAGTTTTTAGATTTAAATCAATCCGTTCACACCGTTCGGAATTAACTCGTAAGAGCGATTAGGAAATTCACAACATCCCTGTGGACCGACCCGTACTCACTGGCTAGCTACCAAGCGACGCCGTTCTTGATTGCGGTTTAGAAATATTTTTGATCAATCAAATGGCGCCGTTGCCGGGGATGGCGTGTTGTTTCCTCTTTGCAATTTCGGGTTAATATAAAATTAAAAAATCATAAAAACTGAAAAATTAAAAAAATATAAAAATTTTATCATTTTTTATTTTGTGAAGGGTATTTTTTGTTTGAATTTTGCAGGATATACAATCGATTTCAGATCTGGAAAAATTCAGAGATCAAAACAGCAAATATCAAATCTGAACAGCAGAGGATTTCAACAACAGAACAACAGAAAAAATCTCGGGATCTGAACCAGCCTCTTGACCGAGCTTCCGCCGCGCAAACCCAGCTTTGACCGCGCATCCGCGGCGGTAAGGTGACATCATCACCTCCAAATTTTTCTCGGGATCTGAACCTACTGTAGCACCGCGTTTCCGCCGCTAAAGGGTCACTTTGACCGCGCATCCGTGGTCATTTGGTGACGTCATCATCTGAAGCTGCACTGTAAGTCTCCCATGTTCTTCCTCTGCAAATCCCGATATATCTTTTGCTAAATCTCCTGCAGGATTCTTTGCGCTTAAAAATCTTCCCCCTTCCAAATAATAAATTTTGTGCAGGATTCTTTGCGCCGCGCTTAAAATACAAATTTGATTGCAAGTGGTTGTTATTGTTTTGCATATATTTAATCTGACTTTAAGGGGCTTGAGACCAATTCAGATTGGGTGGGGATTTCATCACCTTTCCCAGGACCCCAGAAATCACATAAGGCATTTGCATTGACCAATCTTTAATTAAAAAAATACTAGACTCAGCCCTAAGGACGTCGCGCTCAATAGAACAGAAGACTAAATGCAGGCATCGGCCGTTGATCCTAACATGACTTTGCGGTGTCTAGGCAAGTGTGTCTAAGGCGAGTGGTTACTTAATTAGGGCCACTACTTGTAGTGGAGAGCCTCCCACTCACCTGGCACTTACCTGGCCGCAATTGGCGGTGAAGAGGCGGTTTGAGATCCTATTTCTAGCCCTTTGGAATAGTTAGGAGCTGTCTAGCTGACCTAGGTGACCCTAGATCTAGGCCTGATTGTGCATTTGTGGTAGATTGCATTTGTGTCTAAGCCTTTTATCGAAAATCTTTTTGCAAAGAGCACCACATAAAAAAAAGGAAATTTTTTTTGCAAATATTTGTCGCTAAGAAATCCGTGCACCCCACATTCTTTTTCTTCTCCTTCTAACATCATGGGTACCCCACCTCATAAATCTCTTGCTGATCTTTGGTATCCTGAACCTAACTTTGCTTCGTACGTGAATTGTTTCGGTCGATTTAAGGACGATCCCTCCATGCCCAAAATTTCTTTGAAAGATCAAATATAAGTGTCTAGGAGAAACAGTTCGACGTTGCAATCCACTTTGTGTCAACCATGTCAACCTTCACCACCTTCGTACGTTGATACCACTTTTTCGATTCCTGTTGTAACTCCTAAACCTATGTATATTGCTGAGCATATTGTACAATCTCGTAGCCGATCTTTGACTCCTCTCCACACATCCAGTTCTAGGGATCAACAAGTCCATTCACCTTTTTATACAAATGTTGATCCTACTCCTGTCCGACCATCCAATTCCTACCAGTCCTACCCGACTTTCCCTCCTTCACTAGACATTGCTTCTACACAGCCATTTGGGAGTTTCACGTATCCAAACAATTTCGAATCTTTTACCGAAACCCCTTCACAACCCATGTCTACTTTGGAACAGTCGTTGGAAGCTTATATTTTAGCAACAAACAAAATGATGAGGAATGTGGATGCGTCCATGGCCGCCCTTATGCAACCTACTGAACCGGTAGCTAGTTTCCAACTAGCTCCAAAAATTCCAATGTACGAGGAGGCGGTTGGACAGAGTGAGAATTTGAGAGGAGAGAGTGAGCTGTACACACTTCCAAATCAAACCTACCCATACCTAATTGAAGCCCACAACTCCGGTTTTCCATCGATTGTCCTAAATGATTCACAAGTTGAAAATAAAACATTTAACGAGTTGTGCGACTTTGTAGTGCTTGATTTGCCAGATTATGAAGAGTCTCTTTCGAGTGAAACCACACCTAATCCTTTCGATCTTTACACCTCCAATCTAGAACCTGAATTGATAAATATCCATGCTTTTGATGAGGTGTCGAAAAAATTGATTTTCACTTGATTGAGGATATAGACGCCGGGAATATTATGGATGATGAACCCGTAGATTTGATTGAAACTTTATGTCCAATTCATCATCCCGAGTCAATAAATGTTTCTCCCAAACTTCATATGCGTCTTGATTTTGATGATAATGGCATGGATAAGTTATATTTTGAAAAGAATATTGAGGAAATTATTGAGGATGAACCAGTTTTGTTTGATGATTCGGATTTCCTAATTCATCATGTCCCTTCCACTGATTGTGTACACCCTCCTGAATCTTTAACTGATACCCTTCCTCACTCACTTCCCTCCGTCCTCGTCCCGACCTTGCAAGAGACCGTTACGCTTTCATCTCCAAGACCAAGTCCGACGTACCCATATTTGCTCACGAATTATGAGGGATTTAATCTCATTTTTCCGCAGGTTGATAGATTAGTACAATCACTTTTTACAAATCGGTCATTACAAATTGTGCTAATTTATACACTCCATCCCCACCCTCAAGTTCGTATTCCCACTTTCTTTGGTTCTACTAGTCTTCCTTTAATGATACCGAGTGTTGATGAATCATAATCCGATATCTTGAGTTCGATAATTGTAGAACCACACCTTGATTTAGAATCTTTTGAGAATGAGGTAGATGAGCTTTACGAGTCTCCTACCTCCGTAATTTTTGAACAATCAAGTGTGTTGATTTCTGGCGTGATACTTTTTGAGATCGAAACGTTCAATCGGACCTTCGATGAAAGTTTCGAAGATATTTTCGCCGATGAACTCGCATTCTTAAACAATACGGATTTTGTGATTGATCAACCTCCACTCGAAGAAGTAGAACCACTACCATTTCCTTTTTCCCTCTGCCATTCTCCTCCACCGAGACCGTATACCATTTCTATCTCCACACGGTCTCGTGTGCTTCTCATTTCTTTTCTTTACACTCCATTCTTTCACTAACCTGAAGGGTTACCCTAGCGCCCCGGCCATCTCATGTGGCTAAATGCGTAACAAAAATTTTCTTACGAGTGAAACTTGGCGCTAGACTAAACCCTAAAACCGGAACTTTCCATAAAACTAACTAGCTACACTAAGAGAGCTATCTACTATGATAGAAACCTCACCAAACGAACCAAGTCCTTCGGTCTTCGTTCTTCATCATATGCTCCAAGTGGCCTCCTTGAACTTGTTCGATCGCCAACTCCGGCTCTATCGGTCCTCCGGGATCGAGCTTGTTCTCCGGCCTTGCTTAGTCGTAGATGATCCACCTGAGGGGTATGATCCATGGCTCTAGCTCTTTGTTAAATATCAAAAGAGCAACTAGAGAACTTGGGATGCTATTCCAAGTAAACTAGGATGTAGTTTTGGAGTTCTAAGTGTGAAGCTATCTCTTTCTTGCCTCTTCACTTGATTCTCAACACATGAGAAGGTAGTGAAGAGGAAGAAGATGAAGGTGGAGGAAGCTAGAGAGGAGGGAGGAGCTTGGAGAGAAAATGGAGCTCAAGAAAATAATGAGCAAGCATGAAAGAGAAATTCACATACCTTGGTTTTGTGTATGAATTCTTTCAATAAACAATAGTAACCATACTTCAATAGTAAACCCAAAATGAATTATAAATTCATTTGTTCACTATTGAAGCATGGTTACTCCCATTCATCCCTCACCTCTCACTTTACACCTCATTTCCAATTATGAAATAAAAGGAAAAACCAAAATGAGGTGGCCACCTTCTAGAAGGAAAACTGTAATAAATACGGATTTCCGACTATTGTACAAATATACGGCAATCAGATAAAAATCCGAACGCCCAAAAGAGATAGAATAACACGAAGAACGTAATACTAGAATATATATACCGAAACACATATATGTAAATTATTAAATCAATACCTGATTTAATAATCCGGCTCAAACCCCAGCCGGCTAGTATTATAAACCGTCCGATCGAAAATCCGAGTACCAAGTACATCAATCGATCGAACCCTGCACGTATCCAATAAGGCTACTACATCGTTTTTCCTGGATCAGGAAAACCCTCTGTGTGGGACTCTAAAGACTCGACAGTACTCTGGCAGTGGGTTTAACCATAAGCACGTCAGCGGTACTAGCTGTACGTAACGGCTGCCCAGGTACCTGTCGAAAAGGAAGGCCGACGAGCAAACTCATCCGGATCTCCTACTGAGCCTATCCGTGACAATATCCGTACAGTCCGGTCTCTTCGTCAAAGAGTATCGCATATCGGGTCTAGGGGATGGTGAATGTCAGACCCTAACAACCTGATAAGTCATGCCGATGTGGCTCAAGACTAATCCGGGAAACTACTGATCAACCTATCAGTAAATCCCAAGTGCCTTGGCCAAGGTCTTATGCTCCTGACCAATTGAATCACAGTGCGATATCGACTCCCTATACCGGGAGAGACGAATCCCCAACAATCGCTCACTGCCTCCATGTGGCTCGGGACTGAACCCAACCGAAACCTGTTTGCACGACTCAGTAGAGCCGTGGTAGGGTAGTGATCAAAGCTCAGTGGGAACTCACACGAGAAAAATGCCGATCTCGGGTCCAAAGACTAACCTGTATATATGTCACCTGAGAACTTCCATCTGACGATAGGTATAGTACCACATGGAAGTTCTCGGCGAGTCCGTCCAGTGTACTCACACCCAGTGAGTACATGTATACGATCTTAGGTGCATCAGACCAATGGTTGCGGGACCAACCATCCCCTGATGGGGGTAGAAACGTATACACCAGTCTACTCTGGAGTATCAATGCCCAGTCTCGATACTCACGCGACTACGGACCATTTAAGGATGTGCTTATAGACTACCCTGCTCCCACAAGTATGATCGCCATCACAACGCAGGTAGTCAAGCAAGATCCTAGGGGCTTTATCAACATGTAACCGCAATATGTAATAACGAGTATGACATATGCCATGTTAAGATAAAGACAAACCACCATAGTATACTACCGTATCTAGTCTTTATCAATATGTGCAAACCAGACATAACAACAATACAAAAAAATACACATATCCCGATAAAGACAAGTCACATAATTTACTATAAAACTGAGCAAGATTGTTTTGTACATACATATCCCTACTGTCCATATGTATACATATACAATACTGGCCTCTAGGGCATATACATCCAACAATCTCCCACTTGCACTAAAGGCCAGTGATTGGCGTACCGAATACCCAACGTCTGCTCTAAGGCCAGTTGATGGCGTACCGCATAACCAACATCCCAAAAAGTCGCTCGAACTGTGCTTGAGGGAGTGCCTTTGTAAATGGATCTGCCGTGTTGTCTTTCGTATCCACTCTCCGGACCTCGATCTCCTGGCGATCTACGATCTCCCTGATCTGGTGATACCGCCTTAAGATGTGCCTGGATTTCTGATGGGACCGTGGTTCCTTCGCTAAAGCTATAACCCCATTGTTATCACAATACACTGGTATCGGATCAACAATGGACGGAACCACCTGAAGTTCAGCTATGAACTTCTTTATCCAGACCGCCTCTTTTGCGGCATCGCTTGCAGCAATATATTCAGCCTCCATCGTCGAGTCTGCGATGGTATCCTGTTTGGAACTCTTCCAACATACCGCCTCTCCGTTGAGGGTAAACATAAAACCCGAGACAGACTTGCTGTCATCCTTGTCACTCTGGAAGCTTGAGTCGGTAAAAGACTCGACCCTGAGGTCTCCATTACCGTAAATCAGGAACATCTCCTTAGTCCTTCTTAGGTACTTGAGAATGTTTTTTACTGCTGTCCAGTGGTCCTCACCTGGGTTTGACTGATACCGGCTCACCACGCTTAGCGCGTAAGCTACATCTGGTCTTGTACATAGCATCGTATACATTATAGATCCTACCGCCGAAGCGTAGGGTATAGTGCCCATGCGAACCCTCTCCTCGTCAGTCTTGGGAGACATCTTTTTGGAGAGGGTGATTCCGTGCAATGCGGGTATGTTACCATGCTTGGAATCTTCCATACTAAATCTCTTTAGTACGGTCTCTATGTACCTGGACCGTGAAAGTCCCAATAGTCTCTTGGATCTATCTCTGTAGATCTTGATCCCCAGAATGTACGAGGCATCACCTAGGTCTTTCATAGAGAACCTTTGTGATAAGAATAGCTTGACCGATTGTAGCATAGGAATGTCATTTCCTATCAAAAGAATGTCGTCCACGTACAAGACTAGGAACACGACAGTTCGTCCTACAATCTTCTTATAAATACAAGGCTCATCTTCGTTCTTGATGAGGTCAAAGTCCTTGACTGTCTCATGAAAACAGATGTTCCAGCTCCGCGATGCTTGCTTCAATCCATAAATGGATTTGAGTAACTTACACACCTTCCCGCTGCTCCCACTGTCTACAAAACCTTCCGGCTGATCCATATAAACGCACTCTTCTAAACTTCCGTTTAGAAAAGCCGTTTTTACGTCCATCTGCCAGATTTCATAGTCATGGAAGGCAGCAATGGCAAGCAGGATCCTAATGGATTTGAGAATATCCACTGGAGAAAAGGTTTCGTCATAGTCTACTCCTGGTCTTTGACGAAAACCTTTTGCAACGAGTCTAGCCTTATAGGTTTCCACCTGCCCATCTACACCAAGTTTCTTCTTATAGATCCATTTGCATCCAACAGGTTTCACCCCAGGTGGAGCAACTTCCAGGGTCCACACTTTATTGGTGTACATGGACTCCATTTCAGATTGCATAGCATCCAGCCACTTATCAGAGTCCTTACTAATAATGGCATGCCTGAAACTAGTAAGATTATCTTCTTCCAAGATGCAATGCTCTCGATCCCCATCTATGAGAAAACCGTAGTATCTCTCGGGCGGATGAGAAATCCTACTAGATCTGCGGAGTGGCTGAGGTTCATCCAGGACTATTGAATTTTCTGGTTCTACTAAATCCTCAGTTTGAGTTTGTGGATCCGATGTTTCATCCAGTTCTACCGTGCTCCCACTTATTTCTTTTGCAAGAAATTGCCACTCTAAAAAAGTGGCGCGACGAGCAACGAACACCTTCTGTTCCTCAGTATGGTAGAACAGATATCCGAGAGAATTTCTAGGATATCCCATAAATTTGCACAAAACTGATCGTGCCTTTAGCTTGTCCGGATTTTGTACCTTTACATAGGCCGGACAACCCCATATCTTAATACGTTCAAGATATGGTCTTTTACCACTCCATATTTCATATGGTGTCTTAGGCACAGATTTAGAAGGAACCTGATTCAACAAATACGCTGCTGTTTGTAGCGCAAGTCCCCAGAATGAAAGAGGTAACTCGACATTACTCATTATGGAGCGAACCATGTCCAATAGGGTACGGTTCCTCCGCTCCGATACACCGTTGTGCTGTGGTGTATACGGAGGAGTAAGCTGAGAGAGAATTCCATTCTCTTTTAAGTAACCTTAGAATTCCGTGCTTAAGTACTCTCCTCCTCTATCAGATCAGAGGATCTTGATACTTTTGCCAGTCTGGTTCTCTACTTCATTTCTGAATTCTTTGAATTTCTCAAAAGCTTCAGATTTGTGTTTCATGAGATACACATATCCGAATCTAGAGAGATCGTCAGTGAATGTGATGAAGTACGAGAACCCACCCCTTGCATGTATAGACATTGGACCACATACATCACTGTGTATGAGTCCCAAGAGCTCTGCTGCTCTTTCTCCATGCCCGGTGAACGGAGATTTGGTCATCTTTCCTTTGAGACAAGACCGACAAGTTTCATAAGATGAAAATTCGAACGTATTCAAGAATACATCTTTATGTAACTTACTTAGTCTTTTCTCTCCGATATGACCAAGTCTACAATGCCACAAGTAAGATTCGTTCGTATCTGAACTCTTCCCCTTGCGTGTGTTTTGTACATTGAGAACTGTGTTTTGATTTAGAACATAGATACCATTACATAGTGTACCTTCTACAACCAGTACCTTATCAAGGTAAATGTTCATGATATTTCTATCAAGAACAAAGTTATATCCATCTTTATCAAGTAAAGAAACTGATATGATGTTGCAAAGCATGGAAGGCACATAGTAGCAATTGTTCAAAATCATAGTATTACCATTTGGCAATACTAGGTGATATTCACCGACGGCGGCAGCATTAACTTGTGCTCCGTTCCCTACTCTGAGGGACATATCACCAGGTTCAACTATCCTACTTTTTCTCAGTCCCTGCAATAAATTACAGATATGATATCATGATCCGGTATTGAGTACCCAGGAGGTAAGACTGACCGAAAAACAGTTCTCAATAACAAGAACACCTGAAGAAGACGCAACAGTATGTTTCTTCTTCGATGGGTTTATCAAGGAATTCAAACTTTCCTCCTTCCCTTGCTCATACTTATGACAGTTGTCGTAAGTTAGAGCCGAACCGACGTTCCCTAGCCCCGAATAAGAATTCGGATCGGTCAAGCGATACATTTTATTATCTTGATTAGGGCGTGAAATGGTTGCTACCTGGAGAGAGAGAGGGAAAACACTCAGCGTGTGCTCTTGCAAGATTAGATTGGTTATTAATTTATCTAACCAGGATGGCTCCCACTGTTTCCTCAAATTCTTCTTCAAACCCTAAAAGAAGAACTAGTCAGGATTAATCACACGTCACAATACTTGCTTAACCTTTCAGCCAGGCTGGTGTTGGTACTTCGAGAGAGGTTTTCCAACGCTTTCGCGAAGTTCCTTAATTATATAACCTCTTTTCTCTGGAGGCGTAGCCCCGCTAACACCGTTCTAGACACCTACTTGGTTTATAGCATTGATTGTTAAGTGAAAAAATCTCCCAAGAGTAATCATACTCATCAGTAGGATCGGGATCCAACTATCATTGTGTGATGCACTAGATGGAATCCACTCTAGTCACCACACTCCAGAAGGTATGCTAAATCTGCAAGTTTCCTGTATATTTGAAACTCCCGATGTGGTTTTTACCCCTAACGGTTCTATGATCTTGACAATGCCAACATATCATAAGCCGTTAGTCAAATTCGGCCCGTCATTATCTTGATTAACTTAGACCCACCCACATACCCTTTGACAATGCCAACATAGGTATGTGACTGTCCTAAATAATCTGAAATAAAGCTACAAACAAGCAATACTCCGCTACCGATCACTACGCCTTGACAATGCCAAAATACGCAGCTCGAATACTAAGTAGTACTTGTAGGAAATGACGGAGGTCTACGGCTGGGTTTTTGGCGAAAAACCCGTTAACGTAATGAACTTGATATCGTTGAAGGAACCTGAGTGGTTTTAGAAATATATATAGTGGAGAAAACTTTTGCTAAAGGGGTCACTCCCTGTGAAGGGATCTCGGCTCTTTCCTCGTCGAATGAGGTGCAGGATATTCCAAACTGAATACCACGATGCAAAGCAAAAATAGTCGACTATATTGAAGTTATTACCCTGACGCAAACTTTTACTCAAGGGGTCACTCCCGGTGAAGGGATCTCGGCCCTTGCCTCGTCGAATGAGGTGCAGAATATTCCAAACTGAATACCACTATGCAAAGCAAAAGAGAACATCTGTAATGTCAGTTTTTAAAATCTGGTTCCAACAACATCTTTTTAGGTTTTTATCTTGCATTAATTAAAATTAATGCGGCCCCATCAAATTTGTAACCTATCACATCAGAAAAGAACGAAAATAAAATGTACGTATATGCCATCCGCATTCGCCACGGGGCCCCATCATCTCCCGTTAGGTTACTTAACTAACGACAGAGTGGGGGCTGGACTAGCGCGGGTGCAAAACATATACAATATCTACTAGTATATATATATATAAGTATATATAACATTCGTCCCAGGCATGATAATAAACAACATCACAGATAACATTACAGAATGGCGGATAATCTTTGAGCCTCGGGTTTCATTTGAGCCGCAAATAAAACCCGACGTTCCCTGTCGTGTGGATAGCCTATGCAATGAAAACCTGTACCCCCTACGAGTGCGGCGAATAGCCCGCCAGTTCTAGAACGAAGCCCCCTCCGTCTCAGCGCCTTGAGATGCGGGCTTGTTGCCTTCTAGAACCCGGCTATTCGTGCACCCCATCGAGGGGTAATCCTAATACAGAAAATGAAAAAAATATATACAAGCGGTGACATCGACCTCATCCCGGTCGTGCCCCAAAATAATATACAACCCGGTAAAGACGGCAGTCCACATGTCAGACGCTCGCCCCGCAATAAACAAATGTATAAATGAATGTAAACTGTATTTCTAACATTGCACCACATGCTATCAACCACGACAATCCAACCACAATCACAGCACAAGCACACAACATCAACGCGAATGTCACGTTCGCAAAACCTGTCTAAAAGAACATATAGCAATTAGACGAGTTTTATCGATCGAGTGACATTCCCGGTCGCAGATAAAAGTGAATGTACTGATAATAAAACACGTATCTTAAAATTACGATCGACTAAACTTTCCAAGTGGGCCCCAAGTATTAAACCAACATTGTAACAAATCTGGGCCCAAAAAGTAATTATTCCAGAAACCCCAATTTCCAAACAATGAGGCCCAGAAGAAAATTTGACCACGTGAGCCCCAAAACGGCCGCGGATCCGCCGCCAAAAGGGGGTTCGCGCGGTGGATCCGCGGCGGTTTAGAGGGATCACGTGACAATTTTTCTTCTGTGTCCATAAAAAAGCCTGCATGATTTTCTGAGAGCAAAATATTGATTTTTCGAGCACTTTTAAAATCGACAGAAAACCCATGATTTGAAATGCAGTTTTTGAAATTTTCGGTCGATCGTTATTCTAAACACGTATAGGTTTTATGGGTGGCTCTGATACCATGAAGGGTTACCCTAGCGCCCCGGCCATCTCACGTGGCCAAATGCGGAACAAAATTTTTCTTACGAATGAAACTTGGCACTAGACTAAACCCTAAAACCGGATATTTCCATAAAACTAACTAGCTACACTAAGAGAGCTATCTACTACGATAGAAACCTCACCAAACGAACCAAGTCCTTCGGTCTTCATCATATGCTCCAAGTGGCCTCCTTGAACTTGTTCGATCGCCAACTCCGGCTCCATCGATCCTCCGGGATCGAGCTTGTTCTCCGGCCTTGCTTTGTCGTAGATAATCCACCTGAGGGGTATGATCCATGGCTCTAGCTCTTTGCTAAATATCAAAAGAGCAACTAGAGAACTTGGGATGTTAGTCCAAGTGAACTAGGATGTAGTTTTGGAGTTCTAAGTATGAAGCTATCTCTTTCTTGCCTCTTCACTTGATTCTCAACACATGAGAAGGTAGTGAAGAGGAAGAAGATGAAGGTGGAGGAAGCTAGAGAGGAGGGAGGAGCTTGGAGAGAAAATGGATCTCAAGAAAATAATGAGCAAGCATGAAAGAGAAATTCACACACCTTGGTTTTGTATATGAATTCTTTCAATAAACAATAGCAACCATACTTCAATAGTAAACCCAAAATGAATTATAAATTCATTTGTTCACTATTGAAGCATGGTTACTTCCATTCCTCCCTCACCTCTCACTTTACACCTCATTTCCAATTATGAAATAAAAGGAAAAATCAAAATGAGGTGGCCACCTTCTAGAAGGAAAACTGTAATAAATACGGATTTCCGACTACTGTACAAATATACCGGCAATCAGATAAAAATCTGAACGCCCAAAAGAGATAGAATAACATGAAGAACGTAATACTAGAATATATATACCGAAACACATATATGTAAATTATTAAATCAATACCTGATTTAATAATCCGGCTCAAACCCGAGCCGGCTAGTATTACAAACTGTCCGATCGAAAATCCGAGTACCAAGTACATCAATCGATCGAACCCTGCACGTATCCAATACGGCTACTACATCGTTTTGCCTGGATCAGGGAAACCCTCTGTGTGGGACTCTAAAGACTCGACAGTACTCTGGCAGTGGGTTTAACCACAAGCACGTGAGCGGCACTAGCTGTATGTAACGGCTGCCTAGGTACCTGTCGAAAAGGAAAGCCGACGAGCAAACTCATCCGGATCTCCTACTGAGCCTATCCGTGACAATATCCGTACAGTCCGGTCTCTTCGTCAAAGAGTATCGCATACCGGGTCTAGGGGATGGTGAACGTCAGACCCTAACAACCTGATAAGTCGTGCCGATGTGGCTCAGGACCAATCCAGGAAACTACTGATCAACCTATCAGTAAATCCCAAGTGCCTTGGCCAAGGTCTTATGCTCCTGACCAATCGAATCACAGTGCGATATCGACTCCCTATACCGGGAGAGACGAATCCCCGACAATCGCTCACTGCCTCCATGTGGCTCGGGACTGAACCCAACCAACACCTGTTTGCACGACTCAGTAGAGCCGTGGTAGGGTAGTGATCAAAGCTCAGTGGGAACTCACACGAGACAAATGCCGATCTCGGGTCTAAAGACTAACCTGTACATATGTCACCTGAGAACTTCCATCTGACTATAGGTATAGTACCATATGGAAGTTCTCGGCGAGTCCGTCCAGTGTACTCACACCTAGTGAGCACCTGTATACGATCTTAGGTGCATCAGACCAATGGCTGCGGGACCAACCATCCCCCGATGGGGGTAGAAACGTATACACCAGTCTACTCTGGAGTATCAATGCCCAGTCTCGATACTCATGCGACTAGGGACCATTTAAGGATGTGCTTATGGACTACCCTGCTCCCACAAGTATGATCGCCATCACAACGCAGGTAGTCAAGCAAGATCCTAAGGGCTTTATCAACATGTAACCGCAATATGTAATAACGAGTATGACATATGCCATGTTAAGATAAAGACAAACCACCATAGTATACTACCGTATCTAGTCTTTATCAATATGTGCAAACCAGACATAACAACAATACAAAAAAATACACATATCCCGATAAAGACAAGTCAAATAATATACTATAAAACTGAGAAAGATTGTTCTATACATACATATCCCTAGTGTCCATATGTATACATATACAATACTGGTCTCTAGGGCATATACATCCAAAACAACCCCACCATTATCACGATAGAATTTTTGAATGGTTGGTGCTAACTTTTGGTCTGTGTAAGGCCTTGTATAGTTAGATTTTTCTCCTCCCTAACTCTGAACTTTAACGCTGTTTTACTTAAGTTTGGGGGGAACCTTGTTGTATATATATTTTGTTTTTCTTTTAACAAAAAAAATTTATAAATAAATAAACAGGGGAGTGCCAACATTTTGACCCTCTTGGCGTAGCATGACAGTGAGGACACTGTCAAGTTTAAGTTTGGGGGTATGCTCGGTAAGCCTTCTTCCTTCGCATTCATATGTACATTTTTTGCATTTGCATACTTATTTTAAAACCCATAAAAAATTGATAAAATTATAAAATTATAAAAAATTAAAGTATTCAATTTTGGCCATAATTGACTTGAGTTTGACAAAAAGGTTAACTAGCTAGGAAAAACTAGATCTTAGGCTTAGTAAATTAAAAACCCTGAAAATAACCTTTCTTAAAGTTTAACGGTAGAAAGTATATGTCTTTGTAGTTTATTTAGAAATAGGCAAATTTTGAGTTCACTTCTTGGGCTAAGTTAAAACAAGGGAAGAGTATTGATATTTTTATTAAAGTATAAGTTTGAAAAATAATTCCTAAGTTTAATTCTAGATTCTGAAAATATATACCCTACAAATTGCACAAACACGCACCTTGAAACTTGGAATAGTAGAAGAGACCTTGAAATGCTCTTGTCTAAAGTCCTTAGTACGAAGAAAATAAAATAAAAATTCAAGTGTGAATAAAGAGAATAAAAAAATGAACACTGGTTTTTGTGATTACTTAAGGCTGCAAAATAGAAAAATATTTAGCGAGGGTGTTTCATCACCTAGTGCCTTAGACCAACTGGTTTGGGAGTCACCGCTAAAGCCTTAGGTGTTACAAGACTAGGAATTACGCTTTTATGTGCAAACACATCTTGTAATCGGTTGTTGGTATCTCAAGAAGTATTAACAGTCGCATGAAGGATGTGTGAGCGAAATTCATCAAAAATTCACCAATTAAGAAGTGCTTTGGACAACGGACAAGAGTATGATTGCTTGATTTGAATTTCCAAGTGTAGGGGTGATATTTACACACACGTAGGGGTATATGATCGGGGTTTAGATAAGAGATAGGAATGAAGAATAGGACTTATATCTTTAATAGAGATGATAAAAATTCCTAAGTTGAGATGGAACCCTAGAAGGAAAACTTAAGAGATGCCAAAAGCTAAATAGGTCCGCAGAACATATATAATCTTAAGTTAAATGATAAGGAAGCGTGAAGAATATGAGTGGATAATTTATGAGTCGAAGATAATAGAATTCCTTGTTAGAAAACCTAATTGGAGAATAAAAGTTAATGGGCCAAATTGATAGGATTTTGTGGGTAGTATCCACTGAAAACCCTCAGGAGACAACACTCCTCCTACTAGGGACACCTAAAGGTTTAACGGCTTGTTGCACGAGCTCAGTGCAATCGCGTTTCCCTGCGAAAGTGAGGTTAGGTTTTTGTTGAGAATAAAACTAAGTTTGCTCGAGGACGAGCAAAAGATAAGTTTGGGGGTATTTGTTCATATCATAATATTACATTACTATATTCCCCATTCTTATGCATTTTACAAATAAATAGGTGCTTTTGACCCATGTCTGCTACTTAGTTACATGTTACAGGTTCTCGGAGCAAAAACAGTGAAATTGATGAAAAAGATAATACAAAGTGAGACTACGACCAATAAATGGGGGAATATTGATCAAGCCTACACGAAGATCAGTTCACAAAGCACAAAGGCAGATCAAGGTTCAAGATTTCGACACGAGACGAATGGTAAAAGTCCACTACATTACTCACTGTGAAGATCTGGAAGAGAAAGAGAGAATATTCTGAAGAACCAACTGCAGAAACATGAAGTACAAGTCAACTAGAAGCAGTAGAAGAAAAACCAGAACAAGAACCGTCTATTTGGCCGCGGAACCGCGGCCAAACCAGGGCTGCGGCCGCGGTTCTGCGGCCGGGTATAGCACGTAGTGGCTTAAATTTTTACCAAAACTCATTGCGGCGCTGAATAGTCTTCCTAGGGGTATTTTTGTAATAGCAGACATGCGGCGATTGTAAACCTAGGATTTTCTATGTCCTATAAATAGAGACCCAAATCCTTATATTGGGCTATGCCTCCTTTCATTAATAAAATTCAGAATTCTTTTTGGAGAGCATCAATTTGTAAGTTCTTAATTTATTTTTCTGCCCTAGGTAATTTCTATTCTTGCCCTAGTTTAGATTTAATTCCTTGCCCTAGATAGATAGTTTAGATCTGTTCTTAAATTCCCTAATGAGCGAGTAGTCTCCTCGCTTGTTAGGGTTAGCTTTGGGAAAGGTTTGAGAGATGAAGATCTCTCACCTCTTTCTTGCCCATCACATATAATTAATAGGACTCCATGCATATATGCACACACCGCTCCCTACGGCACCCTATCCCACGAGGTAGCGGTGATACTGTAGTATAAAGGCCCGGTTGAGCGTGTTTTCCATGAAGGTTAGGGTAAGGATTGATAAAGGAAGGACAAGAACCTAGAGGAAGAAACATCTTCCCGAATGGTTCTAATCCACTTTATTAATAATTACCATAACTCCTAATAGATCCTAATATGGGTATAGAAAGCGGTGAGATTTATTGACTTTCCAAACTTAACCTAAACCTAACCCTAACAAGATTTAGATCTAGATTAATTTAGTTTTTAGATTTAAATCAATCTGTTCACACCGTTCGGAATTAACACGTAAGAGCGAATAGGAAATTCACAACATCCCTGTGGACCGACCCGTACTCACCAGCTAGCTACCAAGTGACGCCGTTCTTGATTGCGGTTTAGAAATATTTTGATCAATCAGTTGTCTGTGGATCGTAGAGTCTTGGAACTAGGGATTTTGCCGTGGTTCCGTTTAGTGATGTTGCATCCGAATCCTGTTGGAATGAGGAGGATCATCGTTGCTGATTTTTAAGCTGTAGATGTTGCCGTTAAGGTTTGGAACTAGGGACTTTGCCATGGCTCCGCTTGATGGTGTAGCATTTGTGTCCTGCTGGAATGAGGAGGCACACCGTTGTTGGTCTTCGGGCCGTAGATGTGGCCATTGAGATTTGGAACTAGGGACTTTGCCATGGCTCCGCTTTGTTGCGACTCTGAGGTCGGTTGTTGACGTCACGTCTGCATCTGGTTGGAGTGAGGAGAAACACCGTTGGTGATCTCTAAGTTGTCGATGTTGATGTCGAGACCCTGAAGTTAGGGATCTTCCTTTGCTTCGTTTGTTGATATTGTGTCTGCAATATTGCGACAAATGTCGAGATTGTCTATAGGTTGTCTATGAACCGTCAAGATTCGGCTTCGCTTTCTGATGGAGCCTGTTGGGAAGGTATGGTTTCCTTTTTGTTTGTGCCCCTGGATTGTATAGAGGGATCGATGTGATCTCACCTGTAGGGCAAAAATTTCATTTCATTTTTTTATTTCTTTTCGCGATGCTCTATCATTTTAGCTTTTTATATCGCGAAAATCGCGATTGCTCAATCATTTCGGCTATTTTTCGCGGTGCCCAATCATTTCGGCTATTTGTTTTATTTTTACTCGCTGCTTTTTATTGCGAGTTGCCCAATCATTTCGGCTATTATGTATGCATACATTTTTACTTGCTGATTTTGTTGCAAGTTGCCCCATCATTTCGGCTATTTCATATGCATTTTTGGCTCGCTGATTTTTTATCGTGAGTGTGGAACTTGGAATCTGGTACCAATCTCAGTATCAGCATCGCTGCAACTGGAATATTGCCAGTAGTGAATCATCATTTGCCATGAAAGGCCTTGGAATTTGATACCGATTTAGGCATCAGCATCGCTACAACTGGGATATTGCCAGGAGCGAATCATCATTTGCCTCTGTCGATGTCGAACAAAGGTGGCTTAGCAAACAGGGTTAGGATCCCATCGACTAAGGCTTTTGACTTCATGAGCCGTAAGGGTTTCATAAAGGTGTTTCTCCCTACGAGTCATGAGGATATCGTAGGTGTATTTTCTCCTTAGGAATCGTGAGGAATCCTAAGTGTGTGTTCTCTTGTAAGTCGTAAGGATCTTACAAGAGTGTTTTCTCCTTGCAAGTCGAGAGGACCTACATGTGTTTGTTCACCGTGTGAGCATATCCCTAGTCACTGGTGGGACTCTGTTAAAAAAATGTTTATTCGTGCTCGTGGATTGTATACAAGGGTCAATATTGAACCACTTATAGGGCAGTGCTGGAGGTTGTGATGGCTTAAGAACAGGTTCAGATCCCTGTAGCTTAAGGCTTTTGAATCTTATGAGCCGTGAAGGTCTCAAAGTGGAATTTTCTTTATGAGTCGTGAGGATCTCGTAAGTGTAATTTCTCCTTAGGGATCGTGAGGATTCCTAAGTGTGTTTCTCCTTTATGAGTCGTAAGGATCTCACGCGGGTGGTTTCTCCTTACAGGGTCGAAAGGACCTTACAAGTGTCTTTTAACGAGATTGCGCCCTTTCGGGTTTTCACAAAACTCGCCGGTAGCCTTGCTGTTTTTACTCATGGAGCCCTCTCGGGTTTTCATCCGTGCCCATTTTGCTTATGGACATACCGTTTTTTTTGTTTTTTTTAACCACGTTACCCTGGGGACGCCGCGGGTTTGTTAGTAGTTTAACGACATTTCGGTCATTTATAAGTTTTAGGACATTGCGGTCCATCGTTAGTTTAAGAACGTTTCCGTCCTTAGCTAGTTTTAGGACATAGTGGTCCATGAGGATTTCTCTATGAATGAGCATGATGCCCCCGGCATGTCCATCTTTTTCGGAGCATGTGGTTGTGGCGGGTTCATCTTCCAGTTTTCGGACAGCGCGAACTTGCCCTGTTGGTATTGGTTTTCAACCCAGTTTTTGAAGACGTAACAGTTTTCTATCGGATGGCCCAATACTCGGTGGTAAGGGCAGTAATTAGGATCGTTGACGTCGTTCGCTCGCGTTGGGTGTCTCGACTCCGGTAGAGTGATGAGCCCATTGCGCACTGCCAATTCAAACAGTTTCCTTGTTTTGTCCCGGGGAAACGAGTAAGGACGTCTCAACTTCTCATCGAGGGATTGCCGCTTGTTGCTTTGGCGAACAACCGATCTCGGTCCACTCGGTTGTTGTTGAGCGTTGGCGACGAAGGTTGCTTTCCCTTTGCCCTTTTCATTCCAAGGCTCCGTCTTTGAAGAGGAAGGTCTATGGCCCATCTGGTCCATGTGGGCCAGCTTGTCTATCAGGGCCTGGAAGGTGGTCGGCTTGAAAAACATCATGAACTGAGATATGGTCGCCTGCGGATCAAGGGTACCCACAAACATGCCCACGGCAGGAGCTTCCTCTATGCGCTGTTCGCACTTCGACCATAGGTTGTGCCACCGAATCGCATACTGAACCCATGTCTCCCCTGACTTCACTCGAGCATTGATCAACGCCGTGATTGGGGTGCGTTCGCTGGCGCTTGCGAAACGCTGGGTGAATAACAGCTCCATCTCCGCAAAAGTTTTGACGGAGTCGTTGGGCAGCTCCGAATACCACTCAAAGGTCGTTTCCGCCAAGCTGCCGACGAACTGACAAAGTAACAATTTGTCATCACCTCCAGTGTTGCCACATAGAGCCCTGAACTGGGCGACATGCTAGTGGGGATTGCCCGTCCCTTTATATACATGGAATTTAGGGATCGTATATCCTGGAGGGTACTTTATTTGATCATACCAACCCGGATAGGGCCGTCCAATTCTGACGACTTGGCCAGCCGCTTCATTCGCTTGATGAGCTCGTATTTGTTGAGCTATATAATCATCGAGCGTGGCATTAGAGATGGTCTCCTCCTTGGCTGCTGACAGAGCCGGCAGAGGATTTGATGTTTCTCCTCTATTATCTTCAATTATTACTGGAGGATCTTCGGCTGGAGGGTCCGGCTGGATCAGGCCCACCATATCTTGGAATAGAAGGGTCATTTGCTTTATATTTGCCGCCTGTTCCGCGGCCTCTTTTTCTTTCCTTTCGAGCATTCTTCGGAGGAATTCAGTATTAGTTTCTTGCTCACGGCGCTGCTCCGAGGATGTCTCCGGGCTTGCTTTCGGTCCCGTGAGCGCAGCCATAGCTGTTAGCATTTCTTGGAGCTTTCGTTGTTGTTGCTCCTGAGCCTTAGTCACTGATCGCGTAAGCAGTCGATGACCTGTAGAGATACGGCTATCATCTTTTCCGGATGTCATATAGATGGTGTGCACCACCATGCCCCCAGATTTGGGGCGTTTAGATTCAGTGTTCTTGCGATTCGTCACAGACACCGGGATTTTCTCCAGCTTTCTCCTCTTGTGAGCGGTCGAGGTTGAGGGGGCCGTTGCAGTGGGCACCCAGCCGGATGACATCTTCTGTGGTACCACGGGATGGCTCTTTTCTTACCAAAAATTTATCTTCTTCGGTCGGCAGGAGTAATCTTGATCAATCACCGAGTCTTGGACTTGACGCCAGACCTTGTAAATTTTAGAGGACAGCCGCTGAGGGGGCTGTTCAAGCTTCGCCTTTGTGGTATTCTCCACAGGTGGAGGAGATCTTTTCAGCACAGCAGTCGGAGAGTTCTTGCGGACCCCCCTAAGTGGTTCAAAGTTGTTCCCAGTTGGAACAACAGCGTTGATTTCCACCGTTGGGGCTGGTGGAGTTAACCCAGAGGGGGAGTTGCCCCCAGCCTTCCTCACTCGGCGCCAGTGGCGACGTCGAGAGTGTCGAGCCGTTGGGATTGTTTCAGCTTTAGGGGTGACTTCTTCATGCCCCCTGTTCTGGTGATGTGCTGCTGGTACCAGCCTCTTGAAGACCGACGTCCGTTGAGCAGTAGTATCCAGTCTGTTAAGGACAGACCTTTGAGCAGGAACGGGAGCCAGAGTGGCCAGCCTCGTAAAGACTGATCCCTTGACGGGAGAAGCTTCTTTAGTGACCTCAAGAGCAGGGATGGCTATCCGTTTTAGGATGGCCGCTTCAGGTATCGTGGGCTTCTTGACAGGCCTATTGAAGTTCAGGCTCAGCCTGTCGAAGACTGACGCCGTTGGCTTGACATCGGACGACCCGTTGAGAGGGGCCGTGGTAGTAGTGAGCCGATCAAAGACCGATCTCTTTTGCGCTTCTTGCGGCAGTGGGATGTTAATGTTCACTGGTGGGAGCATGGTCCCGAAGAACAAACCGGTGGTAGCCTGCGTCACCTGCTCTATCGGCATTATGAACAGGGAGGCCGCATGGGGCCCGTAAGCTATACCTCCAGATGAGGCGGAACGTGAGTTGCAGTTGCAGCAAGAACACTTCGTGCAAGTAGACGCCATTGATCTTTCATTTTCTGCACCAAGCAAGACACCAAATCTTAGTACCTTGAACCCAAGGGCAACCATATCAAACCGCGATTTGTTCACGAACACAATGCACGAGGTGTGGAGTGGAAAGAGGAAAAGGTCCCACTGGGCATGCCAGAATCTGTTCCCCTCCGAATACAGAGACGCGACCTCGTAGGTTCGTCTTGCCAGAATTTCGGGGCAGATGCTAATTGGTGCTATCCGTCCAGCTCTCCGAAGATGCCAAGTTGATTTATGGCACCATGTATCGAAGGTTTAAACGGATGCGGCTGATGTAGCAGACTTCGTCAGATTCCCCCTCGTTTGAGGGGTTTTTGATTGTGGGGACGCTCTTCCCTGCAGGCGCAAGCCCCTGCAGTTAATTACGCTACTGCATCGCGGTAACAACTTTCTCCTTCTCCAGATGGTCACTTCGTGTCGTGGGTGTTTGTTTTATTTGTGGTTGCCCGTGGATTGTATACGGAGACTAATTTGTGTCGTCCCCCGTAGGGCGTGGATTAGTCTAAATCCGTATCTTCTTAGATTTGGGTTTGGGGGTTGGGTTTAAGGATACGTTAGCCTCATTTGAGACTAAGATCAACTTAAACGTTAGTTAAGGATACGTTAGTCTAATTTTAGACTAAGATCAACTTAACGGGATCGTTTAGATCCAACAAAAGAGCATTTGGACTCTAATGTTTAGTTTAGGGACATTGCAATCGATTAGTTTAAGAACATTACGGTCCAATGTTAGTTTAAGGACATCTCGGTCCAATGTCAGTTTAAAGACGTCACGGTCGAGGTTAAGGACATTATAGTCCGTGAGCTTAAAGACCTCACAGTCAAGGTTAAGGACATCATAGTCCGTGAGTTTAAAGACCACACAGTCAAGGTTAAGGACATCATAGTCCGTGAAATGTGTGGTTGTCGGGGCCCGTCACCTCTCTGAAGACGTTGAAGGATTACAAGGACAAACATCAGAGGAGTGAAGAGATGTACCCTCGAACCAAAGTGGATTAAGTGATCTGTAGTCCAATTTGGAACTAAGATCAATTAATTAGATTATGAGCACATTTGCTCAGTTAAGTCTGAATTGAGGACTTATGGCCAACTTTGGCTAAGTCCAATTAAGTTTGAAATATTGGCCCTTTGTTGGACCATTATACATTTGTCTGGGTTCAGCCCCTCATCATTTAGCAATGCTAAACAAGAGTTTTGAGGGCTCTGATACATTTTTGTCTTAGACTGAGTATTAAATATTGTAGCTCTGAGTTTTACTCAGCTTTGAGATTCAATTGAAAGGGAGGTTTTTGCCTCTGGAAAGCTTAGCCAATTTGGCTAAGATTGGCTTTAAAATACTGTTAAACACTAGAGGACAACAGTGTTAAACACTGGAGATGAAATACTCAAAATAGTGTTAAACACTAAAGAGGAAGGGGTCATGTGGGCGCACGTGAGGGCACCCAGAGGTGGGGCCAGATCTCCTTTATTTTGTTCTCAGAACTGCAAATAAGTGTTAAACATTTTTGATCTTTTGGCCATCACGTGTTGGCACGTGATGGATATTTGTGCATTGATTATTAAAGCATTTCTTAGGGGTCATGTGGTAACACGTGAGAGCGCCTAAATTAGAATTTGCCATTGCCTTTGTTCACTTTGATTTGGAGGTCACGTGGGAGCACGTGAGGCATTGCCTCCGGGCTAATTCCTTCTCATTTTGGAGGGTCTTTTTAGGGGTCACGTGGGGGAACGCGACCCAGTTCTTTACATGCATGGAGATCTTTCAAGTCTCTTTATCTTAAGAATTAAATTCTCTGTAGGGTTAAACCCTAATTATGTTTTTAGAGGAATTAAATTCCTGTGCATGGGGAAGAATTAAATTCTTATGTAGGGTTAAACCCTAATTTCATTTAAAGGAATTGAATTCTTTATGAATTTGGGAGAATTGAATTCTCATATAGGGTTAAACCCTGGTTTTATCTTGGAGGAATTAAATTCCTGTGAATTTAGGAGAATTAAATTCTCATATAGGGTTAAACCCTAGTTTTATCTTGGAGGAATTAAATTCCTGTGAATTTGGGAGAATTAAATTCTCTAAACTCAATTCTCCCTCTAATTTTTGGATCTGCATGGTAGAATCTCCCCGATGAGAATTAAATTCTCAACCTGTGGGGAGATTTGCTTCTGCAGATCTTTAACCAGAGGAAGAACTAAGTTCTTTTGTAGAAGAGTTAAACTTTTAGATTGAGAATTAAATTCTCTTTTTTATTTGATGAATGCTTTGATCCCTTTCCCCTTTCTCACCTAGGGTTTCTTTTCTTGAGAATTAAATTCTCCTCTCTTTTTTCTCTCTGTTGTTTTTATCTCCCAAAAAAGTAGATCCCTTCTCTTCTCTTCTTGGCTCCTATTTATAGGAGAAAGAAAAGAATCAGTTTGTTTGGTAAATCTTTCATTGAAAGATTTTAATTGATTTTGTAACCCACATGATCTTTTAGATTACTCAGTGAATTTTATTCACCATTGGATTTTTAATCCAAAAGATATTCTATTTGTTATTCTTGGTGAATTTCGGAGAAATCTTTCTCTGTATAAAATCTTTCCATAAATTGGTGAATTTTAATTGTAACAACTCCATTTCTAATTTACAAAGAATTGATTTAAATTCAATGTATACTTGGAGTATTTATTGTTGCTGATATCTCTTTAAGTATTTATTTCACTCCAAAATTACAAGAAGGAGCTTGTAGCTCATTGTTAATAACTTGCACTGCTGAACCAAGCCACCAGGGTTCAAATCCTATGCCCCAAATTATTTTTAATATTATTTTGTTTTTGATTTTTTAGAATACCAACCGTTACACGTGCGTTTCTCACAAATTTCCTTCTACACATAAAAAGTTAGATGCACCATTAATCACCCCAGGAGACCCCCCACCCACCGACCCTTCGACTCGGCCCGACTCAGGCTGGCGCCGCCGGCCGGACTCGGCCGGACGACCGATTCGCCAACATAGAAGGTGAGCATCTTGACTTGGTCAACCCCCCTGCACACACTAAATTTCTAGATCGGTTACAGAGAGCACATTAAACCTCTTTTACTCCAAATTTTAATTATTTTTATATAATTTTTACATTTTTTAATTAAAAACCCTAACCCTAGCCTAACCCTATAAATACACCCCCTACCCTCTACCCTCTCATCCTAAATTTCTGAGTCCACTCTCTCAAAAAATTCCAAGAGAACTTTGGTACTTTGGAAAACGAGCGAAAGGCGAAGCGCTGACGAAATCGACGTCGAAATTCCGGTGATCGTGCTAGGAACCCTCAACGACGAATCGACGCACCGGCAAACCCTCTACTTCCCTATCACTCTCTAGTATTGTCCAAACCCGTAAGTCCCCCTTTCTATCTTTCTTTTCTCTCATAAAAATACGAATTTACAAAACCCGACGGAATTGGAACAAATCCGATTTCCGATTCGGTTTTCTATAAAATCTCACTTATCACCAATTCCATCATGCTTAAACATCTTTATGTTGACTATTAATCATTTAACAAACAATTTGAACAAGATTTATCACATGAAATGATAACGTTTCCATTTATCGTATTTTTTTCACTTAAATACCACAACGTTTCGTTTTCACATTTAACCCCTTAACATTGCTATACCTTAAAGTAGATCACGAGATAATGACCTACCTCCACACACACGCAAATACAACCCTAAATGATATCATCAAAACTTAGAATACGATAATACAAGATTTTACATTTAAATACCATTTTCTTAATAAAACCTTTTCTAAAAGTTTTAGGTTTGCTACACTTTTAAAACAAATATCTTTTAATAGGAAAACACAATAAGTTGTGGACATCGATCGTTTATCTAAACCTGACTTTGTGGTGTCTAGGCTAAGCAAGTGAGCAAAGGTAACTTTAAAAGGCCCGTTTCACGATTCGTGAGCGGATCCCTCCTTCCTCACTTGTACTTATCTGGCCACAATTGGCGGTGAAGAGGCGATTTGAGGCTTCTAACAACTTGTTGTTTAAATCATTTAGAAATAGTCTAGTTGAAATAGAAAACCCTAGAATATAAAATACTGAAAATCGACTTTTGCAAATAAATACCTTTTACTTTAATAAAACCGTTTTCTAAAGGATTAGTATTTATAAAATCTTTGCAAAGCGCCACTACAACCCACCTTTGGGGAACCCGTTAGGGATAGTACGGTTTATCGTGCACCCTCGGCCTAGTAGTGCGAGATTCAGACCTTTGCAAGGAGCATTCGGTCTCGAAAGGTTTAAAATACGACATCTTAAGAAAATGAGACTTTTAAAATATAAAATATTTATTGAAATTATTTTTGTATAAATATATGTATAATTATCATTAAAAGATCTATTTTGTTATAATATAAATATTCCACTTTTTCTAAAAATCACAAGACTAAATTTTACATTAAAATACCATGAATTTCAAATAAATCAATATTACAGATAAATACCTTTATTTATGTAATTAGGATATTTTCACTAGAAGTATCACAAAATAAAATTACGCTCATCATAACTTAAAAGACGAATAATAAATACTTGGGGTGTATCTTGAAAACTATACAAAAGTATTTTTACATAAAACCCTATCAAGTTTTATAAATTACCCTAAGGACCCTAGCAATTATAGAACTTCGATTTACATTTCTTCTGTCCGACTCGGGTTTGAGTCTGATCATAATCCGACTTGAATATGATTCAAGTACTATATAAATCTATAATATTCCAACTCAATATGAACACATGAATCCAAGAATCCAGTTATCAATCTATACAACTTGACTGAATCAAACCATGGATATACATCCATTATCCCGTTATTCCATTTACCTGATTATGCAGTTACACTCTGTTTACTGATATCATGGTTTTGGTCAGTCATCCAACTTATACAATACAATACAACAATACAATCAAAACACTACGGGGTTTAAGGGGTAGATTGGTGCGGAAGATGTTAGAAGTGGCACGAGACGGTAAGATTAAGACACCTAACCTATATTCCGTTGCTGTTGTACCGTGGCTTAACGGTTCCTTGTACATTCCGTTTGCCCTGGTCTCTAGCATACTGAGACCCCTCTCGTATACACTGGCATCTTTCCGTACCATGCTACAAACAACAGCGTAAACACAATATTCTACAATATTATACAACTTTAGAAGATACTTCTTATTCTGTCTTTTTTTCTAATCTTTGGGACTTACCGAGCGACCTGTTCGCTGACGACATTCTATTTCTTTCTTCTTTGAATGTCGTCAGGTGTTTTGGACCCGTCAGAGATCGAGCCCACCGGTGAAGACTTGGATCGGTTCCACGAAGACCCCGAGCTCTAGACATTGTACCTTGTTCTATTCAGTATTTTTCATTTCCTGTTATGCCATTGTTTAGGCATCGCTTTTATTTCAGATGTATTTACCTTTCATGCATTGTACAAAAGAATGTTATTAATAAAGTTGCTGTTATTTTTATATCTCTTGTTTCTTATGAATTACCTTTATATTGCTTAGATACGCTTAGCGTATTTACTTCACAGTAAATACGTAGCGGACCTCGTCGCATCCCTTTCGCCGTACACCGGGAAGCGGGACGTGACAGGTTTTGTTGGTGGCCCATGCAGGTCAGAGCTGTATAGAACCATACTATGCAGTTCTGTTCTGCGTGAACAACCTAAGCAATATAACACAAGAACTAGCAACTAAAACATTCTTTACAATTTATGTTTCTTGAATCTTACAAATTTCTATTCCTTGAATCTTATCATTTCATGTATTTGAATCTGTCCTAACCCAAATTTTTCTTCAAGGTTATGGATTCCCCGAACAACACCAGCACCAATGTCAACACACCTCCAGCACTACCTCTCACACCAGCTGTTCCTGCGCCACCCACCGAGCAAACAGTGCTACTTGAGGCGATCCGCAGTCTTCTTAAGGGACAGCAACAACTCCTGAACCGTCCTGAGACTGACGCACCGGGGGTAAAGCAATTCAGGGCTTTACATCCCAAGCAGTTCTCTGGAAAAGGAAGCCCTCTTGAAGCTGAAGAATGGGCACAAAGCATAGAAGACGATCTGGCAGCAACTCAAGTGCCAGACATTGCTTGGGTCCATGTGGCAAAACTACAGCTCACGGACAATGCTCGCAACTGGTGGAAGGCGGAAGAAAGCCGTCTGGTACAGCCTATTGAATGGAAGACTTTTCGCGAGAAGTTCGACGCGAAATACTTCCCTGTGACTGCCAGGTTTGCCATGAAGCAGCAGTTCATTCATCTACAACAGGGTTCGATATGGGACAAATCAGTAGATGAGTACGACGCTGAATTCACCATGCTAAGCCGGTAAGATATGTCACAACAGTTCAATTTCTAAATCTCACATACTACACAGCTAACACAATCCTTAAATAGATTCGCGGCACACTTGATACCGACGGACGAGATCAGAGCCCGTCGCTTTCAACAAGGTTTGGACACTGAGATTCAGGCTGCTCTAGCCACGGGAAAATTTCTGGACTCATAAGGATGCTCTGGAAGCTGCCCGCAGTTATGAGGCAGTGATAAAAGCAAGGGGCAGACCTCAGTCTGTAGGAGTCAAGCGCCCTGCCAACCAGATGGCAGGTGGACCCTCGTCCAGGCCACCTTCCGTGCCAAGGCGACCCGGAGTACCGAACCATCGTCCCATCCCAGCCTTTGCACCTACTGTAAGAGAACTGGACATATGATGAAAGACTGTCGTCGAGCCAACCGTCTTTGCTTAGTCTTCGGCTCAGCTACTCATGATATTGGGTCTTGTCCCCAAAGACAAAACCCAGTTGCTGCACCCAGGCCAGCAATTACCTATCCGCAGCGACTAGCTCTTCAGGCACCTGCTCCAAGACCTGCACTACCTGCACCACCCAGAGGACCACAAGCTGCACCACTTCCTCGTCAGTTCCATCAAGCTCAAAGGAACGTTCCGAGGAATGCTCCTCAGGCCAGGAGGAATATACCAAGGCGCCATGCTTTCACTATGTCAGTGGAAGAAGCTGAGGCCACTGGCCAAGTCATCACCGGTAAACTTTTCTTTTCAAACCTTGCTTTTCTATCCTGCTACTTAGCTACATATTTTCTATACCTAAAACATATCCCACATATCTTAGGTACAATCTTAGTATCCTCAATTCCTGCACTAGCACTGTTTGATACTGGAGCAACACACTGCTTTATGTCGCAACGGTTTGTTCGAACCCATGCGATTCCAGTCTCACCGCTTGTATCCAGCTGGAATTTCAGTTCAGGAAATGGCGTTCTAAAGGAAACCATGGGATACCATTTGTGTCCAGTCGTCGTCTGCAACAGAGAGTTTTATGCTGACTTCAAAGTGCTGGATATACCGAACTTCGATGTGGTTCTAGGAATGGATTGGCTTGGAACTTTTTATGCTACCATCGACTGTCGTCAAAGGAGGGTAGTATTCGAGATTCCAGACCATCCGGTCTTCTATTTCAAAAGCGGAGACCGTACACCGGAGCCAAGTACCTACAAAGCGAAGCCAAGAGAAGCAGTAGTTGCAGCAGCTCAAGCAGAGGAAGAATCAAGGCCAGATGTGGTTCGAGAGTTTGACGATGTATTTCCTGACGATATATCAGGTTTGCCTCCCGATCGAGCTCTTGAATTCAGTATTGATTTAGTACCAGGAGCACAACCGGTGATCAAAGCACCCTATCGTTTAAGTCCGGAAGGTTTGAAGGAAGTCTGAACACAGATGGACGAATTACTGGCAAAATGATGGATTCGTCCCAGCACTTCAAGTTGGGGATCACCTGTACTACTTGTGAAGAAGAAGGAAGGTTCATACAGAATGTGCATTGATTACAGAGCCTTGAATGAAGTCACTATAAAGAACAAGTATCCACTTCCGCGCATCGACGATTTATTCGATCAGCTATGTGGATCTTGTGTTTTCTCTAAATTGGATCTTTGTTCAGGTTATCATCAAGTGAAGGTCAAGGAAGCTGATATTCACAAAACAGCTTTCAGAACTCGCTATGGACATTATGAATTTCTAGTGATGCCATTTGGAGTGACCAACGCACCCGCAATATTCATGAACCTAATGAATCAAGTTTTCCGGGAGTACTTAGACAGGTTTGTTGTCATCTTCATCGACGACATCCTGGTGTATTCTAAGAGTCGGAAAGAACATGCAGAGCACCTACGAATTGTCCTAGAAACTCTTCGACAACATCAGCTTTATGCCAAGTACAGCAAGTGTGAGTTTTGGTTAAAGCAAGTTGGTTTTCTTAGACATATTGTATCAGGAGAAGGAATCTCTATGGATCCAGCGAAAGTTTCAGCAGTTAGCGAATGGCCTACACCAAAGTCAGTGAAGGATATTCGAAGTTTCTTAGGTTTAGCTGGATATTACAGAAGGTTTATTGAAGGCTTTTCAAAGATAGCAACGCCCCTGACCAAACTTACACGTAAAGATGAAGAATTTGTGTGGTCAGAAGCATACGAACAAGCTTTCGTAAAACTCAAGTCAAGGTTGACATCAGCACCTATTCTCGTCATACCGGATCAATCTGGAGGATTCGAAGTGCATTGCGATGTATCCGGTAAGGGATTAGGATGTGTTCTACATCAGCACGGTAAGGTTGTGGCTTATGCTTCAAGACAGCTGAACATTCATGAGCGCAATTATCCGACGCATGATCTGGAGTTGGCAGCCATCATCTTTGCTCTCAAGATTTTGCGTCATTACCTACTTGGTGAACGAGTGAACATCTACACAGATCATAAGAGCCTGAAGTACGTGTTTACTCAGAAGGAGTTGAATATGTAGCAGAGAAGATGGTTAGAACTCATGGCGGACTTTGACATCAACTTGCAATATCACCCAGGGAAGGTGAATGTAGTACCTGATGCTCTTAGTCGCCAACCATTATCGATGAATCTCACCGCTCAGTAGAAGCTTCAACAAGACTTGTATTAGATGGAGATTGAAGTAGTCATGCCAGGTAATGCTTCAAGTTTGATGAATTTACAAGTTCAATCAACCATTGTCAATCAGATCAAAGCAGCCCAGGCAAGTGATGCTAAGTTGCAAAAGATCAGAGAACAAGTGGAGAATGGACTCAGAACATACTTCATCATCCATGAAGACGGATCTTTGAGATACGGCAGCAGATTGTGTGTACCAAAAGGTCCTGTTCGGGAAGAGTTATTGGAAGAAGCTCACAGCTCTCCCTACTCAGTACACCCTGGAGGTACCAAAATGTACAAAGATCTATGTCAGAATTATTGGTGGCATGGAATGAAGCGTGAA